>CM052885.1:35033507-35070761 GCA_028534135.1 Potos flavus
ATTTATCATATTCACCTTAGGCCATGTTTGAATGCATACATACGTCTTTGTTCACCCTGTTCTCTCTTCCCAATCTCTTTCAAGTTTCTGATTTCTATAAGCAAAAAGTAATTACCTGCTTTAAGGTAGTAAGATGTATTAGATAAGTTCATTGGGCCCTATGCAAATCTTAATTCTCTTATTATTTTCATAATTACACAGTTTTAATTGTTATGATTTGAGCATATTTATTAGGTGAAGGTAAGCAAGCAACTGCCTGGAAAGAAATTAGCCAATTTCATGTGTTCTGCAATTATAAACCTCAATTTATTTGCTGATGGTCAATACCATGAATCAATAGGGGTTTTAGATCTAACCTAAACTAGAAGAGAGAAATGGTTTACTTGGCTTCTGATTTGATTAACCAGAAATGATAAAATATCTGGTGAGGAACTCCTTTTTACCTAGAAAATTAAACAAAAGCATAACTAAGAAGAAACTTTCAAATTTCTGTAATATGAGAGTTCTCTAGGGCCAGTGCTTCTCAGTGTAGGGTCCCTGGAACAGCAGAATCAGTATCACATGGGAATTTGCAATTTCCCAGGCTATTTTCCCCACCTACTCAATCAGAAACTCCAGAGGTTTAACACTCTGTTTTAACAAGTCCTGTAGGGCTTGCTTGAGAACCCCAAGTCCGTGGTGTGCAATACTGAGTTGAATACTGGAATCATCTGGTGAGTTTTAAAGAAATACTGTTGTTCAAGCTCCACCAAAAATCAATTAAATAATGCTCTGGAGCAGGGCCTGGGTGATTCTCATTAGTAACCAAGGCTGAGAACCACTATTCTAGGTTCTTCAAATTTTCATATGAAATGAAATTATTACCTATTAAATTGTCATAGCTCCAGAACAGCACCAGGGCACGTGTGTGTGTGTTTGAAGGAAGGGTAAGGAGACAATATGAAGCTGAGCATTTTTGATGAGTCCAAGTGAAAATATGAGGGGCCTTTAATGTTTCCACGTGCTGACTGAAATTTGACTCATCAGATTTATTTATTTATTTATTTTTTAAAATTTATTTGACAGAGAGAGAGAAGAGGGAGCTGCAGAGGGAGAAGGAGAAGCAGGCTCCCCATTGAGCAGGGAGCACAACTCGGGGCTCAATCCCAGGACCCCAGGATCATGACCCAAGCTGAAGGCAGATGCCTCACCTACTGAGCCACCTAGGCGCCCTGTGACTCATCAGATTTAAATTTCTTCATGTACTACCCCAAGAAAACTGTCATTGTGTTAGGCAACCTGGCAAGGTTTCTGATAACGTGGCTTCAAAATGATCTGTTATTACACAGCACATATATACCTCACTATAAAGTTTTTTGTAATTATGACTTCACACAGAAACCACAGTGCTGCCATTTGAGAAAGTACCAAGGAGGTATCTGTCTGTGTTTTCTGTTTGAGGCCGCTAAACAGGTAATCTCCCTGAAAGGACAGGCTACATTTAGTTTGAATTTTTTAAAGCTTCCTTAAAAAAATACTTTCAACGTAATAGGCTTAGGAACCATCTGAGAATCAACTTGATCACTTAGAAAGTAATATGGCTTGAGCCGAATGCAGATGATTATATGGTCCTCACATAACTATGTTTCACAGAGTCCTAATCGCTGCATATATATCCCTCAAGAAATAGTTCATTAGCTCCACAGGACAGAAATGCATAATTAGCATTATTTAACTGAATCCCAGCACTACTGACATTTTGGGCCAGGTAACTCTCTGTTGTGTGAGGTTGTCTCGTGCACTGCAAGCTGGTTAGCAGCTTCCCTTGCCTCCTCCCACCTGATACCAGTAGCACCATCCTCTCTAGTTACGACAACCAAAAATTCCTGTAGATATCCCCAAATGTGTCCTGGGGGGGGGGTAGAGGGAAGGCCAAAATCGCCCAGGTTGAGAATCAGTGATTTAATTTAATGTTTCTTAATTTCACGTGATCACAGAAAAAAAATTTTTTTTACCGTCTACCTATTATTATCACTTATATATAATGTTCCTGGAAACACACACTGGGAAACACTCAGGTAGAAGAAATACTGTGTCCTCTTTCTTGGCTTTCTACAGACCCTAAAAATGCCTGGGATTTGGGGAGGACTGCCGTACATTCTGATGTGTCCACTAAATTCTAATGGCTTTAAAATCGACACTGCACAGAGGACAGAATCACAGAGTTGAAAGGTGGGAGTAGCAAACATTATTTTGAATTTCTATCTACAAATCATAAACAATATCAAATACCATAGTCCTTCATACATCTCTACCTCAATTTCCTTACCTTTCAACTACAGAGAATGCCCTTCTAATGAGATTCTTTTGAGGATGAAATAATATTGATGTACAGAAAGCACAGTACAGCCTAGCATAGCACGTGTGACTCAAATGGCAGGAGCAGTTGTCATTATGAAGATGATTACATTGGGCATAGTGTGTGAGAGGCTGGGTTCTAAAGTCCAACTACATGGGTTTGAATCCCAGTCCCAAATTCACTAGCTGTCTCAACTTGGTCAAGTTACTTAACTCTGCCTCAGTTTCATCATTTGTAAAATGAATACATTAATATTAGCTACCTTATAGAGTTGGTATGAGGGTTAAATGAATTAATACATATGAAGAATTGGGAATGTTTGGGATATGCTAAGAGTTGGTATTTGTAGTATCATGGTGCAGTATTCATCCATCACATTGTAAAAGTCTGGTTACCACTATGACCTTATAGAAGCACCCACAGTTCCTTATCAATGTGATCAAGGTTATATTTCAATGACCAAAATAAAAAATAGCAAAATATGGACATATATAAATGAAATGACAGGGAGATGAGAGGTTCTACAGATATGGAAAAAAAGCCCACATCTACTAGGCAGGGAATTGTCAGACACCAACAGCGACTCCTTTTTCATGAGCACGAAAAAGAAATACCTAAATATCGTCCCACCAGGAGGTCTTCTTAGCTTCAACTAAATGTTCAGGTTAATAAAATTTCCATAGGCTATATTTGGCATGCCTCTACTTAGAAGGGTAGGGCGCCTGGGTGGCTCAGTCGTTAAACGTCTGCCTTCGGCTCAGGTCATGATCCCAGGGTCCCGGGATCGAGGCCCATATCGGGCTCTGCTCCTCGGGAAGCCTGCTTCTCCCTCTCCCACTTCCCCTGCTTGTGTTCCTGCTCTTGCTGTCTCTCTCTCTGTCAAATAAACAAATAAAATCTTAAAAAAAAAAAAAAGGCATAGGGTAGGAACTACTTCTCACCATCAGGGCAGCATCAGACTTCTCCACGGGACTACCTGCAGGAATCTATCAGCCACCTAGATGACAACTCAGATGCAAGGAGATGAGATCCACATTGGGTAGGTATGGAAGCCACCCTGGCTTCAAAGCCTCATTACCCACAGGAGCCAGTATCTCTTGCAATAACTCTATAAACATAGATTTCAGGACTCCTGCAAGAGACATGGCTAGAAAAAGAGTTATTTTAGAGAGAGAGAGAGTGAGCGAGCGAGCGAGCGAGAGCGCGCACATGGGAGAGGCAGAGGAAGAGAGAATCTCGAGCAGACTGCTGCAGAGCACAGAGCCAAACACGGGACTCAATGTCAGGACCCCAAGATCATGATCTGAGCCGAAACCAAGAGTCAGATGCTTAAATTACTGAGCCATCCAGGCACCTCCAATTTATTTGCTTTTTTAAGATTTATTTATTTTTAGAGAGAGAGTGCACGCATGAGCAGGGGGGAGGGGTAAAGGGAGAAGGACCAAGAGAATCTCAAGCCAACTCCCCGCTGAGTGGGAGGCTCTATCTCAAGACCCTGAGACCATGACCTGAGCTGAAACCAAGTCGGACACATAACCAACTGAACCACCCAGGTGCCCCTGGAATTCATTTTTAGTCTCTCCCAATGCATATATAATTTATAAATCAGGGGTCATTTTTATCAGAAGCAATGTTGCCTAGAAATAACCAACATTCTACTCTGATTGGGATACCAGTGAAACAGAGCTTCATAGTTAACTAAGCTCAGATTCTCGTGCAGAGAAAATTGCTCTACGGTCCTCTAGAGCAATGCTTCTCAAGCTACATGTTCTAACATACCTATACAATGGTAACATTCTATAAGGCACACTGGTGAAGACATTAATTATAAGTTCTTTATATTATAATAAAAATAACATACAAGGTATTCAGGGAAATATTCATTACTGAATTTGATAAAACTTCCAAATAAAGCATAGCTTATAAGCAACCACAGCTGTAACTAAACTTTTTTGAAGTAGCCACCTGAATTTCTAATCTAGACATGATGAATGGTCTGTTCAAATTCTTGACAGTCACCACTACTGAGAAACTTTGTTTATAGAAATAGGAGACAACAAGTGGTAGATGATTTATTGCTTAGTCTCTTATGGTTGGAAACTCCCTTTTCCATTAACTAGATTTTGGATAATTTGTTCTCTTGAAATTGTGAACCAAAGGTACCACCATTCTTTAATTCTAATAGTTTTCCCTTTTTTCCCTTTGATAAGTGCATTGTTGAAATTTCTTGTGAAATGCAAATTGACTTAAAATCCAAACATTTCCATATCAAGTATTTCAGAAACAACGGTGAAGCTTTCTCTGAAACACAGATTACTCTGTTTGACTGAATTTTTCTTTAGGTTTAAATCCATTACAATCACTAAAAATCACTAGAGAAGCATTTTAAATATCATTTTTCCAAAGCTGAATTCCAAGATGTTTTGAATTCTTAATCTTTGTCAGTACATGTTGACACATTTTCAGGCAGGTCCCTAATTTTTTATTAAGTTCATTCAGGTGCTCAAATGCCAACTAAGTAATCCAGTTGTGAAACCAAGAGCTATCCACTAAACCTGAACAGTTAAATTATTTGCAAAATACTTTCTAATTCGTGACAAAATTTTCCTTTGGATCATCAATGCATTTAAATCTGAAACAACAAAAAATGGTACTGTGCTCACATTTTTTCGTTATGTCTTAGACTTTACTGTAGTCACAATTTTGATATTTAATTTGAAATTCATAACTGCAAGGAAACATTTACATATGGGCATTCCTTTGCAAATAAAATAATGTATTACTTAAATGTAGGATTGTCAGAATAAACTCTAGATGTAATATATATCTTTTTTCTTTTCTTATTTATTTATTTATTTTTAAAATTTTTATTTTATTTTTTCAGTGTTCCAAGATTCATTGTTCATGCACCACACCCAGTGCTCCATGTAATATGTGCCCTCCTCAATACTCACCATCAGGCTTACCCAACCCCCCCAACACCCTCCCCTCCAAAACCCTTAGTTTATCAGAGTCCACAGTAATATATATTTTTAAGAAGTATTTCCATAATGTTTCATTTGCCTTAAATATTTCCTTGCCAGTAGGGTTTTTCACCCCCCTCCTCACAACAAAGTTCTTCCAAACATTTCACTTCTGTGATTCTACATAGTGCTGTTATCTAGCAGTTACTACTCACTATAGGTTCATCAATATTCAATAAAACTCCTTCTCTGCAATAAAATTTTACTAATGTCCTGAAGTGTGTTAATTTCTGTTATCTGATATGTTGATCTGATAATCATATATTTTTTAAGTCAGGTTTATTGGGGTACAATTTACTTAGAGTAAAATTCACTCTCTTTTTTTTCTTTCCTTGCTTAATGTCCATCACCCAGTTACCCCACCTACTAATAGTATTTTTGATAGATTTCCTTTGCTTTTCTGATAACAAATAGAACAAAAAAAAGTCCATATAGGCTATTAAAATTGCAATTCTGCAATAGTGAGTTTTTCTGACATTAGATATTGTGTGTTCTTGCATTTCTAGCTTCATAAGCTTATTGATGAGATGTTAATCTAAAAACAGAATTTGGTTTCATATTTTGTTCTTCAATATGTCTTAAAAAGTTCAAATCCTTTTCTGGGTATGGTGGATATCTTTTGGTAAGGTGTTGATATAATTTGCTTGGAACTACTGATTCATTTGATAACGTTTCCATACAAATGAGGTATTTAGGCAAAGGATAGAAACACTACTGTGATTCACAAATCCAAGTTTGAGATGCTTCTAATTATGTTGCCTAATTTATCATCTTTTTCCTTTTTAACCACTGTGTTTATCTTATAGTTCTAGTAATTTTCTAGCTTTAGTAATAAACTGTCAAAGAAGACATAAATAAATGGGAAGATGTCCATGGACTGGAAGAATTAATATCATTAAAATGCTCTTGGATTGGAAGAATTAATATTATTAAAATGTCCATACTACTCAAAGCATTGTACAGATTCAGTACAATCCCTGTTAAAATTCCAAAGGCATTTTCCACAGAACTGGAACGAACAATCCTAAAATTTGTGAGAAACCACAAGAGAATCCAGATAGCCCTAGCAATCTGAGACAGAGCAAAGCTGGAGATACCATGCTCCCTGATTTCAAACGATATTACAAAAGCTAAACTAATCAAACCAGTATAGTATTGACATAAAAGCAGACACACAGATCAAGAGGACAGAATAAGGAGTCCAGAGATAAACCCTGTGTATATGGTCAATTATTTTACGACAAAGGAGCCAAGAATATACAATGGGGAAAGAACAGTGTGTTCAATAAATGGTGCTGGGAAAACTGGACAGCCACATGCAAAAGAATGAAACTGGACCACCATCTAACATCATACACAAAACTGAATCAACATGGATTAAAGACTTGAACACAAAACCTGAAACCATAAATCTCCTAGAAGAAAACATAGGTGGTAAACTCCTTGAGATCGGTCTTGGTGATGATTTTTTAGATTTGACACCAAAAGCACAGGCAACAAAAGCTAAAATAAACAAGTGGGACTACATCAAATTAAAGAGCTTCTCCACAGTGAAGGAAATCATCAAAATGAAAAGGCAATCTACTAAAAAAAAAAAAAAGGCAATCTACTGAAAGGGAGAAGATATTTGCAAATCATATATCTGATAAAGGATTAATATCCAAAATAGATAAGGAACTCATACAACTCAATAACAAAAAGTCAAACAATCCAATTAGAAAATGGGCAGAGGATCTGTATAGATATTTTTCCAAAGAAGACAACAGGCACATGAAAATGTCAACATCACTAATCATCTGGGAAATGCGAACCAAACCACAACGAGATATCATCTGACACCTGTCAGAATGGCTCTTATCAAAAAGACAAGAAATAATAGGTGTTGGCAAGGATGTGGAGAAAAGGGAACCCTCTTAAACTGTTGGTAGGAATGTAAATTGGTACGAGTACTAAGGAAAACAATATGAAGTTTCCTCAAAAAATTAAAAATAGAGCTACCGTATGATCCAGCAATTTCACTACTAGATATCTATCTGAAGAAAAAACACCAATTCAGAAAGATATATGTGCCCCTAGGTTAACTGCAGCATTACTTACAATAGCCAAGATATGAAAGCAATCCCGAGTATCCACTAAAGAAGATAAAAAAGATGTGGTGTATGTATCTATATACCTCTCTCAGCCATAAAAAAGAATGAAATCTTGCCACTTGCAACAACATGGATGGACCATGACAGCAAGTAACTTAATCATTTTGTAACTCATTTGTAAAATAGAAATAATAATTGTATCCATCTTATAGTATTTTGTGAGGACTTAATGATTTAACATACATACATACTTTAATGATTTAATATACATACATACTTTGCCTAGAACACAGTAAACACTAATAAATCATTTTTTATGATATGTAAAATATGGGGATTCACTTTGGTGTGCTCTCATACAATTCTCTAGCCAACAGTCTCCCCCATACCTCATGGCTACCCTTCAATTCCAGTCACTCTTGTTCAAGCTCTAAGTCTAACAAAACAGGATTATTTTGTCTTGATCAATTCCATTCTCTGTTCTCTGTGCCCTTCATGATCTCCCTAGTTCCTGATACTTTACCTCACTTCCTTTTTTACTTGCACGAGAGCTGACCAGAGTCACCAGTACACCCCCCTTGCTGGGCAAGATAACCTGCAGCATTACTCAGGTTGATATTCCAACATATTTAGACATCTCCTTGAAGCTTATTCCCGACAAAATTGTTACACCTAACACATAGTACATTGGTACTTTAGAACTTGATAAAATGAACTATTTTCTTACTTAGAGGCATCATGGTAGAGATAAACATTATAGAACTGCACATCTGATGTTTTTTGCTATACTTGAAAAATATGCAAAGGCATTATATTTTATCATGTTACTTTTTTTTTTTTTTTTAAGATTTTATTTAGTTACTTGAGGGAGAGAGAGCACACGGGCCCAGGGTTGAGGGGTCAGAGGGAGAAGCAGACTCCTCACAGAGTGGGGAGCCCAATGTGGGACTCAATCCCAGGACCCTGGGACCATGACCTGAGCAGAAGGCAGCTGCTCAACCAACTGAGCAACCCAGGCGTCCCTTATCACATTGCTTTTAAAAGTTTAGTTTAATATGTCCTTATCTTGTTGACTCAGTATTTCCTATTTTTAACTTCCAATTTAGCTACTTCCAAGTTTGTACTACCCAAATAATTGTCTTTTCATAAGGTTTCTGATATTTGGAGTTCAGGCAAGGGAGAAAAAATTAACATCAACCCTAACACAGAATAAAATAAACTATGATTACAACTCTGTCTTCTTAAGTGAGACCTTGCATATTCCCATCAAGCATATGACTATCAGTCCAAAGAAGTATAAAACATCAACTCAGTTCCCGTAGAAGTGCTCATTAGTCTAGAAATACCATTAATTTCCTGAATTGGACAAAAGCACAGTTTCCATGTTCATCTTTCATACTTTGTCTTGTGCTAGTAAACAGATGAAAATCATTTTACATTTGGCAAAATTTTACTCCCCTCATAACGGAGAACTAATTATCACGAATGGCATTTCTCTCAAATAAATAAAATCTTTTTTTAAAAAAAGCAATTCACAGACTCACATTTGTATGATTCTTATTATTCCAACAACAAATGTGTTTAATAATAATAAAGAGTATATGTGAGTGTGTTATTAATCTATATAAATACCTTAAGTTATTAAGCTCCTTTTATTTCTAAAAAAATCCTTATCTCTACTAAGGAAAGTTGAAATAACATATAAAGCAAATCATGTACCTACTTTTTGTACATTGCCATCTTCTTTTCTCAGTAATCACAAAATACCAAAATTATCTTTGGCATACGGGTTAAAAATAGATGACATTATATAATATAAAAATAGAGGAAGCACTGGGGTGCCTGGGTGGCTCAGTCGTTAAGCTTCTGCCTTCAGCTCAGCTCATGATCCCAGAGTCCTGGGATCGAACCCCACATCGGGCTACCCGCTCAGCGGGAAGCCTGCTTCTCTGTCTCCCACTTCCCCTGTTTGTGTTCCCTCTCTCGCTGTGTCTCTCTCTGTCATATAAAAATAAAAATCTTTAAAAAAAAAAAAATAGAGGAAGCACAACAGTGCACTACTCTGTAAAATAATGTCTACGAGTAAAGGAAAGCTAAATGGAAAAAATAAATAACATTGTTGTGATTAAGATTCATTTGTCATCGGACGATAACCAAATTTATATTTGACATTTATCATTAATGCCCAATTACAGATCACATTTGCAATCTTGATTGAAACTTTGACTGTTGAATACGTTGTTTTACAAAAGAGAACTCACCTGAGATTATATGTATCATATTCAATGGAGGACCTTGGCACTGCAGGGATCATGTAAAGAAATCCAAGATGTTCGTTTTCACGTATTATTTTAGCGATTTGCAAGGGATTATGAATGTTGGCTTTAATAACTTCTTCCCGGTCATGGAAAACGTACTTAGGGAACGCTGAGGAACTAGTCTCATAGAGACCTCTTCTTCCAATACCGGCACGGGACTGTTTAGGAGAGGGAGTGAACATCTCAGTAGAGGGCCACTGGATCTAAACAAGGCCAATTTTTTTAATTTTTTGAATTTTTGCAAAAAACAAAGTATAAAAAAATGACAAAGTATTAACTTCAAACACAAGTTATCATACTGCTTGAGATGTTTGGGTTCAATGGCAAACATTTTCGAACAGAAAAATTCAAATTATTATAAGGCAGGGTTATATTCCTTCCCAGTACTCCTTATCCAGGTGTCCATCCCCTTTCCGAAACCCCCAGCATCGCTCCCATTGCCACCTTCTCTCCTTTAATTCTGTATTTATTACATCAAAACACTACCAGCTCTCTGGGGTTCTTGGGAGCCCAGCACTCTTCCTGCTCAGTTGCTTTGCATCCATCTTGACTATGACTCTCCTCAACCTCCTCACCTAGTTCTGAGGACCTTAATGCTTTTCAGTGAGTGAATCTTAAACAGCTGTTATCATAGCTCACAATAAAATTCTTTTTAGTGAATGTAAGGGGTGGTTACATTGAGTATTGGGGATCATTATGTAATAATAGCTTGGAGAAGCACACATGCTGCAAACTCATGATTGCCTGCTCTGTAGACCAGTGCTTCTCACATTAAAATGTCCACGTGAATTCCTCAGGTGTCCTGTTAAAGTGCAGATTTTGTCGTCAGTCTAGGGCGGAGCCTGAGATCCCGCATTTCTAAATTGCTCCCAGTTGCTGTGGATGCTGCGGACCACCACTGGAGCACCAAAGCTAAGTCCCCACCATGTTCACACACTTGAACTTTGCTCTAATCCCCCAGTTCCACTGTCTGTGCTCTCAGTGCCATTCACACTCCTTTGTTCCTCCCCCAGCAAACTCTGGGGCAGCTTCATATATACCTCCTCCTCCCACGGAGGAGGTTGATAACCATGTTTCAGGAAATTTGACACTACCTTCAACGGTTACTACCTGGTCTCACCAGTAGAGGGGCAACTGGCATCATAACAAAAGAATCACCATCGCAGACTTGCTTTGTTGAATAACTGGTGTAAATATATAAATGATACCTTTATTGCCTGTTAGCATAACTAACAGAGGCTGCCATTTCTTTCTTTCTTCTTTCTTTCTTTCTTTCTTTTTAAGATTTCATTTATTTATTTGACAGAGAGAATAAGAGAGCACAAGCAGGAGAGTGGCAGAGGGAGAGGGAGAAGCAGGCTCCCCATTAAGGACTTAATCCTAGGACCCTGGGACCATGACCTGAGCCAAAGGCAGATGCTTAACTGACTGAGCCACCCAGGTGCCCCAGGGCTGCCATTTCTATGAGAGACTGATTAGCACGAGCTCTATGAAACAACGTCCCCAGAAAGTTTGTATTCACTGATCCCATCTTTCTCCCTCTCTCATTAAATACACTCTAATGAATAGGAGTTTCAGACAAAAATCCTAGGAAGTTTAGAGCTGAAGAAAATACATCTTTGAACTCAAAAGATACAATGTGCTTTTTTAACTTAATGGCCAGGGACAGCAGGAACAACACTGTTTTCTTATGTAAAAGAATAAGCTAAACCAGATATCCCTAAACCAGAGAAAATACACATTGTCTTGTCTCAGTGTTTCAACAATTGTCAATAATGTTTCAACAATGAAGTCAACTTTAATATTTTTATGGGACTAGAGTATTAATATTTTAACAGAAAATGCATGTATTTTCTTTATTATATCCTTCAAAAAGTTTTAGTACCTTCTAAGTACAAGATTTCTTCAACAATAGGCCTATATATTTTATCTGCATTCTTATTTCCAGTTATGTAACTCAGTGCAAAGATGTGATTCAATTTAAGCAGACATACAAGTTCAGATTTTGTGGGGGTGGTAGAAGGAGAATGAAAGAAGTATGTATGTATGTACGTATTTAAAGATTTTATTTATTTGAGAGTGTGTGCACACTCGAGCAGGTGCACGAGTTGGGGGAGGGGCTGAGGGAGAGGGAGAAGCAGACTCCCCACTAAGCCTGACACAGGGCTCGATCCCAGGACCCTGAGACCATGACCCGAGCTGAAGGCAGACGCTTAACCGACTGAGCCACCCAGGCGCCCAGGAAACATTTATTTATAAAGTATAGAACACCTGTAGTGTTCTCTATGATGGATCTCCAATCCAATTTGTTAAGTCAATCTTCCTTAATTACCAGAAGCAAAGCCTTCAACTGCCTTCTTTCATCTCCCAGGGAGTCCTCATTGGTACATTTCCATTCTAAACTCATTCTGAGAAATCAATATCCCCCCAAAATGACCCTCTTTTCAGAATAAATACCCTTTTCTTTTTATATGGAATATCCCTTTCTTCTCCATTTCCCTTTAACCCCTAACTCTTACTGAATTCCTCACTTAGTTACAGCTACAACCAGGTATAACACACAATTTAACATTCCCTTTTAGCCCTCTCCCTTCATCCCAGATGTGCATTTCATTCCTCTCCTTTAAAGTGAAGATCATGATGCCTACTTTATATCACATAAACTAATTTATGGGCAATCAGAACTTTCTTGGCCCTACTTAAGATAGCTTATTCTCCTTTCCCATTTTACAGAAACAAAATCAATTGAGGCTTTATAATTTCATACAATTGATCATGTAATATTCTTTGAGGGTGATCTCACCCTCACTCACAGTGAGCCTCCTTCCAGCCAGCTTCTCGAACCCACCGTTCTCCCACCTGATCTGCCTTATTAACTTTCCATTCATTCCTGCCATTCTCCAGAGTGGCATTTCCTTCACTGACCCTTCCCTTCACCACCAGGTGCAAGCATTCCTTTCTGTTCAGTTCGTCACAGTTTTGTGCCTTAAATGACCAACCAGAGCTCTGATTGCACCCCACTGGGTTTGAGCGCTCACGAAGATTGTGCAAACTTCGAGGGTGGAACCTGTCTTCATCTCTTCCTCTCTACTAGTCTAGCTCAAAGCCTGAAAGACACTAGTACTGAAATGTTTAACAGGTCTCAAAGGATTCTCTCAAAAAGCTCAGAGAATTCTCAGCTCTTGGCATTTTTACTGTGAGTGTGTCCACATTTTCTCCCGCTTCTATTCCTCTGTTTAATTATCTACAGGTATTTATAGAGAGCCGTGCTCTGGTGATTTCTCCCCAGAGCTACTATTCACTTAATCCTTTCAAGGCAGCTTCCCACTCTACAGCTCGCCAATCACAGAAGCTGTCTTTCTAACTGGTTTAATTTCTATTTTACTGCCCTTCACCAAGGTCTTCAAAGATTGTCATTCTGGGTAATAATGATGAAAATTTCACAAAAGGTAAAATAAAATTCAAAACACTATTATGTCTTCTTTAATATGCAAGAGAAGATCAGAGGACACTGAATAGATGCTCTAAGTTTTCCTTTATGATTTTCCTCTATGGTCTAAATTTTCCTGGAAGAAGAACGGAGAAGTACAGTATTCCTCAAACACATTGTGCAACCTGATAGAGAAAATTTTTGCAACTATTCTTATGAGTTAAAAGCATGTTAGCAATGCTATAGGAAACTAAAATTAAAGTGAAAGGCTCAATTAAGTAATAGTATACCTTTTTTTTCTTCACCACAGGATCTTCGTGTTCAGGATACTGAATAGATACTCTTTCTTCAGTGCTTCTTGGAGGTTTTATGATTCCAGAAGTGATTAACTGAAGTCGGTTCTGTTCATATATGTATTCTGGCCTCTTATGATCTTGGTAGACTTTTAGCACTGGCTTTCAGGAATAAAGAGACATGTTAATCTTTTTAATATTAACATGAGCTTGTCTTATTCTTCACTTTCGACTCTACTCCTGTTGGAAAATGATCTCCCTAGACTAAATTCCTATCAAAATCACAATCATTGCGGTAGCTATCATCATGGTCTGGCCACGGTCTACCACTAGACTAAGACTTTTCTACTTGGTTTCTGTTAATTCTATCCTTTAATTACCAATGAGTACTTCTAGGAGTAAGGTTCTGACAGAAAAGGCTCAGAAGCATGAAATCACATATCCAGTAACTGTGCATTACAAATCCCCACGATTCACTACAACAGTTATTGTGAGAAGGACTGTACAATCCTCACACTCTACCCAAAAGTCATTAATCAATTTCCATAGCCACAACTGATTGAAGATCCGAAAGAAATTGTGGCATTATATTAGGCTGATCAAATTTCAGATTAAGGTAATAAAATCCAGCATTCAACATGATACACTAATGCAAGGAATTCACCATAATGGCTTTAAGTTTCTAAGCATTATGATTTTACCATGATAGCTAATCTCTTACAACTGGAGTGAGAAAAAAAAATGGAGTAAGCATAGGAATCAGCTGTGTAAATTACATTTGGTTTTGGCTAAAAATCTCTCTTGACCCATTCACTGAAGAATGGAAAAAACTACATAAATGGGGGCGGGAGGATCTCAGCTACATAACAGTGTGGAAAAGAAACACAGACCAGAATCACAAGAAGGGGGAGAAAAGCTTCTGCACAGCAGATGAAACCATCAACAAAATGAGAAAGCAATCTACCAAGTGAGAGAAAGTATTTTCAAATCATATAGTGATAGGGGGTTAAGACCCAAAATATATAGAGAACTCATACAACTCAATAGCAAAAACAAAAAAATCCAATTAAAAAATGGCAGAGGATCTCTACAGACATTTTTTCCAAAGAAGACATACAGATGGCCAGCAAGTATATGAAAAGATGCTCAACATCACTAATCATCAGAGAAATGCAAATCAAAACCATAATGAGACACCACCTTACACCTGTCAGAATGGCTATTATCAAAAAGACAAGAAACAAGTATTTGTGAGAATGTAGAGAAAAGGGAACCCCCATCAATATTTAATATGACAGTTTATATCTTTTTATCTTGTGAATTTAGAACAAAGTATTGCAGCTGTATTTTTACTACTATTGTCTTTTAACTAACCTTCAAGTAGCTTTATAAATAAGTGATAAATCCACCACATTTACATTATTCTGAATTTTACTATATATTCACCTTTACCAGTGAGATTTATACTTTCGTGTTTTCCTGTTACTAATTATAGTGCCCTTTCATTTCAGCTTCAAGAAGTCCCTTACAATTTACTTTTAAATAACAAAGCAACAAGCATATATGCATATATAAAAAGAGAAAGCAAATATGGCAAAATACTAACAATTTTTGAATCTAGGCAGATGGTATATAAGTATTCCTTTTACTATTATTTCAACTTTCCTGTATATTTGAAACTTTTTATTGTAAAATGTTGGGAGAAATTGAATTTTTCAAATAAACTGGCAAAAATACAAAAAATTAGATTATTGCTTATTCTCAGATGATTTTATTATTTACCTGAAACACTTGAGAAAATAAAAACTAGCAAAAAATTAGCATCCAGAAATAAAACCTATTCATAAACTTAATAAGAAGTAACACTCATGATGGTCATGGAAGAAAAAGCAAACAAATAAAATTCTATTTTGTTCTTGACTTGGAAAATTAGTTATAATAAAAGTCAATTTTAAGTTAATCTATTAATATGATCCTGACAGGATGTCTTGGAGATTAGACAATCTGACCCTAAATTTAATACATAAAAATAAATTTAAAAGAATAGCCATGGGCTGCCTGGGTGGCTCAGTGGGTTAAAGCCTCTGCTTTCAGCTCAGGTCATGGTCTCGGAGTCCTGGGATCAAGTCCCGCATCGGGCTCTCTGCTCGGCGGGGGGCCTGCTTCCCCCTCTCTCTCTGCCTGCCTCTCTGCCTACTTGTGATCTCTCTCTGTCAAATAGATAAATAGAATCTTTAAAAATAAATAGATAGATAGATAGATAAACAGAATAGCCACAAAAGTTCTGGGGGGGAGGAGTGATCAATAAAGACCAGCCCTGCCAGATATTAAAATGTTATAAAACTACAATAATTAAAACTGTGTATTCTGGCCACATGAATAGGAAAACAGGTCAATGAATCAGAACAGAAAGTCCAGTAATGGATCCCAAAATATAAAAGGGAACTGAGTCTATAATAAAGGTGATAATTTTAGGAAAATAATATTATTCAGTAAATAATAATGAAATAACTGGGTAGCTGTTAGGAAAAAAGTTGGATCCTCTCATTCATTACACTGAGAAAAATTCTGAATAAATCAAAGATCTAAATGTAAAATAAAAATAAAAATAATCTTAAAGTAATTTTTAAAGAAAAGTATCTATCACTAGATAATTTTATGTCTACAATCTTGCTAAATGGAAGGCCTACGTATTACGCAATACTCAGAAGACATAAATTACTCAATTACATAAAAATTAGGAATTAAAACTTGAAATTTTTATCATACTTACCACAAATAGGGTCTTATTTCCTAATATATGAAGAGCTCATGCAAATCAATAAGAAAAATACCAACTACCCAATTAGAAAATAAGACGTGAAGATTCATATATTTCACAGACAGAAAAACAATAACTCCTAAACATATGAAAAGATGTTCAACCTTATTCAAAAAGAAATTTAAATTAAAACTACTCTGAGATAGCATTTTTCTTCTATTACTGAAGCAACATTTACTAACCAAAATTACAAACGTACATGTGTTTTGAGTTGGCAATCCCATCTCTAGGAAGTCTGCCTACAGATAGAAGCTCACGTGTATGAGAAGACATATGTCCAAGATTATTCACTGTAACATGTTGTCATAAAAATACTATTTTAAAAACCTAATCTATAAATTTGGGGCTTGCTAAATAAATTATGGCACATTCATCTATGATAGGATATTATGAGCTATAAAGAAAATTGGTATTAAAAAACTTTTTGAACTGAAATGATCTCCAAGCTATGTATTAAATGAAGAAAGCAAAGGGCAGAAAAATTTGTTTAGTATGCTAGTTTTAGGGTTATACAGTGTAATACATCTCTGAAAGCATACACAACACACACTTATCATTGGATTGGTTGCCTCTAGAGAAGGAAGCTGCTTGCATGAGGGACAGTGGGAGAAAATAGACTTTAACTGTGCAACTTGTGTACATCTTAAAATGAATTACTTATCTAAGGACAAATTTTAAAGTTTATATGGAAGGATAACTATCTAAAACAGAGAATGTATACAAAATAAGAATAGTGAGGAAGCAGTTGCCTTCTACTTATTAAAATAATGCTACAAAGCCACTGTGACCAAAAATTGTGGTTAGGCCAGTAGAGAAAAGAATCAAGAATCTGTAAGTAGGTCTCACCAGATATGAGAATTTTATACATGATAAAGGTGGTGTTTTAATTTAGCGGGGAAAACGTGGTACTAGCAAAGCATTTCGAAGAAAATGAAGTTAGTCCCTTTCCTCACATTAGATTTAAAAGTTCACATGAATGAAAGCTTTAAATGTAAAGTACAAAAATAAAGAAGAGTAAAATGGAAGAAAATGTGGGGAAATGCTGTCAACAGAATGAGTATAAAATGGTGGTTAATGGAGAGAACAAAAGTCCAATACAAAGAGAACGCTGCCATTCTGATAAGAAGAGGACCCATTAACACAAATCACATGGAGAGATGATAAGCAGCAGCACATGTGAGGGTGCAGTTTCGGCCTTCCCAATCAGGCAAAAAAAAAAAAAAAAAAGGCTAGAAGATACTGCAGGAAAACCTAGGAAAGGGTGAAAGTGAAATTTAATTTAGGCTGCACATAAGCACTGGTTTGAAAAACTGGTCCCCAAGTAAAATGTGTTTGAGTCAAATCAAATTACACAGATATATTTTTTGCTCTTCAACCCCACAAAACCAATCATGGAATTCTATCCCAAAAGAATATAAGCACCAGTTGGGATGGATAATACAATGATTTTGCTGAACCGCTGTAAATATTTGCAAAACAAACTTGCCAAAAGAGAATGATTTAATAAATTATGGACTATTCATGCAATGAGATACCTTAATGGGATAGGCAACCATTAAAAAGAACGTTACAGAAATATCATCTGAAGGGCCGGTGGGTGGTTCAGTCTGTTAAGCTTCTGACTCTTGATTTTGGCTCAGGTCATGATCTCAGGGTCGTGAGATTGAGCCTGGTGTCAGGTTCCAGGCTGGGTGTGGTGGGCCAGGTGTGGAGCCTGCTTGGGACTCTCTCTATCCCTCTGCCGCCCCCACCACCTACTCCCCCACACACACTTGCACTTTCTAAAAAAAGAAAAAAAAGAAATATCATCTGACCTTGAGGAATGTATATTTAGGTGTAAAAAGCAACATGTAGAGTACTATATTTATATAATATGTTTTAAGACAAATGTCCAGAAGTCTAAATATGTATTTTGTGTGTGTTTATCCATTTGTATAAAGCTGAGTGTGGAGAAAGGCAAGAAGTGATATACACTAGATTGCTGTTAACCTTAGATACCATAGACAAGGGGCTCGGAGATGGGAGAATTGGAAGGAAAAAATGTGAAAGAAGAACAGTAGAGGGAAAGGGGGTGGCAGGGAGGAAGGGAGAGAAAGGAGGAATGAGGGGGAAGGGGTAGGAAGAGGAGAAGAGGAAAATGAAGGGGAAGAAAAGAGAGAAAGGGTAGCAATCATAAAAAGAAGATACTAAGGGCACCTGGGTGGCTCAGTGGGTTAAAGCCTCTGCCTTTGGCTCAGGTCATGATCTCAGGGTCCTGGGATCAAGCCCCGCATCGGGCTCAGTGGGGAGCCTGCTTCCCCCTCTCTCGCTGCCTGCCTCTCTGCCTACTTGTCATCTCTCTCTCTCTCTGTCAAATAAACAAATAAAATCTTTAAAAAAAAATACCATAGTATTAACTCTATATAAACAAATCAAACTACAGATACCCATACACATGAAATCAGTCACTTGAATACAAAGCTACTTTCTCTCTGCATGATGGAAATTCATGTCATTTTTCACTTATTCCTTATTATTTTTAATACTGTATGAATTACCATATTCATGGATTAGTTATATTGCTCTAGTCATCTATTAGTACCTAACAAACAGCCCCAAGCTTAATGACTTAAAAAACACCTCCATTTACATTGCTCAAAAATCTACAATTTAGGCAGAACTCACTGGGGACAGACAGCTTGCCTCTGCTCCTTCAGAGCATCAGCTGAGACAGCTGAAAGACTGGGGACTGGAATCAGCCGATGGCTCGTCCATTCACATGTGTGGCAGGTGATATGGGCTATAGTCTGGGACTTGTTCAGATGACATCTTCTTAAGGAGACCTTTGGGGTCAAACTAACGTAGTCTGCCATTCGTTTCCACTACATTCCCTGTATAATTTTCTTAATAACAACTATCATTACATGACATTGTTCAATCTATTTATTTAGGGTTACTAGCATGTCAATAGGAATCTTGTCTCCTTTGTTCAATGCTATATTCCCAGAGCATGGCCCAAAGCCTGGTGCATAGTGGGTACATAATAAATATTCAATATACATGAATTAATTGCACTGAAGACAAATAGAACTTTAATCATAAAGGGTTAATGGTACACTTTCGCCAAGTGAAGGTAAATATGTTACAAAGAAATAAATGTAAAAGGTTTCATACTAAGTCCATGGGAGAAAAACGATAGGTAGGCCCTGATGCCCCACACATGTAGTGCAGACACACAGAATGAACTACCAGAATAGACAGCAGAGGTCAGTGCCATAAAGTAACCTAAAGGGGCGCCTGGGTGGCTCAGTGGGTTAAAGCCTCTGCCTTCAGCTCAGGTCATGAGCTCAGGTCATGATCTCAGGGTCCTGGGATGGAGCCCTGCATTGGGCTCTCTGCTCAGCAGGGAGCCTGCTTCTCCCTCTCTCACTGCCTGCCTCTCTGCCTACTTGTGATCTCTCTGTCAAATAAATAAATAAAATCTTTAAAAAATAAAATAAAATAAAGTAACGTAAAAATAAAAATAACAAATCAGAACTATGGATGCTCACGAATGTTTTCCTTCGAACGGAATGAATACTGAAGTTTGAGAAACAATGGAATAAGAGTTAATATTCATAATATATATATTTTCAAAACTCCTAAACTGATAGGGGAAAAGGTAAGCAATCTGATTTTTTAAAAGATTTTATTTTTAAGCACTCTCTTCACTCAGCCCGGGCCTGAACTTCCACCCCCGAGATCAAGAGTGGCATGCTCTACCCACAGAGCCATCCAGGTGCCCAATAATCTAATGTTAAAGTGGGCAATGGTTATGAACAAAACCCACAAAATAGTAACATGCCAATGAGTGAATGAAAATACACTTCACTAATAAGATGCAAATTACAACAATGTGATGCCATTTTAACCTATCAGTCTAACAAAAATAAAAGAACTGAGGGTCAGGTTTGGCGAAGATGTGGGCAAATGGGCCCTCTTCTACACTGTAGGTGGAAACGTAAACTGGTTAAACCTCAACTGCAATTGAGCAATATTTTTTAAAATTAAAAATGTATAGAAGTCCGTGACCTATAAAATGACACTTCTAGGAATCTATCTTTATATGTATAAAAGCAAGGCCATTCGATGTAGTATTATCTGTAATCACAAAATAAAAACGATAACAAAACAAATAGCAAATAAGCTGAACTCCCATCAATAGGACACCAGTTAATGGATATATATTATGGCACGCCCATGCAACAACACGGTGCCACTGTTAGAAAAGATAGCTCATTATGCATGAATTGGAAAAATTTCTGTATGTTTATTTCACTTTGAAAAATCAGTATGTATTTCATAATCTTATTTTAAAGTTATATATGTCTACACACACACACACACACTTGAATAAACATATAAACAGCCTAAAGAACAATGGCTAAAAACAGTAAGTAATGTCTCAGAGTGCGAGTGATAACCTTAACTTTTTAGTTCATGCACATTCACTGCTCGTTTCCATGGATTTAGAATTATCCAAGGGCACAAATGGATTCTTAAAATTAAGTATTTCCAGACATACACAAAAATTTTCAGGATACCAGGCATTTATTACTTTAGAAGTAATAAATTGATATATGTATATAACACATATATTACTCTTCCTGAAGGTACCAGTATTAAATGGTACCCTAATATCTAAAAGAGCCTTACAACTTATATAATTATCCGTATTGTACATAATCCTAGAGAGGATTTATCTGCTAGAAAACTTTGTTCACAACTGTATCCCCCACCTTGGATAGTGTCTAGAACTCAGTATTTTTTAAAATAAATGTTTACAGCTTCAAAAACAAGTCTTAACTTTTAGGCTTTCATTCCTTCTTTGTTAATTGAGAGTCTGGAAATGACCATCTCCTATAGGAATTTTTCAACCGCCCATGTAGCCAAAAGTGGCTAAAATACTGTTTTTTTTTTAACTTACCAGAGGCTCTAGTTTTACAGGCTGCTGTCGTTTTCTTGTTCTCTCTTGAGCTTTTGTATTGTGCCTAAAAGTCAGGAATTGTGTGTCAAATTCATTTTCGGTGGGTACTACAAAACTCAGTCTTCCCTTTGCCATTACACTGTTCAGTCTTGCAAGGGCAGGGTTTTCCACCTGCTCTTCAGTATTTTTCAGTTTGACATCCTTCTCTGCGGTGTGAAAAGCCATTCTCACTCCTGGAAAGAGGAGAGTCTGCAAAAGAAAAATGAAAGGTAGAGCAAAAGAACTGCAGAAGTGGGACTCATGGATTTGACTTAAGAACTAGGGAATGCTGAATTTTCTCACCCCTAAAGAAAACCCACAAAGTTACCCATTTCTTCCAAAATAAGGACTTGAATCAGAGAAATGAAAATGCCTGGTCTTCAAGTACCTGGGGTGGGATCCAAGAATTTGCATTTCTAACAAGTGCTTAGATGCTCCAGGTGCCACTAATTAGGGACCATACTGGTCTAGATTTCGAAGGAAGAAAAGAATTGCAATTAGTATTGAGATGTTTTTCATGCCATGTATACAAAATATCTCCAGGGGAGTTTGTTCAAAATGCAGGTAATTTTAATGCAGGCAACCTGAGAAATACAGCCTTGGTACTCCAAAACCAAAAACCCAAAACCAAAACAAGAAACAACCAAAGGGGAAAATAGGAGTTGAGGACTAAATCTTAAAACACTGCTCCTGGAACTTTCACATGCATGAGGAACTTGATAAAATGCACATTCTGATTCATAACACTAGAACTATGAGCCTAGTAGTGGTCTTGCATCCTCACCACCACTCACACTCCCACCCCACCAGACAGGTGGAGATATTTCCCTTCAAAATAGTACCATAGCACATAGGGCCTTGAAACAGGTGTCAGCAGGCCGAGGTTTTAGTCTAGATCTGTGCTGGCCCATCCGAATCTCCTGTGCAATTTTAATTTTCCAAGTAGCCATATAAAAAAAAAAACAACACCAAAAGGAACTGGTGAAATAAATTTTTAATAATATGCTTTATTTAACGTATCCAAAATATTCTCATTTCAACATATAATTAATATAAAACTTATTGTTTTATTTCATTGTTTGTTACTACATCTTCGACTTCACATTTAGAGCAGACCTCAACTCAGACTCGCCACTCGTGGCTAGTGACTACCATACCGAGTAGCACCGTCTAGAACTCATTACTCCGTGTGAGATCTTGGGACAAGTCTCCTGAAACCGCTATTCCTCACTTTCCACCCCTCTAAAAGGATAGGTAGGTAGTAAAGGGCCACTGAATGCTTTTCCACTGACTTTCTCCGCTTCTCTGAGCCTTACCCTTCTGTGCTCCGAAAGCCAAGCTGACTTCCTGTCCTGGAAGTCGGAGCCCAGCCCCACAGCTCTATTCCTCGGCACTCACCAAGTCAGCCTAGGGTAGTCACAGCCGCCGCTGCCGAGGGTCTCCAGAGACAGCAAAACCAGGGCTGGTAGTAGAAAGTTGACTGTAGTAGTCAGGAATGTTTGCTGTTGCCTAGCAGCCACCAGGCCTCTACCGGCGTGCAATGCGCCTGTGCGCGACCTGTCGCCACGGCAACGCCTCAGCCAATCGCAGCTCTGAGTCCCTGAGTCCGCCGGCCAATTGAGCCAATCAATGCCTCCGAAACATTTCTACGCCTCTGGTTGGTGGAGAACACCCGCTCGACCTGCGTGGTCGCTCCTCCGCGCTCGCACCTGAACACTGCCTGGGCGGGTGGGCAGGGCAGTCAAAGGAGGTGGCTAGCTCTAATTTGCTCCCTCCCTTCTGCGGGAATCTTTTCTGTTTTCCTTCATGAGGCATGAGACTGACTTGACGATTCCTTTAATCTAACTTTTTCTAGTTAGAAGAATCAAGAATCTCCGGAGAGGGAGGTGCCTTGTATAGACAGTTCGAGTTCCTCTTGAAAGGAGCAGGGGAGCGACCGTCCAGCATCTCTGTCCCACCTACCAGCCTCCTCCTCGCAGTGTCCTACGGGGCCAGGAATGTGGGCTGTTCTTCCCCTCAAACTCCACCGTGACCTTTCAAAGAATGTTCTTTTCCACCTGGAAGGTAACCTAGTGTCAGGTACAGCAGGAGCCCGTGTTACTTAGTCCCGCCCTCTGCTTACCAACGCAGACTCTGGATCTTGTTCTGGCATTTAGGGCCACCTAATTAAGTCCCCGAACGATTGCTGCTAATGCTTTGTGGAGGCGACGCCACTGAAGCTCGATCCAGGTTTATTACTGAAGATGTCTTATCCCAGTTAGTGATCAGAGGCAACAGCACTTTCACCTGCCTTGAGAAAATGTTACACCAGATGACAGAGTCCTGGTTTTCAGCCTCCTCTCCAAAATGAATGATCACAGCTGGAATTTATCGTCTTCTTTTGTGCTTTTTGGTACCCCCCCTTTTTTTACCTTGATATTTGTTTCTTGCTTTGAATGCCAAACTCTACATGAAGTGCTTGACCTATCATACAACCTGCATTTTCTCAATCTTAGCATATTCAGGTAGGTACTTTACATGCTAGATACAGGGTAGGGAATCACATATCAACAGAAATGGGATGGAGATTACAGATCACTTAATCCAGCTCCTCCATTTGATTAATAAGAACTGAGACCCAGAGAGAGCAAGTGATTTACTCCAGGTGAGGCAGCTAGTCATGGCAGAGACAAAACTTAGAATACAGATCTCCTAATCCCTAATCAGGTACTGGAAACGACAAGGGAGTAACTTCAGTTTAGAAACAATTCAAAAGCACCTCAAATGTAGACATAAATACTAATTCACCAGAGATAAAAGGTACACACAAAGCCAATCAGAGCCAATAAAATATAATAATTTATAAAAACTAGTAATTAAAAAATTTTTAAAGCCAACCCAATACATCAAAACATAAAATTAGAATAATATTCAGTGTTAGACACATTTATAAAATGAATTTCATTTCAGATGTGCAATGAATATTCTAATCAGTTCCCTTCAACATTTATGTAGTATAGACAAAGGCCATTGCTTCTTAGTCCCAGAATTTTTTTTTTAGTTGATGAAGGTGATTGCATTCTAATGTTACCTTAGGCAGCTGAGAACAATCTAAGAGCCAAGGAAAGTGAGAGGTAGAAGACATTGACACACAGAGTTTAGTAATGGTATTGCTATATTAGAAGCTGCTCATCAAAACTTTTCCAAGCTTATTTTTTAATATGGCAATATATCTTTATTATCAACTTAATATTTACTAAATTAGTTCAGACAAGAGTTTTATGTATACCCTGTTGACTTTTTTCATATTTACTACAGATAATAATAATCATTACAATTTACTGGATGCTCTCTATGTGCCAGGTACTGTTAGGTACTTTGCATTTGTTCTCTCAAATAATTCCAACGAACCTGAAATTTTCATTTCATAGCTGAAGAACTAGGCTATGAAAGATTTATAAGAGCTAGGTTACAAAAGTTCACATCTTTAACAGTAAAAGTAAAAATGGTTAAAATTTATTGAACATTCAGTTAGGACTTATATTTTGGGTGCTTTGTGAAGTACTTATCACCATTATACTAATCATTGCAACAACTTTATATTATTTTAGAAGTATTTTTGTACCTATTCCATTAATAGGGAAATTGAGGTTTAAAAACATTAGCTTTTTAAAATTACCCAAATCACTCCAGAGGTAGCAAGTGGCCGAGGTGAGATACAAATTCAGATCTATCAACTTAAGTAAATTTCTGGAAGATTCTTGAGCAAGAATGTTGAGTCAGGGAATTCTTCTACTGGCTATATGGGGACAGTATTCTGAAAAATTCCTGAAGCAAAATACTCATGTAATTTGGATCAATTCCAAGGCACATTATTTAACTGTATTGCAGAAATTACAGAAATAAGGGAACCCTCAAGGGTCAAAAAAACAATGAAATGAAAACAGAAGTAGAAAGGAAGCTGCATCACTGAGGACTGTGGTGGTTTAAAGAAATAGAAGTAGAACATGGGTAGCAGGGCCGGCACTGTGATGGGACCCTGGATCTGGGCAGAACCCTCTTGTTTATCTCCCCTGCTTTCAAACCACTGCTCACTAACTCTCTCAAGGAGCAGGATACCTTTGGCTTTAAAGTCAGGATGTTTTTAACAACCTCATAAAACCACCCAGTATAAAACCAATTTCTCTGAAGTTCTGAACGTGAGCAGACTTCTTATATCAGTCAATCTGTCTTGTAGAATTTTTAGATCAAACACATATAAAAGGAGACAGACAGATGGTAGTGCTTTAAACACAGTAACAAGTCTTTTCCGGAATATTTTCTTAATAAGCAGGAAGTTAGGGGCCAGGTAGCTCTGAAAAGGTTAGGCTGAAAGTCTAAGACTGGACGATGACCAACGATGATGCCGAAGAAGCAAGGAGAAGAATCCTGATAGTAAGCTGGTCATGGGACTGGTTGGTAAGCCAGCCTACAGATTCAAGAGAGGTGGGGGAAATATCCCAGCTATAGTATCTGGTCTCTGAGAGAACTTTGGGGAGTGCAGAATGCAGCATAGAGGATCTGGAGAAGTTGTTTTATTCATTTGAGGACCTGATTGGTGGTCCTGTGCAAGTTCAGATACAAACATCTACCCTGTATAGAGGAGCATTGCTGCACACAGCAAACACAGTCAGGAGTTCACAGTGAGGAACAGCAGGCCTAGAAAGAGACAGGCTTTATTATAGGGAGGTGGGGAGAGTTTGAAAGCCAGGGGCCATGTGGCTTTCCAAGGATTCATCATGGGGTCTGTGAGCACAATTCTAATGCCACATTCTACTAGTTTTCCCAGATAGCCTTATCACCCCTAACAGATCCATCCTTGTTTATTTGTATCCTAATATTAGACTTCTAGTTATTCAATAATGCTTTTATTGCTAAATTATGTCTACTCATAAAAACATTACTGTCCTAATTTTCGGAACTTATAAAAAGCCAGCTTGCCATCTTTTTATTGTTCCAAATATTTCCTAATGGCCTGTGGTAGAGAATCTTGGGCTTAAAATTCTGGGTTGATAATTCCATTTACAACTAAGTTTCAGAGAGATAAAGATACTCTCCCAAGGGCATACAGCCAATAAATTGCTAAATAAATGGGAATACAGTCTCCACATCACCCAGGTATCAATTCCTAAGTATTTCCCAAGAGAAATGAAAGACTTGTGCGTGAATGTTCCTAGCAGCTTTATTTGTAATAGCCAAAGCCTGGAAAACAGTCCAAATGTCTACCAGCAGCTGAGTAGATAGGCAAATTTTGGTATATGCATACCTTGGAATATTACCCACCAACGGAAAGAAACAAACTGTTGATGCGTTCAACACTGGTTGAATTTGAAAAACATTATACTGAGCAAAATAAGCCAGATACAAAAGAGTACCTACTGTCTAATTACAATTACATGAATCTCTAGGAAAGATAAATCTAATTTATAGTGACAGGAAGTAGATCAGTTGTTGCCTGGAGCTAGGACTGGGGTAGAGAATTGGCAAGGGGGACAAAGAAGTTTCTTGGAGTGATGGAAATGTTTTATAGCTTGGTTATTTGGGTGGTTACAGAGGTGTATAAGTTTGTCAAAACTCACTGAATTGTAAATCTTAGACTATATGCATTTTATTGTATGTAAATTATAGCTCAGTAAAATTGAATTAAAAATTATATTCCTGGTGTTACACTTCAAAAGCACAGGTAAGCCTTTCTAAATACACAGATTTCCAGGCTTCACACCAGATCTGGTAAACAAGAATCTTAGTTATTGGCATCTAAATATATGCTTAAAAATCCCTATGGATGAATCAAACGAATGTGTTTGGTTAAGAACCATATCTGCCAGTGAAAATGTATGAAGATTAAAAGATGTTCAATTACATTAAATTAAATAGGTCTTAAACAGTTTGCATAACATGATCATATTGTTATAAGCACAGAATGTATATAAACTCAGCAACTATCCGGAATAAAGACATAAATGTTTATGAGATTTACAGGTATTTTCTGTTATGCCCTTTGCTTTTCTGTATATTTAAAAATAAAAACCATATACTGCTTTTGTATTGAAAAAAGTGAGGTTTTTTTTTAAATTTGCGGAAGAAAATATAACCGCATAGAGTGGAGGGGCCATGAACCTGCCTGGAGGCCAGGGCAAGTGGATCAGGAATGTTCCTGGAGGCTTTAGCTTTCAGCAAAAAGACAAGGCACCCCATTCCATGCAGATGGAAGGAACGTGGGAGTGGGTTAGGTAAATTGGTATATTTGGGTCTGATTTCTTCTTTTTCTCTGAAGCAGGAGGTAGGTCAGCTGCTGAGATGTTGGAGGTGGGAGTGCTAGAGGCTCCATATAATTTATCTGGAGAGATGGGGTGGGAGCGAGTAACTCATCTTTAGCCTTGACTGAAGTTTAATTTCAGGGTCTGTGAACTGCTTAAAACTGTATTCATGGGGCGCCTGGGTGGCTCAGTTGGTTAGGCAACTGCCTTCCGCTCGGGTCGTGATCCCGGGGTCCTGGGATCGAGCTCTGTGTCAGGCTCCTTGCTCGTCGTGGAGCCTGCTTCTCCCTCTCCCTCTGCCCGCTACTCCGCCTGCTTGTGCTCTCTCTCCGTCAAATAAATAAATAAAATTTTTAAAAAATTAAAAAAAAACTGTATTCACATTGGGTGGGTGTATGTTTGTTGATAGCTGTTAGATTCTCAAGGAGACTGTGACTAGTGGTCCATCTGAGCTGGAAACCATAGGCTTTGCAAGCATAGGTCACTGGCAGCCCAGTTTCTGGGAGGTTTGTTGTATCATATTTTGTTACTTTATTACCACCTTGTGGTCAAATGAATGTACTGCCAAAGAGGTTTCGAATCACAGATTTTGAATCCATGCAATAGTTTATCTTAGATTCGGAAGGGACTTGAGGCATTCTGTGGCCTAATGTTCCACAAATTATGAGGATTAATAATTATTACACAGTATTCCTCCAAAATGTTGAACCTGGGTTAACTATGCATGAGTAAGAAGACCTCGCTAATCCCAGATAATTACATTTCAATTAAAGATTTTACAGAAGTAATCTCTGAGCTAGTGTTGAATGATTTTGAAAGGCCAACAGTAGCAGTCCTTAAACTTAGTTGTGTATTAGTACCACTTGGAGAGCTTTGAAAACTCCTGACGCCCAGGCCACACTCATGCCAAATAAACTCTCTGAGTGAGAGACCCAGGCATCATTATCTTCCCCCCTACTGCCCCTTCCCCAGGTGATTTCAATGTACATTAAGTCTGGAGCCATTGCTTGAAATAGCCTTGAATAGCTTGATATAGGCTTGCTATTTCAAGGTGTGATCCACAAACCAGCAGCCTTGGCATCACCTGGGAGCTTGTTGGATATGCAGAAGCTCAAGTCCTGCCCCAGACCTCCAGAATCGGCCTGCGTTTTAATAATTCCCAGGTGGTTCGTGCATATTAAATCTGAGTAACGCTGTTAAAGAGAACAGAATGGGTGTCCGGTAGGCCCACTGGATACACAAGGCAGGAATGGTGTCGGAAAGGCAGGCTTGTCACTTTTTGTCAGTTCCAGTTACAGGAAATGTATGACTTCTATGCCATGGTTGGAAAGTTCTAATTGTCCAAAAATTCTTTTTTAAGTAGATGACAATATCTACTTTCTTGCCAGTTCTGCAAACTGCTCCTATGATCTTTTCTTTTTTTTTTTCTATGATCTTTTCAAATACGTGAAGGCAGAAATGTTCTTCCTTCAATCTTCCTTCTTTGAATCCCTCCCTCCCAATCTTCCAGTCTCCTTAGTCTATGTAGGATATGTTTGCAGGATGCCTAGTAATTCTACCCTAAAAATGGCTCTCAGAACTGCAGGTGAGATTCTAGATGTGGTGTGACACAATGAGCATAGTAGGAAAATGACATTCCTTTATCTAGAAATTCTATTAATG
The DNA here is from genome assembly GCA_028534135.1 of Potos flavus. Classification (NCBI taxonomy): domain Eukaryota; kingdom Metazoa; phylum Chordata; class Mammalia; order Carnivora; family Procyonidae; genus Potos; species Potos flavus. The sequence continues at coordinate 35,062,745 of CM052885.1, forward strand.
GCTCCTTTTTCTTCCTGGAAATCGGACATTAGTCAGGATCCTGGTTAAATGGTGAATAATAGAGAAGCTATATCCAGCAAACAAATCAATGCCGTTGGTCCCGGGGCCTCAGGTCATGTATGTGTAACTGTTGACAGTGTCCTGAGCTCAGAGACCACCATGGGAGTCCCAGGCTGAGGGATTGGGGTCTGTGCTCCCACTTCTCCTAAGACCACATCCTTCAGAAGAGACAGCTCTTCCCTCAATGTGGCTGTGGGGCGATGGCGGGGGGGGGGGGCGGGGGGACGACCCACCAAACCCCTCCTGCTGCCTCTGATCTCAGTTCCAGAACTGTGAAAAATCAATGTCTACTATTTAAGACTATGGTATTTTGTTACAGCAGCCTGAGCTGACTAAGCCACCCCTTTATCAGAGTTGTCAGTTCTTCAGGTCTGTCCTACCTTCCCCAGTCCCAGAAGGAGACTGGAAATTTATTCTCTGGAGTGGGTCCAAAAGAAGGTCTCTAGACTAAGGAGCACTAGGTACATATGGGGGTGAGGTACCATAATGAAAACAGTGGATTACCTGAATGTGTACATGCACGATGATGAGATCATCCAACCCTCTTTCACTACTCAACTTCCAGAATAGTGGCATAGCCTGTGCAACCATCTCAATTTTCCTGACACTGTAGATGTTCCCAAAATAGGGACTTTCAGTTTTAAAACCAGGACAGTCCTGAACAAACCAGGATGAGTTAGTTACCCTAATTTCAAAACATTGGCAGTTAGACATTTCCAGGCAGGAAACCAGGAGAATCGTCTCTGGGGACTCTGACCAGCCCAAGGGGAAAGACCTGAATGTATGGACAGGGGAGCTTTTTCCACTAAGTGGTCCAGTCAAGTCAACTTCGAGGTGAAGCTCACAGTGAATAAGTTCCACCTGGGTGTGTGGAGGTTTCAGTCATGTTTTTAGACCCTCCCTCTAAGCAGACAACTAAGGATTTCTAGACACATCATGGAAGATCTCTCACACAAAAGACAGAAGGGAAAACATTAAAATAGGAAAACCAACCTGAGAGGCAAGCATATGACTTCAGTTGGGACGATCAGAGTCTTTCTCTTGGATTTCAAAGACTGGACCTGAGTGAGAAAATCCTCTCTTCCTCTCTAGCTGTGGTGCTGAGCCTGGAGCTCCTGGAGACCATATTTCATTCTGGAAAGGGAGGGCCAAAGTAGACCACATAGAGATGGAAAATGGACTCTAAGTCTGGAGTGCCAGTGGCTTTTCATGCCAAGATCTGTTATCTCCAAGGCTATTTTTGTGTTTTCCAAAGTTTGGTTGTATGAGTCAATAAACTCCAACACTTTTTTAAGAAGCATAAGTTTGATAGATTTTCTGTCATTTGCAATCAACTGGTGGGCCTCATGAATGGTATCGCCTTTTCTACAGGTCTCCTTTTTTAATCTGTACTCTATATTCAGAAAGTTTCCAAGTCAGCTTGGGTTTCCCTGTTTAAAATAAGGATCGCACAACTCATGAAGGTAAAAATATATGAAATGTCATTGAACATGGCAGACCCAGAACACACTAGCTTTTCATTACCTCTCACAATGGGGTCCTCTGGAAAATAAACTCGAAAGCAGTATATCTGAAAGACAAATATATGAGCCACAAAACAAAGATGAAGGTAAAAGAAAACGCTGTGCATTAGCAGTGTTTGCTTTCCACACACTAGTGAAGGCAAGAGGCCATATCCGTTAGGATTGTGTTTAATAGCAGGTAACAGAAAACCACATGAACAGTTGCTTAATTAAACAGAGTGATTGTGGGGGTCGTGGATAGTAGGTGTTTCTGTGATTCTCTTGGCCTTTTCATTATAATGGCAATAGGGTTGCTGCAGTCCCAGAGAGTTCTACTGACAGCAAAGAAAAGGCAGAAAGATGCCATGTGGGAAAGTGTGCCTGCCACGGGAACCCAAGTGAAGGGGGAGTAAAACACTGAAAACACGGCTGGAGCCACAACACTCACACACATTGCTGGTGGGAATCCAAAAAGGGAGTCACTTTGGAAAGTGGTTTGGTGGGGTTTTTACATGCCTAAGCGTCCTTTGCAGGTATTGTTAAGGATCTTGCCACGGGAGGAAGCACCCTGGATCATCAGGGTGGGTCCATCACAGCGGTCCTTATAAGAGAGGCAGGAGGGCCAGAGTTAGAAAAAGAAGTGATAAGAAGGCCAAGGTGTGATGTGGTACACTTGGAAGAAGAGAGAAAGGGTCCTAAGCCAAGGACTGTGAGTGACCTGTGGAAGCCAGAAAAGAAAAGGGTTCTGTCTCTGAGGCTCTGTGGGAGATGCGTTGCTGCCAGCACCCTGATTTCAGACTGCTGGCCTCCAGAACAGTCAGAGAATAAACTTGTGTTGTTTTTTAGCCACTAAGTTGGAGGTAATATGTTCCTGCCACCACAGGAAATGAGTATACCTCCCTAGTATTCTTACCTTTGGGCACCTAGACCAGTTCTGATTTTTCTGTGCCCATCTTTGTAAAGATGTCTGCATTGTTCGTCTTTTAAAGTAACACCTTTATTGACGTATAATTCACATACTATACAATCAGTCATTTAAAGTGTATAATTCAGTGGTTTTCAGTACATTCACGGAATTGTACAATTACCAGTCCATCCTAGAACATTTACAAACACCTCAAAAAGAAACCTTATGTCCTTTACCACTCATCCCCTATTTTTCCCATTCCCTCCAGCCCTAGGCAACTACCCATCTAGTTCCCTCTCTATAGACAGGCCGATTCTGGACATCTCACACAAAAGGGGTCATACAACATGTGGTCTTTAGGGACTGGCTTATTTCACTTTGCACGGTGTTTTCAAGGCTCACCCATGATGCAGCATGTACTTCGTTTTGTTTTATTGCTGAATAATATTCCATCGTATGGATATACCACGTTTTATTTGTCTATTCGTCAGTTGATGGACATGTGGGTTTTCTCCGCTTCCTGGCTATTATGAATAATGTTGCTTATAAACATTCAAGTTTTGTCTGGAAGAATAGGACATTCAATTATTAATAAGCGTTTATTGGGGCGCCTGGGTGGCTCGGTTGGGTGGGCACCCGATTCTCATCGGGTGGGAATGTTTGTCCCCAGAGACTACTTTCCTCTCTGCAGTTTTTGTCATCGACAGGGACTTGGTACCAGATCTGAAGAGCTCAGCATCAGGCTGACCTCAGCTCTCCTTGCTGACCTGGGAAAGGGCGCTGTTCTTTGCTCCCTGGCTGCTTCTTTCAATGGGCCCAAATCACGTTTGTGAAAGTCTGGCAGGATTTCATCAAGGGCAGACTTCAGGCCCCTAATTCATAGCCAGTATCATTAGCGTCATTTGTTGAGTGTCTGCAAGTGCTTGGGAATTAGCAACAAATCTTTCCTGCATTGTCTATGGCTTTAATGCAGGAAATAAATTTGGGTTCTGTCTGCACCATCCAAGGATCAGAGGCAATGGCTCATTGGCTCTGCAAGATTGCTTTTTGTCACTCAGGGATACAATATGAACCAGACTCCATGTGGCTCTGAGGCGTGAATAACATAGTTTCTCAAGCTGTCTGGGATGAGCTGGGTTTTCTCATTCATTCATTATATAGCTGAGGCAGGGCCACATACACTGGGGTGAGGCATTTAGCTAATGTGATAATATCCATTTACTCAGCATCTTCTATTATTGTCCACATTTGATCCTCAAAATAGTGCTGAACAATGTAGGAGAGGCAGAAATGCATGTGACCATTTGACAGATGGGGAAGTTTCATGCATACGGAAAGTTAAACCTTTAAAAGTCTTAATCGGTACCAGTACCCAAATCCCAGGTCTCCTAACCCCCAGACCTTATCTGCTAATTCTGTCCGCCGTGAATGAGTAAAAAAGAGAATTGAAGGAAGGGTGAATTGGGGGAAATCGGAGGGGGAGATGAACCATGAGAGACTGTGGACTCTGAGCAACAAACTGAGGGTTTTAGGAGGGGAGGGGGGCGGGGGGTTGGGTGAGCCTGGTTGTGGGTATTGAGGAGGGCACGTATTGCATGGAGCACTGGGTGTGGTACATGAACAATTAATCTTGGAACACTGAAAAAATTAATTAAATTAATTGAAAAAAAAGAGAGACAATCAAAAAAAAAAAAAAAAAAAAGAGAGAGAGAGAGAATTGAAAACCCACGGGAAGCTATGGTAAATGTCCGACCTGTGGTCCGGCTGTTATTGGCTCCTTTGGCGCCCCCAGCTGGAGCCTTTCCAGAAAGCCTCTTTGCTCACCACTGAACTCACCACCGTGCCTTGGTCCAGACACAGAGGTGATCCTGAATGAATATTTGTTGAACAAACGAGTGACAGATTGGTTCTAATCGTTAAATTCCTTCTCAACCACTGAATCCAGATAGTTTTGTAGCACAGGTTCCTTTGGCATTTTTGTCCTTTGCTCAATGTTTTGTTCTCATATTGCATTGGCAGTGAAAGAAAACTCCTCTCTTGCCGTGGGAAAGGCAAACAGCCATGCAAACCTGGAAGATAGCCAAGTCTGCAGGAGCAATAAAGGAGGCAAGCCGGTTAGCTATTAACCAGCAGACAAGATAATTCAGCTAGTTATCAAGCTATAGGCACCTCCCTTTGGAGGCCCATTCCTGACTTTTTCCAGCTCAAAGTGGTGAGGCAGATTAAGGTCTTGGGCAATCACAGTGTGCTCATCCCCTCTCTACCCTCCCCCAACCGCACCCAGTGGCAGCAGTTTCCAGTAAACCGCAGGCAGCTTGAGGTGTTGGAAGTGATAGGTAGGCAGTCTGCAGACTGAGGGGTGGGGATAGCTGGAAAGGGGTAGCCTCAGGCATTGACAACAGGGGTCAGGGTGATGTGGGAAACAAAGCCAGAAGAAAAACTATTAAATTTCCTTACTGCCTACAGCCCATTGACAAATCCTTGAAACAGGCAGAGTGACATTCCTTTGGGACTCGGCTGTCTTGATGTTAATACATTTCCAAGGGCAAAAGGCCATCTTAGCCCCCTCCCCATCTTGTAAATCTACTTTAACATATAACAATTCTTTGGAAACTTCCTTTATCTCTACCCCTCAAGATACATGCTGGCAGTTATCCTCCAAGCACATAACCCACCGATATACATCCTAAGGGTCTCACGACTGAGGGCTTACTAAACAGTAATAAATGACGTTTTCCTAACAATAGCTAGCCCCCTCGGGGTCCTGGAAACCTTATTGCCAAAATACCTGGGAGGCTTGTGTTGTCTCTAACCTCCTCCCAACTTGAAAGTCTATAATGGGCCACTCCTCCTGACCCCAGTGCTGCCCACAGGTGCTGTCCCCATGGTTTAATAAAGCCACTTTTTTGCACCAACTGGCATATCAGGAATTCTTTCTTGGCCATTGGCTTCGAATCCTAACGTCTTTCCCACATCAGGGGGGAGAGACTTCAATGGCTTCTTACATTTTCCTAAAACTTCACATTTATTTTGCTATCATTTAAGGCTTATTCCCCACTGATGACCTCTAAAGGTATTGGGGTCCTTTCATTTTATAATTAAACAAAGGTACAATTCACAGAATTGTGAAAATGTTAGGATACGCTTGAGAGGTTGAGAAGTGTAAAAATGTGTGTTGGATAAACTAATGTCTGTAATGGGAAATGAGGCAGAAAAGAGAGTTTGGGGTGAAGTGCTAGCAGTTAAGATAAAAATATTTTCTTTTATCTCAACAAGTTGATATTTTGTAAAATCACAGTTTTAACTTCTTTTTTTTAGCACTTAGTATCTCACAAACTTTTATCCTATGGTGATTGAAGATTTTTGAACATGGAGACACATCTGTCTATGAACAGGGAAGTGAGCGCTCTTCAGTGAATCTGCCAGCCCCTTGATCTTGAAATTCCCAGCCTCCAGACTGTGAGAAATAAATTTCTCTTGTTTATAAGCTACCCAGCCTATGGCATTCTTCTATAGTGTTCTGAACAAAGACACTACTCTACCCCAGCCAAACAGCATGGAGAAAAAACAGGGCCAATCCCCACCTCTGTCAACAAAGGCCAAGGAAGTGACCTAAACTTCCATCCTTGCTCAAGGTACCCCCTGCCCCCTCAAAGAAGACCTGGTGGGAGCTGGCCCTTTCATTCCTACTCAGTAATAATAAAGCTTCCCCTCCCGGAAAACAGATTCAGTGAAGACCACGTGGGATGCCGGACTTCCATCCCCACCCACCAATATTGAGGCACCCTTCCCCCTCTCTTCCTGGGTGGTGTCAGAATTGGCCAAGTGGGAAGCTGCAACTTTCACCACCATTCGGTAGTAACACTGGCATCCTGCCCTTCCTAAACTATCATCCCACTTCCTGTAAATCTGTAATTCTTTCAGAATAAAAGTTAAAAAGGAAAAAAAACAAAAAACAACCCAAAGACTTGCCTGTCCTCTTTCTCGTCCTCTCATGATCATGCCAGATGACTGTATATGGAAGTGGGAGGAGGGCAGCAAAGACAGAGAGAGAGAGAGAACAACTCAACATGACTGAGCCAATTTCTAATTGTTTCCCAATTGGTAAATACTTTGAAACACTGTTTCTCTTTGCAACATTCTGTTGTCCTCAGTATCTGCTGGCCTTGCCAATGTGTGTGGCATAAAGAGTATAACCAAGACTTTAAGTATGAACTCCTAAGAACTACTGGTTAAAAGCAGGGAGCTCCCATAGGCCTCGGGCTACATGAGGATCATTTGGGGAGCTTTTTAAAAATATAAATTCCTGGGACGCCTCACTTGTGAGATTCTGATAGCTTAGATTTTAAGGAAGCCTCCCTGAGCCAATGCCCCTGTGGTTCCTGTAGGCTGCAGCGGTTGCTTTGACTCAGAGCGGAAGGGTTAAGAGATGTGGGTGATACTCCTTGATCTATTCCATTCTAAATATATGACTTAAGGCAAGTCATTTGTCTTCACTTGTTTTTAATGACAGAGGTTTTGCTTCTCCAGTTCGGATTGATTTTCAGAATAAAAGGGAATGTGAGAAGAACCCGGAATTAGATAAAACCTGTTGCCCTCACGGCTTTGTGCTCACTGCCCCGCTCTCCCCGCCCCCCAGTCTGACACCTGCGTTCTTAACTGCTTCCTCCTGGGGGTCTGAATCCTGCTTTCGGGGGAAACAGTGGTGGAGGGTTGTACGGAAGTTCTCCCAGGCCTCTACTTGGAAGCCGTGCTTTTGGAACACTGTGATTGCCTCTGACAATGCGAACAAATTGGCTGCAAAACCTAGAGTGCCACCCAGCCACATCTGCTAGACCCTGAGAAGTGACACTCAAGTCTGCCCCAAGGAGCTGCCTCCAGACAGTAGTTGTTGGAAAAAAATAGAGCTGTGACTCTGGGGTTGCTTCCTGTCATGACTGAGGACAACGGGGCTGGACAGGTCCCCCAGGCGGGCTTCAGGCTCCAAGAAGACAAAACACTGTCAGCTTCCTCGGGAGGGAATGGACTGCACTCTCTCTTCTTTATTTTTTTTTTAAAGATTTTTATTTTTAAGTAATCTTTATGCCCAACGTGGGGCTCAAAACCTACAACCCCGAGGTCAAAAGTTACATCTCTGCCAACTGAGTCAGCCAGGCACCCCTATCTTTTTAAAAATGAGTTGTTCATATTCAATAGCCTGATAACGTTAAGTGCCTGTCCAGCTTTATGTCATTTTCAGGAAGATCCAAAACTTTTGGTCATCTATTTTACCCAGCGGCATTACTTAAATGTCAGCTCAATACCAGCATAAAACAACTAACTGGACCAGAGGGAAGGTGAACTAACACTGCTAGGGAGCTCGTCTGTGCCAGGAAGGGCGCAATGTACTTTTTGTACATAGTTTCTTCTATTCCTTATAATAACCCTGGGAGGCAGGTGTTATCCATGTTTTGTATAAAAAAATGTATGATTTGTGGAAGCCGTACAAACCCCAGAGATTAAATATGTGAAGGTACGTGTGTGTGTGTGTGTGTGTGTGTGTGTGTGT
>CM052885.1:35071261-35137707 GCA_028534135.1 Potos flavus
CGTTTGCACAAGTTCAGTAAGAATCTGTTCTCCTTGTAACAGGACACCATTGGAAACATTGGTTATTTTACCAAGGCTTGACTGGAATGTCATATTTGAGAGACATGCATAGACTCAGATATGACCAAACAACTTTAAGGAACTAAGGTTGACTTTATGAAACCTGCAGCCAGAAAGCCCCTCGGAAATGTTGGCCTGATACCTTGCTTACAGAGTTCCCAGCAGCTTCACCAGGTGAGTAAAGAATGTCACTTCCTGGAAGGTGCCAGGAACCTTCGGATACTGTGGGAACCTCAGTAAAGAGAAATCTGCTCAAATCTACAGGTATTGCAGGCATGTCTGACGGCAAGTACTTGGCTTGGCTTCTGGCCTGGAGAGGCTACTAAAAGTTCAACCTAGAGATTCCTTATAAAAAGTTCCAGCAAAGCAGATTCTAAAAGACCTATAAGATCAATCACTATTTTGCTGAGCTTATGTAAATAATTACACCAAGTTTGTTAAAATTGGGCTTGTTTTGGGGCACCTGGGTAGCTCAGTGGGTTAAAGCCTCTGCCTTCGGCTCAGGTCATAAACTTAGAGTCCTGGGACCGAGCCCCGCATCAGGTTCTCTGCTCAGCAGGGAGCCTGCTTCCCTCTCTCCCTCTGCCTGCCTCTCTGCCTACTTGTGATCTCTCTCTGTCAAATAAATAAAATCTTTAAAAAAAAATTGGGCTTGTTTTACAAACAAATTATTCTGATTTGGCTATCTCTCGTAATGAAGGGTTATTTTAGAGAGAAAAAATTGTTTCAGTAACACACTTTGTGGATGTTAAAATTCTAGATCTGATTGTCTTTAAATGTTTATTGTTTACATAAAGCTAGACAACTTGAGATAAACTTCAGAGAAATTGCCATAATAGCTCATAGACAATCTTTGTGCTTTTTAATTTGTGGGGATAATAACAGCACCCCAAGGGCATATGATTATTCGAACAACTGGAAAATGGGATTGATTCCCCAACAATCATATAACTCCACTAGCACCTTGACCAATTCTATGTGGCCGGAATGAAAATCCTTCCCTAAAAGCCAGAGCATACCCCACTCCATAGGGTTAACTATGGGCTTGGGGAGATAATGGAATGGATCACTTTCCTTGTGATTGGACTGGATGATGACTTGGGGATGCCCTTATCTCTTGACAGGTCTTCCCGCATTTGCCAGTGATTCCTCCTTAATTAAGACTAGTGGCAGTAGTTTCATGGAAAGGGGTAAGAAAAGCTGGGTATGCTATAGTGAGTCTAATAGACTGAGGCCAAAGCCCTGTCAGCTAATATGTCTGCCCCAAGAGCAGAGTTAATAATGCCCAGCTGTGCTGTGCAATTGGCAATAGCCTTAAATATTTATCCCGACTCCAAATATGGGATTATTATCAAGCCATAACTCCCCAATCAAATATGGGCCTAAAATTACTGCACGTTCAAAGAATGGCCCTCCAAAACTGAGTAGCCCTTGAAATCCTGACTACACTTCAAAGAGGCCCAGTATTATATGACTGGCTCCTGGCTGGGACCTAATGGCTATGGACTCTAACTTGAGGCCATGGCTTCCCTCAGGCTGGATAGGCCACTGTACTCTGGGTTTTGCCTGGATGCACGGACACATTATTAAAACCATTACCAACCCAGTTGACCTTCCAAATTTAAAACAATGCTGGGCACAGTTTGTGTTACATTGGTACAACCACCTAGCATCCATCTTTGTTAAGAAGAATGTTGTTTGACACATGGAAACTCTTAATTATATGGTCAAAGCCCTGAATGACACTCAAAGCATTTCTCCACTAAATACCAAAGTAACACAAATGCGTGAAGCGGTTCTACATAATCGAATGGCATTAAATGTTTTATTAATTGTTACACAGGGTGAAACTTGAGCTAGCATAAAAACAGGATGCTCTGCATACAGTCCAGATTACCACAAAAATACTTCTGGGTTTCTGACTGACATGAATACTCAAAATGGCGCTTTGAATGATCTCTTTCCTTCGGTGATTGCTTTAAACTCCTGGACTGGAGGAAAATTATCAAAGGTGAGCTACCAAAGCTCTTTTATTCAGACTTCTCTTTCTTAGTTACAATATTAACCTTATTCTGTTATTTCCAATGTCTCTCTTCCCAGTGTCAAGACTCCTTTACTGCCATTACTTCCAGCTAATGGATGATCCTTTCTACTCAAGGAGGTTCATATGTTGACACTGTTGAATTCAGCTGCCTCCCTCTTTTTTAACTCCCCTATACATTCCCCATCTGACCTGTATTGACCCATAGGTAGGGACATCTCTACGTCCCTACTCAGCAGGAAGACGTTACAGAAGATGAGACCTTCCACCTTCAACAACCTTAAAGATTTAAGGGTCAAAATTGTTCAGGGGAGAAATGAGCAAGCAGAAGGCAGGCTGAAGACAAAGCAGAAGTTGACACCCTGCAACCTCCCCCCACCCCCACTCCTGCCTAGGACATGCGTGACATTCTTCCAGGAATCTCCCAACTAGGTTAATACCGTGCTAGAGGGAAAAAACAGCCTTGACAATGGGAAGGCCTTGGTTTTCTTCTAGGTGCTCTTTAGCATATGAAAGTTCTTTTAAAACCTCCCTTTTTCCTTACCTCCCCCAACCCCATAGTATATAATCAGCCACCCTTTACAACCCGGGTGCAGATCTTTCTGCCCACGGGTCCTGTCCCTGTGCTTTAATAAACCACCATTTTGCACCAAGGATCTCAGCTGTCGGCTTTAACCCTAAGTGAGTCGTCTTTCCCTACATCAGCAGGATGTGACCTCTCTTAAGAGGAAGGTGTAGAGGAGGGACAATTGGGAATTGCAGGTGACCAGAAGCAGAGGATGGTGGATCTGCAAGGTGGACTAGTCTTGAACCAGTACTCCAGGGTCACTGGGACACTGCTTGGTAGGAGAGGGAGGCTTAGCAGTCAGTGTTGCCTGAGAACATGGACTTCAGCAGCCTGGACCACTGTCACCTAGTTCTGTCAGAAACAGCCAGCTGGGTCATTTTCTGCTCCCTTCGGACTGTCCTAAGCCTCAAGAGGGACAGAATGTCAGATCTCCTTGCTGTTTTCTGCATATGGGGAACAAAGCAGAGCATATGAGTCGCTCTTTGAGTTTCATTAAAAGTAAGTGAGGAGAGGCTCCTGGGTGGCTCAGTGGGTTAAAGCCTCAGGTCACGATTTCAGGGTCCTGGGATTGAGTCCCACATCGAGCCCTGCATCGGGCTCTCTGCTCAGTGGGGAGCCTGCTCCCCCCCCCCCACCGCCTACTTGTGATCCCTCCCTTTCTCTCTCTCTCTCTGTCAAATAAATAAATAAATAAATAAATAAATCTTTAAAAAAATAAGTGAGGAATCTGAGATTCAGAGAGCACTGAGGTGATAATTCCAAGCTGACACTGCGGTGTGTGCCACGGCAGAGATCTGAGCTCTGGACTGGGATGGTGAAGCCCGTGTATATTCTGTTCCATGTTCGTGAGCTGTTCCCCTTCACCAGAACTGGGTGGACATGTAGAGGATATTTTCATTTGCTTTTCAATTTAAATCTTGTTTCCTTCCCGTTTCCCATCGCCTCTTGCCTGTCTTTGGGCTAAGTTCACAGAGAATCATTTTTAAGGAAAGATATCATGCTAGCTGTTAAGCGTTTGAAAGTCTTAGCCTGAAAGCATAAAGTAGAGATAAACAGGGCTGTTGGGGTTGAGGGCATGTTACGGTCTTGCTCCATGATAGCGGGACACAGATTCCAGGATATGGAGTCCCTGTGTGCCCTTGCCTCTACCTGGGATGCCTGCTGCCCCCTGCACCACTGGCTCCTGCGCTGAAGAGTACACCCAAGTCTGTCCAGTCAGGTCGTCCCAATGTTCTTCCTAGAGGAACCAGGACAGAACCCTTCTTAATGAAGGGTTCCGTTGGAATGTGAGGACACAAGACCTCATGACTCACTTTCAGTATACCTGAAGGATACACCCTAGATTTTTCAGTTAAATGAGATTTTAATAACAGGCAACATTTATTGAGTGTTTACCACTGATTATAGTCTCTTTCCTAACTATTTTACTACATGGAGTACCTCATTTAATCCACACAACAAATCTGTAAGTACTATTATTATCCCTACTGATAAGAAAGTGAGGCACAGAGATTTCCAAGTGACATATAAAACTGAAATATCCAACAGGACGATGATAAAAACTTTGAGGGTGAGTTTTCTGTCGGATAGAAACTATCTCTACCAGACAAAAATCTTCAAGTTAACCGAGAGCTTCATACACTCTGTCCTAATCACATTTCATTCATAGAAAACCAAAACTCAACTTTTTTTTTCTGGTTATAAAAATGTTAACCTAGGAGAACACTTGAAAGATACTGAAAAGAATAAATCCCAAAGTAGAAATTATCTGCAAAATTTATAATGAACAAGTAGATTACTTTTCTATTAACCATGAAAGAAGTTAAATAAAGGTTCATCTTTCTGGAGAATGAAGTAATAATTTGGAGGGCATGTTAGATAACATTCCAGAATGGATTGGAAGGTGTGCGTCCTTGTGGGTCCATGTAGATCCTTTAAATTTCTGTCAGGATATAGGACTTGAAAGCCCAACACTCTTACTCACTGTACAAATCTATGAAGCCCCAATGACAAAGGCAACCTCTATAGCCCCAGGTGATTTAAATGTTGACCACAGATGAGTGTTGAAGCCTGAGCCAAAGTTGCCATAACTTGGTAGCTGCTGTTGTTTTTTTGTGGAGTGCTTTGTCTTCTGGGAACATAGGTCACTCTCTTCACGTTTGAGTCCTTTCTCATGCCATAACCAGCTTCCCAAGAATCCTCTCCTTTCGTTCCCATAGGCCTCAGGGCCAAGCTCTTCTTTCCTTTTAGTACTAATTCCTGGGATTCTTTGCACCTTTACCAGGCTGCAGAGTGGGACACACGTGACAATGTCTTCAGCTACATACCAGAGTCTCAGGGAATCTTGTTCTCTCCTGGTATCTTGGATTTTCATCTGCTACAAAAAATTAAACAATACACACAGAGAACTTCCAGAAGATGTATTTGATGAAGAAGGAAAGTTATTCTAGAAGGATCAGAGGCAGGTGGAAAACCAGCTTTCCTGACCATAATTCCAGAAATTCTCAACGTGAATCACTCATTCATATGAAGACACTGGCAATCTCTGTTAAAATGTACAACAAACATGTAATTTTGGGAGGGACTATCAAAGTAGGCTAAAGTCCTAGTGTATTTAATCCCTAGGAGACAGCATTGCCCTGAGAAACAGGGCACTGTCTGCGTAAGTTCCTAGAGGTGGTGAGAGAATGGCTGGATCCAGCACTGGGCAGTGTGAGAGCACTGGCTCTCTAGGGAAAAGGAGAGGAGTCAGCCTTCCAAAGAAGAGGAAAAGAGGGACGCTCAAATGAAGCTGTCTTTATGGTTTTGCTGAGGGCTGAGCTTGCTTATCAGACTTTCCTGGAAGGGGAATGTGATGTACCACCCAGACGCCTCTTCAATGAAGGACACGCTGCCCTCCCAACAGGGAGTGCTATTGGTAGAGAATCTTCAGCTGTTTCCAGCTCCCCCGACACTTTCAGGAATTTCCTGAACACAGCTGCCTCAACCTACCACATGATCATACCCTTCCCAGGGCTGTTCACATCTTGATGACAATCTATGCAGGGGTATAGAAGCCTGACCATCTTGTCCAGTTCAGGGCAATTCTGAAGGGCATTGGGCAGGATGTCATCGGACCTGCACGGAGCTGGACCTCTCCGTCTTGCCAACCATGCTCTCTTCCCCTCTACAGGAGTTGGGCTCCAGGATACTCTTGCACAGAGTATTCAGGGCACCAATTCTGCAACGGGGCTCAAGTACGGGGAAAGGAAATTATATTTGGAAACCACTTCCTCTAAAGGAGAGGTCAAAGCTCTTGACACTCTTGTAAGGATCCAATGCAGATGAAACCGCCCCTTTGCAGGTGCTGAGTGGAACGGTCATTGAAAGAAGTGCAAGAAGCTTTCAGGAGGGCCCTGCAAGTGCATTTCAGAAAGTTCTTTGTCCTCAAGACAGCCAAGGTGGCAGTGCCCATCCCTGTATAAGGGGAGAGGGAAAGAGCTTGCCTCTGCTCAGATCAGCCAATGGTAGTTAGCTGGTTCGTTCTTAGAACTGTGCTGTGTGATTCTGCCTCTCTTTGAAGCTGCACTTGAGATGAAAATAATCCCCAGTCTTTCTGACTCATCTCTTGTAGTTTTCTAAGAGCTGAAGCTGTGTCTGAGGTCAAGTGTTTCTGATTTGTGTTGTACCACCTTCCATAAGTAACGCCAAGGATACAAGCTCCAATTCCCTGCATTCGTTTTATGAAGGGATTGGTCACACCTATAGTGGGGGGGCTCAGGCTGGCTCATCAGCCTCTCTTGGCTATAATACGTTTCTCTGCAAGTGTGGCTGTACCACTGAGGATGAAGCAGCTTTTCTCCTTTTGGAAGGCAGCTGGCAGTTTTGTTTTTTCCCCAGAAAGATATTGGCAGAACTAGGCCAAGGCCTCCATTCCTATGTTGAGACGTACTCCCCATGTGATGGTATGAGGAGGTGGGGCCTCTGGGAGGTAATAGGTCACGAGGGTGGAATCCCATGAATGGGATCAGGGTCCTTATGAAAGCGACCTCAGAGCGCTGTCTTGCCCTCTTTCTGCCGGGTGAGGCTCTAACGAGGACAGCCCAGAAGAGGGCCCTCACCAAAACCTGACCCTGCCGGCACCCTGCTTGATCTTGGATGTCCAGCCTCCAGAACTGTGAGAAATAAATTTCTGTTGTTTATAAACTCCCCAGTCTGTGGTACTTTGTTACAGCACCCTGAGCTGAGGCACTAGAGACGGTTCTTTTTGTTCCTTTTCCACACGGCAGAGTCAGACTGCCTAGGTGAATACACACAAAGCTTTGGCATATCCACATTGTTCCAGGAAGGTAATATGTAATATTAACTGATGTTTTTCCTTCCAGGATCTCCTGTTGTTTGACCCTTTTCTCCCTGATATTTCTACTCCTTCCCCTCACCAATTTCTTTTTGGCCTTCTCAGTCCATTGCCCCAGGAAAGGAATAAATACCTAAAAGCCCCCGAGAATGACAGAAACAACTTAGATTTAGGCCAAAAAATGTGAGTTAATGTTTCCAAGACCAGAAAAGGATCCCAGGCTGGGAAAGAGGCAGGGAGCAGGAGAGCTTAGGTGTTGATTCCCCCTTGCCTCCCCGCTTGAAGGTGGAGAGAGGTGAGTAGTCAAAAGAATCACCAAAAAGGTTATATGAAGCAGGATGTATTAGTGTGTTCAGGTTGCCGTAAAGAAATACTACAGACTGGGTGGTTTAAACAAGAGAAATTTCTTTCTCACAGTTCTGAGGTCTGAAAGTCTAAGATCAAGGTGCTGGCTAATTCATTTCCTGGTAAGAGTTCTGCTGGTTTGCAGATGGCTGCTTTCTCACCATGACCTCACATGGTGGAAAGAGAGAACTCTCTGGTATTTCTTTTTATAAGAACACTAATAATATTGGCGTTTAACCCTAACTTACTTAATTTAATCCTAATTACTTCTTTACTCTGAATACAGTCAAACCAGGGGTTAGGACTTCAAAATACGAATTTGGAGGGGGGAAATAACTTGGTCCCTATTTCAGGAACTTGCTGTTCGCAACAAAGAGAGAAAGAGAGATGGAGACACAGAGAGAGAAAGCAAGCCGACTGGTTATAAGATTCAGCTAAATGACACGTGTGTCCAGGCAAGCAGGGATATTTGCTGTGGCCCAACATAGAACCAGAGGGACTGAGTGGTTCTCATGTATCTGAGAAGAGCCCAGAGATGGCTGATAGAGCCCGATCAAAAGGAGCGTTGCAAGTAGGAGGAAGGCATGATATAGCAGTAGCTGAGAACAAGACAGAAGGATGCACATATGAGGGGCTGCCTGTGTGGACAGAGGATCAAATGCTGCTTCCACTTCATCTACCTTACCCCAGCACAAATTCAAATTCAGACAAAACTCTGGTGAAAGGAGATGGATCTGAAATCCTGGCAGAATGGGGGCTCATAATAAAATCAAGGTGAAATATAGAACTATAACTCCTCTTATATATGTAAAAAAAATATTTCATTTATCAAGTAGAGAATCTACCAGAGTCTTGGTCAGATTCTCATTTCTCATCTGATTGGATTATAAATATCAGTGACTATAGCTGATTTATTTACTTAAAAACAATGCAAATGAGAGACTTTGTTCCAATAGACGGAATCTCTTTACTTAGCTCAGATCTGTCAAGATTCTTGGTTGCAAAGAGCAGAAACCACTTCAGATTAAGTTAAGCAGAAAAAGACACTGCCCTGGGGTAGTCAGCATGGACACTAATTGTCTTGACTGTTGGTCTCCTGACTCCCCCACCAGCCCTGTTCTTAAGTCCCAGTTGTCCCCTTTTCCTCCCACATTGGTAGTAGCATAGAAGAGTGATGTGGGGGGTGAGAGGATGGATGTATGCCTGTATATGTGCAAAATAGATCTGGAAGGATACAGAAGAAATTGGGTGATACTGATTTTACCCCGGGAGAACTGGATGGTGAGGAAACAGGTAGAAGGAAGACTTCTCACTATATAAATTTTTTGTAACTTTTGATTTTTTATTCATTGGAAAAATAGCCTATTTTAAAAATTAATAATTCTAGGTCCTTGTTCCATCCAATTAAAAACATAAATCTTATACCTAATTCAAAGCTCCTTATTTGCTCTGAAGTCTGGCATGATTTGTGGCTCTACAACCTGCAGCTGGAAAGAAGTCAAGGTCTGTTTTCTCCTCCTTCTTTTACTCCTCCTCCTCTTCACTTCCCTTGCTCTTGGCTCCAGCAATGGGAGGTAAGGTTTGGATAAAATCTCTTAAATGGTGCAATCTGAGGTTCTCTCTGATCCTCACACTATGGAATGCTGGCTCTTTGTGGGTTTTCAGTGGCTCCTCTCCTCCCCACCCTGTGTAGGAAATTCCATCTGCATAGTATCCTGATGAGTTATGTGCTCTTTGGCTGATCTCTTGTAAACCCCTCCTCGCCATCTCCTATTCCTGGGGGATCTTCCATGGTCTTTTATGCTATAGTCCCTTGCTGCAGCAGAGGATCCTTAGAGAGAAGCTCAGGTTTCTTTTCTGGAATCAATTTTACGCATGGGAATATTACACATCTTGCCATACCACACAATGCCGTGCCTGCAAATGAGGGTTGCTCCAGCCAGCCTCCTGCCTTGAGTTCTCCAGATAGGAAACAGGCATTAGTCCTTATGTGTAGGTCTGAAATCCAAACTCAAATTTTCCTGAGGACTCTTTGACTATATCTGCTCTGGGGCACTGAGGTAGGCTCATGGATTTCTGGGTTTCTGCAGGGATTTAGCCCAGACTTAATGCCAGTCCTTTTTGTAAGAAGCCTCTGCCACCAACTTGTCTGGGAGTGAGGGGAGAGGGGAATATTCAGGGGACAACTCGTGACTCAGCATTCCCTCGTTCAATGAATTCCAGTCTTTTGCTTATTTGAGCTGTTAGGGTGTGAGTATGAGAATTCAAAGACAAGTTTGACCTGCTCTTATTAAAATCTGGAGGGGGCTAGCTCCTAGGCTGCCCACCTTAGAATGCGGAGTTCTAATGGCCTGTTGCCCTCAGCTTTGGGGCTTTAGGCAAAGTTTTGCTACAAATGGAAATGTCCTAGTTCACATCTGGTTATTCATATGACTAAAAACTTCAAATTCATATGACTAAAAACTTCCTGCCACATAAAGAAGAAAGTTCTTATCTTTAATAATAATAACTACCACTTACTGAATGTTTACAAGGTACAAAGAACTTTACATATTAATGCATTAACTGCTCACAACACTATTATGATATAGGGATTTTCATGCCCATCTCAGTGAGAAAACCTGAGACCCAGAGGTCACATAAGCCAGCATCAGAATTGGAATTTGAATCCAGATCTGTTTGACTTCAAAATCAATCTGCATATAAAAATGAGTAGTAGAATTAGTGTTTACTGCAACTGTCTCCTACCAATGAGCTACAGAATTACGGTGGAAGTACAGTTATTGTGAGTGATTGAAATACCCTTAGGTCCATCAAACGTTGTGTGTGGATTCAATAAATAAATGTATATGCTATTTCTTATCTATCACTTCAACAAATAATGCTCAACAAATAATGAGTTTTCTTTCTGTGCCAGGTGGGGATACATCAGTGTACCAAACAAGCTAAAATCCCTGTTCTTGTGGAAATAAAAATTCATTAAAATCATACCAGAATTACATTTTTTGTCATCATGCATTTTACCAATTAACTAAAACTGAAACTATAACATATCAAGTGAAGGCTCAGGAAGAACTTTGCTATTGAAAATGAGTCTTCATACTGAGCCTATGTGGAAGCCACTGATAGTATTTAAATAAATGATTGCAAGGACACAATACATTAGATGAAGGAGGGGTTTGTGAATAGTCAAGTCCAACCCAGCGCTGACAATATCTGGGTCATAGAAGAAATATTGGGCAATCTCCATTGGGTAATCCCACTCATACATCAGACAGGTCAGTGTAAATTATAATTACTACTTCAGTAAATTAGGATCATAACTCCACTGATGAAAATGATGAGGAATCTCAGGAACATGGCTGGAGGCAGGGAGATGGATTACTTTATCTCGTGTTTACCCTTTGAACTGGGACTCCGAGGTTTCTTCTAAAGCTCTTACAGGAGTGACCGGTTGGTTTAAACAGGGAGCAGTCACATTTGATCTATAACTTCAGTCCTCCAGGATCCCAGAGAAGAGTCACTCATTCATTTAGTGCTACTCAAAAGCTGTATCATAGCTTGTTTAACCAAAAGATCGGTATTCCAAGAAATTAAGTGTCAGTAAGGTAGCTTTTGGTCTTTCTATCACTTCCTTACCTTCACCAGACAATAGCATGAACGCACTTTGTTACCATCGGTAATTCTTGAAGGTCCTCACAGCGGGGGCCGGTAAGGAGTATTAGCCTCTCCACATGCCAGCCGAGCTAAATGAAAGAACAGATTGGTTTAAGAACACGGAGAGTTCTGCACTGCTCTTCCCATCTCTCCACGATTTCCTTATTCCTCTTGCCACCCGATCCCCGGGGTATGAGTACCCGCTTTGCAGCTCGCTCCGCTTCCCGCAAGTCTCCACTTAAACTACAATTAGGTCCCGGCCACCAAACTACATTTCCCATAATTCTTAAGCGCTGACCGGCCTCGCGTGGGGTTTTTCCCTAAGCTGCCATTGTAGTTAATGTTAGATCAAAGCCACATTTCCGGGGAACGGCCGAGTTATCGTCCACTTCTTCGTTCAGATATCTTTTTTCCCCTCCACCTGCGATCCCCAATGTTTGGCGAAGAGGTCTCTGCGGCTGGAAATTCATTCAGGCGACTGCTATGGCCACCCATTTCCTCTTGGAGCCTCGGCCCCTGCCAGGTCCTCGGGGGCTTGGGAGTGTCATTGGTGGATGACCGCAGCTCTTGCTGCTGCCGCTGTCACCGCGACCATGGCCTCTGGTAGCAGCGGCCTGGCTGCCGCCCGCCTCCTGTCGCGCTCCTTCCTCCGTGAGTCCAGCCGAGACTCTCTCCTCCAGGCCTCCGCGAGTTCCTGGCCTCGCCGGGCCTAACGTCCTGGTCCAGGTCGCGGCTGGGCCCTCCGGGGCCGGGCCTCGGCGGGGGCCTGGAAGCCGCGAGAGTGCGGCCCAAAGCCGGGGACCTCCTGGGGTGGAAGGAGCTTTGCTGGATATGTGGGGTGGGGACATGACCTGGGCAGCTGGCTTAAGTAGCATGGCCGAGCCAAGATTCGGGTGTGGGAGCCCTGTAGACATGGGGGCATGCTCAACCCCCCGAGATGAAGAATGGCCGGACGGGGGCGGCATCTAGACTGTCCTTATTTGGGAGTGAGAGGTGAGGTGGTCCAGGATTAACTCAGCTGGGAGAGTGAGTGTCTGGATTGAGAGGTAGGAGGAATGCCTCAGTAGCAAATTGGGGGGAGAGGGTAAGGCTGTCCCTTGGGTTTTTTTTTTTTTCCTTTAGATTGTAGGCTTAGCAGAAAGGTGGGTTCTGCACCCCAGAGTCAGAACAGCCCAGAATACTCCTAGAAGTTTGGGGTCGGCTGGGACTTTAACCAACTATTTGCAGTATCTCCACCAGGCGGTGTGAACTCCTCAGTCCCTGAAAAAATACCCAACGTTGCTAGTTTTTTAATAACGCTGACTGTTGAAAATTCTTGCTATGTTCAAAGTCTCTCTGTTAGGTAGGCTGTATAGAAAGAGACTTTGGAATCAAACCAAATCACATTTGAAGTCTGGCTAGTCCCTTACAGTCTGTGTAATAACCCTGGGCACTTTTCTTAATCGTGACAAGCCATTAGTTATCAGATGCTTCCAGATTTAAGAGATGTTAAAAAGTGAAAAAATGCACATCTTAGAAATGGTGCAGTACAGGATAATTGAAACATAAGGCACATGGGATGTAATACACACTCAACTAAAGTTAGTTTTCTTCTCTGTTCGTTTCTTTCTTTCTTTTTTTTTTTTTTTTAAGATTTTATTTATTTGACAGAGAGAGAGAGATCACAAGTAGGCAGCAAGGCAGGCACAGAGAGGAGGAAGCAGGCTCCCCGCTGAGCAAAGAGCCCGATGCGATGCTGGGCACAATCCCAGGACCCTGAGATCATGACCTGAGCTGAAGGCAGAGGCTTAACCCACTGAGCCACCCAGGCGCCCCTTCTCTCTTCCTTTCTTACACTTTACTCCTAATTCTGTTTGTACTGAATATTGGACAGATTTAATTCATTTCTTGAGAAGATCACATTCCAAAAGTGTGCAAGGATAAATATGCACTCCATAGCTGCACTTAGTTATCAAACCACATGAGGACAAATCTCTGGCTAGATAACTTTGGCAAGTAGGAAAAAATTGGGTTTATTTGAGAAAGTTTTCTTGAGATTCTTACTGTATAATTTAAGGGACAGTTGAAGGCATCCTAGGCAGAAGGGAAAAAGGTATTAGTTATAGCCATGTCATTCTCGCCTGAGGTCCTGCTTATCTGAGTTTCTGAAAAATCCTAGCCTCGGATAGGTCTGCTGTCTTAGTAGGAGGAGAGTCTAGCAAAGTGTCTAAAGAATCAGGATCTTTAATCTGCCCTTAGCAATATTTAGCAATCCTTTTCTCACAGAGCTGGATGTTCTTTTTTCCTAGACTCTCAGGACCACAAGACCTTAAAGGATCGTCTAGTTTAGCTTTCTGTTGCTGGAGTGGTCTTCATTTATCCTAGTCATGTGACTAATCTGTTATTAAGGATCAGAGAGATCTGAGATCTAAACCAAGTTATCTCCTGTATTTATGCAAGACTATGGTGTTTAATGCAGAAAAACTTCTAATTCCCCGAAATCTTCTCATTCTCATGCTACATGTTTAAGCCCATTTCCACTCCCACTAGAAGAACAGCCACAACACTATCACCTTATAAACTTTTTTAAAGGGTGGTCACAAATTATTTAGGCTGTAAGATTAGTAATAGACCTGAAGATGGCTAGGGAATTTTGTTTCCTCTGTTTTCTTAAGTTCCAATTGATGGTACATTTGTGCTAAAGGTCACAAGTGTTGCAATATTGATTTGAGTTAGAAAAAACAAAAACAAAACTCAAAACACTTATAAGATGTCTACCAGAGTCCTGTTGGAATGTTTAGAAATTTTTGAGCCAAAAAACCAAACCAAACCAAACCAGTTTTATAGTTTATGAAAAAAGGGAAGGAGTCCAGTTGAAGTAGGGAGAGAAAATAAAATGAAAAATAAGGAAGCTTTCTTCCATGAAAAAGTTTAAGGATTTTATAAGCATACTTGAAGTTAAGATAGTAAAGTTTTTCAAGAAATATAAAGCTAGGCAAGATCATTTTAAACATAAGCTAGGGGGCGGGAGATTAAAAAATAAAAAATAAAGAAATAAAAAATAAACATAAGCCAGGAATTCCTTTAAATTAGGTCTTGTAAAGTAGGTGGGGAACAAGAGCCAGTATTTTTGAGCCTCCGAATTATGGTGTTTTAATGCCAGAAAGTGAACCTTATAATCCAGCTGGTCTCATATCTGTTTGGCAAATGAGGAAATAAATCCAGAAAGTTTCCTGGCCAATATCAGAATGGGTACTAGAACTCAGATCTTCTGACTCTGCAGTATCCTTTCTACTGGTACGTGCTGCGTGATACTGTGAGTCTCCTTTTTTTGAAGTTCTGGTCTTTCTTTCTCTTTTTCGTTCTTTTTTTCCTTTTTGGTCACCTTGTTGTTTTGTTGAGGTGACTACCCCGCTCAAAGTTACCACCTGCCTTTTCCACGTGTTTGCCAAGTTGTATAAGCCACTTTTGAAATCAGGCATTTAGAAGTGTAGTTGAGTAAAGGGGACCCTAAACGATGACGTTTCTGGTACTACTATCTGTTGCCGTTGCATCTAAGAACCAAATCTCTGTTTCAGAAATACAAAATGGTTTTGATCTGAATGTACCAGTGGAACAATGAGAAAGCAATTTGACTTTCTCACCTCAAACTCATTCTTTTGTAGAAACATAATTGGGGGTGTTCAAAATAATTTCTGTAAGTATAGGAGAACAATTACATTTTACCAGAGGACAGGAATGTTGTTGCTATAGACCCTTTTTTTTTTTTACATTTTAACATTTCTAAAATTGGGATGTGTCTTATAATTGATGGTATCTACAATAAATTGGCAGCATTTTTTCTTTCTTGCTAGTACTTACTAGTACTTCAGTGGTATTTTAGATTTGATGAAATATGGCACTTTTGGCCAACTAAGCTTAATTTGTAACTATATTAAATGAATATATAATTTTACATTTGAGCGGTGGATTGTTTGGGCTTTGGGAGTAAGTGGCTGCTGAGTTACTCTGCTATAAGGTTCTATAGGTAGGGACCACGATAGCCTATATATTTTATGTGTATAAAATATATGTATTCAATAAATAACCATTTATTAAATTGATGAGTGCACGCATAAATAAAAGAGTAACAAGGACACAGTTTGTGCCAGGTGATGTTGGAAGAAGAGTATTTTCATGAACAGAGTCTCAGATTATTGGTTGGGAGTGTGGTACTGATCATACAAGGCTATGGCTTGAGTCACATCTGCGCACGTACTCTCTGGCCGGACCTCCCTTCATGCAACCCACAACCATCTCCTAAATGCTATGATTGCTCTCTTTGGGGAAGAGGACTCAGCATGTGGCTAACCGATACAAATTTATCACCCTTCTTGAAGGTACATGTCTCTCACATTACTCAGCCTCTTTCCTTCATAGCCTTTGTTACAGTTTGCAACTTTTGTAGTTTTGTGTTTCTTTGTTTACTATTGAGCTGTCTTACAGGGTAGGATGCTTCATGTGGGTAGGACCTGAGTCCATCTTGTTTGCTCCTGAATTCCTAGTACCTGGCAGATAGCTTGGCACAAAGAACACCTCAAAGCAGTGCAGTCTTTTCATTCTGCATTGGTAATCATAATGATAATAGATAGCTAATAATGGAATAGCACTTGCTGTACCCTAGGCATTGTTCTATGTGCTCTTTATATTATGAACTCATTTAATTCTCATATTGCCTATGAGGTACATAGTATTACCATTCCCATTTTTTTTTACAGTGAGGCTGCTCCTTTAAAAATGTTTCATATGATAAAAATTTACAAGTATATGTGTACACACTACATATTATATGTAGACATGGATTAGTATATTTATAGATAAACATAGGCTATGCATGAGGACATATATAAAACATTTCTCGTTGGATTTCTTTCTTTCTTTCTTTCTTTTTTTTTTAGAGAGAGGGTGAGAGAGAAGGAGGGGAGGAGCAAAGGGAAAAGGAGAGAGAATTTTAAGCTGGCTCCACGCTCAGCGCAGAGCCGGACACGGAGCTTCATCTCAACCCTGAGATCATGACTGAACAGAAATCAAGAGTCAGATGCTTAACCGACTGAGCCACCCAGGCTCCCCAGTGTTGGACTTATTTTAAATTATGAATCATATGTTCTCTCTTTTTAGGAAATGGTTTACCTTTGTGTTCACGCAGGATGTGAACCCAATATTGGGAGCATACCAGCTACTTTGCTACCCAATTTACCCAAGCATCATCTCATATCAACATCACAGAATCCTTTGCGGGCAGCTGTTATTCCATTTATAGATTGAAAGACTGAGGTTAAGGGAGATCAAAAGATCTGTCTCAGGTCAATGGTTGGTGAGCAGCAGAGCATAAACTCAGGCCCAGGCCTGTCTGATTCCTCAGACAGTTCTCAGATGCTCCTGGGATACAGTCCCAAGGTTAGGCGGGCTGATTTCTAAGAACCTGAAGAGAAGGCTACACCACCACATTCCCTGGAGGTGGCTCAAGGTGTGGCAGCTATAGCTTTCATCATTGGCAAATTCTTCCTGGTGTCCAACCTCAGGCCTTCTCGCTGCCCTAATATTTAATTTAAAATGCTCATTTTCTTAACATTAGTTAAGTTAGATATCTCATCATCTGTTGATTTATCATTTTTCTGTCTTTAGTTTTGTTTCTTGTTCATGACCTTTATTCTGTTTTTCCGTAAGGCTTTGGGCTCTACCTTGTTGGCACTTCCTGTTGCCCAAGTTAATTCCTTGTCTGTTATATGTTATGAAAAGACTTCCCGGGCTGTTACTGCCTTAACTCTCCTATTGTGAAATAGTCTATTTATATTACATTAGTGCTTCTGGATTTTATTTGTTTTTTTTAAAAAAAAGGTTAATATGGAGTTTGTACTAGATTAAGATAAGAGCTTTGAGGACTGCTAATAGCAGTTAGGGCTGGACTTCTGTACAATCTTCATAAGAATTTTAGGGAAACCTATGATCTTTGCATGTACGAAAATGGATGTAGGTTTTTCTCCTAAGTGGGGAAAAAAGAGATGGAACTTATGACGTTCTGCTTGACATAAGCGTGTTTGGTTTATTTTTTAAAAGATTTTATTTATTTATTTGACAGAGAGAGACACAGAGAGAAAGGTAACACAAGCGGGGGAGCAGCAGAGGGAGAGGGAGAAGCAGGCTTCCCGCCGAGCAGGGAGCCCGATGTGGGGCTCGATCCCAGTTCCCCGGCACCATGACCTGAGCTGAAGGCAGATGCTTAGCGACTGAGACACCCAGGTGCCCATAAGTGTGTTTTTTATAGACTGTCTCTTGTCCTGAAATTCAGTGAAACATTTCTTGTACCCCAAATCCGTAAGGCGCTGTACCATATGGAAGACACCACAGTGTACAAGACATGGGCCTTGCCTTATAGCCATGACATTTACAGTTAGAAGTTCTAGAGTGTTTATTTATTTTTTATTTTTATTTTTATTTTTTTTAATTAACACATAATATATTATTTGCCCCAGGGAGAAGTTGTAGAGTCTTTAGATGGTACTTGAAATAATCTTGAACTAAATTTAACCTTAAGTAATTTTTCTTAGAAATAATGCAGTAAACAAAGTAACAAAATGTTTGCACCCCTCCACATACAGCGTGTGGCATAAGTACTATATACCACACGGAAGTGTTTGCAGGTTCCATTCTTCTTAATCTCAGATCCCCTAAACACCCCTCATTATATTCACAAGTCATGAATGTCATGTGAAGATTTAAGGATTCCTCACTGTGCAGTGTTTTATTTAAATGTGAACTTACATGAATTGATGCCAGTGAAATTCTCAGGGAGTTGTTGAGTACATTGACTCTGTCATTGAAATGTGAGAGATATTTGCAAGATGATTTGACCACTATTGTATGCCCTATGTTCTTGATTTTAACTTTACGGAATAATTTGTTCTAGTTACTTGGTAGTTTTATCATAGAGTTGGGTTTGTTTAAAACCAAAATATGATTGAGCATCTTTTAGCAGTGGACAGATGATTGAAGATTTGTACTGTAAACCAGTTTGCATTCTTCAGCAGAAGTGGAAGAGACTATTTTTCATGACTTAGGGCATTTGGTTTGGGTGGAGAGGAAATCAAGTGGGGAAAGAAAACGCAAAGAGCTGGTCTGACAGATTTAATGTTTACAGCAGCTAGGAGTTTGCACTTTACCAGCCCACATGAAAGAGAGCGGGGGGATTGTGGGAGGGAAAGTGAAGAGGTGCATGGATGGGGTTGAGGACAGGTTGCTTTCATGAGGAGCCTCCAACCTGTGATTCTGGACCTTGGATATTATAAAGTAGGGAAGAATGAGGAAAATGATACAAGTAACTTAGAATTTGGTGGCCTTGACTTGGAATATAACCATATTTTGCATTATTTCCATCCCAGAGCTGTAGAGGAGGCAGAAATTAAGGTGAGGAGAATTATAGTGTACTACAGCCAGCCTGTGTGGTTAGGTCTTCCTTCCTCACAGCTGTGGTAGCTGGGAGAGTGTGCTTGGTGTAAAGGCCAGGGATAGGGCAGGTTCATCTGGTGTGGGGCGAGCTTCTGGGATTAAAAGAGCATTTGTGGTGATTATAGAGTACCATCATGGCTTGCTGGGGGCACCTCAGGTTTTCCTTTGGGTTTCAGAAGGCATTTTTTTCTTACAAGATTTTATTTATTTATTTATTAGAGAGAGAACGCACAGGAGTGGGGGAGGACAGAAAGAGAGGGAGATGGAGAAGCAGACACTCCACTGAGCAGGGAGCCCAGTGCGGGGCTTGATCCCAGAACCCTGAGATCATGACCTGAGCTGAAGGCAGATGCGAAACCGACTGAGCCACCCAGGCACCCCAGAGTGTATCTGCCCCAAATGTCCAAGGCTTATTCCTACCACAATACTTTTCATACTGTGCACTTATGGCCTGTTTTATGTCAGTTCAGGTAGATTGTGAGTTCCTTGACGGCTGAAACTCTCTTATTCAACACTTTATCCTTGGTACTTGGCTTTGTGGTTTGGCATAGGTGTTCCCCAGTGTTGGTTGAATAAACAATTGATGACACCTCCAGGAACTGGAATATATGCGTGATTATTCTAGCATCCTCTCATTTCAGTACCAATGATACCTGGTCTGGCAGCATATAGATTTCTTGTCAGGCCCAAATATGATCAGGAATTTCTTATGTTTGAATATAGATTTTGGGTTTGGCCCAAAGTGATGAGAGGGTATTAGTTCTAGCTTACCTGCAGCTATAGAGGGGAGATCACATGTACATGTGCACACACGTACACACACATATACACGGCAAGTCTCCCTAGGTCAGCTTCCCAAAAGTTTAAAATGTCAGGGTCACTACACAGGCTGAGCAGTACCAAAGGGCTGGGAAGCTGGCAGGTGAATTGCTGGTCATCACACTTCCTGATGCAGTTTTTATGGGTACCAGAGATCTTGGGTTGTGAAGTCCTGAGCTCCATAGGGTTGATCTAGGAGGCTTGGAGTAGGAGTAGGAGAAGAGAGTGCTTAGTTCTGCTATTGAGCCATGCTTTATGGATGTAGGCAGACCTGTCTTTTCTCAGGGTGTCCAGGCCACTTCTGCCTGTGTGGAGGGAGAGGTGAACTTCTGCTCCTTTCTTAAGACTGAGTATAAGAATACTTGTAGAGGCCCAACTTTACCTTCAAAAAGCAAGGATTTCCTTTTAGCAAGTGTGGGCTCCAGATATCTTATAATTGGATCTTATAATCAAATCTGCTATCCTGTCTGAAAACTTCTGATAGATGGACCATGTATTGAAGATTCCAGGAATAGGAAGGGCTGGTGGAACAGATTCTGCCAGGAATAGCAGCAGAAATACTTCCACAAGTATAGTGATTGTGGGTCTCTAGCTGGGAGAAGTGGGAGCCACAGCCAAGAATGAGCCTTAAGTGACAGCACTGGCTGGGGTGGGCCCTGACGTAAATTCCCTTTGTAGTATCTGCTGTCCCAGGGTTCAGGTGCTTAGCCGTGCCCACTGTGCCAGGACTTGATCCTCAGTGCCCCTCATGGCCCCCTGTTCAGCATAATCTAGTCCGAGAATGCAGCTGTCTCTTACCCAGCAGATCTATATGCACACAGAACACTCCTCTTCCCCTTGGTAAGGGTGAAATCTTGGCCTGTCTCTTCCCTAGAGGTACAGGGGATTCCAAAATTCAGAGTTGTTAGAAGCTGACGGTAAACATGGGAGTGGAAGACAACTCAAGAGATGCCTGGAGGGCCAGATACAATCAATTATGAAACCTAAGTTCTGAAGATTTAGGAGGGCATGAGGCAGCAATTCAAGACAGAAAGCACGAATTGACCCTGGACAAATACGTGATGAGACATTCTTTTCTGGAGCTAGCCTGACACTTTGAAAGGGCCAGAGATGGGCCACAGAGACAGCAAGTTGGGGCTGAAATGAAGGTTTAAAAGTAGTCAGAAGGTAGCCCACAATTTTAATTCATCTACGCCCTATTTTCTACTGAATTTTGAAATATGATGAGCTGGTATGAATACATAGATTTCTCAGTTTTTGTTGAGGTAAGTTGCTGAAAATAAGTTAGATATTTATTACATGTTTTTCCCTCATCTATTTATTTTATTTTCCCTATTTCATCTTTATGTAAGGTCTGGTGTCTTACATCGGAAGATATCAAATTAAATAACTTTGGATTATATATTAGACAAGCTTTATCTCTTAAGGTTTAATCTTAATATTTAATGTTAACTTTTTTTAAAGATTTTATTTATTTATTTGACAGAGAGGGAGAGATCACAAATAGGCAGAGAGGCAGGCAGAGAGAGAGGGGGAAGCAGACCCCCACTGAGCAGAGAGCCCAATGCGGGGCTCGATCCCAGGACCCTGAGATCATGACCTGAGCTGAAGGCAGAGGCTTTAACCCGCTGAGCCAACCAGGCGCCCCTTAATGTTAACATTTAATATCATTTTGGGGAATGAGTCGCGGAGTAGTTCCTACAAGTTCTCCTAACAAAGGGTACCTCTTAGCTCACCTATTATGTACAGATGTTGAGCTTAAACAGGTTGGGTAAAGGGTGCCTGCAGGCTTAGTCAGAAGAGGATGTGACTCTTGATCTTGGGGTTGTGAGTTTGAGTCCCACATTGGGTGTAGAGATTACTAAGAAAAAAAAAAAAAAGTTGAGTAAATTGGGCAAAGGGTGTGGCTATTTAGCAAACGTTGTTAGTACAAGTGATACCTAGTTTCCCATCCCTGGATTTAATTTGAGCCATTTGTCTTTGAGCCCCAGTTTTCATTCTGAGGAATGACAATTATAAACTTAAGCTTTTCTTTTTTTTTTTTTTTTTAATTTTATTTATTTATTTGACAGAGAGACACAGCGAGAGAGGGAACACAAGCAGAGGGAATGGGAGAGGGAGAAGCAGGCTTCCCGCCGAGTAGGGAGCCTGATGCGGGGCTTGATCCCAGGACCCTGGGATCATGACCTGAGCTGAAGGCAGATGCTTAACGACTGAGCCACCCTGGCGCCCCCTTAAGCTTTTCTTAATACATTTAGAACAAGCTGCAAAATTGTGGTTCTCAGTAAAGAGGGAATTCTGGGGGCCTCTGGGTAGCTCAGTAGGTTAAAAGCCTCTGCCTTTGGCTCAGGTCATGGTCTCAGGGTCCTGCAATCGAGCCCCACATTGGGCTCTCTGCTCAGCGGGGAGCCTGCTTCCCCCTCTCTCTCTGCCTGCCTCTCTGCCTACTTGTGATCTCTCTCTCTCTCTGTCAAAGAAATAAATAAAATCTTAAAAAAAAAGGGGGGGATTCTGCAAAATAGGTGTTTTTTTGTTTGTTTGTTTCTCTCTTTCTGCAGTCTTTGTGTCTCATCTGAAGTTGCCATGACCACAAGGTAGCCCCTCTAGTAGAGGATTTTTTTTTTATCACTAAGTTCAATTCATGGTCCAAAAGTTTGAAGAAATTATAATGTGTCTTATTTTCTTTACTTTTCAGTGCAACAGAATGGAATTCGGCATTGTTCCTATATAGCTTCCCGGAAACATCTCTATATTGATAAAAATACGAAGGTTATTTGCCAGGGTTTCACTGGTAAGCAGGTATGTGTCAGGATGTTTTATAAAGATGCATATTAAAGATACAGAAACGTTTAACTATTTTCTATTTTTTTAATAATCACAAAAGTTATATGATTGTTGCAGAAAAGTATGCAGTACAGTGATAGAGTTGTATCTTAGGAGGGGGTTCGGTGTGATAGTCAGCCTGTAAGATAAAAATTGTGTTTAAACTTACCTTGAAAATTCCTTCCTAGGAGCATGTCATGTTGGAAACCCACATACTCTCTTTCAGCAAGTTTAACACCACTGTTTTTCCTCAGCATTGGAGTAGATTACCGTTCAATTAAAAACTAGGTAAAGTAAATGGCTTGTGTTTAGGTCCTTTCCAAAAACGTGTCCAGTCAAACACAGCTCGGTGTGGGGAAATGCTCCAGCCCAGACAGGCTCATGGGAGCAGAGATAGAAAAGGCAGAAGAAGCAGCACGCTGACTTTTCTCATCTTATACTGTCTCTAGGCAAATGGTCTTTGAGAGGGCTACCAAGCAAAATTGCCTGAAGTATTTAATTTGTTCTCATTCATTTATATTCATTGTCTCTCCCTATCCTTGCTTACATCATAGAATTTGCTAAGTTTTAATAAATATTTGCAATGTGATTCCACAATAAAATGCAACATAAGAGTGTCCTTTCCCTCCTTATCATTTTACTCCATAATGTATATGCTACATTTATATATAATCTATAAAATAGATTCATGAAAGAAAAATTGAATCTCAAGGTTCTGTGTATTTAAAATTTTAATAGCTATCGCTAAGTTACCCTTTAAAACATTTGTACAGATTTGTAGTTCTACCAAAGTAGATGTGGATTTTTTTTAAAACAAAAGAATATTACCATATCAATTAGAAGATAGCCATGAGCCTTAACCCAGAGAATCCCTTTCATTATTAAAAGAAGACTTGGCAAAATAAAAACAGTTAATGATTTTTTTTTATGAGATTTAAAAGTTAATGATTTTTCTGTAATTAAAAGAATTGTCATGTCCATTCTGTGATATTTGGGTAATCTGGAGCATGAGTCTGCAAGTTTATGGTGGAAAAGGACCAGACTGTAAATGTTAGGCTTAGTAGGCCATGCAGTTTGTATCAACGACTCAAAAGCACTGTAGCAGCAAAAGCAGCCATGGACGGTAGGTCAGTGAATGGGTGTGATTGTGTACCAGTAAAACAGTTTCTAAAACCAGTGGCAGGCCAGACCTTTAGGCCTTAGTTTTTCAAACTTTGATCTATAGGATAATACCTAAATGTCCAAATTTCTGTAATTTTTGTTTTTAAATTGCTTTAAAATTTTGTAGGCTTTTTTTTTTTATGAATTTGGTTAGAAGGTTGTTTCATATAAAATGTCCTTGCACTTTTTGACTTTTTTCTGAAGTAATTGAACACAAAAATGTGCTATTTTTCTGAAATAACTGGACCTTTTTCTTCTTCTGTTCCTCAACTATCTTAAAAAAAAAATCCATACCAACAAAAAATGGAACACCCAAAACTTTGAAATTTTGTTCGTAGGTAAAATTGGTTTCATTATTTTGATAGCCATATATTTTATGGGTATCACTTCCATATCTATGTATCCTAAAGAAAATTGATGCTCATTTAAGATTTGAAGTACATTGTATCATTCCTCTGCCAATTAAAATCATGTTCAGTCCCTTTTTGGTTATATATTAATTGTGTTAATGTATAACCAAACATTTTGATTAATCCAAGTTCTCCACATAAGTTTATTATATGTGTTGTTTTGTTTGTTTGCTGAATTTTAGATGATCCTGTGACATCTTAACCTCTGACTTCTTTTTAAAAGAACCATTGTCTATGGTGTAAGCAATATTTGGAACTGTTTCTGCTTCCTGAATTAAGTGGTGGTTTGCCTAAATATTGAAATCCAAGGTTGATTTCTGTGTCTTTCAATTACTTGCAAGTACATTGTTTCTCATTCACTTTTTTTTTTTTAAAGTAATTGGAAGTTTTACTTGTCTCAGATTTTTAGTTAGGATTCTACTAGTATAGAGATAACAGTGAGGTCTGAAATTTAGAGTTTATCTTCATAGGAAATCTACATTTTGTCTTGTTAGTTCTTTTATTCAGTGTGTATGTTGTTCCCCATATGAATGAGGAATATTTGTATTTTGGAGTAGATTTCAATAATGCAGGTTTCCAGTGGGTGGAATTTCTTCTATTGGCTTTGAGCTGGTTTGAGCTGCTAAAACTATTTTTGTTGGTAACTGAATGGTGATAATGGGAAAACTAAGGAAAATAAGCTTACTAACAGGAAATGACCTTGTTTACCTTGTTTACCCTTATATTAGGACTAGAAAATTGGTCCATTTGAATTTATCTAACAGTAGTGTTCTAGGGCAGTGCTTCTCAAACTGTCTAGAGTGAAAGACCAATTTGGGTGTCTGCTTTTAATTTCCAATCTAGGGGCGCCTGGGTAGTTCTATCATTAAGCGTCTGCCTTCGGCTCCAGTCATGATCCCAGGTTCCTGGGATCGAGCCCGTCATCAGGCTCCCTGCTTGGCGGGAGACTTGCTTCTCCCTCTCCCACTCCCCCTGCTTGTGTTTCCTCTCTGGCTGTCTCTCTCTGTCAAATAAATAAATAAAATGTTTAAAAAAAAATTTCCAATCTAATGCAGATCAATATTTTTTGCAAAATACAATAAAAGTTGCAGCAATATCATATTGCTATAAAAGTTTGCAAACATTTTCACTTTTGTTTTAATTAATTTAATTTTTCTCTTCTTATTTTCTCATTCTTTCTTTCCCTTGTTTTTTGTAATTTTTTTATTCTTTTTCTTTTTGTGTTTATCTCACTGCAGATCAACAAGAGTCTACAGATGACACTTTTTTTTTTAAGATTTTATTTATTTATTTGTCAGAGAGAGAGTGAGAGAGAGAGCACAAGCAGGAAGAGCAGCAGGCAGAGGGAGAAGCAGGCTCCCCGCCGAGCAGGGAGCCCTATGTCGGACTGGATCCCAGGACCCTGGGATCATGACCTGAGCCGAAAGCAGCCGCCCAACCAACTGAGCCACCCAGGTGTCCCTAAAGATGACACTTTGAATAGCACTGCTTAAAGAGAGAGCATTGGCTTGTGATTCTTTTCAAAACTCCTTCATTGACTTTAGACAAGTTAGCATGCTCAGGGCTGTTTCCTGTTTTGAAAAATGAAGAAGTTGAGTCAGGAAATTTCTCAAGTCCTTCTTAGCCCCAACTATTACACCTTTAATAGAACTTGAGTAGTTGGGTCAGCATTTTGAGGTCCCTGTAGAATGACCACATAGATCCATTCAGTTTCAACAATTGCTTATTGAATGTCTACTATATGTCATGTGTTGGGTTAGGTATCACCTCTCAGTGAACAAAGTAGACAGAAATCACTGCCTTCGTGGAATTTACATATTAGTGGTGGGAGGGAGAGAAACATACCAAAAAATTGATGAGTGAATTATGTGGTATATTAGAAAGTATAAATGCTATGGAAAAAAATAAACCAGAGATAGAGGTGTGTGACTGTGTGTGGAGTGGTGGTGCTTGGGATGGGGAAGGGGGGATTTTATGTCAGGTGGTCAGGGGAAGTCTGACCTTCATCAAGATATAAGGGAGAGGTGGTAGTAAAGCATGTGGATATGAAGGGAAGTGCATTCAAGGCAAAGAGGGCAGCAAGCCTGTGAGGCAGGACTATGCCTGTTGTGTGTGGAAGTCACAAGGCTAGTGTGACTGGAGTCAATCATGAGCGGTGGGAGAACAGTAAATGAGGCCAGGCAGGTAAGGACTTTTGATGTGAGGATGTAGGTTGAATATTGACTTAGAAGCCAGTATAAGGAGTTTGGCTTTTACTGTGAATGAAGTGGAAAGCCACTGGAGAGTTATGATCAGAGGAATGATATGCTTATGTCTTGCTTATGTCTTAACAGGATTACTCTGGCTGCTGTGTTGAGAATAGATGAAAGGGAGCCAGGGGCAATAGTCTGTCAAGAGTTGATGATGACTTAGACCAAGGTGGTAGTAGTAGAAGGGATTGAGACATCGTCAATTATATTTTGAAGGTGGTGCAATAGTGTATCTGATGTGATATATAAGAGATTATCAAGGATGACTTCAGTGTTTTTGGTCTGAAAATCTGTTAAGAGTGGAATTGTCATTAACCAAGATGGGGTAGAGTATGGGGAGGAATGATTAGGAACTTGGTTTTGGGCACATTAAGTTTGAGATGCCTACTAGTTCTCCAAGTAGAGATGTGACATAGGCAGTTGACAGTGTGAGTTTAGAGCTCAAGGCAAAGGTCCGGGCTGGGTATGAGAGTGTGTGTGTGTGTGTGTGTGTGTGTGTGTGTGTGTATGGGAGGGGTCGCCATAAGGATGGTATTTATTGCCGTGATAAGGGATGAGATCACCAAGGGCACAAATTTATATGAAAAAGAGAAGTCTAAGGAGAGAAAAAGAGAAAAGGAAAACCAGGGGAGGTAGAGCCCTTGAAGCCTAGTGAAAAATAATCTTTCAATTTGTGGAAATATTTTGGGTTGTCACAACAGCTGATGAGGGTCGAGAGGAGGGCATGGTACCAGAATGTACTGAGTAGGGCCAGGGATGCTGCTAAACCTCGTCCACAGTGCAGGACAAGCTCCCATCACAACAAATCCGTGTGACCAAATGTCTGTAGTGCTGAGGTTGAGGAGGGAGAGTGATGGATAGCGAACTACAGGCTATTGGCCGGGCAGCATTAAAAGCTCACCTAAGGTTAGTGATCATTGATTTAAAGTGAGACCAGTTATCCTGGTTCTGTTTTTCCTCCAGGTTCTGCTTGGCTGCACACGTGCAGTCTTAGAGTAGGTAGGGGACTGGATTTAACCAAGATTGTGGTTTTGCCAGATGTGGAAGTTGAAGTGAGAGAGAGCCAAGGTTTTTGTGGATTTATAATGACTGCCAATGGATTTTAAACTGCGGATGTGAGGACATCAGGAGTTGACAGAGGAACGGTGAAAAGGAGGGTTTTTTTAAGTAAACAGAAGGGTGTTTCTGACCATCAGCCACATTTGAAGATGGAATAAAAAAAGACCCTCCTTTAAAAAAAAAACCCGAAAAACTCCTATTTTGGCTTTGCAGAGGATTATATTGTTTCAAGGTTCAAACCTGGGTTTAGCAAGTTGTTGAGAATGCTGGATGTATGTATCTTATCACATTCTGCGAAATAGTTAACCTATTTGTTTTTCTTTTCCAAGTTGCTAAAGATTGCCTTCAGACTTCCCAGCCTGTCTCTTCTCATTAGCCTTGTGTTTTTCCCCATAGGGCACCTTTCATAGCCAGCAGGCATTGGATTACGGCACCCAGCTAGTTGGAGGAACCACTCCAGGGAAAGGAGGCCAGACACATCTGGGCTTACCAGTCTTTAATACTGTGAAGGAGGTAATTAATGGTATTGAGTTTGCTAAGCAAAGAAAAAAGCAGGAGAAGAGCAAGGATACTTTGTTGTTGTTGTTGTTTTAAAGATTTTATTTATTTAACAGAGAGAGAGAGGGAACACAAGCAGGGGGGAGTGGGAGAGGGAGAAGCAGGCTTCCTGCTGAGCAGGGAGCCCGATACGGGGCTTGATCCCAGGACCCTGAGATCATGACCTGAGCCGAAGGCAGACACTTAACTGACTGAGCCACTCAGGTGCCCCAGAGCAAGCATACTTTAAATAAAGATTTTAATTGTCTCCGTTCTGGGAGAGTCACTTGCTATTTTAAAATCCAGTAACGTGAAGAAATTTGAATCCCAGTAAAAACCTCTGGGTTTACTTTAATCACACAGACTCAGGATGCCTTCCCCACGCCTGTGTCCTTTTGTTTATAGGCATAGTTCAGCTGTGAAGAGAAGTGCTGTAGCTTGGCTTCCATTTGGCTTATTCTCCTTTCCTTACTCTTCTTCGAGGATGTTAGCAGTGCACATGTCAGCATCCAGCCCCTAACGCTGACTGAGAACAGGCTATGTGCCAGGCCCTGTGCCAGGTGTTTCATTGACATTGCTTCCTTCAGGCCTCTCCTCGGCCCCCTGAGGTGCAGATGCTATCACCATCCCCATTCTATAGACAAGGGTACTACAAACACAGAGAGGTTAAGGGTCCTGCCCATCGTTCATAGCTGGAAGTGGCAGACTTAGCACGGCTCAGGGTAAGTGGGATGGTGATCCTGCCTGAAAAAAACTGAGCTGTGCAGACAGACAAATCACAGAGCCCTAGTCTCTTCCCCAAACTGTTGATCTCTTTTTAAAGTATTTTGAATGAAACCTTAATTCTGTGTTACAAAATTAACAATGTGCTTATTGTAAATACTTGGATGATATAAATATATGTAAAGTTAAATTTTATGGTGCTTTCCATGTCTCAGATTTTGCCTTTCTAGAGAGCTTGTTTAAACTCCGTGTGTGTTCTTTCATTCTCTTTCTACACTTGCATGAATATATAGAAAAATAATAGTATTATAAAAGAAACTATGGTACAAAATCTTGCCTATATAATAAAAAAGATTCTAGGAAATAAACTTCATACTTGGGACTGATGTATTTATGATAAAAGATGTATCCCTCCCCCTCTTCTTAAACATAGTATTAAGGCATATTTTAAAGTATCACATTTTTTTAAAAGTACAAATTTATAGGCTTAATACCTTTTTTAGAATACTAACTTCAAATTGAATTTGTATTCTTGATCCTAAAATGTAGGAAAAAACAAATATTCAAATGTGGAATTTTCATTTTACTTTAAACTTGAAAATAGGGTGTCCTATATGTGTGTGTGTATGTTTTAAGTGTACTGTATTTTATTTTATTTTATTTTATTTTATTTTTTTTTTAGATTTTATTTATTTATTTGAGGGAGAGAGAGAGTGAGAGAGAGCATGAGAGGGTAGAAGTTCAGAGAGAGAAGCAGACTCCCAGTGGAGCTGGGAGCCCGATGCAGGACTCGATGCCGGGACCCCAGGATCATGACCTGAGCCGAAGGCAGTCGCTTAACCAACTGAGCCACCCAGGCGCCCAAGCGTACTGTATTTTAAAGAGTAAAAAAAAAAGTTAAAATCGTATATTCTGTAGAAGAATCATTGAAAGTCTTTTTGCTTTAACTTTTGGGTGTTTCCCCGCACTCCTTAAGTTTTCCTATGACTGTCTTCATGACCTCAAAATACAGAGAAGAGCTGTTTTCATAATTCCTCTGGGTAGATTTGACTTTTTCATGAGCCTTTTTTGCTTTCTTTTAAAGAAAGTTTTTGTTGCTAAGCAACTCATTTATTATTCATCATGACACAAATGGGTATCACAGTGGCAGTATTTTGTAAGTGCTCTACAGATACTATGTTTCTCACCTGTTTAGCACTTACATAAAGCTTTCTGAATGAGTAGGATGGCTACCTTTCATCCTATCTCTTGTTAGCACAGACCCCGTTGTCATAGTCAGCTTCTGGCAGTATTTGTAG
Organism: Potos flavus; assembly: GCA_028534135.1. Taxonomy (NCBI): domain Eukaryota; kingdom Metazoa; phylum Chordata; class Mammalia; order Carnivora; family Procyonidae; genus Potos; species Potos flavus. The sequence continues at coordinate 35,100,812 of CM052885.1, forward strand.
GCTTAAGTGGTAGAAAACTGCAGGCTATATTTTCCAAAAATATACCTACATGCCTATGATCTGACTCCTTTTGGTTCCAGCCTACGTTTTATTTTATTTTTTTGTACCCCCTTCTCTGTTATCACCTTGAATAGAGTTTTTAAAAAAATTATTTTTAACCCCTGGCATCGTTTGTTGATGATGTGACTCTGTTCTTCTGTCAGTGTCAAGATACCTCTTTTTAACAGAGCTGCTGTAGAGAAAGCTCCTTGGTCTCCGGGGATGAGGGGAGTCATTCAGGGAGGCTTCTGAAAGACACCGTCTTTTACTTCTACCCCTTCTAGTTGTACCTGTATGCTCCACAGCTTAATGTTTCTATCCATTGTAAAATCCCATGACACAGCCTTCCTAAAGGTTTTGATTTTATCTTGATTAAGTTATATTTTAACATTTATAGGGAGGCAGCCTGCTGTCACTGAAAAGAACAGACATTTTGGAATCAGAGATACTTAGATCTGAATCTTGGCTCTGCCACTCACTTCCTAGCTATGTGACCTTGTGTAAGTTATTTCCTGTCTTTTGGCCACAGCATCTTGATTTGTAGATGGGGATGCTAAGCATACAGGGTTGTGGTGAGGCCTTAACAAGACCTGTCTTGAGCCCTCTTGCAGGGCCTCTCAGAGAACAGGTACTGTCTCTCTTGGAAAGTCAGAGATCACTGACAATCTCTGTCTTCAAGGAGCTTCCGTTACATTGGAAGAGACGTGACCACACATAGAGGTGGGGAGAAGGAGACATTGTATTGATATATGTGGAGGGTATGTGGAGACCACGGAGAGAACCATGGTCAAACTGGTGGTCTTTAAGTGCTTTGCATTTGTGGGGGGGCTGTTGTAGAGTATACGCTAATGCTTATTTGGCCCACATTCTCGTTCTATGGCCATTTATGCATTTGTATTTTAGTTTATTTTTAATTAACATGCATTTAGAGTAAAAATTGTGAGCGTAAAAACCACATCATTTTTGACGTCTCTTGATAATATTTATCAAGTGTGATATGTCTCGAAGAGGTGTTTGAGAGCTGAATTCTGAGGCTCAGCGGCTTCCTCATCCCTTTTCTCCTGGAAAGGTATAGGGTCTTTGGTAACGAACAGGTGATACAGTGTCTTGTAGGGCAAGAAAAATAAACATGGCCACAACAGGAACAAGAGGACACAAATGCAAATCAGCAGTGCTTTCAGGTTTCCTGACTTGCCATCGCCTGAGGGAACAGGGCATCGCAGAACCTTTTAATTCAGACTGGCTGTCCACGGGGTGGGGGGCAGAGAAGAGGCCCTCCTTGGTTCTGCTCTTTTCTGACAGCGCAGTGAACTTGCTAATGGGAAGAATGAAGACATCCAATGTCTCCTGGTGGTGCCCTTTCCTGATCCCAGCACATTATTAAAATCATGGTATTGAATGCATTTTACAGTGTTTACAACTTAACCCATAATAAAGGGCTTCATGGTTAACGTTTCAGGCCAAAGACAAGACAGGAGCGACAGCTTCTGTCATTTATGTTCCTCCTCCTTTTGCTGCTGCTGCCATCAGTGAAGCTGTCGAGGCGGAAGTGCCCTTGGTCGTGTGCATTACCGAAGGTATCCCCCAGCAGGACATGGTACGGGTCAAGCACAGACTGTTGCGCCAGGGAAAGACGAGGCTGATTGGGCCTAACTGCCCTGGAATCATCAATGTAAGTGTCACAAACCAAAATAGGCCTGGATTTAGGCTTTCACAAGGCTAACTAGCTTTCAGTCAGTCCAAGAGTGTTTGTGTATATGACCTGTTAGTTACCGGTTGTTGTGTAGGTTTTTTTTTTTTTCTTCACTTTTCTGAAACACTTACTTCCCTTCCTTCAGCCTGGAGAATGCAAAATCGGCATCATGCCTGGCCATATTCACAAGAAAGGAAGAATTGGTGAGTATGTTTCTTATAGATTAAAAAAAAAAAAATTCTTTGCTCTAAGCTCAAAATGCACCAAGAGAATTTGTGACTGTGCAAATGTAATTCATTTTAATTAACTGTAGTGGAATTTACCAGGGAAGTCTGTAGTGAATCAGTTCTGTATCCTGAGTTGGATGAGATTAAGAATCCATAATAATTCTGCAGAGTCAATGAAGATACTTTTTGGAGTTTTTGAAGATTCTTTTCCTGCTCAGCATGTTGTGGATTCTTCCATGTACTTGCATGTATCAGTAGTTCATTTCATTTTACTGCTAAGTAATATTCTGTTGTGTGATTCTACCACAATTTGTCCATTCTCCTATTGATGAACATTTGGGTTGTTTCCAGATTTGAATCGTTATGGATAAGGCTAAGGTGACAGTTGTGTAGAGGTCTTTCTGTGGACACATTTTCATTTGTCTTGGGTAAAATACTTAAGAATGGAATCACTAAGTCATAGGTTTGAAGAATGTGCAACTTTTTAAGAAGTCGCCCAGTAGTTCTGCGAAGTGGCTGTTAATTTTATATTTCCACCATCAATGTATGAAAGTTCCAGTCCACATCTTCACAAACATTTAGTATTCTTAGTCTTTAATTTTAGCCATTCTGCTAGGAGTGAAATGGTGTCTCATGGTTTTCATTTGACTTTCCCTGGTGACTAATGATGTAGAGCACTGTCTCATGTGCTTATAGGCTATTTATATAGCTTCTTTTGTGAATTATCAGTTCAAGTTTTTTGCACATTTTTTATTGGGTTGTCTTTTTATTGTTGATTATGGCGAGGGGTTCTGTAAATATTCTGGATATAAGTCGTTTGTACATGCTATATATATATTTTGAATATTTTTATTGTTAGTCTTTCTATAATCCTGTCTTTCAATGACTTTGCCCTCTAAGATATCACAAACTCTCTCAAAATGTCTAGTGAAAATTCTGCTACATGTCTAGTTCCTTGAGGAAATAACCAAATTAACATTGTGGGGGTGAAGAGGAGCTCATTATCAGCTGGCATAGATGAAAGTCCTGACTGCCTACTTGGCCTTCTCTTTCACCAGTCTGGCAGGCATGTTGGGGTGCCTCAGTGCAGCCACCAAAGTGTGGAAGTCTAGGAATCCCTTTGGCCTTTGCCCATGTGAGTGAGGGTGGAGGCACAGTTATTTTCTGTAGTGTTTAGTTAGTATAGAGTGGTTATTGTCTCAAAAGTTTTCTGTTTTGGGCACCTGGGTGGCTCAGTTGGTTAAGTGTCTGCCTTCAGCTCAGGTAATGATTCCGGGGTCCTGAGATCGAACCCCACATTGGGCTCCCTGCTCAGCAGGGAGTCTGCTTCTCTCCCTCCCTCTGCCTGCTGCTCTGTCTACTTGTGCTCTTTCTCTGTCTCCAATAAATAAATAAAATATTAAAAAAAAAGTTTTCTGTTTTGCTAGGCTGTCCTTGGTTTTTTTGCTAGAGTGAGTAGGCTTTTGGGGGAAACCTTTTTTCTGTACCCTTCTGTTTCTGAGATGCTGACTTCTTTTGCTCTATATCTGGGATGCATGAAGCAAAACAAAACCCACGGAACTCACCAGTGTATCATTCCTTGAGTCTTGAAGTCCCTAGCCACTTTGCCTTCTTTCATCTCTTAGCAATTTCTTGTATTTATTTTGCATATAATGCCCAGGGTTTTTAGTTGTACTTAACAGGAAGAATAGAGGAAAGTACTTCTACTTTTCAGAAGCAGAAGTGTCTTTGTGAATAGGTATGTTTAAGTGATAGCCTCTTTTACTATATATACTTTAAGAATGACAGGAGTAATCTACCCTAAAAACATGACTTTCATTACCTTCAGTGTATGCAGTTTGCATTTATGTAATTTACATATCATTTATATAATCAGATGAAAGTCCCAGGATGATAACATCCTGGTATTAGTATTCACTGGTTATTACACTGATCCACTACCAGACTAGAATAAATAAAATAGTTGTTTTTCCCAGTAATCTAGGATGTTGAGTGGACACCTAGCCCATAATCGTACCACAAGAGTCAAGTAGGAAGAGTGGAAAGGAGACTAGACAATCATACACAAGATGTACAACTAAGAAATTGCCAACTATACTTTGTTTAAACAAAGCTAAATGTACTGAATACATAGGTAGGTAGGTATTACCTACCCAACCTTCTCAGTTATGAAACGTCCCACAGAGAAAGGATTGTAGTAAGGAGACAGTATGTAGATGGAGAGAAAGCTCAGAAAATAAAGCAAAACTGATGAATGAGACAGATGGGGGATGGTGGTAGTGATTGTCATTTGTCATGAATTAGGGTCCAGTAATTGAATGGCCTTAAAACTATTGGAATTAGGTTTTGCTTAAGAGGAAGGCTGTACTCCATTGAAGGGTTTTCAGCTTTGAGCCATTCAGTTAAGTATTGAGTTCCTTTTGCATGGGATCTGTGTTCAGTACTGGGGACACAGGAGTGGGGAGAAGCAGCCTTTATCTAAGAGAGCAATCAAACAGTGTTCCATAGGGTACTAGCAGTGCCAAGACACACACACGTCTTTCAGTTTGACCGATTGGTGCAGAAAATCTGGTTATGTACACCTGAATTCAGTGAGAAGCTAGGTATTTGTGCATTGATCATACACTTGTTGATTTGGATGACAAATTGTGGAATGGATTTTTTTATATACTTGTAACATGATAGTCTATGATAGGGACACGATCTAATATTTTTAAATTCTCTTCCTTTAAGGTATTGTGTCCAGATCTGGCACCTTGACTTATGAAGCGGTTCACCAAACGACCCAAGTTGGATTGGGGCAGTCTTTGTGTGTTGGTGAGAGATTTTTGATAGAATCATTTTATTATAATGCAGTATCTTCATTGAATGAGTACAGTAATAATTATTGTTTTGGTTATTTGCAAGAGATTTTGATAACCATTTTATTAAAAAAGATGTTATGGGGGCGCCTGGGTGGCTCAGTGGGTTAAAGCCTCTGCCTTCGGCTCAGGTCATGATCTCAGGGTCCTGGGATCGAGCCCTGCATCGGGCTCTCTGCTCAGCGGGGAGCCTGCTTCCCCCTCTCTCACTGCCTGCCTCTTTGCCTACTTGTGATCTCTCACCTCTCTGTCAAATAAATAAATAAAATCTTAAAAAAAAAAAGATGTTATGATCTTAAATTTACTTAGCTTCAGTGTGAAGCACCACCCTATGTTTTAAAGATTCACGGTCCAGGGTTTGACTTGCATGTTGCGGAACAAGCATCGTGGGACACGTGCCCTGAAGAGCCTTGGTGCCTGAAAACATCACTTCCTTCGCTTATTGTGAAGAAATGGTTCTTCATGTTAGGGCTTTGGTTACTCTAATTATCATTTTGTTATCATTATAAGCTATCATTCAGTGCTTCCTAGTTACTGAATTCTTTGCCGTTTGTTACCTCATTCTTAAGGCAACCCTGAGGCACCTCTGCGCTGAAAAGTTGTAGTGTTAAAGCTTTAGTCATGAGAAAAATCCACAGTTGAGGTCCCCAGAACTTCTCTTTTTGCTACATTATATTGCCTACCACTTTTAAAAGTTGCTACAAGTGAGGCAGATTTCTCATTTTTATAAATATTTTTTCAAATTTTTAGAATAGCTGTTAAAAGACTTTCAAAAATAGCTTCTCATAGTAAATTATAATATAAAGCCCGGACTATTTTTATTAGGATTCAGATCCATGAAATCAATATTGGAAATAGTAATCGAGCTTCTCTATGTACAAAGCACAATCTTAGCCACAAAATAACTTAGTGTGATGGGAAATAAGAAAAGGTTTGAAACAGAATTGTAAAATTCATATTCTCCAGCTTCTGTCTTTAATTTGTAAATTGCTGATACTAATGCTTATTTCACAGAGAGGCTGGAAGAATTAGGAAATGGCAGGTCTAACGTGTGCTGGGGCGTAGTACTCGACATACAGTTGGCAGTCAATAAATGCAGCTTCTCTTCCTCAACTTCATTCTTCAGAGGTGCATTGAAAAGTAGGAAATCAATCCTGCCTTCACTAAGTTTATAATGTAAAAATATGAGACTGACATGCGGCCGACTGCGCAAAGAGGACAGCTTTATAATGTAAAAATAATTTTAAAAAAAGTGGCAACCAGTCTGTTGGAAGCATTTCCTTTACTCTCCAAGTACTTGTCCTTAAATGTTTGTGTTTGTGTTCTCACTCACTCTGGATCTAAGGGAAGAGGGGTCAGTGCACCCTCAACTCTGTCCCTCGTTGGGACTTACGTCTTAAAACTTGTGTGTGGTTTCTCTGCAATGTGCCACATCTAATAGTTCCTTTGTGCAAAGACATTTGTAAAATGTTTAATCAGAGAAGAGACAATCTTGCTTGCCTGCAACATAAACACACTTTTTCTTAAAATGCCTATTTTAAAAGAGTTGTTTGGGATTAATTTCGTGGGAGGAAGGAAGTTTGATGAAAGAGCTAAAACAAAAAGAAGGTTGTCTTTGTGAATATCCAAAATCAGCTACCATTTAGCATTCATGCAATAATTAGAAACAGAAATAAATGTAGCACTTTGTGGTTTTTTAAAAATGTTAAATGCAAGAGTGATGATGCATTTTAAAACATTGGTGAGATGGGAGGCAAAATAAGAAATGAGTTGAAACAACATCTCTTGGCCTAATTTTTATGGTTCATCCTTAAATTTTCAGCGGAGTTGATATTCTTTGACTTTTTCAGGCATTGGAGGTGATCCTTTTAACGGCACAGATTTTATTGACTGCCTTGAAATCTTCCTGAATGATCCAGCCACAGAAGGCATCATATTGATTGGTGAAATTGGTGGTAATGCAGAAGAAAATGCTGCAGAATTTTTGAAGCAACATAATTCAGTAAGTTTGGGTTTGGGTTTGGAAAAATACAGCTCTTCACACATAGTCAGCACTTGGTGGGTTCGTCAGGCTGTGCTGCTGTTGAATCTCGCTCTCCTGCCGTGGCTTTCGCAGAGGCTATTGGCAGCCTCCATTTCTCCTTCCTCCTCTCTAGCCTCTTGAATTTTCTCCTGTTTCTTCTCATCTTAACTTTTCCCTGGATGTACTTTCCGTGGCCTGTTCCTTCAGTGTGAATGATTTTTGTATATAAACATCATACTTCATGTAGTTTCCAAGGCAGAAACCTCAGAAGCATCTTTCACTTCTCTCTCATCACCTGTTTCTACTCGATTACCAATATCTGTCCTCAGTAGTATGTTGAGATTCAGAACGTCGTCTGTCATTCGTCCCTCCGTTCTGGTTCAAGCTTCAGTCTTCTCTCCCCTGGACCATGTCAGTAGTTTCTTCCTGAAAATCTCTACTCCCATTGCTCAGCCACCACCCCTTCCTTCTCTCCCAGGTCATCCTGCTCCTGGCCACCAAATTGTCTGCTCTTCTGAAACACAGACGTGGGTGCCTCATACCCCCCGGTTTTAAACCGTGACAGTTTCTGGTCACATGTAGGATAATGTGTGGACTTAGCATGGTATTCCAGTGCCTAGACACCTTCCTAACCCTCTTCTTCACATCTGTGTCCCATCTGACCTGCCAGTTGTTTTCATTCTCACTTGCCTTTGCCTATTCCTTCTGCGAGGCATGCTTAATATCCGACTCTAGTCCGTATCAGGGACAATGGGGACTGGTATCTCGGTGCCCAGTCCAGTCCCCTCGCACATTAGACACCAGTAAGTGGTGGATAAGGAAAGAATAAAGTAGATTGTCAGGAGTTTGGGGTAAAATGTTACTAGAGTCTCTTAAATTCAGAAAAGTTGTCAAGTTTGAAATTCAAGTAAAAATTGACTTCTTTTTAGGAAAAATTTAGGTTAATGTGACATTATGCTATGTTCAGGTAAATTTTAAAATGTATTTAGGCCCAACTCTGGATCCCTTGAATAGCTTAGAATTTAGTGGAGAAAGCTAAGGATATACATTTTATTTCATTTGGCACATGTGTTCCTATTTCTGGTTAGTTCTTTTGGGACGAACTTTTTTTTTTTTAAGATTTTTTATTTATTTGACAGAGAGAAACACAGCGAGAGAGGGAACACAAGCAGAGGGAATGGAAGAGGGAGAAGCAGGCTTCCCGCCAAGCACGGAGCCCGATGCGGGGCTTGATCCCAGGACCCTGAGGTCATGACCTGAGCTGAAGGCAGATGCTTAACTACTGAGCCATCCAGGCACCCCGGGATGAATTTTTATTAAGGACCTACTGTGTATAAGATTGTAGGTTGAACAGATGACATAAAACACTTAGCACAGTGCCTGGTACAGAGTGAACACTAAGTACTGTTATCTGCTGCCACCATTACTGTTTTAATATTCTCATCATTATAATGACAATACTTATTTGTAAAAGTGGTGTTGTTTAATCTTGACCCTTCGAGTAAGGTGTTTTTGTCCTTTTATGAATAAGGCGACTGGCACAGAGAGGTTAATGACTTGCCAGTGGTAGGTATACAGCAAATGAACTAAGGGTGGGATCCATCCCAGGTCTGCCTGATGTCTCCATTGCACCATCAGGAGGCAGAATGCAGGGATTCAGGAAAAGGGTCACCAGCCCTGGGCCTCTGCTCGGACTATACTGACATCATGCTAACTGGTCTGTTTTTCATCATTTCTGTATCCTATTTCAGATCATACTTCCTCATAGTCTTTTTAATTGTATTTTTCTCTGCTTAAAAAATTTCAAGTGAGGGGCGCCTGGGTAGCTCAGTGGGTTAAAGCCTCTGCCTTCAGCTCAGGTCATGATCTCAGGGTCCTGGGATTGAGCCCCGCATCGGGCTCTCTGCTCAGCGGGGAGCCTGCTTCCCCCTCTCTCTCTGCCTGCCCTCTCTGCCTACTCTTGTGATCTCTCTCTCTCTGTCAAATAAATAAATAAAATCTTAAAAAAAAAAATTTCAAGTGACTCTCCTTTGGTAATAGGACAGAATATAAACTTGTCTGACATTCTAGGTTCATTGAAATCTTATTTCCTTCTAGTACAATATTCTTTTTCTGTGGAGACAAAGAGATCAAGTAGAAATTAGTGCCACTTAAATATGGGATGTTCATAACTCTCCAGAGCCCACAAGTGAATAAGTGACTTGTAGAGTTTTGTTTTTTTTTTTTAAAGATTTTATTTATTTATTTGACAGAGAGAGAGAGATCACAAGTAGGCAGAGAGGCAGGCAGAGAGAGAGGGGGAAGCAGGCTCCCTGCTGAGCAGAGAGCCCCATGCGGGGCTCAATCCCAGGACCCTGAGATCATGACCTGAGCTGAAGGCAGAGGCTTTAACCCACTGAGCCACCCAGCGTGCCCCTGTAGAGTCTTTTCTTTTGAATTCTCTACCACGGTCGGTGCTGGGCATACAGAAATAAGTGAGAACATAGTTCTTGTGTTCAGGGAATTCATAGTTTGGGAGGGGAACGTGCGGGAAATGAGTTACAGCCACTGTACTTAGTTGTAATAGTAGGAACTTGTCAAAGGCACAGCTTTGACATCCCTGAACGGAAGATGGTCTCCACGAGCGCGTTTGTGGAGACAGTGGGAGGAAGAGTCAGAAAGGCTTATGGGGGAAGAGGAGGCTTGAGCCAGGTCTCAAAGTTTTAAGTAGAAATTGCCCAAGTGTCCAAGGAGGGTGGAGAACATTCTCTGCAGAGGAGCAGAGGCAGAGCTGCCTGGAATTACTGGAAGAGAAAGAGCAGGGAGGAATGGTGGGAGATGAGGCTGGAGTGAGCAGTGTCAGCCCATGAAGAACCTGGCATGCTGGCACCATAGCACAGAGCTGGGCCGTGGAAGCAACTGTTCTAGATCATTCACTGGCACATACAGTTAGAAAAACAAAACCAAACTAATTTCCTTTAAGAATGTCCTTGATGAAGCAGTAAAAAGTATTAATTTTATTAAATCCTAACCCATGAGTCTGTATTTTATGATGAAGTGGGAGGTAAAGCACCTTCCCAATTGAGCTGTGAGCTGAACTAGCTGTTTTTTTCATGCAACACCATTTACTCTCAGGAAAATTGGCAAACAAACAGGTTGTTCAGACTAGGGTATTTGGCATACCTTTTCTCAAAAACGAATAGAGTGAACCTGCCATAGCAAGGAAAACTACTTACAGTATTTATTGACAGTGATAAAATTTGAGCTTTCAAGTGAATATTCATAAATCAGAAAAGTTGTTTCTGTCATTGAACTTGATCACTTCCTCCTACTAAAGACTTTGATTGAACCTGATAATGATGACTATGATTTGTTGATATTGAATAATGAAATGTATCAGCATTTAGAAGATGTGCAAAACTCAGTAAACCTATATTTTTCATCTGACCAATGAATGTTACAAAATCATTATAGGTAAAAGATCCATTCAATGGATTTTAAAGTAACAAAAAGGACAGAAAATTCATTGCTATGGTTTCTGATTCCAGCATTGCAACTAACCTTTAAGAAATTACCACTTGGGATGGGCGCCTGGGTGGCTCAGTTGTTAGGTGTCTGCCTTCAGCTCGGGTCATGATCCCGCGGTCCTGGGATCGAGTCCTGCATGGGTCTCCCCGCTCTGCGGGAAGCCTGCTTCTCCCTTTCCCACACCCCCTGCTTGTGTTCCCTCTCTCGCTGTGTCTCTGTCAATAAATAAATCTTTAAAAAAAAAAAAAAGAAATTACCACTTGGGGCACCTGGATGGCTCAGTCGATTAGGCGTCTCCATTCAGCTCAGGTCATGATCCCAGAGTCCTGGGATCGAGTCCCGCATTGGGCTCCTTACTCAGTGGAGAGCCTGCTTCTCCCTCTCCCTCTGCTGCTCCCCTTGCTTGTGCTCTCTCTCTCTCTCTCTCTCTCAGTCTCTCTCTGATAAATATATAAAATCTTTAAAAAAAAAAAAAAGGAATTACCACTTGAAGAGGTTCATGTAGTGTCGAAGAAGAATATCCACAAATATCTGACAGGCTATTAAAATTCTTCCCCTTTGGGGCTCCTGGGTGGCTCAGTGTGTTAAAGCCTCTGCCTTCAGCTCGGGTCATGATCTCAGGGTCCTGGGATCGAGCCCTGCATGGGGCTCTCTGCTCAGCAGGGAGCCTGCTTCCTCCCACCCCACCTCTCTGCCTACTTGTGATCTTTCTCTCTGTCAAATAAATAAATAAATAAAATCTTTAAAAAAAAAAATTCTTCCCCTTTCCCAACCATGTATGTGTGTGAGCCCAGATTTTCTCTTAGTTCAGCCAAAATAACATATTGTATATAGATTGAATGCAAAAAGCAGATATCAGAATCCATTTGCCTTTTGTTAAATTTGACATTCAAGAGTTAGAAAAATGTGAAATAATGCCACACTTCTTACTAGAATGTTTTTTAAAATAGTTTTTTTTTATTTTTAAGTGAATATTTATACGATTTGTTTGTTTTCATTTCTAATACAGGAAATATCAGATATGATCTACATAAACAATAGTTCTTTGGGACTCTCAATCGTTTTTGTGAGGGTAAGGGGTTCTAAGACCAAGTGATTTGAGAATTGCTGGCTGAGGGAAAGGTGACGGTGCCTGAATGGAGGCACTCAGGTTCTGCTTGTGTTCAAATTCTGCTTTGTACAGGCCTCTCTGGATACCTTGCTGCCTCCGGACTCCTATGATGAACATGATATTTTCATTCACTGTGAAATTTAGCCATAGATTCAAAAAATTTTTTGGTATCCCTTAACTAATTGATAATGTTTTATATTATTTCTTTAACTGTATTTTAAGTCTAGAGCACAGGAATCCTTTTATTTCCTATGTGGATTTTTATTTTTAGCCTTAGAATCTAGTACAGTGCTCTTTATCTACATAGAGGTTACATATTAGAATGGATTTTTATTAAATAAAACTAGTCCTGCTCTTCCTTAGACTTCATACAACTTCAGAGGAGAAAGGACCCTTGGCCATCATTCTGGTTTAGCTATTTCATTTCATAGATGAGGAATCAGAGGTTTACAGAGCTGATGTGCCTTGTCCAAGGTCAACCAGCTTTAGTCAACAGAAAATTGGATCTGATGACTTCCAGTCTGGCATCTTTTCCCGTATACGTTCCCACCTCATCTTTTCCTACTAGCAAATTTATTATGGGTAAACTAATAATGACTTAAGACATAAAATCAGGTTGAAATAAAACAACCTGATCTAGTGTCTTAATTCATTATTATCACAAATTACATGACGTTTTCAAGTGTGCTTTTGTTTTTCAAATGGAGGACTCACATATATGTTGGTAAAATAGCTTGTGGCCAGTGGAGTTGACATTTAATATCTAAACAGACAAAAACTTTGCTCAGGATTGTTTTCCTGAGTTCGTATGAGAATTGAGTCATCTCAAAAGTGAATGTAGTGGTTTCAATTATAGCTTCATGTGTGTGTTGATTTTCTCATTGAGGATGAGTGGTGGGCTCTGCCCACGCCATTTGCCATTTCCTTTCAGAGTTGTGAATTTGAAGTCCAGTTTTGGGCAACTTCTTCATTAGAATGTTTAAAATATCACTTTCCAGGGTCCCAAGGCCAAGCCTGTGGTGTCCTTCATCGCTGGTTTAACTGCTCCTTCCGGCAGGAGAATGGGTCATGCAGGGGCGATTATTGCTGGAGGAAAAGGTGGAGCCAAAGAGAAGATCTCTGCTCTCCAGAGTGCGGGTGTTGTGGTCAGCATGTCTCCTGCACAGCTGGGAACCACCATCTACAAGGTGAGCTGGAACAGTGGCCCGAGCGCTCTGAAGTTACGGGCCTTGTAGCACGGGGCCACACTGGGTGCCCGGAAACCGTGGTCCTTTCTTCTGGGCCTTACTGTTGCTTTCTTTCCGGTGTGCAGCCTAACAGTCTCTGGCAGTTCCATTCATGTCCCAGGGCCCTAATTGGGCATGACCAGGAATAACGTTCTGATTTTTAAAAACTTACTTCTTTCAACTTTGAAATTTGCTCTTTTGTGAGAGGCAAAATATAATCTACGAGACAGTGTTTCAGAGGCTGTAGGTGCCATGAATTCCATGTGGGGGGAGTGTGGGGCATTACCTTGCATTTCATTTTTTTTTTCATTGAGGGCCTTTGGGATAGTAGCTACGCTGATCTCACAGGTTTCTGTTTCTAGGGAGAGGGGCTGAGTGACAAGAAATGAAAACTGGATGACGAGGGAGTTGATGGGAAGGGAGGTCAAAAGGAAAGGGTGGGGGTTTCCAGACTGTAGCTTCTGGCCCTGGCTGTGTTGGGATGCCTTTGTTTGCAGGACGGAGGAGCAGGAGCGACCTCTTAACCATATGCTTTGCTTTTCCTTTTTTAATAGAACATAATGGTTTAAAATGTTCTAAATGACTCGGTATCTTTTATAATCTCTTTGCAATGAGTTTTAGCCTGTCTTTCTAAGTGGTCATTTAAGGCTCTCTTTCTTTTTATTTTTATGACGGTTATAGCTTTGACAAAAAAGCAAAGCAAAAACCAGACATTATAAGCATGTTGAGAACAGGCACAAATTGTATCCCCAGGAGGGAACCATCTTGGCTCCATCTTTTTTGTCCTTGCCTCGCTCCTTGTTTTATTGAATCTTTGCACGATCCTGTCTTTTGAAATAAGACACTGTGTGCCACAGTTCTGAGTGGTTAGTGAGTGTGTGTTGCGGGGGTGGGGGCAGGAAAAGGGGGGAGAAGCAAATGCTTACATTCACTTTGGAGACATGCATTACCATTTTGCTCCAGTAAGTGGCAGCAGGCAACTACGTATTGGTCGTATTCTAATTTCAGTCTAGAGAGATGCGATTTTCGGTATTGTTTCCTTTTCAGATGTTTCTGAGGTGCTTGACATTCTGTTCAAATCTTAACTGAATCGGCATTTAGTCTCTTTCTTTTTTAAGTTTATTTCTTAGAAACTAAGCAAAGCTGTTTCCATCGCCTTATTAAAAAGGCCAGTGTGGTTCATGTGTGGCCTTTTAGGGTTTGCATAAGTGGTCAAGTTTGTCAGCTCTTAATAATAATACTGCTGCAGAAAAATAAGTACAGTTCAAAGCCTCTCGGTCTCTATGTTTGGGAGAAATAAAGTTGAGGCTGTGCATCTAGTTTTGTGACATTCAAGCTGACACAGCCTAATGTGAACGCTGTTCTATTGTGTTCAAGTACCCTCATCCTGGTACATTTCACTTCTGTAATTTTTGGTTGTTCAAAGGATTCTAAAGATAAGAGGTTTCAGAATCACTTTGACCGGGATTGTAATTTGAATCTTAAATCTTTTTATCCCCTCTCTCTTCTCTGCCTCTCCGTTTCTGAAGGAGTTTGAAAAGAGGAAGATGCTATGAAAAAGGAAACAAGAAGTTCCCTAACCCTATGGAATGAATCATTATGGAAATGTGAAGCAGCAGCAGTTTGCTTCTGTGGTCCCTAATTGTCAGCCTGTGTGCCTGTCGCCAGTCTGTCAGTAGCAGGAAGCCATAATAAGGTTCAGAATGTCCTCAATTGAGATGTTTCCGCCTCATTGTATAACAGACAGCCAATAAACCTACCATTTGATTTGAATATGCTTTTGCAGCTTTTCATTGTTCCGACGAGGCGGGGGAGAGGGAGAGTGGGAGAAATGGAGGTGTGTGGGGGGTGCTGTGTGGGTTTTAATGGGCTCTGTAAAGAACAGTGTAACAAACTTTAGAGAGAATGAGGCTGTAAAAATGTCAGTGTGGCAGTGGTCTATTTATCTCAGACGTAGAGTGACTTTAGTTCTCTTTTGAATCTTTGTTTTCTCATGGGTTTGGCTAACGGCACTGTCTTGCAGGGCAGTTTCGAGGATTAGAGCACGTAATAAGCAACTTCATTGCTGTCTGCGCCGCCGGCAGCAGCAGCCCCAGCCAGACTCCAGGCAGAAGCTCACCTGTGTTTCAGCTGAGACATGGAAGGTTTGCAGTAATGCTGTGTTTTTCTGTGGTTCTGCAGAGGGCTCTCCCCTTCCCCATCCAGAGCCTGCTTTTTTCTGCTTGAGATTTAAGACATCTGCTGCCAAAAACCCCAGGAAAGTGGTTAGCCATCCTACTTTGGTTTAAAAGGGAGCTTGTTAACAAGAAGCAATTCCAGTGGATATTCTCAAATTGTGTAACTGCCCCGAAGGAAACAAACACAGTATTAGGGAGAAGGTCCTGAAGAAAGACTGTTTGGGGGAGGCCTTCCTGGGGAAGGGCTATGAGTTGGGACCTGGAGGCTGGGAAGGTACAAGCCACACAGCAGGCCGAGCGCTGAGGCAAAGGCAGCAAGAGGGGAAGGGCTCACTTTGAGGAGGTAAAGGAACGCTGGGTCTCCCGGGGCAATGAACCCTGGGAGGGGCTGGAGGAGATTTGGGGGGCAGGGGAGACAGGTGCTTTTGGAGCTCCCATGACCATGCCCAGGCTGCTAAGGGCACAAAGGGATTCTCCTTGGACCAAGGGACACATGGTAATGGGCTTTGGGTCTGATAGTCTTCAATTCCCGCTCATAGCTGTTTCCTCATCTTGAAAGTGGGGATGATGACCCCCATCCCATACGGTACCTCACGGGCTATGTGAGGCTGCTCTTCACGCGGTGGGCTCGGCTGGGGCTTGGCAGTGCTCCTAAACTGAACTTGCCTCCTGCTGTGCTGAGTGAGGGCAGCCCAGGCTGACATCCATGGCTAGGGAGGAGGGCACTTCCTGTCTTCTTGGTTGGCACCCCCACCCCAAGGTCCCTGTGAGGCAAACATAGCCTTCTTTTGTCTAACTGAGGCTTTGTGACAGGAACACAGTTCAGATGAGGGGCAGGTGCCCCTACCAGAAGAGATGCTTTTGAGGGTCCACTCCTGATTCCAGGCTGCTCTGGGCCTGGCTCAGCCCCTGTCCTGTCCCCTGAATGTCCATCCCAAGACAACACCTCTTGCCTCACATTTCTGTTCCTGTTGCCTACACCAGCAAATGCAGTGCCCTCTCGACCCTTATTTCTCTCTCCCAGCCCCATCCTCCCTCTCCCACCTCTCTCCACCCCTCCCAGGGCCTTGTGAAACCACTTCCTCCTGACCATCTCTCCCCTCCGGCCACTGCCACCACTTCTGCAGCTCAACAGCCCCAGGAGAGATACTTGGTTCTGTTTTCTCTGATTTCATTACTACCAAGCCAAGAATGAAAGTCCCACTCATGACCCCAGTGCATTTTTTTTGGAAGAGGGGGGAGAGGGAGTAGGAGAATCTTAAGCAGGCTCCATGCCCAACATGGAGCCCATGTGGGGCTCGATCTCATGACCCTGAGATCATGACCTGAGCCAAAATCAGGAGCTCAGATGACTGAGCCACCCAGGCACTCCCCCAGTCCATTTTTTAAAACTATTGTTACAGAAACTTTGAAGCATTTACAAAACAATTATGATAAAATAAGGAACCCCTTCTACCCATCACCCGGCTTTGAAAATTATCAACATTCTGCTCTTACCCTGCTATTGTCCTATGATCTGTACCTCCAGTCACCCCTCCCCCCAACACCCCCAGGGCTATTGTTACAGTTGCTTTGTGGAGGCAAAATGTACTTATGCTGAAATGGATAAATCTTAACAGAAGACATCTGACAAATGGATGAAACTATGTAACCACATCCTTCTCATGACACAGAACATTTCCATCCTCCCAAAAAGTTCCATTCTAGCCTACCCAATGGGTGTACTGTATTCATCTTGGATTACTTGTGTCTGTCCTAGACATTTATATGAAGGAAGTCTTTTAGTGCACCATCTTTTATGTTGGCCTCTTTCATTCAGCATAATTTCTGTGATGTTCACTGGGCCAGTGCGTGTGTCCACAGTTCATTCCTGCTTACTGCTGCCATCTACTCCCTTGCCTGGATATGCCACAATATGTTCCTCTTCCCTCTATTTTCTGAAATGGACCAGGGTGAAAAAATGTGCCACCAACAAAGCTGGAGAATTAAAGTGAGAAGAGATCTTGAAGGCCAAGTTAAGAATATTTTTTAAAAGATTTTAAAAATTTATTTGGTGGGGAGAGAGAGCGAGAGCAAGAATGTACAAGCAGGGGTCGTGGGAGAGGGAGAAGCAGGCTCCCCTCAATGTGGGGCTCGGTCCCAGGACCCTGGGATCATGACCTGAGCTGAAGATAGACACTTAACCGACTGAGTCACCCAGGCACCCCCAAGTTAAGACTTTTGCACTTTATTCCAAGAACAGTAAAGGCTCTTGAAGAGTTTGAAGTAGCAGCATCTGCATTTTTGGGAAAGCTTTCTGGCTTCCGTGTGGATGCAGGAGAGCAGACAGCAGTTTATTGCATTAATGCCTCTGAGGGCTGATGGTTTCTTGGGGCAGAATGGTGGCAGGAGAGAGAAAGAGAGACAAGGGTGGCTGCTCAGGTCTGAGAGATCTGTAAGGAGTGAACTGGGCAGTACCTGGTGAGTCATTGGACTTACGGGGTGGAAGGATGAGAGATGAGACAGCCAGTCGGTTTCCAGCTTGAGCAGCAAGACGTCTGAGGCCCTCTTGATAGAAAAGGAGGAAACTCGAGATGAATTGTTGAATTTGACATTTCCTCCGGGTGACGGGGCCAGGTAAACCATGGTACATGTGAGTTCTGGGCATCCTGGCTTGTCTTTGTGCAGGAATTACAGAAGCTGCAGGAATGATGACAAACATCCAGGGAAAGAGAAGAGAAGGCCTGGGCCACGCCACCTCTGAGCATTTCCATGCCATCCGGAGGTCAGACGCTGAGACGGAGCTCGAACCTACCAACTGCAGGAAGAATGGTACAGCGTGCCTTCTAGAGGACACGGCCATAACTGAAGGTCCTTTTTGATGCTAAAGTTTCCTGTGCAGAGTTCAGACTCCCAAGACTTATCAGGGAGTGGGAGCTCAGTGATCATCCCATCAGTGCAGTCCTTCATGTCACACATCGTTATAAGAATTTTCAAGGGAAAATTGAGCTGACAGTGTGAAGGCTCCAAATGTCTTTTGGAGCCCATGGATGGCAAATGCCAACTCTGACATATAAGGGGGTACCCAGGAGGGCTTTATCATCCTGGACTGTACTTTTGAGAGGAACAGAAACATTTTCTGTGGAGCTATGAGGATTTACCAGACTTGGCCTCTGTTTTCAAAGTGGCATTCATCCTAAAAGTTACATATTTGAATTGCAAGGCCTGGGCTGGGGAGTAGGGCGGTGAGGGAGCAGGGCCTTGTGGCCTTGTGGAGAATTTGGAAAGTGATGGGAAATTAGTACTGATATAACAGAAAGCAGTTGGGACTTTTTTTTCCCAAGAGAAAGAGCGGTAAATGGATGATAAGGTTAACTGGAAATGATGACCATTTCTGACCCTAGATCCCTTGTTGAATTTGATGAATGCTGTGGCCTCTGCCCAGAAATACATACCCTCACATACCGTGGTCGCCATATTGGAGCCCTGGGCTTAAACTCTTCCCTAAGGCATTTGTGTATGTATATATATATGTATGTATGTGTGTGTGTGTGTGTGTATATATATATATATATATATATATATATTTTTTTTTTTTTTTTTTTTTTTGCATTTGTATTTAAATGTTCAGCTTTTGGAGAAGGAACTTTTACATGGAAATTACAGAGTTCATTGTGCCCTTCCTCCTTGAAGCCAGTCTATCCTATGCAAGCAGCTCCTACCTGCTGGCTAGAAAGTTGAGCATGATTCTCACTGGCGAGCCCCTTGGCAGCCCCTTTGCTTGTTTCTGACCAGGCTGGTTCATTTGGTCCTGTCTTCTCCGGGTCCTGACCTTCTGACCCTGCACTTCTACCTTGATTCCTGGTTTGCTCCCGGACTGGGCATTAGGACCTGTTCTCTCATGTATTTGAACATTGGTTCCCTTCAGTGAATTTTGGCTTTGGTATCCCTTTGGCTTTTAGCACTCTGCCCCCTGGGTCGTCCCTGGGAGGCGGCTGACAGATGGCACATTCAAAAGTAAAGTGCCCTGGGCTCAGAAAGAGCGAGAACACATTACCACCTTTATGCCTGAGTAGCAAGGAGAGGAAGCTGTTTTCACAAGGTGAGACCAGTAGCTCTATGAGAGCGCCCGGGCAGGTGCAATGGCCTTGACAAGGGGACCCCAAACCACTGTCCAAGTTCAAGACCTGACATGGTAGAAATGAGAGGAATGAATGCCCTGATGTCACACCTCTCCTGTCCTCTCATCTCCTGCCAGTACGGGGACTGGCTTGATCCACCTGGAAGGCAGGGGTGGGCAAGCCCTGATGATGCCATGCATTGGGCAGCCTCCTGGGGGCACAGAGGGAAGCTGAGCAGGGCAAAGAAGGGTGGAAAAGGGATACAGAGAGGTTGGTGAAGAATCACGATTTTACCCACCCTGGCTTTACACTTGGACAGTATCCCAGCCAGGGCAGCCGCAAGTCCGTTTTGGGGGGAAATTGACGTCAGGTATGGTGGCAGATCAGCATGGGCACATTTGGGGTAACACCCGACAGCCCCAGGGAAACCTTTAGTGGAATTTTGCGTATTAGCCTCAGTAGTATTCCCCAGGGAAAAAATAGTTAATTGTTTGTGTGCTCTCTAAGGTGCGAAAAGATAAAGGGGCATTTTTCGTGGGTTAGACCGTGGTATGGGGTTTGGTGAGTGTCCCATGAGACACGTGACGTGAGCTTTAGGATGTTCAGGGAAGGGAGGATGTAGGGGCAGATGCCCACCCTGGGGACTGGGAGGTAAAGGGCCTGGGATCCGGGAGGGGAGAGGACAGGAGGCTGGGCCAATGCAGTGTTTGCAGAGAGCTCAGGACTCCTGCTCTGTGGCTTCCCAGCATCTGGAGGCAACGGCTATTTATATAGCTTCTTTTGTGAATTATCGGTTCAAGTTTTTTTTTTTTTATCAGTTCAAGTTTTTTGCACATTTTTTTTATTGGGTTGTCTTTTTATTGTTGATTATGGTGAGGGGTTCTGTAAATATTCTGGACTTAAGTCCTTTGTATGTGCTATATATATGCTTTGAATATTTTTATTGTTAGTCTTTCTATAATCCTGTCTTTCAATGACTTTGCCCTCTAAGATATCACAAACTTTCTAAAAAAAAACTTTATTTATTTTTTTTTAAAGATTTTATTTATTTATTTGACACAGAGAGAGAGATCACAAGTAGGCAGAGAGGCAGGCAGAGGGAGAGAGAAGCAGGCTCCCTGCCGAGTAGAGAGCCTGATGTGGGGCTCGATCTCAGGACCCTGAGATCATGACCTGAGCCGAAGGCAGAGGCTTTAACCCACTGAGCCACCCAGGCGCCCTAAAAAAAAACTTTAATTTTGACACCAGGGGAGTACCGAGATCCTCAATGTGACCTGGTTGGTCTTTGGTGATTCTTAGCAGTGATCCAGAGAAGAGTCTGAGAGATGCCGGTGACAGGTTTCTGGTGATGGGGTGGGAATGAGGAGATAAGAACCTCAAGGGAGTGAGTCATCTACAAACATCACCCATGACTGGACACAGCAGAGCCAGTTTATGATAGTGTTGGTCAAGTTAGAACTTGCCTGCTGTCCTACTCTGACCCTGGAAGGGTGAGAAAAAGCAGCTGGCAAGTGGGGAAGATGGTGGGGGGCGGGGAAGAAGCCAACTGTGCCGTCCCTGTCACCTGATTTCCTGCCTGAGGCAGGCCCTGGGCCCCGGTGGAGGCTGGGCCGAGATGGGGAGCGGGAGTGGGGATAGTGACAGTCAAAGTGGTGAGAAGCTCGACCTCTGAATGGACATTATTGATTATTACTTGGAATTGGATTAAATTCTGAAGCAGTTGGTGATTTAAATTAGTATTAGGATTTTGAATCTTCTGCGTGGGAACAAGTAAGTCATTAGGTGTAAGAGAAATAAGTAGCCCTCTGTTAGTTTCCCAGGACTGCCACAATAAATGACCACAAACTGGGCAGGAACACAAGAGGAATTTATTCTCTTACAGTTCTGGAGGCCGGAGTCCCAAAATCAAGATGTCGGCAGGTCCGCACCCCGTCCACAGGCTCTGGGGGACACTTACCAGCTTGCGGAGGCTGTTGGTGTTTGTTGGGTTTCCTTGGCAGTTAGGGCTCCCCTCGGTAATCCAGGATAATCTCTTCATCTCAAGAGCCTTCACTCAATCACCTAAGCAAAGACCCTTTTTCTAAATCAGGTAGCATTCGCAGATTCCTGGAATTAGGATGCAGACATCTTTTAGGGGGAGCAGGGCACCATTCGATCCATGACACCTCCCAAAGTTGTTTGTGTTCACGTTCCATGAGTCACGCTCATTCAGTGCGGCGGGACTTGGACACATAGAGAAGCCAGTGCCTGATGTGCAGGTCTGAATTCGTACTTTATTCTGGAAGCTCCAGGATGGATCTCCAGGGATGGGATAAGGCACATTCTTTTAGCAGGAGAGAGACAAAATTCAGGATTTATTGGGTGCCACGTGGGAGGATGCCGGAGGTGGTAGTTGTCTCTTCTTCTTTTTAGAAAACTCTCAAAGGAACGCAGACAAGGTCATCAGCTGAAAGTGAAGGGGAGGCAGAGATTTGTTGGAGCCTTGAAGAACAAGGAGAACACGTGATCTGTCCTCGGGAGACTAGTAAAGCAACCAGTTTAGGTCTTCATCACACTTTAGCTAAGTGCTCATAATTGTTCCCTGTCTCAGATTTCTCTGCTCTCTTTATCTTCACGCCTCTCCTTCCCTGTTCTTGCTGAACAACCTCCAAAGAATCCTTATTGTTAAGACAGTGGAGTTGAATGTCATATCCTAGTAAGACCCACCTCAACCTGGACCCCGACCGTTCCCCTGTTCCTCGATTGATTTAAGTGATTCCTCCTCAGCTAAGCCAGGAGGAGGCAGTTTTTTTTTTCCTGTAATGAACCACATAGTAAATATTTTAGATTTTGCCAGCAACAGCGTCTGTTTTGACTCCCCAACTCTGCTGTTGCCGTGAGAAAGTCAGAAACAATACCGCATGAATGAGCATGGCTGTCTTCCAATCACTTTATTTGTCGGCTCTGAAATTTGAATTTCACAGAATTTTCATGTGTCACGAAAGATCTCTTTGACGGTTTTTCAACCATCCAAAAATGTAAAACCCTTTCTTGGCTTGCAGCTCTTACAAAAACATGGCAGTCCGGATTTGGCCAGTGACCCACAGATCACTGAACACTGACATAAGCCATGTATGTTCTTTCTTTCACTCGGACCACCCTTCCTGCCCTAAATCGATCTTCTTACAAGTCTACATCCATCTGTCCTTTACTTTAACCTCAGTGCTTTCCACTCTTTTTCCTTCAGTGTTCTTCAATCTCCCATTTGCCCCAAAGCTCTTAGGGACTCTGCATGGTATTTGACTCTCTGTAGCCCAAATTGTCCGTGCTTCTCGTGATGTTCAGCTGGGTCCATTATTTGTCTTTTCTCTGTCTATCTTATGCCTCCCAAGCAGACTGTATATTTCTGGAGGGAGGGCAGAGTCAGAATTTTATGTCTCTATGTGTCTCAAAGAGTCATGCCCTACACCTACTTGGTGTTCAATAAATATTCAAGACAAAAATGGTACTTTTTAGCCCCTACTCTGTCGGGCTCAACGGGATTGTTTTGTGCACTAAGTTCAGAAATAAAAAGCCAAACTCCAGCAAAATTGCTTCCTTTTGCATTCTTCATTTTGATGATGTCTCTAAGGTGTGGTTTTCTAGATTCTTTATGCCCCTAATATAGTCCAAATTACCTTATATTTCTGTTGTCTCTAATAGATACGAGGTGACACGTAAGGGTACAGAGCCCCCGGTCACCTAAAGTCATATACCAAAACCTGTCAGTAATGTAAAGAACAGACCACACCAGACATTTTATTAAAGGCTTTTACCTTGTACCAGGTAATTGTGCATCATAAAATTAATTCACACTGGAAAGAAGCAAAAGGAATTTGGGGTGTGTTGGATGTGGTTCAGCCCCTTAGGACAATGATTAGGATGACTCTGCCTGAAACTATGGTGTATTGTTCGGATAGGGGCATTATTTGGAGGTCACTGAACAGATGTCATTTGAGAAATTGCTCTACTCTGGGAAGGGAAGCTAGGGAGAAACAGCAGATTCTGAATGTTCCAACTTCTTTGCCTCAGGTATGCCCCACCTCCACTGCAGGAACATTCCACAGTCCATCTGTTGAAACTTCAGCCTGAACTCGAGATAGCCACCATGCTATTGAGAAGTAGAAAATAATAATTGTTGAAGTTGTGTCTCCTAAAACATTTTCTCTAACATTTTCTCTCCTCTCTCAAAGTTCATTATTCCCTGAGTTACCTGAGGAGAGCCCATGGGGATCCAGCTTTCGCCACCACAGCAACATCCTGCTCTCAGACTTCTCTGGTGGGAAAGACAAATACCACAAACTCATGTGCAGGAATTCTGCCCCTTCCTTCCTCACCAGGCTCTAGCTCTATCCACAAAATCAAACTGTCTCATTGCTCGGTACACCTATCATATACACAGGAGCAGTTATATATGGAACCTGCAAAGATGCACGAGCAGCGGAATGCTGGTGATCACTCCCACCCATTGCTCTCATAGGGCAGTCTCTCGAGAAGACTCTTGGAGATTGTCCAACTTTTATAGGACTTTATACTTTCTGGGAGGTCATTAATCATGACCAACCAGGTCAATAGCCTAGACTTACAAAGGAGACTGTAGATCTCGTACTTGAAAATTGCTCAATCTATAAGACCCAAGTGTATCTAATTCACAACTTCATCCTTGGAGACCAGTGTAATATTTGTGTAGATGTGAAATACATATGTCTCCCTGGGTCATGCTCATAACCTATTAAGTGCTCTATAATTTTCAACAAAAAGTGATACACTATGCATGTAACCTAACAAATACATATATATTTGTTAAATGATCGAATGAATCTTGACTGCCCACATTATTGCTTTCTTTGGGATGCTGGCCTGAATGGGAATGAGTGTGCTTAAAGGGGGGGTGGGAGTGTAAGTTTTAATTAGTGAGCTCCTTGAGAGGCTATCCCGACTCCAGGTAATGGGAGGCACGGGACTGGAATGGAGATTGCTGGCAGACTTCCTGAGGAGCAAATCACAACTTAAGCCTCCAGACTCTTCTTTGCCCCTGCCCTTCCAAGGCTATGCTAGGGGCCCTGGCATTTTTCTATTCCCCTTCTTGTATGCTCTTCCTTATAGCTTCAAAAGCTTCAGGCCTCACAAAACTCAGACCTGTCCTGGGAGGTTCTCCTTAGAACCCTTCTTTGATTTCCAGGAGACCTGTTTTGATCAACGTGTATTTCAAGCCACAGTTGAAAAGAACCCACTGGAGTATTTCCCAGACTCCTCTAGCTTCCCCACTCCCCCACCCCCACCCTACCTCGCTCCCACCAGCCACACTCACCTTCCTTTGGTTTGTGTAAGTGGTCAACCTCTTTGCCACCTCCAAGACACCTCACATCTTACTCTCTCTGGGCCTCCTGGCCCACATGGACACAATTAGCCTGACGAGGTCCTTCCCAGCCAGTCTAC
Source organism: Potos flavus (assembly GCA_028534135.1). Classification (NCBI taxonomy): domain Eukaryota; kingdom Metazoa; phylum Chordata; class Mammalia; order Carnivora; family Procyonidae; genus Potos; species Potos flavus. The sequence continues at coordinate 35,125,233 of CM052885.1, forward strand.
AGGTCTATCTTCTCAGGCCCCTCCTTGCTCTCCTTCATTCTCTTTCCAAGTAGCACCTGCAGCCTTCGACTCTTGAGATCATCACACATCCTCAGCTTACAGTGATTTGTATGCGTCTCTCTGCTCCACCGGTCTCCCTGCAAACTCGACGGCGGGAAGTAGAGCTACCTTGTGTTCACCCACGTTCGCCATCTTAGACTCTGCCTGGCACATAGTGTGTACACACTGAATATTTAATGAATAAGTGAGCAGACGCTTCCACAGCACGGAGTGAAAAATCACGTCGCTTTACGGCTTCGTTTTTTTTTTTTTTTTTTTTTTTTTGCTTGTTTTGCTTGTTTTTACGTTATTGTCTCTTTCACCGCACATCGCTGTTCTTAGAGGACTGTGCGTTTTTATTATTTGTGTCAGGCACAAAGATAAGCGCTTAAAAACATAATAACAATTAGGAAAAACCCTCCTGTGCTCTCCCTGGTGCGGCGCAGAATCCGGCGGTGATTTTGCGACGCTTTGCTCTGCGGTACCCGGAGCCCACGTTGCTGTCCTTGCTTTGTTTTCTGAGGCGGTAGCTGAGCTGCAGGGAGAAATCTTTGAGCCCAGTTGGCTCCTGCTTTCTGCTTTCCCGTCCCTGTGGGCGATAGGCTTTAGAAGTAAGAGGCAAGAAATCACGTTCGCTTTATTTATTTTTTTAAAAAAGATTTTATTTATTTGAGAGAGAGCGAGAGCATGGGGGGGGGAGGGTCAGAGGCAGAAGCAGACCCTCCCCACCACCCCCTGCTGAGCAGGGAGCCTGGGGTTGGACTGGATCCCAGGACTCTAGGATCGTGACCCAAGCTGAAGGCCATCGCTTAACCGAGTCACCCAGGCGCCCCACGTTCCCTTTATTGGCAGCTCTAAAGAGTGGCTGAAATACCGGAGCAGTGATCTTCAAACTGCTGGAGAAGATTTGAAAGAGCACGGATGTCTGGGCCCCACACCAGAACATTGCAGCAGGATCTTGGTGGTGGGTCCTCCACGGAGATGTTTTAAAAGCTTCCAGGTGAGACAGAAAGACAAATACCTCACGGTCTCTCTTATTTGTGGAAACTAAGAACAAAGTCGAACTCACAGAAACAGAGTAGAATGGTGGCTGCCGGTGCTGGGAGGTGGGGGGATGGGGAGATGTTGGTCAAAGGGAACTAACTCTCAGTTATAAGATAAGTAAGTTCTGGGGATCTAATGTGCAACATGGGGACTGCAATTAACAGTACTGTATTGTACTTGAAATTTGCTAAGAGAGTAGATCTCAAGCACAAAGGTAACCAGGTAAGGTGATGGATGTGTGGATTAACTTGGTTGTGGTAATTATCCCATAATGAATACACATATCAAACCATTACATTGTCTACTTTGCATATATCCAGTTTTGCTTGTCAGTTTAACCTCCATAAAGCTTGGGGAGAAAAAAGCCCCCAGGGGATTCTTTTGTGCAGTGAGGGCTAAGAACCACTGGTGTGGAGGAGGAAATGCAGCTAGGGCATTGGCTGAAGAGGGGTTCATAGAGTCTTTCTTGACTGCAGCAATGATAAGCTCTTGGAACCAGTCTAAGTTTTTTTTTTTTTTTGTGACAGACAAGCAGAGAAGCCTTGCTCCCAGGCTATAATACACTTCTCTTCTCACACATGTATGGAAGGAATAACCCTCAAGAGTCCATGTGGCCTGGAAAACTTCAGAAGGGAAATAAGGCTTTGGGACCCAGCGATTCTCATTTGATTCCCTATAGTTTTTCTGCTGTCAGTGGGGCAGGCAGGATTTATGAGGTCTGCAGTGGGGCTAAGGTGATTTGAAACTTGATTATTCGGAGTGTCAGGGTATTCAGGAGAGAAAGATTAAGTTTCCAGGTGATGATGCTGTTGGTCTGAGAAGTATAGTTGGAAAAGCTTTGGTTTATTATCCCAAGATCATTCTGTCTTTGGTTCCTAATAACTGATCACTTTGAGATAACTGAGGCATCATTGAAATGGCTTTCTCGGGGGTGGGGGGGTGGGGAGTAAACAGCAATCTACCCTGCTCACTCTGCCTTTCTTCATCCTCTCCAGCAACTCAAGACTTGCTTCCTGGAGCCAGCTTTAATTCAAGCAAGTACCAAGTGCTTGATGTGTACTTTGGCCCAGAACTATTTTGGTAGAGTTAAAAAGTATTTCCCATTCAACATCTCATATAACTCTTTAGAAAACCAAGTGTTTCATTATTCTCCTTCTTCTGTTTACTCATGACATTTCTTCTCCCGTAGAACTTCAACTTTATCTATCCATCCATCCATCCATCCATCATTTACTTATTTATTTTGGCTTGCATTAGTGCTGAACCTGATCCTCATTCAGCAATTACTCTTTAGTTCAAGAACTTAACAATATTTGACTACAGTCTGTGTCTCTCAGTTCTAATTCTCAAGAGAGAATATTTGATTAGCTACCCAAACCTGTGGGAGAAATATTCTTGGGTCAGGTGTCACCTCACTCCTACCTCAAACCATCTGATGGGAAATTGAGGTAGGGCATGGATAGATGGAGGCCCACTCAACAGGATCATTGTACAAGAACAGAGGTCAATAAAGTTTTCCTGAAAGGGCCAGACAGTAAAGAGTTTAGGCTCTGCAGGTCATATGGTCTGTTGCTGTTATAGCGCCCACGTAAGCCGTGGACAACATGTAAATAAACGGGTATGGTTATGTTCTAATACAACTATATTTACAAAAATAAGATTGGACTCTATTTGGCCCCTCGGCCATAATTTATTGCCACTTGTTTCTGAGCACCACTTTTAACTTCTTAATTGCAATAGCTTAATCATAATTTTTCTCTCTGTTAATTGTGTCACTCGCAAAGGCTTACAGAGCTCCCAAGACAGACATCATTGTCTATTTTGTCTTCCTCATAACACTAACATGGCAAGTGCTGCACATTGTGTCCTAGCAATTGTTTGGTAATGGATGTAAAGAATGTTTGGATGAGCTATTTGGGCTTCCTAGAGATTGGCATAGTGTAAATCCAACCAGTCTGTTTTATTAAATTGCCCAAATCTTCTAATCAGAGCACGTGCCTTAATTTTCCCCGTAAAAACCAAGTGTGATGCATATTGGGCATTATTCACTAAAAAAATTTTCTCCTGATTGTCTTGATCCCACAGACCATAGGATGCTTTGTGAAGATTTCATTCTTAAGTCCCTGGCCAGGAATAGCCTAGATGGGTCAGAGTTGGGATCTGCTGAGGCAAGGGTTCTCACTCTGGCTGAACATTTAAACATTAATTTAATTAATCTGATAATTTAATTTACTTTTAATAATCACCTGGGCAGCTTTTAAATATGCCAATTGCCAGGCGGAAGATTCTTTGAGGATGAGACCCAAGCATCATGTCTTATTGTATGATAGGGGCTAGAAAGCGAAATACTATATTTACTATAGTCCCTTCCACTTGGGTTCTAGAAATGACCCAGCTTCTTCCAAGCAGATGCACCCGTGCAGGACTAGAAGGACAAAGTGACCATCACGAGGCAAATATAGTTGTGGAGGCATTTAGTGTTTTTCTGTCACAGAACCCCTACTATCTGGTTTCAGCTTTGTGGGTATTCAGAGCATTGTATTTAATTTGCTGATGAAGATCACAGCAGAGGTGTAGTGATCTTGGCGCCAATAGGTGGCTTCTGGATCATGGTAGAAAGCAGCAGCTCCCTGGTGAGCAAGTTCTGCTTTGTTCTCAGGGTCATTTCTGGAAGCTCAGCTCATTTATTCCAGTGTTTTTTGTAAGTCATCTAAAAATGACCATTAAATTCCTTTATACTAAAGCTAGCTAGAATGAACTCTGTTGTTTGCATGGAACTGGGAGTGATATCCAAATCAGGCAACAGAAACTCGAGGATGGGAATCTGGGGTGGGGGCCATGACTTGGTTGGATTTGAAGGCTCTGAGGATCTGGTAACCATTAGAGGATAGGCTACTGACAGACCATGCCAGGGTGATACAAAAGTTACTTCAGTTATGTAAATTTCAGGGTCATCTGGAATAAAGTGCCTATTGGAATCATGGTGCTCTCAGACTGAGTGAATGTGTTTTGGGGTAGCAGTACAAGGACCATGGGAATGTGCTGGCTTATTTACTTATTTATCTGAGAGAGAGAGAGAGAGAGCAGAGGGAAGAGCAGACGGAGGGGGGAGAGAGATAGAATCTCCAGCAGACTCCCTGCTGAGCGAGGAGGCCGACTGAGGGCTTGATCCCAGGACCCTGAAATCAAGACCGGGGCGAAATCAAGAGTCGATGCCCAATGGACTGCATCACTCAGGCACCCCTGTGCTGGCTTTTTATAGAAGCATTTGAAAACTTCGAAAAAGGGAACTTAGATTTTTTTTTTTTAAAGATTTTATTTATTTATTTGACAGGGAAAGAGAGATCACAAGTAGGCAGAGAGGCAGGTGGAGAGAGAGGAGGAAGCAGGCTCCCTGCTGAGCAGAGAGCCTGATGTGGGGCTCAATCTCAGGACCCTGAGATCATGACCTGAGCCGAAGGCAGAGGCTTAACCCACTGAGCCACCCAGGCGCCCCGGGAACTTAGATTTTAAAAATTTCATTTCGGGAAAAAAAAAAAATTTCATTCCAGCCTTGGCCAGAGAACTAGTGAGTTTCTTCTGCCCTAAAAGAATCTCTTATCTCTTACTGTTGTAGAGTTGATACAATCAAAGTCAGCTAGCAGTCTGGTGGGGGCGAGGAATGCTTAATTACAGTGCAGGTTGAGCTCTTAGCCTTACCAGATTGCATGTGAACGTTGGAACAATTGTGGAAAGGAGTAGGAACTTAACATTGGAAATGAGTGCATTTGGGAGGATTTGGATGAGTCCCAGAACCCAGAAGCCCCAAATCCTACTGAGTTTCCATTGCACCCAAAGCCTGTATTTCCAGACTTCCTTATATCTTGGGCTCAGCAAGTGTCCTAGCTTCTACCAGGCAGACATGGCCCCATGAGACTGGGAAGGCCCTGGACTTAGGGAGGCAGATGCCTCCATTCTGGTAGTGCTGATCACGGCAGAGGCAGTGTGGTCCTAGAGGCAGCGAACGTGGACACAGCTTCCCGATTCCTCAGTTTTCTTTCTGAAATGGCTGAGGCTCCCTCAGAGGGTGAGTTCTGTATGATTCGGGAAGTTGCTCCTACAATCTCAGCCTCAAGCCTGCTCTCCAGGTATTTCTGCCAGCCACCTAATAACACATGATAAATTCCTTTCTGCTTAAAGTAGCCAGAGTGAAGTCTGTCCCCAGTAGCTGAGCCCTGATTCGGAGAGGTAATACATCAAGTCATCCGCAGCCTTCCTAGCTGCTGTGGAAATGGCCCCTAACAACCATAAGAAAAAGGCATATAGGCTCTGCCTGAATCCCTCTAGGGACAAGTTTCTTAGGCAACTCATTCCATTTTGAACAAATTCCAATCATCAAAAAAAAAATTTTATAGTTGTCTGGAATTCTGTCTATTTGTAATGTGGTCCCATTGATTTGGTTTCCTGCTAGCACATTTGTTTGGTTTCCTGTTAGTCAGTTGGACAAGCTAAAAACTTAAATTCCTCTACTTGTTTACTCTGTGGCATGTTTCCTGGATTCCACCACACTGTGTACAACCAGCTGAGGAAGAGAGAGAGGACAGGACAGGTAAGGAGAGGAGAAGAAGGAGAGAAGAGGAGCAGGAGTGGAGAGGAGGACAGGGGAGGGGAGGGTTAGTTAGTCCTGATGGGGACTGTTGACCTTGAGTGTGGTGACACGTGCTGGTATAAATCTTTATGTAGAAAAGAAAAGCAAAAAAGGGTGGAGAAAGCGTATGTGATTAAAACCTTCTTATTTAGTAAGAGTCCCTGTACCAGCTGATGGTTACTTTGTCAGCCTCATTGGAACATTTTATTTGCACAGTAATTTATCTTTCATCTATTAGTTCATCCTTCTTTTGGTAAATTAGTGACCCTTGGTTCATCCACTCAAAAGCATGAATTTTGTTATTTTACCCAAGGGGTAGTTACCCATATTGAAAAAGAGATAGGAAAGGGGAATAGAAATTAAAAACAAATCTAAAGTAATGGGGGATTAGATAACATCCCCTGAATATTTTTATTTCTCAAACTAGTTACCACTACCGAAGAATAGTTGTTTATATGCTTACTGTCTGTCTGTGTTCTTTTGCCAGAGCATAAACTCTAAGAGGGCAAAGAATTTGTATGTTTTGACCCTTGCTGTATCCTCAGAGTCTGGTGTCTCTCTCTCTCTCTCTCTCTCTGCTAATTTAATGAATGCATGTTAGTGCATACAATGATAGAAAGAAACGGGGGAGGCGGAGGAGCAGAAGGGAGCCTGTGTTAGTTTCCTATTGCTGTATAACTAGTTATCACAAACTTAGTCACTTAAAACAACATACATTTATTATCTCATAGTTCACATCGGTCAGGAATCTGGGAGGCATTGCTTGATTGGGTCCTCTGCTCGGGGGCCAGTCTGCAGTCAAAATGTTGATTGGCTCCATTCTTAATCTGAAGGCTCATCTGAGAAAATATCTACTTCTGAGCTCACTCAGGTTGTTGGTAGAATTCATTTCCTTGCCATATAACTGAGGACCCTAGTTTCTTACGGGTATCAGGTGGAGGCTGCTCTCAGCTTTTAGAGACTGCCCCGCAGTCCTCTGCCACGTGGTTCTCCCATAGGTGATTCACAGCATGGCTGTTTGCTTCCTCAAGGCCAGCAGAGACAGTCTCTCTTCACTCTGCTAGGAGTCTTATATAATGTAATGCCATCATGGGAATGGCATCACCTTTGTCATATTCTATCGGTTAGAAGCAAGTCACAGGCTCTACCCAAATTCAACGGGAGGGATTTATACAAGGTTACTTCTTGGGGATCACCCTAGGGTGTGTTCACCACAGAAGCCCAGGAAAAATTAGAAATGGTTAAGAACAGAGGGATTTGGCTTTTGTTTCTCAAACATTTCTTTTTATGAAATTCACCCTGTATTTTACAATCAAAATATAGTGCAGCTCAGAGACTTGATTTAGAACGCCCCCCCAATCTTACATGTTTTAGCAGATTCCAAGGTTCGGAATTTTTGGTTTGGTTAATGATTCACACTGTGTGGAGGCCTTCTCTGGATTTTAATTGCTCTCTGATGAAGAGGACATTTCGAGGTAGATTTAGCCTGGGTCTGGCTCCCTGGCTGTTTAAAAAGTAGAAGTATCTTGGTTAACAAGATGGGTAAAATTCCAAGCCAAGAATTTAGAGCACCCAGCGTGGACAAAAGCAGGGAATTCGGAGGAAGTATATGGTTGTGGGACTGGACTTTTCCCTCAGAGAGGCTTTATTCTGTAACCAATGAATCTGGACTGGTCAGACAAGTTGCTTCATGCAGTTCTGCAAAAAGACAGCCCTAAAGCCTGTGAAATATCTTCTTGCCACTTGTCTGTCTTCCACAGTAATTGAGACACCAAAATGTTAGCCCTACCCTGGTCAAATGGGAGAGGGGCTTGCCTACAAAGCCTGTGGGTATATAGCTGAGGGTGGAGTATATGTATTTGAAAATCATAAGAAAAAAGAATGGATTGACCACACTTGCATTAGGGAACCTGACAAAGTCCTACCATATTTGATTGAATCAAAGATGCCATTGTAAGGCACAATCTTATTTTATATGCCACCAAGGAAGAAAGAGCAAACCACTGGTAATTAAACAACAACAAGCCATTGATTATAAGATACATCACTATTTCAGAGGTATTAGTGTGTGCAAAAAAGGCACGTCTTAGAATTGATGAATAAGGTTGGCTTCCCAGGGGCAAACATACCTGGGAATGGTATTACCTTCAGGAAGCCCTGATTCTCACCAGGGCTGGGGTCTAGAAGTCCTGGAATGTGACATTGACTAGTCTGCTATCACTAGGGAAAAAAAACATTCAAGTTGGAAATATTCTTGGAAGTCTTGTAGCCCAGCCTCCCTCCTAGGGCAAAAGAAGCTGTGCCTCTCTTTCTAACAGATATTTTTCCAGGCTCTGCGAAAATATTTGGAGCATCGAGGAACTCACTACCTCGCATAGCATCTGGTTGCATTTTTGGGTATAATTGATCAGGAAATGGGGTCCCAATTTAAACCTAACGATGCTTACCTTGATCCAACTATGTGTGAGAATGTCTGGGTGATTTTAGGCTGGGCATCATCTATGAAATGAGAAAATGAAGATCCTGTAGAGAAAGCTCATGCCAAGGGAAGAGGAAGATGGGCTGACAGGTGTGCCCTGACAGTGCCTCAGTTTATTTATTCTTTCTTTCCTTCGGCGAGAGTACTTGTCCAGTGCCGAGGTCTAAATCGATGATAGACATAAGTACCCAGTTTCCACTCCTCTCAGCTCATAGCTCTTCCAACTCGAGTTTGAAAAATACAGAAGAACTCTGATTGGATGTGTTTGCCTGGAGTCCCTGCATGTGGTCCCATCACTTACCACCCAGGGGTGCTGTGGTGTAGCAGACAGATCATTGGCCTTTCCACCTATAGGCATTTTGCCACGGCAGATGGCTTGGGTGCCACTGGGTGTCAGCTGGAAATGAGAATGCACCCTGGTACATTGCTTTGGTTAGACCTCAAAGAGCCAAACTGAGAGTAGTCACAGAGGAGGTGGAAAATGATCACACACAGTAGCAAAGGGGATTGCATTCATCGCACAAGCAGAAGCACGTTGATGGAGAGCCCGAAACATTCAGAGATTATGTAGCGTACGGGACCTTGAGGTTTCCATCATAGAAAACAGGGACAGAGCCAGATGGCTTGGGATGAAATCCTTTAATAGCCAGACGTTTATTAGGCTACAGTTTCTCAGCAGTTAAAAACAGTGCTTTAGACTGATGGTTGTCAAAGTGTGGTCCCCAGAGCATTAGCATCAGCGTCACTCAGGAACTTGTTAGAGATAGACATTCTTGGCCCCTATCAGACCTACTGACTCGGGAACTCTGGGGGTGTAGCAATCTGTCTCTTAACAAGCTCTCCAGGGGATTCTGATACATGCCAAAGTTTGAAAACCACTGCTTTAAACTTTCAGCTAAGGGTCTAAAAGGAGTAAATACCTCCCTCCCCCATCTTCTCCTTCATGATTATTTTAAAGACTTAAACAGCACATAACTTCAAAACAAAGTAGTCATACAACAGTGTTAGAGCGGGATATGATTAGGTCACACAGTAGCCAGAAAGACAGAGCGGAACCATCATTATTAGGAAAAGAACTCCGAGACCAGAAGTTGGCTTCTGTTCATGTCCTGCCTCCACCATTCTGTCCTTGTATGACCTTGAGCATGCTACTTAACCTCTCCGTGGTTCTGATTCCTCATCCGAAACACTGAGATTCTGGCAATGCCTCTCTTATAGGGAGGGTTGTTGCTGGGAATGAAGGATTCATACTGATAAGTGCTTGGAACAGTGTCTGGCACGCAATAAGTGCTCTGTTAAGTGATTGCTTAATAAAATAAATGAACTTGGAGCTGAAGTTTTCATAATCTGGGATAGTCCCCTACAAGAGGGACACAGAACAGGTGGGTGGAGCAAGTCACACCCTGTGCGGAGTGCCTTTTGCTACTGCCTGCTGGTGGCCACTGTCTGTGTATCCGTCCAGAGCTGTTCTCCCAGCTGTGGAGGGACAGAACTGGACCACCAGTGACCGCAGAGTACAGGAAACCCTGTATATATTTAAGCAGGATTCGCACTTGTGCCACTCTGAATCCTGGAGAGGGAGGCAGTAAGAAATGCAGTGATCCTTCACCAGAATGTCGCAGGTATCTGAGATCCCTGGGCCATAATATGGCCAAATCTTGGTTGTCAGAACTTCTGCATGTATTGCTTTCAAAAAAAATCCAACATGAACTAGGCACCAACATCCATTTCTGTTGGTAGCTGGTATATGCTCCATCACTCGGCAGATTTGATGTATTTTAACCTAGCTTTCAGCTTTCTGTAATCTCGCTTCATCAATCCGTCTCTGCTCAGGCATGTCTGCCTTCATTTGGCAGACATGGCAGGTTTTTCATTTCCCCCATGTAAATGACTTGTTTATTACAGTAGGGGTCCCTGGTCTTCGGAAACAGCTTATAGATATCCTCACACAGAGCTGAGAAAGGGCTTCATGAATAATAATGCCCGAGTAAACCTGAGAGGAGCTTGGACGTTGCCTCTTTGAAATTCATACATCATTCTAAGTGCCATCATTTAAATAGAAAATGTGGAAGGCTTCCTGGGAAGGCTGGGTCTGAAATATGCTTTCTTTACAAAACTTATCATTTCAGCACAAAACAAACAAACAGCAGAAAGCAAAGGTGGGAGTATGTGATTCCTGGTATGTGTTTTACTTGAGCATAAAATTTGTTTTTCTGATTGTACTGGGACTTTTCACAGCCCCATGGTTTTAACTTTTTAATTTGCATTTCTCTTTCTATTAAATGTTTCTCAGCTTCCTTTGAATTTATCGTAAAAAGCACAAAACTGAAGATGAGAAGACCGCCATCCACAGTAAGTTAACGCTCAATTCCATTTGTCTCGGGAGACAAAAGAGAATTATTAATGCATTTGTAGCATGGACTTCACCTTCTGTTTAGACCGCAGGTCCTCAAACTTAGCTGTACGTCAGAGACACTTGGAGACTGTTAAAAATACGGGTGCCGGGGGGCACCTGGGTGGCTCAGTCAGTTAAGGTTCTGCCTTTGGCTCAGGTCATGATCCCAGAGCCCCAGGGTTGAGTTCTGCATTGAGCTCCCCACTCAGCAGGGAGTGTGCTTCTCCTTCTGCCCCTCCCTGCTCTCATGCTTTCTCTCTCTCTCTCAAATAAATAAATAAAATCTTAATAAAAAAAAAGAAAACTGACACCTGGGAACCATCCTGGGTGTTCTGGTCTAGGTGTGTCCTGGACATTGATTTTTTTAAGATGCCCAGGAGATTCTAACATGTAGGAAAGTTTGAGAATGACAGGTGCACATTGTGTCAACCACATAGATTTGGAGATACCCATCCATTCATGGAGAAAGTCATATGACCCAATCAAAGTCTGTTTAGAGTTGGACTGAGTGGCCTCTGAGGAGAGAACGCATCCTAAGGGAGGAAGGAGCCAGGCATAGTCAGGTACGAAAGCTGGGAGTTCTGCTTCTGGGTGTATTCACTTTGCTCTGTCCCCTCCCTATTGTTACGGTTGCAAATCGAGGATGGAGGGAGAGAGAGCACTGAGCGGAAATGGAAGTGCTTTTCCAGTAAAAGCTCTGCACAGCCCTGGGTCCCAGCAGAAGTGGTCACAGAGTGCGACATAATGACACAGGGGAGGTGGGCTCCTCTGCCTTGTCAACACACCATGCAGCAATTCAGGCCTAGAGATGGGAGGGCGGTGGTACCAGGGGCCCGGCGAGCCAGAGTGACCTCCCGGAGCGCCCTGTATGATCGGCCATGAGCCGTGCGGGGTCAGAAGAGGACCGCACCTTGTGTGCGCACGGCAGGTACTGTGTCTGGCAGAAACGTTGGGAGGACGGCAGATTTGTCAGAGCGTTGAGGTCACGGACGTGGGCAGGGAACAAGGTAACATTGGCTATTCATACTCCTGGTGTATATCTACCAGCAGGTGAGGCCTGGGGACTGAGCACAGTTCACCTGTGTAAGTAAGGATGCAAAGATACAACTATACTGTTATGTAGAGAAAATCAGAATTCTACCTTCCTGACCATATTGACTTAGCTCCCCTAAAGAACAATTAGACTTTAACAGGATGCCCTTGGTCTGAATTGAGAAGGTAGCTATATAAGAAGGCTTAGGCCATTGCCATGGAGCTGCTGTTAAAGAAATTGTTCATTAAATCCTTCAGTGGTCCTCCTAAGGCCCCATGTGATAAATTCCTTTTGGAATTCAAGAGCGAGTCTATCTTGTATAATTGATATGCTTCCATTTATGAGATAATAAGAACTGTGCAACCCATTACATTTCCTGCCCTCCTCCCCTCCTCAGCCGTCAAAAATTTCAAAACCAAACACAACACTTTCTTACAATAAATGTAACCTCTGCTATTAACAACATTGAGTCCTTCTTATTATGGCTTTGCTGTGGTTTAATAAACTTTCCTATGCCTGTCTTGTTTTAAACCACAGTAAAATATTTAAAAAAAATTTTTTTTTAAAGATTTTATTTATTTATTTATTTGACAGAGAGAGAGAGAGAGAGAGAGAGATCACAAGTAGGCAGAGAGGCAGGCAGAGAGAGAGGGGGAAGCAGGCTCCCCGCCAAGCAGAGAGCCCGATGTGGGGCCCGATCCCAGTACCCTGAGATCATGACCTGAGCCGAAGGCAGAGGCTTTAATCCACTGAGCCACCCAGGCGCCCCTACAGTAAAATATTTTTAAAAGAAGCAGAAGGTGGGGCGCCTGGGTGGCTCAGTTGGTTAAGCATCTGCCTTTGGCTCAGGTCATGATC
>CM052885.1:35138207-35165971 GCA_028534135.1 Potos flavus
AAACATGGAGGACATTGTGAGAGGGAGGGGAGGGATGAATTGGAGGAAATCGGAGGGGTGAAGAACCATGAGAGACTGTGAACTCAGAACAAGGGACTGAGAGTTTTGGAGGGGAGGGGGTGGGGGGATGGGCGAGCCTGGTGGTGGGTATTGAGGAGGGCACGTATTGCATGAAGCACTGGGTGTGGTACATAAACAATGAATCTTGTAACACTGAAAAAATAAAAGTATTTGGGGAAGAAAAAAAAGAAAGAAAGTTGGGTACAGTAAGAAAACATGCTGGATTGGAAAGATCAATGGGAACCCATAACTTTATAAGGAAACAGATATTGTAGCTAAAAAAGTGGCCCTTGACAATAATAGTTTCAACAGTAGCCATTTTGCTTATCACGATTCTCATGTGTCTACTGTCTACTATTCATCTGTTTTGTTTTTATCCACTAAAAGAACTAGATTTTCTTTAAAAGTAGCTGATTCCCAAGCCTTGGCAGGAAAATTCAGATGGGTCTAGAACATCTTGTTGTTGCTAGAAAACAAGGATGCTTCCAGTGTGTCAACCTACTAGTCAAAGCATATCAGGAACAAATTTAAATTTATTTAGCTTGCTAAGCAAGGAAGAATATACTCCAGGGGAACTGTCTGTGTCTGGGTAAAAGGGATTCAGAAGAGGCTTATTAGAAGATTTGTGCTTATGCTGAATAATTTTTATGAAGAGATTGGGGAAGCAGGGACCATCCCGGGATTGGATAATGTCAAGAAGCTGGGAGAAGTTCAGTGATTCACTATCTCAATAATCTCTGTTCAGAAGGTAGGAGGAATGAAGCTAGGCTGATGATTTCATTGGTAAGAAAGCAAAAATCACTCAGAAATCTTTTTTTCTCCAGTTGCATTATGACTTTAATTATGTTCAAAATTGTTTATCATAGCTTGATATTCAGTTTCTCAAAAATATTCAAGGCAGTGCTAAAAGAATAAAAGAACCAACTTAAAAAAGGTCTCCTATTGGCCAAGTTGAGACAATATGAGCAACAAATAGAGAATGATAATTATAATCATTAAGGCTATGAGGTCATTAAGATACTCAAAATTAAAGGCTAAAAAATGTATTAAAATGTAGTTATAATAAAAATATAAATATGATTAAATATATTTAATTTTTACAGATTACAAGTTTCCAATTAATACCCACAGACAGACATTTAGTACCTACATGTTAAGAAATGTCAGCCATCCAAACAGTAAATAACACATCAGTTCTGGGAAAGCAATTCATATCAAAAGTTTAAAACCTATATGAAAGGCAGACACTTAAAAATCTCATGATGTATCAAGTAAACCTTTATTATAAAAAGGGACTCTGCCTAATGCCCCAAGGCTTAGGTTGAAATTATAGTGGTGTATGCAATCAGGACTCTTGGCTAACCAAGATCAGTGGCAAAATTCCAGAAGCTGCCATTTCAGCTGATCTGAGATGGTATTCTTCTTCTGTGACTGGTAAAATTACTTCAGCCTTGGGAAACTGATAAAACATAAAAACAAAAATCCTAAGGAGGAGGAAGCATAACACTGTATGATGAAATTAAAATTCATCTTGATTTGAGCCCCTTTATTACTGGTTTAAGTGAAACTATAATAAAAATAATTTAAAGCTTTATTTTATTTTTTGTATTTTGTTGGATTTTTTCAGAAAAATATGAAATATTCATAATCATAATTTTAATTAAACTGTTTAGAACATTTTATTAGATAAGCTCATAACCAATTAATAAGTTTGTGGAAATTTAATTTGTTAGATTCCAAGTCCAAACATTCATTATGAAGACACTGTGTGAAAACTTAGCATAGTGACTGCTTACTCCTTAACAAGAATGTTATCTTATTTTTTACTGAAATGTAATCGACACACAATGCTACATTAGTTTCAAGTGTACAACATAGTGATTCGACAAGTCTATAGGTTATGCTATGCTGACCACAAGTGTAGCTACCATCTGTAGAATGTTAATCCTTTAATGAAATCGTACAATTAACAAGTTAAGCATTATGTAATATTAATGAATATTCTTTATGTACAGATTATTTTCAGACATCAGAGAGTCTACCAACAGAACAGAGGTCAGGATATAATAGAACTCAAAAGTGAAGTGTTGAAGAACGTTTCATCCCTTATCTTTTAAGATGTTTTTAGAAAAAAGCTTCTTTGAGAGCAGCCCTTCATCTACATCCTCTGAGAACCTTGTGATTCCATGGTCTTCACCATAAATAATTAGATTAGAAGAGATGATGTTTGTTTCCCTTGGCCTTTTCCTACTGGTCACGAAATGGTGCCCTCAGGATCAAGGCAGGTGGCCAGGAAGATTGTACTCAGAGCTGTCCATAGAAGAATACAAGTTTGAGTCAACTCAATCAGTCAGGATTACCCCCATCCACCCCTCCATTATGGCTCTCTTTATATGGAAATCATACATTGCAATGCCTCCAACTTCTTAATCCCAACATGAGTTCCCAGGGAATATCTCCATTTGTGAATTATTGGACAAATCTCTTGCCATTGCTGTCTCTTTGGTTAGGAATGTAAGGGAGGTTGGGAAAGGAAGAATTTATGTCTGTTATTGCCTCTCTGAAAAAACTTGGGCCATTTAATAAGGAAGACAAGAAAAATGGATATTGGGTGACCAGTAGTTGTGTCTGCCACAGGAGTGATTAATTGTCCAAACCAGGTATAATCATCCAATTGGGAAAAAGAAAAGAAAAATGGTGCACGGAGGGAAAAATCCCTGGAGATAGTTACCCTGCTGTGGGCCAGGCAAATAGAGCGTTTGGACACAGAAAGATGCTATGTTTTGTGATTTGGGGTTGGCCTGTGGCAGATAGAGTCATCAATTGTGCACTCTCAGAGCCCTCGACTTTATCTACAATCAGCAATTTCCCTCCCTCTAGGCTCTCACACTTCCCTGATCTCGGAGCAAGCAAAGACCTGCTGTCTATTGAAGCATCCTTGCAGCCTGTCCTGTGGACCCCATCGATTTCATCTCTACTGCATCCTTGTCTTTCTGTGTGCCTCTTACTCCGCTTCTCCATCTCTCCTGTCCTCCTGCACTCAGGCATTTGTACACTTCCCTTTGTAAAATATGAAACATCAGTCTTGATGTTAATCGACCCATATATTTTTTTCCATTATTCTATATTAAAGTCTTCAGTGTCATGGCTCACACCCACAGTTTCCTTTTCCTTTCCTGCCCTCGGAATTTGGAGTTTCCCATTTCACAATGTTATTAAGTCTGCTCCTTGGAGGACATTCTAGATTTCTTCCTATTCACATATAATAGATTTAAAAAACTTGTGTTATCAACAACCAACTTCCTTTGGTAACAGATAGTCTTGACCTTGTGCTCTTCCTAAAGGTCTTTCTTCCATAATTACTTTCTTACTAGCTTTTCTCTCTTCCCCAACCTGCAAATATTCTGAGGACTGTTCCCCCCGCCCCCACCCTCCCTTCTGTCTTGAGAGGAAAAGCAGAGGAGTATTTCCCTGAGTCTTTATTCTCTGTTAAGTTCTGACCCACATGCACATCCAGCTCCCTTGAATCTCCTCTGTTCTAATTCCACATTCGGGGTTGCTGTGGGAGATTTCCACTTCAAAGTCCCACCACCATTTAAAGCTGAGTTCATCTCCTGCAAAACCTCTTCCCCTTGCCATCGCCTCCATCTCCAACAGGGTGGCACTGTGTTTTCCAGCTTGAACTCTGGATTCAAACAGAAAGGTCGCTCTGACACTGACCTGCCCAGGGACTTTGGGCGCATTATGTAACCTCTCTATGTCTCTTTTCTTCCCTGCAAAATGAGACCACCTACTTCAGAGGGCCTGGTACTCCTTGTGTAGTCATTAGCTGTTTTATAAATATTTAGTTCTTTCCTTGAAGGCAAATGGGACGGCTGTACTACCTTGCCCCATGGAACTCAGGTTGGCCGTGTGACCTGCTATGACCTAGAATGTGAGTAGAAGTGACAGGTGTCATTGCTCAATAGAACCTTCAAAAGCTGTGATCCCTTTCCCTCTGCTGCAACAACTAGCAGTGTTCCCCTGGTGACTTCTGGGTCATGCTGGTGTCTCTGACCTGGGGCAGAGCCCCACCAGTCTTTGATGGATATGTAAGGTTAGTGAGAATTAAGCCTTTGTTGCTTGAAGCCACTGGAATTCGGGGTTGTTTTGGCACTGCAGCATCCCAGAGCTTATACTGACCATTCTAAGAACAAGACAGCTGGAGCTTACAGCTGAGTGGAGAAGACAAACCCTGCAGAGTAATTATGCAAGGCTTTTCTGCCTATAATAGCTCTTGCCTTGTTTTGTCCTCACACTTCAGCCTTCAATACTGTCAAATGCTATTAGTTCTCTGACACAAAGCTTTCCCTTTTAGTTGCCATGAAAAAATCTTTGTTTTGCTTGAGAGACTCTGAAATGCAAGCATGCATCGAAATCACCTAGTGGGCTTCTTAAACCACAGATGGCTGGGTTTATCCCCAGACATTCTGATTCAGTAGGTCATGGGTGGGGCCAAGAACTTGCTTTTTTAACAAGCTCTCAGACAACGCGCAGCTGCCGTGTTGGGGACCACACTTCTAGAACCACTGTTTTACTGGTTGTGGTTTTTAAGAATATGGAGCTTCCTCTTTTTCTCAGTCTTTGTTAGTTAATGTTAGATCTGACTTTAGTCTTCCA
This sequence comes from Potos flavus, assembly GCA_028534135.1. Taxonomy (NCBI): domain Eukaryota; kingdom Metazoa; phylum Chordata; class Mammalia; order Carnivora; family Procyonidae; genus Potos; species Potos flavus. The sequence goes on from CM052885.1 coordinate 35,142,927, forward strand.
GGGAAGTGTTTATGTAATACCAGGAAGGGAAAGAATGTTGGGGGCCACTTGGGAAGGAAAAACACCGAGTCAGGAGGAGTGACATTTAGATCCCCAGGGGCTTTGTGGTGATAGCAGGGCAAGGCAAGCAAGATCCTCAAGTTGGACTTTGAGTCCGTGGAGCAATTCAACACTGATTTTATTGATTAGCGAGGAGACCACATTGACCCTGCTAAGGGCTGATGCCACCAGAAAAAAATGGGATTCAGTCCTCCTCAGAGCATCAACCTCCTACATCCAGTTGTCTGCTCACTGGAAGGTTCCACCCTTCCAGAATTGGGTCCAGACGAAAAGCAACTATCTGGTGTAGATTGAACCATGTTGATTTAACCATAAGATACAGGTTTGTCAATTTTTCTTGAGACAAAACAGAAGATAGTGGAACAATTTTTATTTAAAGTGCAGATAAAAATCATATATGTCCAAGATATAAGATAAAAATCTTATATGTCCAAGCCTTCTCTTGCCATTCCTTTTGGAGCACTAAGCACGGGATGCTTAGTTGTTTTCCTTCTAAAGTTTGTGGCCCTTTGAACAGTAATAAGGATAACTCATTTTTGCTACATCCGAGACACCATTCCAGAACCTTTCATTACTCATTATCTTATTAAATCCTAACTTGAACACTTTGGTGTAAGTATTATTATTTTCATTTTTTTTTTTTTTTAATAGGTAAGAGAACGCTGGGACCTTCCCAACTTGCCCAGTGTTACCTGGCTAGTACGCGGCAGCACAGACTTCAGACTGTGGCTGCTGATTCCAGACAGAATTACACGCCACAAACCCCAGTGGGGCTTACGATGAAACCTGAAATCCTCTCCTTCTTTCTAGGCATTTTCAAACCTCCCCTTTTGTGTCTAAAGCCCCAGCAGAGGATTGTTAGGTGATAGAATGAGCTGCAGCAAGGGGATGCTATAAGAATCACTCTAGGTAGATTTGTCTCCAAAATTAACTTGTTTTTGTCTCCAAAACAAGATGCAGGAACTTCATCTTTTGGGTGGTATTCCCAGGTTCATGCTCTTTTTTCTGATGTTTTTAATTAAGACCAGGACCCTCACCTCTTTGCGCAATTACTCAGTAAGCTATTTTAGCCAGATGGTAGGCCAATATCCTGTCTGGGACTGTGTGAGATGCTGGTTTAGAGAACATTCTCCCCCACGCCCCAATGACAGTACCTTTCTTCAAGCAATATCTTACACAGTACCCCAGTAGATGCAAGGCATAACAGTGGTCCTACTGGAGGCGGGCCCCTCCTTCACTGACCTTCCCTCCACTCAGTGGCGCTAAGGACACGGGGGACCACCTCGTCCTGATGGCTGGCCCTCTCCAGCCCCCCTTATGTCGGGGCCACAAACTACACATTGACTGGACATTCAGCCTGGCTTCCACCCCTCAGCCCCACCTTTACCTCCTCTCTCAGATTCCCCTGGTGCTCCCAGGTCCTGAGCGTTTTGGAATCCTTCTATATAAATGAGTTTGCCTCTTACTTTCCCTCGGTTTTGGCATTTGGGGTCGGCTGAGTTGGTTTCCATGTGCCTATCTGCTTCTCAGCTTTGTGATGAGAACATATAAGGCCTACTTTCATAGCAACTTTCAAGTATATAATATAGTATTATTAACTGTGATCACCATGGTGTACATTAAATCCCTAGAACTTATTCATCTTACAACTGGAAATTTGTCCCCTTTGACCTTCTTTACCCCTTTGCCTGCACCCCCCAGCCCCTGGGAATCAATACCCTATGGCTTTTTTAGATTCCACCTATAAGTGAATATAGTATTTCTTTCTCTGCCTGATTTATTTCACTTACCATGATATCCTTAAGGTCCATCCATGTGTCTCAAGTGCAGGATTTCATTCTTTCTCATGGATTAATAATATTTCATTAATATATATTTATATTTATATTTATCCTATCTTGGCTATTGTGAATAATGCTGCAAGGAGTGCTGATGTCTTTCAATATATGCCCAGAAGTGGAATAGCTGGATCATGTGGTAGTTCTATGTTTAATTTTTTGAGGACCCTCCATACTGTTTTCCCTAGTGGCTGCACCAGTTTGCATGCCCACCAACAGTGCACAGGTGTTCCCTTTTTGCCACATCCTCACCAACACTTGTTATGTTGTTATGTCCTGTTTTCTTGATGTGGCTATCTTTTCTGACATTAGTTGTACTCACTTGCTTTGGAATTTTAATATTTGGGAGCTGAGGGTGGGGGGCAGTGTTGATGTGTCCCATCTTATTCTCATTGTACATCTCCATATAGTTTCCTCCGCTCCCCTCAAAGGACCCACAGTTCAGAACCAGCGTCATACTGATAACTTAGAGCTCTCCTTCTCTAGAGATGTTGCAGATCGGATTCCCGAGATTATGGACAGCTGCCTCTGCTTCCTCTGGCCTTCCCTCTAGGTGACAGGAAGGGATGCCAGCCCTAGTGCCAGTTTTCCTGCAGGGGCCTGGCTTTGGGGGACATCCTCCCAGCATCCTCAGGGACCATTATGTTGCCCAAGCCCAGTAGACCTAGAGATGCTGCTGGTTTGTATTGTGTTGTAATGTTTCTGAGTGGTTCAGTCTCACCTCCTCAGTAGTGCAAGCCTTGTTCTATTTAGATTTTTTGAGTGAGGTTAAGACTTGACTATTGTTTTGGGGGAGATGAAGTTTCTGTGTGATTCAAGTGCCATCTTGCCCATAAATAATGTCCTTTAGATTCTATATTATAAAAATGTGTAAGACACACCTTCCTGTTGCTAATATTTACATGTTTTATGACATTAACTTCCACAAATTGTTGAATTATTAGGCTAACAGAGCTTAGGTCTTTTTACCATAGATCTCTGCTCAAACCTTTCTGCAATAAAGTTTAAAGTAAGTAAGGAGTTAAGGGTGGAAGGAAAGTCTTTTCTGCCACAAAATAAGTGTTTTTCAGGTCGGCACAATGAGTTAGCATTGATCTTATTTCTGAACTTATGCAGCTTGAAACCATTAAAGGTATTTTAGTGTTTAGTTCTTGGACTTTAGTTGTTGTCCTAAAGGCTTATGTTCAGACTCTCCCCTCCTTCATGGGGCCTTTTCTCATTGTTTGGACTCGTCTCCTCCCATGCTTTCCCCTACTGCTGCATGCAGACACAATCAGAGTTTGTACCTTACAGGGTTTCATGTAATTATGCACTTTTTGGGGGGAGTGGTTGTTGGGCTGTAATTATTCTGTATGTTTCAGTCTTACCTCCTCAATAGTGTTAACTCCTACAAGGGCAGATTGTGTCTTTTGTTACTTTTGTGAGCGCATTGTGATGGCTTATGTAACAAGAAGTGGGTACTGAGCAAGGTCTTACTTTCTTGGAAATGAATGGGACTGCTCCAGCAGCAATGCCTACTAAGCTGGGTGTGCCGATTTGGATACGTCTCTCGAGAATATACCTCCAAGACCAGAATGCATTGTATAGTGTGATTTATATTTTATGTATCCAGTGTGATACGGTGTCAATTTATCAGCTAATTATAGAATTGGAAGGAAACATTAAGGACATACAATCCAGTGGTTCTCAAATGTGTTTTTAGTCAGGGAGCACTGCCTTCAAAAACCCTAATATAAAATGGATAAAAGAGGTGGTGGTAAAGCTTTTCTTTTTACGTGCGATCCAGTGGAGAGATACAGACACACTTGGCCTCCACTCCCTTACCACTCTTTCCTCCACCTCTTGGGATGTGACGCAGTGTGTAAATGGAGAACCCAGAATCCACAGACCATATTTGAAAACTCTGACCTACTCCATACCCCTTATTTGTACAAACTGAGATCCCCCCCATGGAGGAAAGGTGTCTTGTTTAGTCTCACAGCTGGTTGGATTTAGGGCTGGCTCTTTATCCAGTTCCTTCTTACTGCCTTTTCTATTTGACAGGATCTCCTAACAGAGGTAGAAAAAACTGAAAATTTAAATAGAACTGTTAATAAAAATGGTATGGAGTGCTCCCTCCTTTTTATGCTGTGCCTCCAGATACCTCCTCTTGTGGTGAGCCCCAGATGAGAGAGCCTTCTCAGCCCACCGTCAGCCCCACTGGCTTAGTCCTTGGGGACAGACAGCTTCCTGAAACACGTGACAAAGCCTCAGCTTCATTTAGTCTTCTAGAAAGTGTTTCACTGAGTGTCTGTCAAAGCCTAACCATTCAACTTAGCCCAGTTCTTCCTTCCAGCCCCCACTAAGTTTCTGACTCACCCACAACACCCCAATCCAGGAAGTTTTCACTAAGAGTACAACTGAGCAGGAGGGTGGGTCTGGAGGGACTCAGGTGCTAGGTGAGAAGGTTTAGGAATGTGTTAAGTTATGTGGTTTTCTAGGTTAAAAAAAAAGATTCTATGAACTTCCCTACCAAATTTTTGAAGATGAATATACCTATAGTTCATCAAAAGACCAGAGACCAAGGGGTGCCTGGGTTCCTCAGTTGGAGTCAAGACTCTGACTCTTGATTTTGGCTCAGGTCATGAGATCGAGCCCCATGTCTGGCTCTGCGCTCAGCAGGGAGTCTGCTTGTCCCTCCTGCTCTGCTCCTCCTCTCACTCTCTCTCTCTCTCTCAAATAAATAAATTAACAAAATCTTAAAAAAAAAAAAAGAGACCAAGATTCTAGACAGATTCAGGATTTAAAAAAATATATTCATAGAAAAGTCAATAATTAGATTTCTTAAAAGAAGTTAATAATTTTCAGGATATGGAAGAAAACTATGATAGACAACAGCTATTAAGCTTTCATATATCCTTCAGCTAAATTAATGAACATATTTAGACAGCATTATAATCCGTAAGGTACTTTTAAGGATATCGTCTCATTGAATTTTTACACCACGACTGAGAGGAAGGTATTCATAGAACTATTTTACAGATGAGTAAATTGAGCCTGGGAACAGATAAATAACAGCTTGCCCAAAGTCCCACAGTTCAAAGTGGTGAAAATTGGCCCCCAGTCCAGATGCTTCTGTTTCTGGATTTCATATTCTTTTGTGCCCTTTAAATGGCAGACTGCTGGACAGAATAGACGATTGATCTGAGGCAGTTCGGTAGTTTTTATGTACAGTGATGCCTCATTAATCTCATATTACTGGGGAATGAGCTGTTCTACATAAGTGAATATTTCATGTAATGGAAGCGTTAAGCACTAAAGCTTAACATAAAACTTAACTATTTTGAAGGGAATCTTTCTGGCTTGCATCGGACATTTTTGTTCTGTAGGTCACTTCCTGCCTCAGCCCCATTTTCTCTGTCCCCAGTGTTGCCTGGCTTCTGCAGAGCCAACCCTGTCCAGGCTTGGGGCCAGTGAAACCACGGGCCTGGGTGTACATGGATAGTCCCTACCTCGGTGGAAACTGGAACCTGAGTTTGAGGTTCCTGTCGCTTACTGAAATGTGGATGGATTTAAGCCTGAGGACCTTCCTGATCACTGAGCTGTCACTACCCAGTCTCACACCGTCATGTGCCTGGACAGCAGATGCTGTGGAGCTTTTCTGTAAGCACCTGCTGCTCAGTTATCCATAAGAGACTGTAGATTCTGAAGGGCAGGCTGGTTATTGTCTAGCAGAGCTGGAGGCCCAAACCCATACTCTCAATGGCCATTTTACCCAAGGCAGAGCCCTGCTTCAAAATTCTTGATATTTTTGAAGCTCTTAATTAAAGACTTGTGCTTTCACCTGATGTCAAGAAGCACACATCCCAGAGTATCTTCGTTGTGTCTCACCCACCTCTTTGGACATGACCCCTTGGACTTTGATGATAGCTCAGATCATCCTGGGTGGGCAGGTCTGGCCAGTTTTCCTTAGCCCTCATTACTGTGGTCATTCTAACTTGATTGTGGCATGCCCTACTCTTTAGGTGAAAACTTCAAGCGTAACCATGGGCTTGGGTCAGGCTGTTTATGATCATCTGATTTCATTTTTTTTTTTTTTAAAGATTTTATTTATTTATTTGACAGAGAGAGGGGTAAGCAGGCTCCCTGGTGAGCAGAGAGCCCCATGCGGGGCTCAATCCCTGGACCCTGAGATCATGACCTGAGCTGAAGGCAGAGGATTTAACCCACTGAGCCACCCAGGCGCCCCAATCTCATTTCATTTTTAAAGTTAAAACTTTTACCAAAATTAGAAGGTAGTTAAAGGAAACAAACAAATAAATAAACAAACAAGCAACCAAACCCAGAAGTCCCCTGCTCTATTCCTCTGTAAACTTTTGAGTATAATGTTAGTGCTTGATTTATCAAATTTTATCATTTCCACTTTTTATTGGCTTTTTATTATGAAGATGAGGACTTCACATCCTTGTATGATCTTAACATCCTTGCTTTCCCTCCTGTTTTCAAAAGAATTTGATAATTATGTTAAAATGTTTAATTAAAGCCATATAAAATGTTTGCCTGATTCTCTGGTATTTTGTAATTACACTTCCTTTCTTGTTCAAAATATTTTGCTTCCTGGAGCTAATAGTTAACTTTATTTCCCCCCACCTACTTCTTTGTCTATGTTCTTAACACTAATTGTTTTCCAAGTTTCCAACTCCAGTGACTATTTTTGCCCATCCAGCCCAAAGCTTCAGCTTTCCTTTGTTCTTGGAGATGTTCCTCTGGGAGTCCTCTGTCCTCCTGCTCCTGTCTGACCCTGCTGTGCTCCAGAAATGCCCTACAGATGTGCTCTTGGCTCTTCTCTTTGCTTCTCTCCTAAGATGTATTTCTCGTTTCCTAAATCCAACCTCTTTCTCATCCTTGGTATATACCCTGATTTCAGTAGAGCATATCCTTCAGTAGTTTCTTGAGAAAGCATGCATGGGAAATATTTTTTGAGACCCTGAGAGTGTTAATATGTATTATTATCTCTTCACACATAACTGATGATTTGACTGAATGTAGCATTCTGGGATGCAAATATTTATTCAAAATTTGAAGCTGTTGCTCCATTGACTTCTAGCTTTGACTATGTTGTTGAGAAGTCAGATGACATTCATATTTGCAAACGTTTGATGTGAACTAGTTATTTATAACTGGAGGATTGTAGTATCTTCTCTTTATCCCCAGTGCTCTGAAATTTCAGTGTAACTTGACGTGGGGGTTTCTTTATTCCTTGTACTATACATTCAATAGGCTTTTATAATCTGAATATTTATGTCTCCCAGTTATGAGAATATTTCATGCATCAATATTTTGATAACTTCTCTTTAATTTTACCCTGTTCTCTTTTTCTGGAGCTCTATTACACAGTGGTTAGACTTCCTGAGCTGACTGATACTCAAATTTCCTCATATCTCCTACTGTTTGTCTGTCTTTTTGTTCAGCTTTCTAAGAAAGTCTTTTTACTTTACATTCCAAAAGTTTTATTGAGTTTTTTTCTGTTGAATTTCTTATTCAGCCATCACATTGTCAAATGGTAATTGTTCTAATTTGTTTTCTATTCCTTAAAAAATGTAGCCTTCTGTTCTTTCGCTATGAAGACTATTTTCTCCCTTCTCTCTGGGGATATCAGTTACATTCATTCAAAGTTTTCTTCTCCCTTCACTGTCTTGATTTCCTCTGGGTTCCTTTTCTGTTTGTTTTGGTCTTGATTTTCCTTATTGGAGGCTTACTTCTGGTGTTTTGGGTCTGATTATATTGGAGCAGACGGTCACTTTTTGGGAGGGGAGAAGCAGGGCTTGTCAACTATGATGTGGCTGGATGGGGATCCAGGTGCTCATGGGAAAACCCTACATTGAGAGTGTAGTGTCTGTAAATACTGAACGTCAGGGTTTAGAGATCTTTTCTCTGGGTATATTCTGTTTCCCTAGGTAAGAATCCTCCAGTTTCCTGCCTCGTCCTAGTGCCTCTCATCTGAGTCTTTCCAGGGATCTGAGGCCTGACCTGGCTGGCTTCTCGCTGGCTTCCTTCTGGAGGCCCTTGCTGTTCTGCTGCATCAGCTCTAATCATTTCATTTGATCCTTTGTAGCTTAGAAATGTTGGCTGACATCTCTTGTCCACTGTGGATCTTTTTCTCTCTCTTTTTTCTTGTGGAAATCACATACACACATATCACTTCCCTGTCCTCTTAAGTAGGGTATTAGGAGGGAAGCAGAGATAAGACCTGCATTCCCTCTCCTGTGTTTAGCCAGATGTCATCATTCACTATCTCAGTGAGAGCTTACTGAGCGTCGTTTAAATTTCCCTTGCTGTCTTGGACACCCATGTGGATATTAATTGCAGTGTGTACAGGTCTTTGAGAAGCTCTTCAGGTGTATATAGTCATGTGTACCTCTATTAAGTAGTTCCCTAACCACTGTGCTTAAAACAATTGTATCTGCTTTTTGTAGGTATTGCTTTCATTCATTTATTCTCCTTCCTCTCAGTCATTCATTTAGCATTTATTGTGCATATACTATGTACCCGGCACTGGGTATATAGCAATGAACCAGATAAAGTCCTGACTTCTTGAAGTTTTCTGTTTTCTTCTTTGGGCTTTCACTTCTTATCATTGTCAGTGTTCTTGCCTGTTTCAGCTAATTTTCCCCTCCTAATGTGGTGTGAGCCCAGCAAATAGAGCAATCAAGTTACTGGGCCAGTGTAGTAAGGAAGAATAAATTGATGGTGAGCCTGGGCCTACCAGCTTCTGGGAGGCATAAAATGTACGGACTTTGTAACATCGACTTATGCTTTTCATGGGTTCTTTCTCTCTTTCTGCCCTCTTTTTGAGTCATGGTTATATTTTTGATAGTTAAAATAGTCAGAAGAGGGGCTTCTGAGTATAGAGCTTGTTTAGGATCAAGGAATTTTAGAGCTGGGGGATATCTTTGAGGGCACGCAATAAAATCTTTTTATTTTATAGTTGTGGTAGTTCATGCCTAGAGAGGTAAAAAGAATTGCTCGAGGTCACACGGTTAGTGATTGGCTGGTCCAGGGCTGGAACTGGGATCCCTGGGGGCTTTGTGCGAAGAAACGCTCAGATTTATAACCTTCAGAAGCATACATGGAGAACGAGCTGCCAGTTCAGCTAGTAGGAAATGACAACAGTGATGAGGCTCCTTCTTCAGAAGGAAGAAAGTGGATCTCATTAGAATACCAGGGCATCTTCAGCTAGAGCCAACCTGAGGCTGGGGCAGGAAGAGCTTTAATAGCCGTACCCCTCTTCTATGTAATGTAATTACATCTTCACTTCAGCTTAACTGGAAAAAGAGCTTGAATTTACACTGCACAAGATTTTTACGTGATTTCTGCTGATCACTGTTTAACAAGGTATTCCACAGGAGAGGTTTGTTAGCTTTAATAGCCCTTAAATTACTTATGGCAATTACCTGCCTTACTTTCAACTCCATGGAGGTTATTAAAATGCTCTCATGGCAACTGTAAAGAAATATAAAAATGCGTAAAGATGAAATTATACCCTTTCCCTGAAGGCATTTTCTTGGAATGTATTTGCATTGCTTTTATACAAGGGGATGCATTTAGTTCAAGATAAATATCCTAACCACAGAGGCTTAATCGAGCTAAAAGCAGACATATCTCATTAAAAAATTTTTTTTTCTCATCCCATAGGTTTATTCCAATGCTGTCCTCGCAGAGGTAACTGGGAAGTCTTTCAGCTGAGATTTAATAAGCATTTGCCGAGCCTCCAGCATATATGAGCCACTCCACCAGATAATGTCACATATGCTATTTCATCTGAATTCAGAGAACCCCTGCGAGCGATGTGAAATTCTACCCATTTGACAGGTAAGGAAACTGAAGCTCATAGAATGGAAGTGAAAAACAAGATCACAGAAACAGTGAGTATAACAGATGGGATCCCAATTCAATCTCGATTCCAGCATAACTTACTCTATCACCACTCCCCCCTACTAATTGCGTGACCTTACCCATGAACAGAGCTACTTCTGTGGTATTGTTTGCAAGATTCTGGGGAGATGTTTTTTCTTCTAGCTGATCACTGAAATGCCATCACTTCTTGTAGTCCTGTGAGCTAACGTGCTTTCTTTCTGGGGTTCTCTTGTAGAAATCAAAACCCAAATTCGAGGAAAGCTTTATATGAGTCTCTAATCCCCGAATGCGTTGCTTACTCCCAGTGCAGTCTGTGGGCCAGTAGCATTAGCATCACCGGGAATGGGTTAGAAAAGTAGACTTTCAGGCCCCGCCTCAGACCTACTCAGTCGGAATCCACATGTTAACAAGATCGCAGATGATGTACGTGCACAGTCGAGTCTAGGAAGCACCATTCGAGTTTGAGGGAGTCTGCCAGAGACTTCTGTTTGAAGGTATTGATCACGTGGAGGCGTATGGAGAGAGAGAGAGGGGACTGGGCAGAGGGAAGGGTCCTGCTTCACGGGCAGACTTGGCATGTGGACCCCACCGACATCTTCATCAGGTCTGCGACCTGCGCTGAGTAACTAATACCGGAGGGAAGTAGTCTGTGCACAGGCATACCGCAATGCCTTCCTTACAATGCCTGTTGTGATTATTTCCTTAGAAATAACCTGCGGCATTTTCCTATGAAATGGGCAAACTTGTGTCTGCCTCCTGTGGTCAGGACAACCTCTCCAAACCGTGTCTCCCTAGTCTTTACTTTTCATCCTGTCCTCTCCCTGGGCTCCGATGTCTCTGTCTCTCTCTGACTTATTGCTGAGCACCCTAATCCAAAAGTCTCATAGAAGCTTCTAACTCAAAATACCTAACTCCAAATGCATCGCCTTCCCTCTTCTCCTGCCACAGAGCTGTTTTTATCAGTGGTCGACGGTGACATTGATTTATTAATCCAGTCAATCATTCTGCAAGGAGTTATTACACAGGTGCTGTGAGTTGGTCACTGTTAATGATCCTGTTTTTAAAGGCTGACACCCCAACAGGGCAGGTGAACACACAAACCCAATTATACCGCAGTGTGCTAAGAGTGAGGTTAAGCTGCACCGTTCAGTTCAGCATCCATTAGCTGCACGTAGTCACTGAGCCCTGGAAATGTGGCCAGCGTGACTGAGACGTGCCGTAAGTGTACAGACACACCCTTCTGGAGACTTCGACTGAAAAAAAAATAAGAATGCAAAACACCTCAATATTTTATTTTTATTTATTTATTAAAGACTTATTTACTTATTTGAGAGAGAGCATGAGAGATCACAAGCAGGACAGGGAGAGAGACTCTCAAGTGGACTCTGCGCTAAGCTCAGAGTCTGACTCGGGGCCTCGTCTCAGACCCTGAGATCACAACCTGAGCTAAAACCAAGAGTAGGTTGCTTAACTGACTGTGCCACCCAGGCACCCTCTCAATATTTAAAAAATATTTTTTTAAAGATTGGTTTATTTTAGAGCATGCAAGTAGGAGGAGGGGCAGAGGGAGAGAATCCTCAAGCAGACTCCCAGCTGAGCAAGGAGCCAGATGTGGGGCTCAATCTCATGACCCTGAGATCATGACCTGAGCAGAAACCAAGAGTCAGAGCCACCCAGGTGCCCCTCAGTTTTTTAAAAAATATTGATTACATGTTAAATCGATCCTGTTTGGGATGTATTGGGGTTAAATAAAATGTATTATTGAAATTAGGTTTACCTGACTCTCTTTTAAAATCCTGTATCTAGACCATTTAAAATTACACGTTGGCTGGCAATATATTTTTGTTGAGTTGTGCTCCATATGGGTTCTGGAGTATAGTGGAACCACAGAGTCAGGGAAGGTTTTGAAAGGATGAAGGGGCAATAGGAGTTCTCCAGGTGAAGGAGAGAGTTCGCTGTGGCTTTAGTGACCAGGAAAGCTGGTGAATGGCAATGCAGGGAAATTAACAGAACAATTGCTTTTCCATTCCCAGCAACCATATCGCAATGGGGGAAGATGGGAAGCTTCAGGATGTGTCCAGCCAGAGAAGCAGAGTTCTCTCTTGCTCAGTCGCATTCTAGAACCGAGCCCTGCCCCCTGCCTGGTTGTCCCGCTGTGGGGCTTTCTGAAGAACCCCCCTCACTTTCCTACACTCCCCTCGAAGTGAAGCCCTTGCTTCTAAGTGCAGGCTGCAGTGTGAGAGAGTGAAATAAAATTCATTTCTGGCTGCAGACGAAGGGCTAGGGATAGTTCAAGGTTTGTGTGTGTTGTTCTATTGTCTCTGCTAAGTGGTGACTTAAAATCAATTATAATCAAATGGAAAGAGGCAGAAGTTGCTGATTCCTGAGACTTTGGGGAAGGACGGGGGAGGCCAGGATTTCTCTCACTTCTTTCCCCTTAGATAAAACTTGACACTTGAGATCCCAGGTTTACCCTGTGGTTGAGAGTTCTGAGGTGTACGTTTTTAGTAGATGGGACACTTCTACCCCAAGTCTGTGACAGTGAGGGCTGTGGGATCGCACAGGGGAGGGAGGGCCCGTCTCTCAGTAGAGCAGCAGCTGGGGGTCTATTCATCTCTCTTCTGTTTTGGGCAAACACAGGGCTCCCCTGGGAGATCCCAGGACTATAAAAGACGAAAGGATAAGACAAGGGCCAGTGACCTAGGTAACCTTTCAACTGATGGACTCTAGATTTGTCTTTTAGCTTGAGAGAAGGATCTCGTAGGGGAGAATAACCTGAGATTTTACCTGTAGACTGAGAGCTGGTTTGGAGATAGTGTGCAGTTTATTCAGTAAGCTTTTATCGAGTTGTTTCTCTATGCCTGGCACTGCTGGGGGTGGAAGAAAAGGAAGGAAAACACTATAATCCTGTGAGGTTAGGTATTTTTGTCCCTATCTGATGGATGAGAAAACTGAGGTTACATTCTTTGCTCCAGATGGTCTTAAACCCCAGGTCACTAACCAGGGCTTCGTTGTCTTATCCTCTGCAAAGCTTCCCCCTGACACCCTTTGCTCATTCTGTCCATTTCCACTCTGTCGAGGCCCCCAGGTCCACATTGGTCCTGAGAGGGAGGGGTTGGGAGAGGCAGCTGAGGCAGGCTCTGAGCTCCCCCTCCCTCTCAGTTTGTGTTGCAAGGGGTAGGCAGTGGGGGTCAGGTCTTGAGTAAGCAAGCTTAGCAGATTCTGCTGAATGCCCTCCTCCAGACAGCTGCTTTTTTTGGGAGAAGGGCAGAAAGACTGCTAACAACACAATTCTCTTTATTTTTATTCTTCTTTCTTCAGTGACTTGGTGTCTCTGAGACTGACTACCAATATGTTTGTGATATAAAGTAAAATTTCCTCTAGTTTATCACATAATACACCATAATCCCTATCCCCTGGGCCAACCAAAGCACCTGGAGAGCACACAGCTCTTCTACGCTCTGGCTGCCAGATGTCTGAATCCCAACCCTGAAAAGTCAGCTTTGAATTTTCAGGAGCCAAACTGTGAAAATATCAGACATATAAGTAGAATAAGTTTATACCTTTTTGGCTGATAAATATTTATCAAGTGCGTGAGGTATTTTTGCTGAAACCATCTGGCAAGTCTGCCTCTCCTCCCTACTCCTTCAGACATGCCGGAGTTTGATGTCTGAAGACCCCTTCTGGACTGGATCTTTATATCCACCCCTCTCATTAATATGTTGAAGTGTTAATCCCTAATGAGCTGGTGTTAGCAGGTGGGGCTTTGGGGAGGTAATGAGGTTTAGATTAGGTCATGAGGGTGGAGCCCATGATGAGATTAGTGTCCTTATAAGGCGAGGGAGACACTGGCACTCCCTTTACCCTTCATGTGAGGACACAACAAAGGCAGTCATCTGCCAGTCTGGGAGAACCCAGCCAAGCTGACCTCCTGATCTTGACTTTCTAGCCTCCAGAACTGTGAGAAATAAGTCTCTGTTGTTTAAGCTGCCCGGTGTTGGTATTTTGTTGTGATAGTCTGAGCTGATCAAGACAAGACCTAAATACCACGTCAAGGTGAGCATGAAAGAAAGGAAGGATTCAACCATCAAAGAGAAAAGGCAGCTAAGGAGGTCTGTAGAAATCTCATTCTGCCCCTCGTTTGACAGATGTGGAGAATGAGCCCAGAAGAGGGGAAGTGGCAGAGTAACACAGCCTGTGGCAGGCGAGGCTGGGCTGGGAGCAGGGTTCCTGAGGGCTGCTCAGCCCCTCTCTTAGGGAAGGTGCCACGGGGCTGCCTTCAGAGAGGTTGCTTCAGTTAGGAAGCAGAGAACATGAAAATCCCATAGCCTCTTTCATCGAAGAGAACTCAGTCTTTGCTCTGAGCTAGGAAAGCTGTGCTGTGTGGAGGAGCTCACGCAGGTCTGCATAGAAATTTGGCATTCAGCTCCACACTCCACCATGGAGAGGTTTTGTTAACCTCAGACGAGGCTCTGAAATTTTTGGTACCTCCCCCTCCCTGTCGGTGGATGAGGGGCTTGCTGGATTAATCAGGTGAGGTGTGGAGAGATGTCAAGAGATCCTCTAGAGGATCAAATCAATACCACCCATGAAAACAAAGCTGGCTTTGAAGCCCCTGAGTTCACAAAGGAAAGTTTCTTTGCTGCTAAGACAAGTTAGAACAACACAAAAATGGTTAAAACTAGTTCAGGAATTTTCTTTTTTCCCTTCAGAAAGCTTTGGCTTTGAGAAGGGGTTTTCCCATAGTATTTCTAGGCATGTATGGATCAATAGGAGGAGGAGAGAAACGTGAAGGTAAATGAGTTTGCCTTCTGTTGCTTGATTGCTAATCTGGAAAGCTCCCTCTCTCTGTCCTGGCACCGAGGACTCATGCTCCTGACTGCTGACGGCTACCAGGTTGAGTCCGCTCTTCCTGAGCCTGGGCTCTCATTCTGGAACTTTCCTCCTTCCACCCCAACTTATATGTGCATTGTCTATCCACTCTCACCGCATTCCTTCAAAGCCTTGGTCACGAGTGCTTGAAGCTCGTTAGGTAGCCAGATCCTGCTCAAGGCTATTGTGTTGGATATCAATGCTTTACTCACAAGAGAGGCTAACGCTCTGTGGTTTGGGACAAGTGATTTACTGCCTGGAAGCCTCCATTTTCCTATCTATAATAACTGAGCCATGCTCTACCAACACAAAGATGGTGGCACGATTCAAAACCCTTGTGAAGAAATGAATGAATGAAAAGGCCCTCGTCAAACTGTAGCATGTCTTATGAAATGTAAGATCATTATTAAATACTTAAAGAAGTAATTTTCTGAGTTCATGTCACATTAAGGGAAAGATAATTATTGGTAGGTGCCTCCCCAATGCACCTTCTGACTTGCCCATGTAGGCCCTGCATTTCTGCACCTGTGCCTCAGTCTTTCCCTACTCCTTTGTGCCCAAGGTGTCCTAACCCTTTGCGAGCTCTAACATAGAGATGGAGCAGTGATGAGCCAAGGCAAGTCTTGCACGAGCCGACCCAGAGTGGAACTGGGGGCAGCCACAGGAGAATAATCAGAATGCTTTGTCTTTTGCTCCTTCCAGGGGCCCACCTGAGCCCTGGACTGGACTGTCTTGGGAGTAGATGTTGAGCAGCACTTTTCAATTGCCCAGAATCGGTACTAGGGGTCCAAAATGAGGTTGAAGAGATACCAAATGGGCCACATTCTAAAGGGAGAAGTTAAAAATGCATCCCTCTCCTGGCCTAACCTTACTGAGAGGTGGCAGTTGTCTTCAGCAATGTCCCCCACTTGTGGCTGTGCAGGAGTTCATTGCTCTGAGAGGACATGGGGGAGGGGAGAGAGTTATCAGTGTCCAGAGCCTCGGGGCCTCAGGGCCCTGGGAAATGTGCTTCCCTGCCCTCCCTAAAGGGGAGAGGAGGGAGTGTACTTTCCTTTCCCCAAGGCTGAAGGAAGATGGAGGAAGGCTCCAAGAGTATCATGCGTGAAGGTTTTAGGTACCTGCAAGAAGGGACAGATGAGGTATCATTTTCTAGAGGGATGTTCATTACTGATCTATTCTGGGCCATGTGTGCAAGGGACAAGAGTAAGTATCATAGAAACAGTCTGCATTCACGTTTGATGGGCAAAGATGCGAGGATTTCCTGTGGGTCAAGGAAACCAGAGGGTTCAGCAAACAGGGCTGCCAGAGGACCCTAGCAGAAGATACTGTTGGGTCCACTCCTGGTGATGGTCTGCAGGGGATGGGCGGCGGGGAGCTGGAGCTCTCTCTCCCACAGGGAACTGTGCTCAGGGAGTCTTCATAAGAAGCCCCATGTGTGGGGTCCTTATGGGAGAGCAAGCACTTGGTTTCTGCCCTGTGGAGGCCACTTTCTGTTTGCCAGGAACGCAGCTACGCCCAGTAGGGAGAGTGCTCTGTGAATGGTGGTTGAGTAGAGAGACCTGTGATGTCACCACCCTGAAGAATGGAGAGGCAGGAGGCCCCCGGAGCTAGACCAGGCCCTCCTCTCCCTCCTTTGCTCCAAGAGTCAGGGTCCCTGCTCAGTCCTGTACTTTGCCGAAAGATGGAGTGTGAGAGAGGTTTAAAACTGGACTGAATAAGTTTTAATAACCGGAAGTAGTCCCCCAACTTATGAATTCTGTTCAGCTGTCATTAAGAAGTCTGCTTTCCAGTGGGCGGGGATAAAAATTGTTAAAAAAAAGAAAAGGGTTTGTATTTGCACCTCCCATTGAGCTGTGACACCTCAGTAAACCACCTGCACTGAGGAAAAGGGACAGTGAGAAGGGGACAAAATGGCAAGAGCCTTGTAGGTATTCATTTCATTGCCCACATGCCTCTGTGTCCTGCTTTCTTTCCCTGCTGAAGCACCAAGTTTGTCCCAAAGACCTAGCGTAATGGCCGGTCCATAGACATGGGTTTCAGCACGTGGGACTACTGAGGTCCCTTGCCCCTGACACGTCTTTGGCAGCATCAGTAAGAGGAACCTGAAGGGTTAAGTCCTGAAGTCCCAGGAGTCCTCAGAAATGTCTACAGGCAGCTGTCCTGAGATCCTGCTCGGAAGGTCACTGGCCAGGCCAGCTGTGAGGTCAGCGGGAGCCTCCAGACTTCTGCTCAGGGATCAGCGGGCAGATAGCTCTCCTGGTCTCTTGGTCTTGATCAGGCACCTGTGTCGTTTGTAGCCCTCAGGACTTAGATTGTCCTTCAGATGGACCTGGTCAGGAACCCGTCCCCCTGGTGCCTTAACCAAGGAGCAGCCTTGAGTGAGCACTACCTCTGGCTCCCTTGCTGATGCTTGGTTTTGAGGGTTGCAGCCCCAGGAGGGCCACCTTGACAGATTATCCTGAAAGGTGTTAGGAGACTGCATGCCACAAGGTGGCAGCAGAGGACTAGCCTGGTCAGAGGCTCCTTGTTGGCAGAGTTGGGAGACCCCCTGGGGGGTAGGGAGGTGCAGTTTCCTTACCACAAGGGCAGGTTGGAAAGGAAAGGGAGTGAGCCAGCATTTTAGAGGGCTGGGGACACCAGTTCTAACAGGCTCAGAAAGATTCCAGAACCGTGTTGAGATGAAACTTGAATAGAAAGGCTAATAATCATGAATGTTTACTGTGACTGTGGCGATGCGCTCAACATTTAACGTATCCGTTTCTTTGAACATCCTTATAATTATCCCCATTCTACTTGTGGGAAAATAGAGGTTCAGATTAATTACTTGCCCAAGTTCACACCGCTATTAGGAGCCAGGGATAAAATCAAGTCTGTCTGACTTTAAAGCTTGAGCGCTGAACCTGTGTTAAAGAGTTCGAGTGTCAGGATAGACCAGTGGTTCTCCAGGTGTGGTCCTGGGAGCCCCGGTGTTGGCATAACTCAGTGACTTGTTAGAAATGCAAACTCTCAGGCCCCACCCCAGGTCTGCTGAATTGGAAACTCTGAAATGGGGCTCAGCAGTCTGTGTTTTTGTAAAGCCCCCTGAGGGGTTCTGATGCCGGTTCAAGGTTGGGAACCACTAGTGTAGACAGTAGTCCAACCTGCTTAAATGCTGGGCTGTGGCTTTGCTTCTGGGAGTCCCCCCTCACTGTATAGTCACTGCTTTGCCCTGAGCTGGAATAACCTTGCTCCTGACTTGAGGCCAACTGGCCACAAAGATAAAGTAGTTATTTTAGGGTTGCCCCAATTCTGCCCCTGACTTGCCAACATCTTTCTCTCCTTCAGCTGTGGGGGGAAAAAAAGGTCTTTGTGGAACTTGGAACTTTTCTCTTCATTAACATGACAAACAGGTTCCCTCTATCAAGGGCAGCCGGGTGAGACCAGCCTGGAATTTAAAATCTCCTTATAAATAAAGTCTCGGCTTTAAGCATTAATGAAAGACATGGGATCTTTATGGCGCCATTCATTTCTGATCTTGCCAATTCAGTAGCTGGAGAGTGTCTTCTATCTTCGCCCCTGCCACTAATTATGGAACTCTCCCCTAATGTGCGGTAGTTCAGGTTTTTGCAAAATCGTTATTCATCTAAAAATATTATGTAATAGGTAGGACTGGAGGAAAAGACTCCAAATTGTTAATATTTGTATGTCTAGCTAGGAATTTCTGGGTGATTTTTCACTTGTTTCTTTGTGCCTTTATTTATTTATTTTAACTTTGAAGCATGTGTAACCTTTTCAGGAAGAGAAGAAAATAATAAACAAACCTTTTAATCTGGAAGATGAACCCAGCAGAATGAAGGCAGAATGAACTCATCCCTGTTGGGGATGATTTGACTAGGGAAGAGCAGTTTGAAGTTTTCATATAACCATTTAAAGGGGAAAAAATCTCATTAATTACCACTTTCTTCATTTGAAATTTATGATCACATCCATAGGAGGTAGGAGCCCTTTCTGCTGAGGCTACAGAAGGACCTTAAGGACAAGACAATGTTTAGGAGAACAGATTGTTTATATGGATTTGAACTACCTTCAGCATTCTCATCGATGTGCTTGTTTTATACTTTTCTTACATATTCATTAGATTATAGGTAATAACCCTCTGCATTAGCACCCATCTCTAGCCTTGACCTCGGATGGTAAGATGTATCAGTATATCAACTCTACCAGCACACCAAGTCTATCAAGCTCTAAATAGTCATGAATGTTTTTTATCCAGACAAATACACAAATCCTGTCTCCAGGCTGAATTCCAGATGTTCCACGGACTGGACATTCGATGCTAC
Source organism: Potos flavus (assembly GCA_028534135.1). Lineage (NCBI taxonomy): Eukaryota > Metazoa > Chordata > Mammalia > Carnivora > Procyonidae > Potos > Potos flavus. The sequence continues at coordinate 35,161,912 of CM052885.1, forward strand.
AGAGGAACGAAAGCAACAAGACCTACTGAAGTGATCACCTCTCAGAGAATGGGCTTCTGGACATTGCAAACCTTTTTAGAAGCCAGGCAGCCTTGGGAAGTGGAAGATACCTTAAGGGCAAACTCATCAGTATCAAAGCATCCTTCCTCTGAGGTCCACAAACCACGGCCTGGCCCACCTCAAAGGCAAGCTGGTTCCTGGACTCCCACTAAATCTCAGGGAAGCCTGTGAGGACAGAGGGTCTCAACGATGGCGGTTGTAGTACGCGCCCACAGATCCCCATGAGCTAAGCCGCTGAGGAACCCTCTGTCCTTGCCAGAAGGGAAGGTGGCTCCTCAGAGTCTGGGAGGACTGACCAGGAACACCAGGCCCTCCTCTACAGGACTCTGGGCACAGAGGACTCGAGACTGCAAGACGTGTGGAACTGAACACCATCTCACGTACATATTGTCTCTTGTTCGTCTCCCTCATTACAATGTAAGCTTCCTAAAAGCCAGACCCGTCTCTCAACTTCAAGGTGGTATCCTCGGCATCCAGAACATAGTAGATAATACTCAATAAATATGTACTGAATGACTATGTGGAGGTTATCATAAACTCTATGTTTATGGCATTTGTTGACCCTTCGGTTAAGTTAGGGCACTTTCCTGATAATTCAAGCAATTATATTTTCTTTGCAGCAACAGCATAGGAGAACTCCAGTAACCAGGGTAGCAGTAGGGAACATCTAAAATGATGCCAAGAAGAAATTTTTTTGCTACAAAAACCCCATGGACCCTTCACATCTAAGAACTTGAAAACAGTGGTTCAAACTTGTTTGTCAGCAGCAGAGCTCTTTCTTCAGTGGAAATCTGAGGCAGAGACCCAATATATACACAAGATAAGGTTCAAGCCGGAGGGGAAGGCAGGGGAGGCTCTGAGCCTGCCCCCTTCTTTTCTACCTCCAAGGAATCCCAAGCAGCTCCCTGCCACACCTGGGACAGTGGCTCTCGGCCTTGGCTGCATATTAGAGTCACCTGGGCAGTTTTAAAGCCCCAGACATCCAAATCACACCCCATGAGCTGCCAATGCCTGGCGGCAGAGGGACAAGTGATGCTCTGATTCCCTTAGTTGTCTTCCCCTCTCTTGAGAGCACACACAATTTTCAGTTTGATTTAGCCCTCGTCTTAGGACAGTGTTGAGAGAGTGTAGGATTCAGAGTCAGAGAGAGCAGGGTTCAAATCCCAGCTCTACCACTTTCTAGTTCTGTGCATTTGGACTCATTAATTTAGTCCTTTATGGACAAAAATCCGTGAGAGAATAAAGTCTATCAGAGCAGGGATATTGCCTATCTTGTTTAATCGGTGCATCTATTATTGGCACACGGGATACTCAATAAGCATTAGTTCGGTTAATGAATAATTTATTAATTATTCATGGCCCCAGGATGGATTACATCTAGGTGTTAAAGGTTCCCAACACCGTGATCCGAAGAATGTTAAGTGCTGTTTTCACCTTGTTACATCCTGCCAGTTTCTCCAAAGTACAAAGGCTTAGTTCTGCTCTTACCGCACCCTCTCCTTCCAGCGTGGGGTTCACGGGCAAGCTGGACAAGGAAGGAAGAGAGCACGGAATGTGGAAGCGCTGCTCCAAGTCTGCTCAGGGTGGAAGAGCAGATGCAGGGAAGGAAGCTGGAGAGCTCATCTCTGAACCACAGAAATGGAGGGTCATTCATTCACTTGTTTAATTTGTTATTAGTTAATTACTTTACCAGTTTTACCCTCTGTCTATAGCTGTCCCTGATTCCTACCTGGCAGAATAATCAGACCCTTCACCTGTGTTTCGTGGCATTCTATGTGTGTCTTTGCTGAAGCTCTTGTCACATTATGTTACTGATTCTCCTGTCTGTCCTCTGTGATGCTTTACGAGCTTGTTGAGGGATTGATTCATTTCTCTTTATCTCTTCAGTCTCTAACATAGTACCTAGCACCTAGTAGGTGCTGAATTAGTTTTCTAAGTCAGATTAAATCACTGAAAATGCTCTACAAGAATGGTTATTCTAGAGACTGGAGAACCTAACCACTTGCCTCCATGTGGACCTGGTCATTGGCTTCCCCGTCGTTGACCACGTATGCTGGATTAACGTGTGTATGCTGAGTTTGATTACAAGAATAAAAAGCCTCCGGAAATGGCCGTTTATGTAGGGAATGCAGCAGCACTGCTCATAGTTTAAAACGAAGTGAAAGAATATTGTATACAGAAAAAGCTTATTCTGTTTACACGGAAAGGTGATGAGGACACCCATCTCTCTAGCGGTGGATGTTAATGGGGACATTTCTCCACACTGCTATCCTTCCTTCCTGTAAAGAAAGCTTGACTGCTGCAAATCCAGGTTTCTCTCCATGCCTGTATTCACTTCAACCCTGGGCAGGTAGAGTGCTTATTCATAAATCAGAGAAGAATTACCAGGCAGGAGTAGCTCAGGTCTTACCATCCTTCTTGTATTTCCCGAGTGTGAAGAATGTTCTCTGCAACTCCATGAAGAATATTCTCCTCGGAGGCTCCATTCTGTCAGTTGTCCAGGGACCGCTCCTGTGCAGGGAGGCCTGCCTTGGCCTACTGTCACCTGTGACAGCATGAGGAAGTCTGTCCCCATTACCTGGGGTGTAGTTCGGGGCTCTGCTGCCTCTCCTATAAAGCCGTATCTCCCAACATAGCTTCTGTCAGTGTTAGATTGACACCATCTGGCCGCCATCTTTGTTTTGCATCTTATTTCTCAACTTGTTCAAAGCCCAGGTAGAGAAGGTGAGCACTGTTTTTGAAACTACCTCTCTGAGACTGCAGTAGCAGACATTCCATGGCATTTGGCTTCATTGTATGTCAGTTTCTTTTCTTTTTTTTTTTTTTGTATGTATGTTTCTAAACAAGTTAGCTTCTATCAAGCAAAAATATGAAGCCTAGAATGTCTACACAAGGAAGATTTAGCGGTAGGCCCCATGTTGGCATCCTCAAGAACAAGGCACAGGGCAGGGGTGGAGGAGTAATAAAACATTACATTTCTGGAGCGCTCGCTCAGTAATAATTCATGCACGGTCCCTCAGCTGGTAAAGATTTGAATCATTCTGTGAAAACCTGTCCAGGCTGAGTGCCTGAGGCACGGTAGAGACTCAACAGATGGGTAGGTGCAAGAGATAATGAGTGGATACATAAACTGGTGAATGAGCAAGAGAAATTGAGGAACATATGAGGGAAAATGGAGGTAGGAATGAAAAGGGAGAAGGAAGAGGAGATGAAATTCAGACACATTGGGAGGGTCATCATTATTGCCAGCTCTTATGGGAGGCTCTTAGAAGTACAAATGGCTTAATTCACCTTCAAACACTTTGTCTTTCAAGATTCTTAGGGCCAGTGAGCTTGCTCCTTAGCAAGCTAACCAATGCAAGATAGATTGAGAAATTGATACAAGTGGTTTCTGCTCGGGGAGAACAAAATGATACTTAAAAAAAAAGTCTCAGTAGGGCAACGAAAATGTCAGCACAGTCACGATGCCTCCTCGCATTCACTCACCTGGGAGATACAGTTTATAAAGTCTGTAGACTGTTTTTATTTTACTCTTTTAGGAAACTTGTTGGCGTAGGCAGAGTAATTATTGTTATCTTCATCTTATAAATCAGTAAATAGAAGTGCATGAAAATCAAAACGATCATCCAAAGATTCCATGACTATTAAGAGGAAGTCACTGGAGATGAAATTTAAAACTTCTGATGCGGGGCACCTGGGTGGCTCAGTCGGTTACGTGTCTGTCTTTGGCTCAGGTCATGATCTCAGGGTCCTGGGATCGAGCCCTGTGGCAGGCTCCCTGCTCAGCGGGAAGTCTGCTTCTCTCCCTTCTGCCCCTCCCCCTGCTCTTGCTCCCTCTTTCTCTCTCAAATAAATAAAATCTTAAAAAAGAAAAGAAAAGAAAAAGAAAGAGCCAGCCCCTGGATGAACTGAGTTTGTGGTTTCAACTCCTGGTCAAGTTCTGTAGGGCTCATCTTCATATATTAAAAATAAACAAATAAATAAATAAAACTTCTGGTGC
>CM052885.1:35166471-35236181 GCA_028534135.1 Potos flavus
TTTACTTGGTAAGCACCTCATCTCTCCGAACTTTTTTCTTTATAAAATCTTCGACCTTTTTCCTCCTAAGACTGACTCCTCTGTATGCAGTTTCTATCCCGATCCACTTATTTGGATCTCCACGACCCTAGTAAATGTACTTTCCTTGAAGTGGGGCATTCTATCAGATTCGCCTTTGCATTCCTGGTATCTGGGCCCAGAGTCAATTTTCATTTTGTGTTTTCAGAACGGTTGGATGGGTGATGGAGTTGTCACATTCCTTAGGGCACACTCACACACGTGAGTCTGGCACCTGTCCTTCTAAACACCCGGCCTAGAGCATGCACCTGCCTTATAATCGGGGAAATGACCCTGAGAGTCCCCAGGGAGAGGAGAAGCCTGCTTTTGTAAAGGTGGCCACAGCAGTGCCTCCTTTCCTGTGGGCATAACGCTGTTGCACTGTGACCTCACCACTGTTCCCTTCAAGAAGTGGGTTTAATCTTCACTGAATCAGACCCTCTGACTTACCTTGACCAAGTGGTTGTGTTTGAACTGACGTTGTGGGACTTCTGAACCAGACCTCAAAGAGCCTCGCAGTGTCTGCTTTTGCCCGTTTTCCTTGCTGAGTCGAGACTACCGTGGAAAGCAGCTCTGTCCAGCCTGCCAGAGCGTGGCAACCCAGGCACTGCGGCCGAGAGCTGGTGCCAATTGCCAGAACCGTGAACGGGGCCATCTTCAAACAGTCCGCCAGTCAGGACGCCGAACAGTCGCAGCCAAGTGGATGACCTTGGGAGAGACCGGCAGAAGCGCTGCCCCGATAATCTTGGCCGGAGTTGTGGGCCCACAGAGTTGAGAGCCAATGGGTGGTCGTTGTTTGATGCTGCTAAGCTCTGGGTGGTTTGTGATGCAGTGATCGAGAACTGACACAGATTTTGGGAAACTTCTTGGTGGACATAAAGAACAGGGGTGCATTGTCCCCTTGATAGTCCCTATTCTTTAATCATCGTGACTCTTTGCCTCTGGTGTCCACTTAGGGTGCTGACCAGTGCTTCAGCTGGTCATAGTTAACCCAAGACTCTTTGTCACCTGCATAAATCGGCTCAGGCCGCCCAAACAAAGTGCCACTGAGTGAGCGGCTTAAACCATAGTAATGTTTTGTCTCACAGCTCTGGGGGCTCGGCATCCCCCATCAAGGTGTCAGCCGGCTTGTTTTCCTTTAAGGCTCTTCTGCTTGGCTGTGGATACCGTCTTCTCTCGGTGGTGTTATATGGTCTTCTCTGTGTGCGTCTGTGTCCTAATCTCCTCTGCTCATAAAGACAATTTTCGTTTAGGGTTAGGACTCACCCATAAGACCTCATTTGACCTTATTTAGCTCTTTCAAGGACTTATCTCCAAATATAATCACACTCTGAGTACTGGGGATTAGAATTTCAACAAATGAACCTTAGCGGGGGCCACCATGCAGCCCGTAACCCTGCCTAAACCCTCAGCCATAGCTTATTTTGCTATCCGCTTCTTGTCTACTTACTGGCAGTTGGAGAAGTGACTGTATCGTGCTTGGGCTGACCCACCACGAGCTGGCCAGCTACCGTTGTTAGTAATACCCTTCCAGACATGCAAAACCCATAAAACAATTCAGGGAGGACAGGTGCATATGTCACCATCCACATCCATGTCTTTGCTGGCTGAGTTCTGGGGCAGCCTGCATATCCCCTGAAGCATGCTGCAAAAGACAAGAAGGGGCCAGGGTCTGTGAGCCCACCCTAGGCATCTTTGCTGATGCTACAGTGTTCCTGCTGGAGAAGACGTCCTCGTGTGTAAGGGGCAGGGTGGGAATGAACTTCTGCCAAACTCTTAAGAAGAAAAGCAAGCTCCTGTGGAAACTCTGGAAAGAAGGAATTTGCTCAAATTCTAAGAATGGGATCTGGTGCCTCTGTAGCCAGCCCCCAGATGGAGACCAGGAAGCTAGAGGGGACAGGTGGCGGCAGGATGGACGGTGCCCATGTGTGTCTATGAACGTTTACCTTGGTTAATCAATATACACACAGCCAAGGAGGAATTTGTAATAGAATTATCTAGATTTCCGAAGGGTAATCAGTATTTATTAAATGTTTGCTACATGCGAAGCCATGTGTTATGGGTTGGGAAGAAAAATTCCAATCTTAACTCCTGCTGTTAAATAATTTCTGAAATGCCCGATTCAACTTTTTTGCCTAATTGTGTCTAAGTTGGATCCTAAGTCTGAATCTAATGACCTGGCTGCTCTCCAGCCTCAGGGTGCTAATTCTTACTTCTACCGATCGCTGGCACAGGACTGGAGCTAGCTTGGAAAGATGATCGATCGTGCCACATGTCAACAAATCCAGTTCTTGCTTTCATCTGTTTATGCAACATGCATTTGCTGCTGAAGATCTCATCATGGTTGCCAGACCTGGGCTGTGGACCCGGAGAACCGCAGACCCCGAAGCCAGGGCCACTGTGCCAGAGAGCTCGGAGCCCGTGGGTTGTTTCAAGACTCAACCTAGAAGTGGCTCATTTGCATGAGTTCTTGAAAATAACAGCAGTGTCCCAGTTACTTGCATTCTTGACATTCTAAAAGTGGATTCAGCGAAAATATTCCAGCTCATTAATGCCAGTTAGTTGGGTTATGTGCCCTTTTCTTGCGTGTACACGTAAGTTGTATGCTTTTACCTGTGTGTGTCTCATATGCACATGCACACAACTGTGCATGATGATCACACGATCTTACTAAATCAGGTCATTACTGTGACACACTTGCCCTTCCTTACAGGTGTACCTGTGCACAAACACACACGCACTAACCTGAGTATGTAAACTGATCTGTGCCAGAGAAGGAGCTTTGAGAAGGTTCCCGTGCTGCCAGGCCCAGGGGGGTGACTGCAGGGGTGGCCCCTCACATATCTGGCAGATACTAAATCCAGTCCGAGATGTGGGAGGTGGTCAAGTTGAGGCAGTGACATTCACCGGAAGAGCAGTTTGTGGTGATAAAAGTGCAACCCAGGGCTGGCTTGGGGATAAGTGACCAGGGGCACAGACAAGGTGACAGAATAACAAATAATGTGTGGAGTCGTCAATAGGGTGAGACAGATTCTTCTTGGTAATTCTACTGGTCAGTGCCTCTGGGCGAGGCTGCAGGATATAAAGGGTTCTCACGCTGAAGCCAAGAAAACTTTGTTCTGAAGTCTAGCCCTTCCCGCCTGTCTGCACATGAGTTACCCCCCCCCACACACACTTTTGGGAGGATTACATACATAACATGTATAAAGCAGTTATTACTTTGAAGTCTTTCAACAAATGCTAGCTTTTTTCCTTCTCTGGTTTGAAATCGCTTTCCGTGTCTTGAAGGTGCCACCCAGAGACAGGACAAGGAGACAAGATCGCGCGGGGTGTCCCAAACAATTCAAATATCATCCCGGAGTGATAAAGGTTGAGAAATCTTTCTCTTTTCCACCACTTTCGGAGCTATTTAACTTCCCAGGGAGCATGAGCAATGTCCAAGGAGAACTGACTTCTGCTCTGTCTGATCTTAAAGTCGACGGAACGAGGCTATCCTCTTGCTGGCGGGCTGAGGCACCCGCAGATGGAGTTTCCATATGAAGCCCACAAATACTGACACATGCAGGAAAATCATGTAAGAAGTAAGAAGAAACTCTTTGGGCAGAATATTTATCAAAACAGCGTGGAGCCTCACACGGTCTTGTGTCTTGCCTGCTGCTGGGCAGTGGCAAGGATGGATTGTGGGCTCTGAGTGAGCTGGGGGAGGAACTTTAAGGGCAGAACAAAGATAGAGCCAAGTTCCAGAAAGCATTTAATGTGCCCTATAGGACCTCTTTCCTCTAAGCACTTCTACGTTTATTAACTCATTTAACCCTCATAAAAACTCTGTAAGGTAGGTACTACTACAGCTGGAGAAACAAGGCACAGAGAAGTTAAGCAACTTCTCAGAGTCACACAGCTAGTGAGTAACTGAGCCAAACACAGACTCAGACACAAGTAGCCTACCTCCCAGTCTGTGCTCAAAACCTTGAGGCGATGGCCCCTATTGTAATCGGACAAAGAAGTTTGAGGCATTTTCAAATTTAATGCTGCAGGGATGAAAGACCTAAAAGTGAAAGGCAGAGCTATAAATCTTTTTACAGCAACTACAGAACAGTATCTTTATGTTCTTGAATAGGGAAGGATTCTTAAATGAGACCCCCAAAGCACTAACTCTAAGGGAAAGACTGATAAATTCAACTGTGTATTAAAACTAAAAACTTATGTTCAGCAAAACACATCAACAAGAAAGTCAAAAGACAAACTCGGGTGGGAAAGATATTTTCAACAATTATCATTACAAAAGGCTAGTGTCCAGAATACATAACTGATTCCTTCAAATTATTAAGAAAAAGACAAACAATTCAAAAGAAGAATCAGCAAAGGATTTCAACCCACTCTTCATAAAAAGGAAATATAAACGGCCAGTAAATATGTGAGAATGTGCTTAACTTCATTAGTCATCTAGGAAATGCAAAATAAAACCACCAAGGAATATCATTAAAACTCAACCAGAATGGCTAAAATGAAACACTCTGAAATACCAAATGTTGATGAAATGTAGAGCGGAGGAAATGCTCCCTCATGCTGGCAGGAATGTAAAGTGGTACAAACACCTTGGAGAATTGCAGTCGACGATCTTCATTCCTTATGACCCAAGGCATCATTTTCTGGGGATAAAGCTAGAGAAATGTGTGCATAAGAGCACCACGAAACATCAACAATAAGCAATGTTTATAACAGCTTTGTTCCTAATTGTCCCAAACTAGAAGCAACCTAAGTGTCTATTAACAGAGGAATGGATAAATAAATTGGTATGGGCATACAACTGAATATTAATCAGCAGCGAAAGGAGCTACACACAAGGGAAAACATGAATATTACAAACCTAACAATGAGCAATGAACATCAGAAAAGCCGCAACACTTCTAGTGATGGTACCCACCTCGAATGTTCTCCCTAATAAAACACACTTGCATGATTTTACTTGGGGAATTCTGGGGACAGTGTCACATTTCAGGAAAAGCTCTGCTGTCACGTGGGTTTCCTCTCTCTGAATTGCCATCCATCTATTGTCCATCTCTCTGTCTCTCCAGGAATAGAGAAATTGACATAGCATAACCTCTGTGCCAGCTACTAGTCCTCATTCTTTGCATTTATTATTTTATTCAATCTCCATGGACCCCACGAAGGATCCAGTTGCATTACGCTCATTTTGCCAATGAGAAAACTGAGGCACAGAACAGCTAGCAACTGGTCTAAGGTAGCACAGCTGGTAAGTGGCAGAGTTAGGATTCAAATGCAGGCAGGCAGATTCCAGAGCCCATGATCTTATTCCTGACTTTACTGTCTGCCATTAAAGCATTTCTTCTAGACACATACAGAACTCTCCAGAAAAGGGACTTTGGTGATTAAAAATCTCTTCATTTCTTTCTGTAAATATGCATATTTCTAAATTTTGCATCGGATAGTTGCAACATTAGGAATACTCAAGATTGGAAACGCTGTATTTAATTGACTCTAAGACACCGTTGATGGAAAGATGCACCATTATTTTGTTCATCATTTAACCTATGACACAAGGTCTTAGTGATAGGGCAGCATGACTCATGACTTGGTCACATTGTTTCAAATTTTCCTTAACAAATCTCAAAGATCTGGGCAATTTCTCTTGCCTTCAGTCTCAGTAACAAAATATATGTGGCTTTGTCTACTTATGGATAACTTTCTTTGGTCTTCGAAAGAGCTCGCTTGTTAGTTTAAAAAAAAATATTATATATATATAAATATATATATATAAAATCGCACTTATTCCTTCAATGTCAAATGTTTGCTTTACTAATATCACATCGACATTGTGCTGCTCTGTTTTCTCCTTTTCTGAAAACACAAGAGGCATTTCGCTTCAGTGTTGAATTCTTGTACATTTTGGAGGATTTTTTGTCCCTTTTGATTAAGGGACATATGTTGAAACATATAAAAAAGTGGAAAGAATAGAACAACGAACTCCCATGAATCTATTATCTAACTTCAACAATCACCGACATTTTACTGTTCTGGTTTGAAGACATTTTAAACTTTAATTAAACTCAGTACGTGAACAAAGACAATGGAACCAGCTCAGGCATGCTGGGGTACGTGGACAACATCCTCCACTGTAATTGACTCCTGGCTGGGACCCACCATCGCTGCAAGGTACAACCCGATTTCAGGGATGTTAAAACGAGAAAACATGGGCTTAGATTGGTCACATGCAGCAGCCGTGAGGCCAGGCTGTGTTTTACTTATGGGTCAGTACCCATGAGCTCAGGATTGTCCTTACTCTGTGCTTTTGAGGTTTTCTAATTTTCCCTTTCAGTTTCTCCCCATCATCAAAACACTAACAGGAAAGAATCTTTGCATGTTTCCTGGAGAATCTCCTTCACTCAGTTTCCTTTCCAGTGTTTCCTGGTCTTCACTGTTCCCTTCCAAAAGTTGCTCTTATATTTCTGAGTCCAAGAAAAACAGTTCAGTGTTGGAGACAGATTTCATCATCTGGGCTTCATCCTTCGGGACTGCGTGATCAGCCCTGGCTGGGGGAGGTGCTCCAAGGGTAAGTCTCTGGTACCCTGCATAGGCTCAAAGCCTCTTCCATGAGTCTCCTAAGCTCCCAGGGCCACCAAGCCTTAAGGAATACATTCACATCTCATGATCCCACCTTGTGGCAGTTCTCTCCAACTGGCTTTGGGTCATCAGCCTCAGTATCATAGTAGAACCATGTCAGGGTGGGTTATCTATACTGGTTCCGCATCTCCACTTGGTTGTGTCTTCCTAGCAACATTAACTGGCTCTTGGTACTGACTTTTAGCAAGGCCTTTGTCTTATGATGTCCTGGGCGGAAGGTCACTAAGTTCTGGAGGAAAGAGGGAAGGTGTCCAATGGAGGGCATTTTCCCCAGAAAGGCAATAGCCTTATTATTATCCCATCCTAGGGAGAATATCTTTGGACCCCTTTGGGCCCCAGCCCTACACCTCTAACCTGACCTCACATTCCACCCAGTCTTCAGGCAGGAAAAGAATTGTGGGTCTCTGAATTAACTTCTCTTGGACTTTTTTTTTCTTTTTAATTTAAATTCATTTAGCCAACATATAATACATTGTTAGTTTTTGATGTAATGTTCAAAGATTCATTAGTTGCATATAACACCCAGTGCTCATCACATTACATGACCTCCTTAATGCCCATCACTCAGTTACCTCATCCCCTAACCCACTTCCCTTTCTGCAACCCTCAGTTTGTTTCCCAGAGTCAAGAGTCTCTCATGGTTTGTCTCCCTCTCTGATTTCTTCCCATTCAGTTTTCCTTCCCTTTCCCTATGATTCTCCATGCTGTTCCTTGTATTTCACATATGAGTGAAACCATATGATAATTGTCTTTCTCTGATTGGCTTATTTCACTTAGCATAATACCCTACAGTTCCATCCATGTCAATGTAACTGCTTAACTATTCATCCTTTCTGATGGCTGAGTAATATCCCATGGTGTATATATACTACATCTTCTTTATCCATTCATCTGTTGAAGGATAGCTTGGCTCCTTCCACAGTTTGGCTGTTGTGGACATTGCTGCTATGAACATTGGGGTGCACGTGCACCTTCTTTTCACTATATCTGTATCTTTGGGATAATACCCAGTAGTGCAATTGCTGGGTCTTGGGGTAGCTCTATTTTTAACTGCCTGAGGAACTTCCATACTGTTTTTCCAGAGTGGCTGTACCAGCCTGCATTCCCACCAACAGTGTAAGAGGGTTCCCCTTTCTTCACATCCTTGCCAACATTTGTTGTTCCCTGTCTTGTTAATTTTAGCCATTTTAACTGGTGTAAGGTGGTATCTCATTGTGGTTTTGATTTGTATTTCCCTGATGGCAAGTGATGTGGAGCATTTTTTTTGTGTGTTTGTTGGCCATTTGTATGTCTTCTTTGGAGAAGTGTCTGTTCACATCTTCTGCCCATTTCTTGACTGGATTCTTTGGTTTTTGGTTGTTGAGTTTGAGAAGTTCTTTATAGATCTTGGAAACCAACCCTTTATCTGTTATGTTATTTGCAAATATCTTCTCCCATTCCGTAGGTTGCCTTTTAGTTTTGTTGACGGTTTCCTTTGTTGTGCAGAAGTTTTTATCTTGATGAAGTCCCAGTAGTTCATTTTTGCTTTTGTTTCTCTTGCCTTTACAGCTGTGTATTGCAGGAAGTTGCGGCTGAACTCTCTTGGACTTGTTGACTTCTCTCCCTCATTTGTTCACAGAACACTCCTTCATCCCAACAGCTTTCTTTGTTACCTCTGTTTCGTATTCTTTATTTCATGCTCTCCCTTATTTTTTGGAAGGTGACAGAATCTAACCAATCCCACTTTGATTTGGCATTCCTTAGGACAAACTTACAGACACTCCCACCCCCATCTGTTTCTGGCTATTGCAGGTAACCCCTTCCTTGGAGCCAGCTGTAGCTACTAGAGCCTGGTCAGGCATTGATTTCTTGGCCAGCATCTGTGTGGGCCCAGTCATGAACACCCATGTTGAGTATCTGAAAAGTTATCATAGATCACTTAGGTAGATTTTACATCTCTGGACAGAAGCAGCAAAGACTATGTTGATGAGCCTTTGCAAACTCAAAGCTCTCTGGGCGAGCTTTTTAAAATTTCATGGGCTGTTTTTATTTTGATAGATTATTTCTGGCCACTGGGCATGATCATGGTCCGGTGATGGATAGTCAGTGATGTTCTGACTGAGGGAAGCTGGAAACAGTCTCGGCCCCCACCCAGTAATACCTATGCCTATTAGCCTGAAACTCTGACATCAGTTCATGTTGAGTCAACAGAGCCCTTGTCAAGGTTGCAGTACTATCAGGAAGGGTTAACACTGGAGTGACTTTTGATCTTAATTACCTTAGCACACATGCAGAGAAGCACGATTCTTAGAGTGAAGGGCACTTCCCAGGAAGTTTAATGATGAGATTAGAATCAATGAGTCACTTAGAGAGAAGTGAGAGAGCAGACATAGGTAAGGACAGGTAAATTTTGAGGGGAGGGAAGGAGTTAGTGAGGTCAGAGTGTAGGCTGCTGCTCATGTGGGCAACACAGAAGGGTTGCCTTGGTTAGCAAAAGGGCAGAATAAGGGCCCTGGATATTGGAGGGTAAGGGACAAAAAGGCACTAGGTGCCACCAAAGGTGATTCTTCACAGTTTTCCCTCAGATCAGCACTTGCCTTGATCTACCTTGTTCCAGTTTTATAGTAACCCTTCCCACCCCAACTGCAAGTTGTTTTTTATCCTATTCCTTTTCACAGCAGTGCGGAAAAAGCAAACACCAGAAACAAGCAGAAATCAAAAGGTAATACTCGAGTCTCCTCTTCTTTGTCTCTAGAATGGGAGAAATACAGAATTATTGCAGGGATCCAATACGATCACGTATCTACAGTGTTTTGTAAACCGTCGGACTGGTAGGCAAAGGTCCAGTTGAATTTTCTTGGAAAACACTTCCCTTTGCACTGTCAGTCACTCTCACCTTTTGAAAATTAGCCAAAGATTTCACATCCTTTTGAGGTAACCAGATGCCTCTTTGGGTTTTGGAAAATCTGAGTGAGGAATTACTCTACCGGGTGTACAGGCAGCTGTTATTTTTCCCCTCGGACTCACTTGGAGGGAGCTGTCCAAGGTGTCATGTCTGGGGAGATTCAGAGGAGAGGGTAATGTGCACGAGGAGGCAGATAGTGGCTCAACAACCCTTCAGACAGGAGAGGCTGTGCTGCCTGAGACCTTTTCTTTGGTGCTCTCTCAGCCTGCAACAAAAAACCTTTCCCAATTTGTGGAGTGCACAATGGCAGGCATTGTTGCCTGCAAATCCTCTGCAAATGTCAAACCCATTATCGAGCTGAGGAAGGCAGGATTTTAATCGAGCTTTTCCTCCAACCTTCTGCCCTCCACAGCCATAACACGACCACTTGTGCCATCGCAGCCTTTTTATAAGACCCAGACTGGAAAAAGCAAAAGATCTCTAAAGAATGTTTGGACAGGAATAAGTCTGAACTTGAAGGTTTTTTTATTTTTTGGTTTTTTTTTTTTATGTCCCCGTATCTTCTTGCTGCTAACATTTCTTGCTCACAGGATGAGGACACTATCCACCACAAGAGGCCTTCAATGCAAGTGAAAAAGAAAATGTAAGCAAGAAAGGTAGAGGGAGAATCAGGCTGACACTTCAAAGGGCATGTTCTGGTGACTCTATAAAGGTGCTTCAACTCTCTTCTGTCTTAAACACCGCCCCTCCCACCCCATCCCACCCTCCTTTAACCCTGAATATTCTTTCTCCCTTGGCCAAGCTTCTGAAACACTGTAATTTTTACTTGCTTTTATTTTTACATTCCAAAGCTTGCCCACCCATTCAGGCTGGTTCATTGGCCTTGCCCTTGCCATATCACCAGTGGCCGCCCAGTTAGAATTCATTTACTCTCTCAGGCCCTACTTCCTTATTTCAGGCTGCTATCATTTCTTGGTTGGATCATTTCAAAGCTTCCTAACTGGTCTCCATGTCCTTTATCTTGCCCCATTTGAACCCATTCTTTTCACTGTCTCCAAAGGGATCCTCAAAGGCACTTCAGGCCCCAAAAGATGTTCTAAATCCCCTCGCTTGGTTTATAGGGCCATTTGGATACAGCCGTTCCCCACCTTGCTCCTTCCTTCCTGCCAGTCCCTTGTCACATGTGGTGCTCCCACTGTAGTGATTTATTTGTAATTTCCCTAACTCACTCTGTTGTTCCTTTTCTCAGGATTTTTGCCTGGCTGCTTCCTCTGTCAGAAATGCTCTCCCATGTTTCTAGGCTGATCCCTTCCCACTTCTGCAGTGTTAGCATAGACTTCTTTGGCTCCTGGAAGCCCTCTCTGTTTCCATAAGTCTAGAGCCTACACCCGCCCCATATGTCCCCCTGGCATTGTCCGTTTCCCCCACTTTTTTCACACACTTTCTCCTCTCCCTTTTAGAGAGTGAGCACCTCAAAGGTCTTAGCATCAGACTCTAACATTAGGGTTCAAAGATAGGTGATGTTCTAAAGGAAATGATCCCTGGGGAGTGTGGCAGGGAGTTGGGGGAGAAGGACAGCAAGGGGGAGGGAAGCAAGCAAAGGCCTCTCCTCAAGGAACATCTGGGAGGGTGACTCCAGCCTAGTCCTTCAGGGAGCTCTGGAGTATAGGAGATGCTCCAGCATTGCTCTGTGGGAGCGATGGGCTGTGGCATCCCCACATGTATAGGTCATTGGTCAAGGGCTGTCATGGATAAAGTAAACCCCCACAGTTCCAGCTCTCCTGTGTGTAAGTGTTTGGACAAGCCTGTCAGTGGGGCTGTCTCACGGCTGAGTATTAGAAGTAAAAGGGACACTGAAGGAGAGTGCATTGCTACAGTGACAAAAGTGATCCCAGGGGGCCTAGGTAGAGCATTGACATTGTTACTACAGTCACATTCCTTGTGTGACATCATTCAGGAAATGTCCCAGTGTCCACAGTGCCTGGTACATGGAAGGTGTGCAGTGATTTGCTTTTCTTTTTGTTTTTTAAGATTTTATACACACACACACACACACACACACACATATATACATATATATACATACATATATATGCATATACATACATATATATATGTTTGTGTGTGTGTATATATATATATTTATAGAGAGTGAGCCAACAGAGGGAGGGGAAGAGGAAGAGGGAGAGAAAGAATCCCAAACTAACTCTTCGCTGAGCACAGAGTCTCACAGGGCTTAATGACCTGAGCCAAATCAAGAATTGGATGCTGAACCAACTGAGCCACCTAGGTGCCTCTCCAGTGATTTGTTTTTTAATTGAATGGATGAGAATTTTTCAGTTTGTGCCATTTTAAAGTATTCAAGTCTCCTTCCTTAAAGGTATCTCTTCCATGGGCTTTTGAGGTGCCACTTTAACCACCACTTCTCCTCTTTCCATTCCATTCTGCTCTGTGTCCCTTCTTGGCTCATCATTCCCTGCTTGTTTTAAGCATTTGTATTCCCACGGGTTATGGCCTCAATCCTCTTCTTGGTTCACTCTCTGTGAGTGCTCTTACCTCCACGTATTATTTAATTATAATTTATATCCTAATGATGCCCCCATTCATATTTCTTTTATTCGTTTATTCATTTATTTAACAAATATTTCTGAGAGTATATTGCTTACTATGTGTCAACCATTAGTCTAAGTTCTCAGGATACAACATTGACCAAAGCATACTCAGATCTGTCTTTGGAGAGCTTGCACTCTGGTAGCAGTATGGGAAGGGGGGCAGACAATATGCAATAAACATAACTGAATAAGAAAATTATGAAATACATTAAAAGGAAAAGGAAAAGCAAAGTGGGGTGAGCAGGATGGAAGTGCTGAGGACACAGAGGGCAGGAGGAGGTTATGATTTCAGCTGAGATGAGCATAGTAGTCCTCACTGAGAAGATGACATTTGACCAAAGCTCTGAAGGAGCTGAGGGAGTCAGCTGTACTGCTGTCTGTGGAAGAACATCCAGGCAGAGGGAACTAACAGTGCAAATGCCCTGAGGTGCATTCTTGTCACGTTCAAGGAATGGGGAGGAGGACTATGTTCCTAGAGCAGAGTGAGCTCAGGGAAGAGAAGTTGGAGATGAGTTCAAATGGAAATGGGGGGTGGGTAGATCATGTAGGGCCCAGAGTGCCATGGTAAGGATTTTGGCTTTTGATCTGAGTGATCAAGTAGCATTGTAGGGCTTTGAGCAAAGGTGTGAAATATCTGACTGATAGCCCAGATATCCCTCTCCTGTCTCTAGACTGGTATATTCAATTGGTTTTTGGATGTCCCATGGGCATGTCAAGTTAAATGCAGTTGGTCTTCATCATTTGCAGATTCCATTTCTGTGAATTTACTTACTAACTAAAATTTATTTGTAATCTCCAAATTAATACCTGGGATGCTTTTTTAGTCATTTATGGATACGGGTAGAGCAGTAAACAATTTTGATAGCATGTTCCCAGCTAAGGTTGAACAAGGTAACATCCCACCTTCTTAGTTCAGCTCTCATACTGTAAACAAGTTTCCTTTTCACTGTCTATTCATTGCCATGTTTTTTGCATTTTTGTGCATTTTCTTAGTGATTTCACTGTTTAAAATGACCCCCAACCATAGTGCTGATGTGCCGTCTAGTGTTCCTAAGCACAAGGAGGCTGTGATGTGCTTTATGGAGAAAATGCACGGGTTAGATAAGCTTCATTCAGGCATGAGTTACAGTGCTGTTAGCTATAAGTTCAATGTCAGTGAATCAACAATATATATGAAACAAGGAGTCTTTAAAGAGAAATGCACATTAAACAACGTTATGTATTGATTAATTGATGAAACGTTGTGGCCAGAGGCTTGCAGGAACTTAACCTTGCATTTCCCCTAGGAGCAATGGTTCAGTATTCATTCATTCAGTGTTTGCAGTGACTATAGAACACAACTACCATGAATAATGAGAATTGACCGTATGTAAAATACAGCACTTATTTTTAGTTCCATCATTCACCAAAACTTCCCAGCCAGATAGAATTCCTACTTCCTCATCCCTTACATCAAATCAGTCTGAAGTTCCTCGTTAAACATCTTCTTCTCCCATCTCCACTATCACAGCCTTGCTTAGATTTTCATTTTGCCTGGGCTGATATAGCAACCTGATCTTCCTGCCTCCAGTCCAGGCCCATTCAATTTCTCCTTCATACATCTTCCAGGGAGATCTTTCTAAAATGCAGCTCTTATCACATCATTTTTCTTCCAACAACCTTCAGGGGCTCCTTTTTTTTTTTCTCCCCCTCCATCAGCAATGACTTGGTACTTACTACTAAAATACCTACTGACTAGCCACCTTCCAATTTCTCAGACCCCCCTTGCTGCATGTGGCCCAATGCTACTCAATGAGATGTATACACAAGTCACTGGATGGAGCTGATGGGAAATCCTTTGGAAGGGGCACATGTGATTGGCATCAACAGTTTACCTTTTGATCTTTCTTTCCTTGGACATACTTTTGAGGCAGGAGCCATCTTGCTAACCACAAAACAGAAATGAAACACAAAGGATAATGTTTTAATTGTCTGTTGCTGTGTAACAAATCACTCAAGACTTGGTGGCTTGAAACATTACCATTTATTTGCTCACAGTTATATCTGGAGGGCTAAGATAGGTGGTTCTTCCACAGGTCTTTCCCTGGGGTTGCATACGATAGGGAATTGGCTAAGGGTTGGTGGGTCCTGGACGGCTTCAACAATCACATGTCTGGAGCCTTGGTGGAGATGTCTGGAAAGGATGGGTTGGCTGGGCCTTTCTCTGTCTGGCTTCATTCTCCATCCAGTCTTTTTCTTCATTTGGTCTCTTTCTCTATCTGATTTCCCTTTCTCTAGGAGGCGAGGACATTCCAACATGATGTTTTCAGGGCAAGATGATGAGAGCAGATGTGTCAAGGCTCTTTGAGGATAAGGCTAAGAAATCACACAGAGAAACTTCTGCCATAGGCTATTATCAAAGCAAGTCACATGGCCAGTTCAGATTAAAGAAAATGAATCCAAGGATGGGAGCAATTGTTCTGGTCATCTTGGCAAACAATCTGCCATAGGTGACAAAATCAGAGGATGGCAGGAGCCTGGGTCTCCATGGTTGCTGTGAGCCCTGATGTCAGCACTGGATTGTCTATCTCTGGACTTCTTGTCATGTAAGAAATAGAAGTCTTATTTATTTAGCCCCTGGAGTGGTTGTTTTTATCACATGGAACCGAACATATTCCTAACTGGTTCAGGTCGTTCTTAACTATTCTTATTGTACCTTAGTGGTTCCAATCAGTGATTCAATTCACGTAGGTAATTTATCACTAGTAATAAAGTGCCAAAATTTTTGAATACTTCATAAAGCTTAAAAAATTAATCAGGGTGGATTCAAGGTCCCACTTCTGAACTGCCCATCTCCTCTGTCATGGGGATAAAAGCCAGAGATACACTGTCCTGTAAAAGCAATCCATTGTCCTTTGTTTGTGGCTAATGTTAATATTCATAAGGGACTGTATCTTTAGGTCCCCTTTGGTTTTATTGTGCATCTCTAACTCCCATCCCCAAACCAGACTCTTCCCTATTTATTTCTGAGAGCCCCCAAGAGTGCTTCCATGTGTATACAAAGCACTCCCACTCGTTATTTGTTACTGTGGCTTCCACGGCCCTGACAGACTCCATGAAATACTGCTCTAAGCTAGGACTATTTTCCCCTTGATGTTGCCTAGGGATCCTAAGACTTGGAGGGCCTCTCATGTTCTTCTAATTCCTCCCACCACCAGGCAGTATTTATCACTCCTCCTCATAGCACTGGCCCCTGTTAATATCCCTTTCATCTCCCAACAAGAAGGAAGATGCTCCCCTCTGGTTATACTTTATTTGAATGCCCCAACATGGTAGCCTGAATGCAAAAGTTTTACAGAGGAAAACTCTCTGCGGGAGCTAACTGTGATGAGACTACCCCTTTCCCCTTCCCCTTTGTTCTTGACACTGTTATGGGCAGCGAAGCTGAAATACCTACTTCACCACTGATGGGCTTTGACCTGGCCCCAGTGCCAGAGGTTGAACACCCAAGAAGGCCCTGGTGCATCGAGAAGGATGTTCTCCCCTGTTTTATTCAGAGGTTGTTCAACAATGCTGTTGCTTAGACCCTAGTTAGCGACACAACTTTTTCCCCTTTAAGAATACATATTAAAGTCTTTGAATAGGAACTTCACATTTGTGATTAAAAGCAAAAATAATCCAAGAAGTAGAAAAAGATACAACAAGGCAAAGCAAATCTCTCTAATCCTGAAATCCACCTCCTTGGTCTCCTTCATTTGAACAAACTTCCAGAGGAGTTTATGCATCTCCATGAATACATGATCCAATCCTTTTAATTCATAAACACAGCTCCAGCTGAACCCGAGGCCCAGGTTAGCAGAGGTTCTGGAAGAAGCTACCACACCACATCTAGACCCCCACTCACTCTGATCCTCAGGCTTTGCTTAATTTGGCCAGCCTCTTCCTTTTCTCTTGGAAACTTCCTTATTCATCTCTTCATTCCATCTCGACCTTTTCTCTCTCTGGTCTTATTGAGATATAATTGACATACAACTCTGTTAAAGTTTAAGGTGTGCCTTATAATGACTTGACATACATATATTGCAATATGATTACCAAAATCAATGTAATTAACATCTATCTCCTCATATTGTTACAAAAACCTCTTTCTTTTTTCCCTCTTTGTGATGAGAACTTTTAAATTCTACTCTCAGCAACTTTCAAATAGACCCCACAGCCCATCTGCTGTCTTCTGAGGTCATCAGACATATTAGCACATGTTCAAACCTCACTACTGGGCGGGGTTCAACTATTTTTCCTGGGAGGTTTGTGAGCTTCTGGACGGGGGTGAGAAGTCGCCTACTTCCAGCTTTCGGACACAGCTGAGGACAAGCTCCAGCTCATCCAGCAGGGCTCCTGACATGTGTCCCAAGATCCCTCATTGTGTAACTCCCAGCTGCCTGGCCTGTCTTGGTCCCCATCCCACCCTCATGCCATGTTCCCCCTCTAACACTACTCTGCAAGTTCTCCAGCCCAGAGGTTTCACACTCCTGCGCCTTGGCAAAGGCTTTCCTTCTTCCTGGAATATCCTTTTTCTTTTGTTCTCTTTGGAAATTTCTATTTTTCCATCAAGACTAAACTTAACTGTTGTTTTTTTTCTGTAAATGTCTTACATGATTTATTACCCCTGAGCTGAGGTCATTACATGGACTCTGGTCACTGCTGTCTCTGGCATTTTTCTGATTATTCAAACGATCACACTGTGCTACAATTTTATTTTTGCTTATCTTTTTCTCTCCCATCAGTATTATGAGCAACTTGGAATAAGTACTTGGTGTTAAAATTTATGCATGTCACATAGGTAGCTGTCAACAAACTTTTCTTAAATAAGCCCTCGCATATAGCATATAATTTTTGTACTTAGGCAGCTCTGGTGCTCCCTGGAATTTGGAATCCAGTGAAAAAGATTGGGAGCTGTTGTCCTACAGGGCTACAACTCAGAATGTCCTTGGCATGCAAGCTGGTGTGCCCGGTATCAGGAGACCCAGCTTTAAATCCTCAACCATTCAGCGGTTGCAACGGTGGCCGACCTCTTAATCTCACCGAGCTTTGGTTTTCTTGTTGGAAAAAAAGAGGATTTATACATCTTACAGCGTGTGGGAACTAATTGCAACTATGAGAAGCTGCCTGGAAGAGTGCTGGGTGCCTACTGGGTGTTCAATACATGTTCATTTAGTGAATAAATAAATGAATGGGTGTATTAAGATCTCTCATGTTACAGTAACTGACATCTGGACTAGCATAGTGTCTAAAAGGAACGTTTACAGAAATAGCAAAAGGAACAATGTAATAAATGTATCTTTGTGCGTCTATATTTTATTCTCTCTCTCTCTGTCTCACACACACACACAGACACACAGACAGACAGACAGACACACACACACACACAGACACACACACACACACACACAGAGGAAGACTCTCTCTTCCTCTCCTGTACATACAATTCCAGTTCCTGGTTTTGTTTTTTGTTATACAGCAAATCTCCAAGATGAGGTCTTGCAGGTGGCAGAGAAGTCGAGGCAGCCTTAGCCGTGGCTTTCACGTTATGCTCCAGTGATGTTTCATTTTCATGTCTGCTTTTCTTGAGTCCAAGGCTGTTACACACCTTTCCTTTATGTGCACAGCTGGGGAGGGCTGCTTACTCTGGTTTTGTGAGCTGTTTTGATGGCCTGCTGTCCACATTGGTATTCTATGAGCCTAGGATTCCTAGTCTTCCTGGAAAGCCCCGATATCTTATCGTGTGGACGCAGGAAGTTTTTTCAGTGCTTACTTTGCTTCCATTTTTCAGTGTGATTGAATTCTGCAAAAGCCTCTCGGTGAAAGAATGTTTTTTGATAAGTACTTGAAATCCTCCATTTGTCAGATTTCGCTTTTAGTTGGTGTTTGGGCTACTTTATACCACACAGGCACCCTCTAGGCTCTCGGTCTCTCTCCCCCAGGTGTAGGTGCGCACATGTCCCCGCACTGCCTGACCTCCAGCCTGCAGAGCAGCGGAGTCCACCTGCCCTCGGTCCCTGCTCCATCTTTAAGCCTATTTGGGGAAAAGTGGACTTCTCTCAGGCCTTTTCCTGGACTGATCCATGCTTAGCCTGCTTCTCCACTGTCAGACCCAGCTCCCTCTTAGTTCTGAGGTCGTGGTCACTGATGATGTGGCCCTTGGGGGCTACAGTCCTTCATCAGTAAGAAGCTGCTGTCCTCACAGTGTTCCCAGGGACAGCGTGTTTAGAGGCGACATGGGGGGGGAAGGTCACATCCCCACCCCATGCCGTGCACAGCACTTCATTTCTCCTTAGCAGCACCAAGGTGGTGTTAACAGTCTCAGAATGAAGTCTTGCGGCTGCCAGAAAGGATCATAATGTGGAACAGAGATATCTTGAAACTCTTCTCCAGATTGACTAGCCCCCATTAAAGGGGATCTTTCCCTGATCGTGTCTCACTTGGGGTCCCAGCCTGCTGCTGGGTTGATGAGTTGGAAGTTTTCTTCTCAAAGATGGTTTCTCCACCTCGTTCATTACTGAGCTCAGAGGCCCCATCCCTCCCTATCGGGTTGTTCAATAAAAAGTTCAAAGGCTGCTCCTTTACTATGCAGAGTAGTTTATTTTCCCCGGGTCTCAGCCACTCTCTCTAGCACAAATTTGAGTCCCCATTTTCACCCCCAAATGCCCACCAGGAGTGTCTTACCAAACAACAGAGCAAATTTCCCTCTCTCTCACTCAAATTTTGCCCCTCCCTTTGGAATATGAGACTGGCTGCTTTTAGTTTTCATTTTTAAAATTAGTAACATTTTTTCTCCTTAATGATGCACAGATCTCACCCTTGCAAGTAATCACTTCCAGTTTTATATTCCAAACAGCTTTTTCTTATTGGTCCATTAAAAAGAAGGCACTTTAAGCTCACTAATCCATGGCCATTTCAGTTATAACTCATCTACTAATTCATACCTATTAAAATATTATGATAATTATTAATGACAAGGGAAATTATTAATAATTAGCATATAATGTATCTGTTATGCATATTTGTGGTAGCTCATAACTACATGCCCATCATTCAATGAAGAACCTTTTCTGTAGCATCTCATATGCAGGATGTATTTAGCTAGTGTGGTGTCCCAGAGCGGTGTACTGTACCAGCCAGCGAATATCGTATTGGGCCACTGTGACTATTCTTACTGATGGGAGTCCTGCAGAATATCTCTGATATTATCGTTGTCCATATTCATGCCTGGCATCAAATAAACAATTGAAAATTAAATGATCAAGGTAGAAACCTACTTGGACTATGTAAGACCAAGCATAAATTTATTGTAATGACAGAATTGGCTTAACTAACCAGGTACTTGATAGCAGAACAGACTTATCAGGTGTATAGAACCCCATCCCAGAGGCTGGGGCTGCGTTCAGAGAACTAAAACCCTAATTAGGTAGATAGGATCATCCCATATAATGGGAGCTTTATGCTTTTGTATTTTGTGCTGGTTTTCCCAGGCCTTTCTGATTCGTGAGATGTCTTTGGCCATCTTGATGATGACAGTGGTTTTTGACCCTGATAATTGGCATAATTGGATCCTCAGGACTCTTCACATTGTTCTTGGGTTTCTGGTGGCTCACTCACTCTTCTGTGGTGGTTTACTGTCCTTGGTGGTTACTCAGTGGCAGGTCGTTTTCCTGCCTGTGTTCCTCTTGTCTTGTCTGAATTGGCCTCCTGGGTTACCGGGGGGCCTGGGGTTCCAGCCTGAACTGTGGTGGGAAGAACTGGGTGACAGCTTTGGGCTGGAGGACAAAGGGACACCAAAGGCAACATCTCGGACACTGTGTGAAGTCCAGTGGAAAGTTTTATAGACTGGCTAGGAAGCAAAACCTGGAGCATGCTAAGGAGGTCAAGCAGGCAACGATCTGTGGGAAGCGGGATTGTTCCCAGGGGCTGGTGACTGCGTAGGAAGGAACTGTGAAGGGTTGGTGATCTTTCCATTTTTTCCTACCACCGTGGGCATCTTCATTCAGCAGGGGACTCTGTTTACACCTCTAGCATCCACCCCACTGCTCCTCAAGCTGGAAAGGAGCCCGGGACTGCAAGTTTTTGCCAAGGTGGCATGATCTGATATCTAAGTAATGACTGATCTCAAGTCTTGTAATTGCATTACTCCTTCTCTTATAAAACTTTAAATAAGTTTTCAAGGGAGCTTGACACCTGTGAAACCACCCGGAACTACCCTCACACTAATGGGCTGTATCGGGTCCCACGTACTTCAGCTCTCTCCTATTTCCCGTGTGCTCTCTGCCCTTCCAGGGCATCCTCTTTGGTGGACTCGTCCCTGTGGGCTGGGCAGCCATCACTTTCCCCTTTGTCCAGTCATCATAATTCCTATGTCTGAGGGCCAGACCTTTGGTTTCTGAGTCCCTGTTGATCTGGCAGCATTCTTACAAATAGTTTCCTTGTGTCCTTTCCCGGAAGTTCCGTGGAGGTACATGGATGAGTCTCCACCCTGACACCTTGGAAACGTAGAGTGTTTGGAAACATAGAGTGTGTAGTGATTGCAGGTGTGCGGCTTTGCGGTGGCTCTTAATATCAAGAAAATAGGGGACCCTCACTCCCAGGTTTGTGCTTTCTTCCTCTGTTTTAATATAATGTCTGCCCACTGCCCCGGACTCCCTCTCTTCTGTCTCAGTTCTGGCTTGTCGGCCTGATGAAATGACCTCAATACTAATGGTCCCCCTCCCTTCTGCTTTTGAGCACCATTTCTACATGGTAATGCTTTTCCCAACAGGGGTTGGGTGAAGAGTTCTCACCACTTGGTCCTCAGTGTGCACCTCTGGTTGTTGCAAGGCCAGATCTACCTGACAGGAGCCGGACGCAGGAGCACCACACGGTGTGCGAGTCTGTCAGTTGCTGTCGGTTACGGGCAGTGCACTTCAGCCTACCATGATGCTCCAGGAAGGAGGCCTGAAAGAAATTTTTTCCTTCCGTTTGTAAATTACAAGATCCAGGTCATCCTTGGTGGTGAAATGGATCCTGATTTTCTGTGGATAGTACATATTTCCACATTCTCTGTTGGCAGAGGAGACGAACCATTCCTCCACCAACCCCCATGAATGCTGCTGGTCTGGTTTGGGAGCCTGAAAATGTCTTGACCTTAATTTTTTTTCCCCAGTGTCTCCTGAATTTCAATGCATAACTCTCCTAGCTTCTGAAAAATCCTAAATTGAGGATTCTATAGGAGGAGAGATCTAGGCTTAGCAGCAGCATGCAAAGTAAGCCCTTAAGGTCATGGTTTTTATTTTTTGGGGTCATGGACTCCCTTGAGCATCTGATGAAATACACACACAGAAACACAAACACACACACACACACGCATGTATAAGAATAGACACCCCTCCACCCACACACACATATAAATTTTTTCGCATACCATATTCGAAAAGTTTCTATATCCTTGAGGCCCATCCATTAACTCTGTCGAGAATTCTTGACTTAGGTGATTCAGTCAACATGGTGTGGTGGGCGAAATGAATAGAAATTGAGTGTTTAGTGATCATCCGGAGCTAATCTGTTCGCATCAGCTGATGCTGGGAATTTGTGCTCGGTTTTCAAGTGAGTCTTTCAGAAGATCTGGACAAACCAGACACTATCAGAGGAGAATGACCTTGGAATCTTGTTACATACTGAAAAGCTGAGGAGCCTCAGAAACCTTCTCATGGAGAAGAAGGTAGCAAGGCCTGGGCAATGCTTATAGTGATGACCCTGAAGATGCAAGGAAGTCTCAAATATTAGGGATAATTTTCATGGTGGATCTTTGGGATTCTGAGCAACCCTCAGTAACCAGAAATTTGAGTTTACAAGGAACTTTTATTTCCCTAGTGCTCCATTTATTTTATTTTATTTTTTTAAAGATTTATTTATTTGACAGAGAGAGACACAGCGAGAAAGGAAACACAAGCAGGGGAAGTGGGAGAGGGAGAAGCAGGCTTCCTGCTGAGCAGAGAGCCAGATGTGGGGCTCAAACCCAGGACCCTGGGATCATGACTTGAGCCGAAGGCAGAAGCTTAACGACTGAGCCACCCAGGCACCCCTAGTTGAGGTTTTATTGCACTGACTTGGATGCATAAATGAAAGAGTATGGCAGATGGCAGTTCTGATTCTGTGTGGTAAACCTGATGATCTAGGATAGAAGTGGAGGCTGGATCAACTAAGCATTCAGGGACTGTTGACTGCCTAAATAACCTCTAAAGAATGCCAAGAAGGTCCTTTACCTTAGTACCTCCCCAGAGTCTCCATCCTCCATGCTTTGCCAGATGTCATAATGTTCTAGATGGTTCTGGCCACAAGCTCAGATGTGCAGTGTAAATGCAACTTCCTTTATTTTTTAACGTAACAAGTTATCTTCTATCTTAAGCCACCAATCTGCCTAGATAATCTAATTATTTTTCAGGTAAGTTCTGCCATTTCCAGGTTTTCTAGGTCATTTTGGGTATAAACTCATCAATTCAGGATTTCCCCATCCTCTTTCTCTAAATTCTGGATGCTGATGTAGATGGAAGAGAAGTGGGTTATGAGGTCTCCAGATGTTGGAAGGGTCACCTGAAGCTTGGTTATAATGGCCTTGGATGAGATATACATCATCTTTAATAGCTCTTTGTCACCGGTCTCTGTTCCCTCCAATATCCACTGAAATGTCCGTTCACGCTGCCATTTGGCTGTGGTTACACGTATTTACATTCTCTGTCTCTCGAGTTGATAGGTCCTTGCAGCCAACTTCCAAGACCCTCTAAGGATCTGTTCACATGCTGGGGGTGGGTGTGGAGCTCTATCTTAAGTTCTGTTTCTGTCAAAACACATCATAGTCTAGGCTCCCCTCACTTGCGGTTCCACCATGCTGGTGTAGGAATCTGTTCTTCCCTAGGACAGAAGGCACTGGGGTCCTTTGTTCTTAAATTCCCCGATGAATCTGATACTTCTGCCCCTTCCCTCCCATATGCCTTCCCTCCCCCAGTTCAGCACAGGACTGAGACATCCACAGGAAAGTTTACAGCTCTTTTTTTTTTTTCCCCTCTCTCTCTGACTTTAGTTCTCCCCCACCCAATTGAGTCCAGATTGGTGGGGACCCTGGCAGTTCAGATCTTCTCTGTTTTATTTGAAGAAGCTCACATTTCATGCTTTGTATTCTTTAGGGCTTAGGCTCCCAACCAAAAACCCAAAAGTTTGCAAATAAAAGCCATGACTTTTAAGTCTTTGATACAGTTCTTCAAAATTTATTTAGAAGCTCAAAAGCATTCTGAGCCTCTGTTTCTTTGTATTCTGGGTAAAGCCTCCTAGGAGGTAACATTTGCCACTGACGCAGGAGGTGTGGATGAAAATTCTGATAAGAAAGTGTGGAGGTGGGAGGTTGCAGGAACAGATGATCCCAGAATACAATGGGATATATATTAACATTTAATTTAAGTCCATTTTCCTCTGCTGGACACAAATAATGCCATGACAGAAACAAATGGAGGATTCATCATTGGTCATTATCAGTAACTTAATGTGAATTAGTTTGTCATCTTTACACAGGCTGGGTTCCGAGAGCAGGCTTGACAGGGGAGGGTACAGAGGCAGGTGTAGAGTAAGGCAGCAGAATGGCCAGGTGTGGTAAGAGGAAAAGGGCAGCCAGGGGCATTTTGTGGCTAGTGGAAGGCTGGGATGGATGATTAGAGCATGGGGAGGGATGATTAGAGCATGGGGAGAGACAAAGAGAGCATCAGGGATAAGCTTCATACATTTCCCAGTGATGCCAGAGCTGGGAAGACATGGGGTCAGCACATTCAGACAGAGGAAGAGAAAGGTCTGTGTTCAGACCCAGGTGAAGACTTGACTTAGTGATTTGTAGGACACACTTCTCATATTTCTAGGTAACTCAAAGGTAATCTCTAATAAGACAGAAGTTAAAGCAACAAAAGAAAAATGAACACGTAAGGGGATGCCTGAGTCCAGTGGGGAGAGAAGCTGTTGGGAATACAGGAAGAAAGAAGGACACCCATTCTGGGCTGAACCCATTCTGGGCCAGTGGATGGACAGCCTGGAGGATGGGTGGAGGGAGAGACAGACAGCATCCTAAAATTAGAGCTTTTAATCTAAAGTGAGACAAAACAGAGTCATTCTTTCACTACATGTGACTGAGAAAAATAGCTGGATCCTGTCTTCATGTTCTTTTCAGTGTTCCGTATTCTCTCTCCTGCTCTGTTTCTGTGTGAAGAAACACGGTCCTTCCCAAACTTTTGCTGTGATCACAAGCATCAGAAAGTGTGGCATTGCTTGGTAGGCAGGGAAAAGAACGATTCAGCGTTTTTTCCTTGAAAGCTCCTTGTGTTCTGAGTTTTTGACTCTTTTTAGGACATCTTCACTAAAAACCATTCTGTCACACGATGGCAGTAGAGATATAATCTAAATTTATAAGCTATAATGCATGGATGCATCCGAATGGGGAGAAAAGTCTAATTTATGTTTGTCCATATATTTTTCTTTGGTTGGTGTTTGTGTTCTAAGTTTCTGGAGGCATCAAACATAGAAAGGCTCTGTAATTCCAGATGGGATTAATAAAGACAATATTTCATTCAGGAAGTGAGACCATAAATAAGAAGAGGTACTTTTAGATGGTCTCTAAATTTTTTGAGATACCACTCAAGTGCCCATAAAAACCAAAATCAACTTTCTACTTGCATTCTTAATTTTCTCTGCATCTCATTTCTTTCCCGGATAGAGACAATTTTTCAGGCTGGACAGGAGATGAAGAACATCTATGAAAGATTCAGGCTTTTCCCTTTCATATTATCTCTACCCTAACTCTGAATTCCTTCTGTTTTTGTCGAAGGAAATTTTTCTTGGGTCCTAAACAGTGATAAACAAAAAGACAAGAAAAGTGTGGAATCCATTAGGATGGATCAAAACCTTTGTTTAAGAAGATTTGTATGTTTTGCTGTTCTCTGTGGATATGCTTTTCTCAAGCCATGAAAGGGTTCTGTAGAACAACCAAGGACTTCTTCAATAATGCCAGATTGTCTTCTGAGAGAAAAAACAATTGCCCCTGAGGATTCATTTATTCACCCAACACACTAGCGGAAACCATTATGCTCCACACACTAGGGAACTAATACTATTTATTTAAGTGATCACTAATCACATGCCACAGTGCTCCAAGTTCCTTACACATATTCTCTCATTTGAACCTCGCTGTCTTGCCATGAAGCAGGTTCCAGCAATATCCTCGTTCATCTTACAGATGGGGAAACTGAGACACTGAGAGGTAAAGTAAAAAAGTCAGACAGCTAGTCAGGGACTGACCATGATTAGCAACCAGGGAGTCTGGTTTCAAAGTACACACTATTAACCATGGAGCTGTAGGAGACAAAGGTTCTTTCTGCAAGTAGTTTATAATCTCATAAGAAATGAAAGCTTACAATCTCAGGCAGACATGCCGAATCAAAGTGAGATGACCATCTGGCGCCATATTGGATACGATGCATGAGAAAATGTAAGCCTAGAACATGGGTCAGTTCATTAAATGTTTATGGTTTACATGGGGAAAAATTAATAGATGTGCTGCTGAAGTGAGCACTATGTGGGGAAAAATTAAAACATAGGAAATTCTCCCATCTAGAGAGTGAGATGGACATTTCATTTCCCTAATTCTTCATCCTGAGGATGGCAAGGTTTCATATGGGACCTTCAACAGGAGCATGAGGGTATGTAGGCTTAGAGGTTTTGATTGGAGTTTTGACTTTGGGGAGGGAGGCAATGGAAATTGCCCTGTGTTTTGGGAAGTATTTTGGCCTGAGTGCTTTTGTGGGATTGTGTCTTTTTCACTCACTCTTTCCCTTCTTTAAATGCCTTTCTTCTATGAGTCCTCTTTGAATCTGGGAAGCTCAGAGAAGACAAGAAAGCAGGCTATATAGTTGTGGTGCTCAATTCAAGGGTGCAATGGGTGTCTTCAAGTCTCCTTCTAGTTGTCCATCTCAGCTCCTCTGTGTTGGGAAAGGAGGCAGGGATTCAGGGTAGAAGTGCAGTCCAGGAATAGACAGCACGCATTTATCTCAAACATCTCTTGTGCTATAATTTTTAGGAACCAGGGTGAGGCAGATGGAGTATATGAACCCAACACTAATCTCTTATGAAAACATATGAAAATTAATTCCCTGCCTGAATAGCAAAGGTGTCAGTAAATCATATTCTTGGTACATCCAAAATTTTGTTAACTTTGTATTTTCTAATTAAACTTCATGTTAAGAATAACTTGGAGTTGTTTAGTTCTTCTTGTCCTAGAAAAAAACTATTATTTTTGGATAATTTTAGCCCTCACTGTTTTTGCTTTTCTGTATTTTGAAATTTGCATGGATGAGTTAGAAATTAATTATCTAAAAACACCTGCTTTCTCTATACTTTTAGAAAGAAGAGACGATTAAGCTCTCTTCTAGTCTACTTTTAAACTGTCTAAAGTTTGAGATAACCATCTTCAGAAGACAGATAATCGAATTGAAGCCATTCTTAGGGATCATGACATTAAATGGTGCTAAGGATACTCAAAATGACAAAAATCCAAGGAATAAAAATAATGCTTGACTTTCATTTTACTGTGGAACCATTTGAACTATTAAAAGTGAGAAAATTTATTGTAGTGCAACAGTTTATACTTTCCCATTTCTAAAGAGATAAATAAATAGAGAAATGGGGCCATATTTCTCCAAAGATGAATGGCTTAAGACAACAGAGAGACTATTCACTAAAAGCCATAATGAGTAGGAGCTAAAAATATAGCCACTTTATGACGTCTGCAGTAGCTCTTCAGCTATCTGCATTTTATAGGGTAGAAGAGAAAGAAAGTATCTCCACTGGCCTGACTTATATTCTACTCAATGCACTTATTCTATCTCCTAGCACCATTTGCTGGTGTCCAAGGTGTTTCCTTTTATTTTTACCATAGCTAAGAGGCGGGTTGGCTTAGAGGGCCAATGTGAATGTGAGGGTGAAGGAGAAGACAGGATTCACTGTTGTAGTTTTGTCCAAAATGGCTGTGTGAATCTAAAACCTTAGAAATGAAATGTTAGTCATTTGTCCTCATTTTTTAATCTCTATGTTGCCAAGCATCCTTATTAAGACTAAAGAAGCTAATATTATGAGATAGGAGAAGGCCTCTGTGTTGACTAGTAGTATTACTCTCAGGTTGCATGTAACTAGTCCTCATTCTTTTCTGTGGAAGGTGCATCTGTATGTCCTATAGAGAGAAAGGGGCCCGTTTTTAGTCTACCTCTGCCCTGAGTCAGAGAATCACGTAGGGCCCAATAGGACAAAAGAGGACCATTAGCTCTGACATGAGTTCAAATAGTAAATAAACCTTTGAAGGAGTGGGAATAGTAAGGTTCACAGCCTCGGTAGTGTAGAAAGTAGAGGGCCTTCTCATCAGTTCACTGTTGTTTACTCATCAAAATTCAGAGGTAACTGAATTATCGTCTCCTTTCGCTGTGTAAATTCTTTTGATTGGCTTTACATGATCTCTTTTAAGGGGCAAACCAACCTGGCCAATTCTGAGCTGCTGTTCGCCTCACAAAAGGACTGTGGAATATTAGGCCTTCTCATTGTAATGGGCCAGCTGAGCCCACAACCTAAGGACTCTTCCCATTTTCTGGAAACTCTTCTCCTCTCCTCATCTATGGGAGGTGGCCTCCCCCTCCATGTGTGTTCTCCATGACTCTTCTCCCTTGGGAAGAACTAACTCTGTCAAGAGTTGAAATCTATCTCAAACTGGGAACATTCTCTCTTTTCCAGGATTTAGAAGAGGAAGCAGGAGACACAGAGGGGGAAACAGAGGGAGAGAATGGAGGGGTAACATGCTATGTGGAGGGCTGCAGGGTAACCATATTCCCCTGTTATCAAGGAGAGGGAGCTGAGAAAGCCGATCTGGAATAAAAGTGAGAAAAACAGCAGCTTTCCAGTTTTTTTTCTCCTTGATTTTTGTGAGAATCCCCACATCCCTGTAATAAATTGCTCCAATTTATTTTATCTAGATCGAATTGGTTTCTGTAACTTGCAATCAAAGGATCCTAACTAAAACACAGACTAAGGAAGGCACTGATGATTTACTTGGCTTGTGGATTTATTTCCAATAATTTAAAATATAAATCTACAAAATTGTATCTTGGCTTGTATCCAGTTTAATAGGACTTTGGAACAGGAAGGTCAGGTATGGACTAAATGGCATAAGAGTGTGCTCTGGAATTAATACAGAACAGGTATTGGCCTCTTGTTATCTTTAAAAAAGTAGGCATATTATTTAAACTCTCTGAGCTTTAGTTTCCTTAACTTCAAAATGGATATCATATGTATCTCATAGGATTGTGGATAAAGTTAGTGAGCCACAATATGTAAAGTAACTAGCTAGCATGATGCAGGCATCCTCTCCTAGTTATGGGGAGTTTCTGTTGGGGAAAAGCTATCCATTTGCCAATTTTGTTCTTTGCTGTTGTTGTTTTGGGGACTGCTTAGTGTTGGGTCAGGAACTGGACAGAGCCGAACTCAGGCATGGAGGAGTTACAGTGTCTCCAAGGGGAGCTGGGAGGGGCAGGAGCTCAGATGACCTGAGGATGTTGGAACAGGAGAAGATAGACAGAAGGAAGAAGAGGGGCACATACAAGTTTGACTGTCCCGACGGTTTGGGTGATGGCCTGCCTGGGCGGATAGAGCCGCAGGATTCTCCTGAGAAGCTGCATGGCCAGTGCTGCAGGGGTCATTCCCCTTCCCACCAGACCGGGGTTCTCATGCATTTACATGTTCTGTTGCATTTGTTTGCAGCGCCCAGCTCTCCTGGAACCTCTTACGTAGGGTTTCTCATTCTTAATACTATTGAAATTTTGGGCCCATAGTTCTTCATTGTGAGCGCGGTTCTGTGCATTGCAGGGATGTTGATCAGCATTTTTGTCCTTTATCCACCAACTGTGATAACCAAAAATGTCACAAGTGTCTGAGGATGTTGCCAAGTAGCCTATGGGGTGGTAATGGTGCCAAATCACCCACGTTTGAGAATCACTGTTTTAAAATACATTTTTATAGATTAGTAACTCTGTTTTAATCAAGGACTCTAATCATAGAGACAACCGTCAGTAGAAATGCACATTGTACTCCCCTATTCTGCCCTGCGCCAGCCCCGCCCATTTCTTATTTTTATAAACTTGGCCCTGATGGCACCATGCACGACTTGTGAGAAGGCTGGATGGGGAATGAGAAGACCTGAGTCTAGATCCTTTCTACTCTGGGTTTGTGGGAGGAAAAAAAAAAAGAGAGAATATATGGAACTGATTATCAGTGGTTATTATTGCTATATTAAAGAGAAGTTTGCATAGCTACAGAGAACAATCTGGTGGTGGCCAGAGGCGAAGGGGTGGATGGATGGGAGAAATAAGGAAAGGGGATTAAAAGGTACAAACTTCCAGTTATCAAATCAATAAGAAATGCAGATACAATGTATAGCATAGGGAATATAATTAATAATATGTAACAACTTTGTTAAGGTGACATGGTAACCATCTGAGGGTTTTGGAGGGGAGAGGGGTGGAGGGGTTAGGTGAGCCTGGTAGTGGGTATTAAGGAGGGCATATATTGCATGGAGCACTGGGTGTGGTGCATAAACAATGAATCTTGGAACACTGAAAAAATAAAATTAAATTAAAAATAAACAAATTGAAAAAAAAGGTGACATGGTAACTAGATTTCTCGTGGTGATCACTTTGTATTGTATATAAATGTTGAATCACTATGATGTGTGTCTGAATTAAATATACCATTGTTAACTCACTTCAGTGAAAAATAAATAGAAAGAAATGTGTTGCTTTGTCTAGCTAAAAGTCAGCAGAGTTCAAATTCAAGAAGGTCCTTCCTTCAATTCACTCCCCACTCACATCTTGGAGGGCAGCAGAGATTATGTTGACTTGGCATCCGAAGCCCATTAGGACCAACCCAGGGTTAAAATGTTAAATGTCCAAGTCTCAGAGTGCGCTTGATTTGGGAGTTATAGGAATCCGGGAGGTCATAAATTAAGCCCACTCCTTTAAGCAGTATTAAAAATATATATTTAAAAAGTTGGTGTAATCCTTATATCATCTTGAACAGAGGGCAGCGAATACCATCTGGTCTGTATTGTTTTGTTTTGGGAATGATGTAGATCACTCCTGCTAACCCTTGATGTATGCACAGCAGGGTCCCCGTGGGCACAGACAGATCTGCTTCTGGGTTACTCATGCCTGCTTTTCATAGTTGCTTTTGTCTATCATCAGAGGCAGGAGGAGCTCACTATTGTCAGAATTTGTTTATCAAAAAATCCTTCCAGTTTCCTGCTGAAAATCAACTGTAGGCTAAGATACCAAATGGCTAACCAAATTAGAATAGTGTCTAGAATAGGGAATAAAAAGACTATATGAGGGCCCCACATTTCTCTCAGTCGTGAATAGTATTCATGAATGGACTTTATAATATATATTTCGAAAATGTATGACCTCCGTTCTCCTCTCTTATTAAAAACAAACATTGCTTTGTTCTGAGTGGGTGAGATTTTTAATAACTAACCTTTATTAAACTTACATGATAGAATACATACTATACCACCTAAGTTCAACCAATATTAGTTGGTAATGAAAATTTTTAGGAAGGGAATCAATTCTACCAGTAGGTTTCTTTGCCAGGAATCAAAGAACAACTCAGGAGTAAACAAAGAATTGGAGGAGAGGGACTCCTGGGTGGCTCAGTCGGTTAAGCGGCTGCCTTCGGCTCGGGTCATGATCCCAGGGTCCTGGGATCGAGTCCCACATCGGGCTCCTTGCTCGGCAGGGAGCCTGCTTCTCCCTCTGCCTGCTCTGCCTGCCGCTCCCCCTGCTTGTGCTCGCTCTCTCTCTTTGACAAATAAATAAATAAAATCTTAAAAAAAAAAATAAGAATTGAAGGAGAATACATTAATACTATATTTTGGAAAAAAAAATTGTTCAAAATATGTATATACAACCTTGTCAACTTAACTAAATAAAATGTTCCGCCCAAACAACGTAACCTAGAAATCATGTACCCAAGATATGCTTCTATTTGAACGATGTGGTTTTTTGTTTTTTTTTTTAAGATTTTATTTATTTATTTGACTGAGAGAGACAGCCAGAGAGGGAACACAAGCAGGGGGAGTGGGAAAGGGAGAACAGGCTTCCCACTGAGCAGGGAGCCCGATGGGGCGCTTGATCCCAGGACCCTGGGATCATGACCTGAGCCGAAGGCAGATGCTTAATGACTGAGCCACCAAGGCACCCCTGAATATTGTTTTAAGATGAGTATTGCAAGAGCACTTTTGATACATAGAACTTCTTTTATCTAAAGCTAAAGCTCATTTTTTTCAAAAATGCCTATGATGAAGGCCACCATGAGTGAGGCAGGCAACTTCGGGATTTTGCTGGGAAGGGAGAGAGTTGTATCTGGAAAACACTCTCAGAAATTCATCAGGATTGGGGTCCCCGAAGGCTGATGGAGTCCAGAGTCCGTGTCCTTTTCTGTATAGGTTGTATTTCTTGTGTTCTTGTTACAGTGAGAATCCTTTCTGGAAGGCAGGCATCTTAGAAAGTCATCTGGCCTATCTGGACAACTTCTCTTCTCTGTGGATTAGGAGTATTTTCTACCTGTAATTTGGGCTAGTCTGGGAAGGCAGCTTCCAGGTTTGCTGGACTGGGGACAAAGTAAGTCCAAATAGTTTAGTGTTTATTGGGTCCAAATGCTGCTCAAACTTTTGTCAGCTATGTGATGTGGAGTGAGATTTCTAATGAAATATATATTTAAAATGCTAGCATAGGGCTTGATGCAAAGTAAATACTCAACAAACTAATGTTTTATACTCACAAACTTACTATTATTTAAACACTATTCTTGTTTATTTATGATTCATTGAAGCTATCTGGCAAGTGAAAGTGTCTCCTCCCTGTCCAGTGCTATGGAATGTAAGGGTCAGACGATTGATGGGGGTGCTATGGCCTTCTGAGGCCTCCCCTCCCCTGCCCCTACACCAAATGGGTTCACCCAAGCCGATGAGATTTATCAAGTTGACTCAATGTGATGATGATGATGACGGTTTCATCTATGCTTTTCTCAATACCCCCTGACTGAGTCTCAGTTGACACCAAGATAGATGTGAGTGGAACTGAAAATCCTTGGTCCCCAAATATTTCTTCACCACTTTGTCTCAGGGTTTAGAATTCCCACCACGGACCACTCCTTCCTAATGGTGAGGGAAGTTTTGGAGAAGCAAAGGTGAGTTTGACTAGTTCATTCTTCCCTTTTAGAGGTGACAAAACAGATGAGAGAGCCCTCCCCCAACCCAGCTCTGGGCGCTATCATCACAGACACGTTCCTGGACAGGAAAGGCCATGGACAGCTTTAAACGTGTTAAGGTTTTTTTTTTTTTTTTTTTTTTTTAATGTTTTCCGTGGGTGATTTCTGTAGGAATAAATGCATAACATATGAGCAATTTCTCAGTGCCTTGAATTGACATCGTGGGCTTTCAGTAGAATCTTGGCCTCAGGCTTTGGTAGTTCATATGTCATTCTCCACTTTAGCTATAGAAGCGGCAGGTGGAGTGAAAAGAGCCTGTTTAGAGCAGCCAGATTTTGTTTTTGGTTGTCAGCTAAAACAGAAACCCCATCATTCTGGGCTTGGCAGCTTGTTAGTAGAAAAGCCACCGGGAAGCTCTGAGTTGGTAATTTGGAGCCCAGACTCATTCCCCAATACAGCTGCAGAGCAGCAGGTGGCTGTGACTTAAGCAAACACTAGCTTTAAAAACGTGAAATAGGAAAATGGAGATTTTTGTCTTTTGCGCCTATCAGTATGGCACTCCATCCAATTCAATGTAACAAGCATTTATTGAGCACCTACTGTGTGCCAGACACAGTCCTAGGTTTTGGGAATCTTCATTCCCTGGTTTAGAGTTTGATGTGGAGGTAGATGTGCACATAGATTCACAATAAAGAAAGCTATTCCTTCAGAGCCCTGGACAGGGACGGATTCTGATCATGGATTGGGAGAAGCCTTCTAGGAGAAAGTGAGCAGAAGCTAAAGGGATAAGTCGAACAGAAATGGATTGGAGGAAGGGGGTTGTAGGCAGCAGGAGTTGTCAGAGAAAAATCTGAAGGATATCAAGAGTGAGTGAGTGTGGGAGGAAATAAAATAGGGATGTCCTTGAATTCATAATTGATCATATCATTCTATCATGTCCAATTACAGTCCTAATTTTGAAAAAAGTTTACAGCTGTGTACCTATTTACAAATCTTACAGGGGAGAGTACATGGATCTACTTATTAATAGTGACAATCGACAGCTATTAGGATTAGAGATTATTTTAATTTCATCTTTTCAGGTCTGCTACAAAGAATTTGAAATTGAAACAGAAAACATATCTACTCCATTTTCAACAACCTGATCTCAGTGCCTGACACAGAGCACTCTTTCAGAAATAGTGGCATTAAAACATTTACCAATTGGAGTGGAAAGTGTGGAAATAAGAATGTTGATGGCAGAGGATGGAGCCAGCTCTGGGCTGCTCGGGTTCACAGCAGCCTGGAAGACCCAGAAGTCCCACAGGACAGGAAGTGTGGACAGTTTGAAAAAAATTCAGAAATCATACCTTTCTCCTCCCTCTTCTCTTTCTGCTCTCCCTGCCCTGCTGTCCGAGGAAGGATTGGGTTTGCCAGCGAATGGAAGGGCTGAGATACAGTGCATGGGCTGACCTCTGGGGCTACGGATTGATCCATGTCAGTTTTCAGCTGCTCTGACCTCCAGAAGAAACTTGTATGTAAAATAGAAGAAAAATGCTTTCTTCTTTGAACAGATGACAGAGTGGAGAATCAGAGGCAATGGCAGTTACATGAACTGAGGGTCTCTTAATTCAGTAGCTGGGGGATCTTCATCAAACAGCATGATGAATGAGAATTCCCAATACTCCAAGTGGAAGAGGTTGGCTACAAGGGGGTTAGAGCTGAGGGTAAGACCCAGATAGAACACAGGAGGACTAAAATTAACACTGAAATGGGGCAGCCCATCTTCTATTCATGCATTCTCTCTCTCCTCCATATTTATTAAGCACCTACTGAATACCATCATACTCTAGGAGCCCTGGTTCCAACCTTCAAGTGGCTCAGAGGCTAATAAAGCTACCTCTCTGGTCCAGGTGCACTTTAGGGACTCTGTAACTGTCTCATATCTTCTTCCAGTGTTTCCTGGCATCCTGTCATTCCACCCCCCTGCTCCTGCTGCCCCTACCCCAGCCATTCTTCCCTGAGGGATGCAGTGAGTGATAATCTAGACTCTTTCCCATGATATTAGCTGGACAGTAGGATTTAACCCCCTTTTCTCTTGAAGGTGACAAATCCTGGGGAGACAAAAAGGGCAAGTTCCAAACTCAATGGAGGAGAGTTAAGGGCTAGAAGTAGGGGAAGCTTCTTAAAATGCGGATTCCTGGGGCACCTGAGTGGCTCAGCTGGTTAGGAGTCCGGCTCTTGATCTTAGCTGAGGTCCTGATCTGAGTCATGAGTTCAAGTCCTGCATTGGGCCCCATGCTAGACATGAAGTCTACTTAAAAATGCAGATTCCTGGTCTCATAGCCCGATACTCTGGATAGATCTAGGGTGGGGCCCAGACTGGCTTCCTAACAATGAATGCCCCTGGTTGATTCTGAGGCAGATGGCCCTCTGCACTCTGGGGAATGTTGCTCTAGGCTTTGAGTCTTGCCATCTTGATGGGTTCTCTCACTGGTGATGGATTCTGGCTGTGGCCCCCAGAATCTTCTGTAAACAACTGTTAGGTGTCCAATCAGACAAGGGTAGTTCAGCCCCACTTCTTGACTCACCTTCTTGCTGAGCCCCTTTCTCTTGAGCCCTCTCTGCTCTTGTGCAATTGGATCGAGAAGCGGCATTTTTAAAGGGGCTTGTTCAACGTCCTCTAGGTTTCAGGAAAAATCCTACAGAGATTTGCTATTTTCTCAGTAGAATTTCGGAGAGATCTCCTTTAGGTCAGTGTAGTGATAGCATGGTAACCAAACTTCTTTTCCAAGAGGGAAATTTGGGCCAATCAGTACAGAATAACCCTCTGACAGCTGTGTTTCAGATAGGCTGTGGCAACCCATCCAAGCTACCAACAGCATTTAAGGATCTTCTTGATATTACCTCCGTCACTTGCCATGTTCTGATCACTCACCCTTCCATTTCAGTTGTGAGCTATGGGTTCTTATTGGGGTTGAGTCCGTTCATCTGCTTCTCAGATCTCAGCATTGGCCGAGTTTTTGATTCATTGCATCTTCAAACCTGACCTTGACCTTTTACCTCAGATCCCAGGTATTCTCTGAGCCAGGTTTTATTTCCCGGTATTGCTGCTCAGCACGAGGACTGAGAATAACGGCAAAGCATGATACAGGGCGGCCCCCATGTTCCTAAAGCATTAGCTTTAGAAACGTGTGGTCAGTGCGCTCTGAGGAGCTTTGCCAGCTTGATCAACACATCTAAGGTTCTGACATAAGTCTCGGACCTTGCCTCTGGACCTTTTATCAACAAATTACAATATGGGACCTGTAGTTAAATTTCCACCTTTCTGTGTTTTATTGAAGCAAAAAACAGAAGGCACATGCTCTTCTGGGATTGGGGAAACTAGATCTTATGCTGCATCTGAGAGTTGGAAGTTATTTAACCAAGGTCTGAGAAGCAGTGATAAAAAGCATCTCATTTTGGTTCATGGTGAGGCTCATGCAGTGTGACTGGGAAGGCAGCTAACCCCTGCGAAGGGTAAACAGACCACGCTGCTTCTGTTCTTTGTAGCCCCTGTAAAATCAGATAGCTTCGTGGAGGAAATGATAGAAGGTCATATTTGCATGGGTTGGCAAGACCACTTTATCTCCTTCCTGATTTGGCCTACAGTTTGTAAGTGTTAACTTCTGAGTCACTTCTGCAAAAGATCTCTTTCTCTTTGGCAATTTTCTTAACATCACCACCACCTCCTTTTCCCCCTCTGATTTATTCTTCCTCTGAACTCTCAGAACTTATTGTCCACATGGTTCATTTTCCATTGATTATTTCTCATCCTTTTCCGTTTCTGGGTTCAGCAATTTGAGAGCCTATTCCATATTGCCCTTTACAAGAAAGATTGGGGAGACAAGTGTTCCATTCCTTCTTCCCTGCTCCTGCTCCATCTGCATGTTTCTCTTCCCATTTTCTCTACCCTGCCACCTGTTCTCAAGGGGGGGCGGCTCGTACTTGGAAGGTTCACCAGCGGGGAGGGAGGCGGTCGTCAGTGAGCACGGCCACCCTGTGCTTTCAAAGTCAGCACAGGCTGCCGTCCTTACTCTGGTATTTCTTGCTCTTACGTGACAAGTGTGTCCTGGCAGGCTATTTTCTCCTACTTCATACGTTGGTGTTCGTCAGGCTTCCGTCTATCGAGGCCTGAGCATCTCCTGTTTGGTGCTGGAGGGGGTGGAGTTATTTATATTCGTTGTGTGCGCATGCGTGGGTGTGCGTGTATGTGGGTGGAGACAAGACTGAAGCGCAGTCTGTGTCCGCGGAGTCAGCTGTGACCAGAGAACCCTGGTCCTCAGCTTATTATCTGATGCAGGCCAGACTCCACAAAGAAATCAGCACAGTGCGTTTTCCATAGTGCTTTCCCATTGTGCATGCTTGAAGGAGTGAGCAAAAGAAGGAAGTGATGAAGAAGCAAAAGAAGGGATCTTTAGAGAGACCTCTTAAAAAGAGATTTGGATGTTTGGCAGTAATGGAAGAAGACACCTTCCCCGTGTCTGGGAAGGGCTAGCCTGAGGCAAAGTTGTCAAGTAGTTAGCCTGGTTGTCAGGGGCCTTCTTCCTACCTCAGTCATCTAGTTTGCTAATTCTGTCTTCAGGCTGTTCTGATTCTTCATGTTGTTTTTATTCTACTGGCTTTCAGTTCCGTATTTAACCCCCAGACACATTCCTTGTCCGCTGTTTAGCGGAGATAATTTCAATGTTTGAACACTAGTGGGTTAGGAGGCATGGACCTAAGGTCCATAGGAAATGCTTTTCAGGGCACTGTGGGGAAGGGGAGCTGGAGGATCCCTTTGGGGTTGTTGGTCAGTGGGAAGCAGGAGAGGGAGGAAGGGAATGATCCTACAAGTTAGTTCTTTTCTGTTTATTGTAGGTGAGAGGCTTCTAGGGTTTGCTATAGGGCCAATAAAGCGAATACGCACTTAATATGGAGGAAGGCTCATGTGGAGAAGGATGTCAGCCTTCCCTGTGAAGGGAAATCAGGTCACAGGTGAGGATAGCTGCCTGTGTGGTATGGTCTAGAAGGTAGGGAAAGTCTTGTTGAAAAATTATCCCTTTGCTGACTCACTGTGGTGCTGGAAATGCTCACCCCTGTGGATTTAGGTATATTTTGCAAAGCCTTTGCCAAATAATAATGGGGTTAATGAGGAGGTAATGTACTATACAAGGAAATACCTCAACCAGGGGTGGTAATGTATAAACTCATGAACGCATACGAAACACAGGCACAGAGTACTTGGTAAAGCACGGTTACTTGTGGCTGAGCCTAGGGACTGGAACAGAGGTCTAGTCCATTTTGAGAGACTAGTGTGTTGCCAGAGGGGCATGTGCGAAGATTCTGGGAGAGAGATATTTAGATAGAAAGTGAGGCACCGAAGATGATCTTTTCTTTTTTTCCTTAATTTAAATATTTTATTTGTTTGAAAGAGAGAGAGAGAGCCCATGAACTGAGGCAGAGGGCAGAAGCAGAGGGAGAAGGAGACTCCCTGTGGAGCCTGGAGCCCAGTGGGGGGGGGAGGAGGGGCTCGACGTGGGGCTCGATCCCAACACCCCGAGATCATGACCTGAGCAAAAGTTAAATGTTTAACTAACTGAGCCACCCAGGCGCCCCTGATAATCTTTCTTAACTTCACAATTTTCCCAACTTTTATTTTTTCTGTTGCTATTTTTATTCATATTTAAATGTTTGGGGAGTGGATCAGTAGTTCACCATAAAGGAGAAACTTTAACTAACTGCCTGTTAGAATGTATTAGATTATCAGACTGGTTATCTCAGGTTTATAAAATACATCTATTCAGAGTAGTGAACTCTATGGGCTGATTGTCTATGTTATCCAAATGAATGAAATAATTGATAGATATCCTTAAAATCAGTCCACAATACCAAAGGGAAAAGAAAAGGACCTTTTTTACAGTAGCCTAGGTTTTAGCTCATCACACACTTGCTCTGCAAGAGGGAGGGGGCGATTTGTGTATCTTGTAAATTGCAGAATTAGGGTGATATCCATGATCTCCTCTTAACATTTACTAGGATAAACAGGAATATCTCTGACCATCAGAGTGTTGAGTTAGAGAAATAAGCATATTCCTTCTAATTAATCTGGCTAGTCCCTACAGTAACTTTAACAAGCTATTATATGTGGAGAGATGAAACATTCCAATTATTTTTCTATAATACTATAATCCTTTTACAAGTGCTTCCCTCTGATGTATAATCGCCTAAATCAGACACTGAAGAAGAAATAGCAGCTTTGATTTGACAAGCCTATCATTCTCCCTGAAGAGGGTGAAAAACAACCCACCAAAAACCTTGATTCCCTTAACAGTTGTGAAGTAGTCCCTTCCGAGGGAAATCTTTCTGCCGCTGAGTGCTGAGTACTCCTTCTGTGCTTGATTTGTTTCCTGCAGGGGCCACCGCTGATTTGGGGGTAGCATTTGGATTCAGCCACTGTTTTCTTTCTGATGAGCATGAACACAGCATGAAGTGAGCAGGAGTGGGCATGGGAAGAGGGGCAGCAAAGGTCAGGAAGAAACGTATGAGTGGAAAGAGTCAGAGGGGCAGGAAAGAGGGAAGGGCACACGGAGGAGGAAGGTGCATGGCAAGCAGCCAAACTCCATCAAGCCAGCTCACAACAAGAGACAGGGACAGTCCAGGAGGGAAAACTAGCTCTAGATGGAAACAGAAACCTGGGCTTTGAGTTCTGTGGGATTGGGGAGCTGGTTTTGAGCCTGGGTCTCCTCTTTTCTAGCTGTGTGATTTTAACCGCCACAATTACTATTGTAAGATTTTTATTTTTATTTTTAATTTTTATTTATTCATTTGAGAGAGAGAGAACAAAGGAGAGCACAAGCAGGGGGGAGGGGCAGAGGAAGAGGGAGAAGCAGACTCCCCACTGAGCAG
This sequence comes from Potos flavus, assembly GCA_028534135.1. Lineage (NCBI taxonomy): Eukaryota > Metazoa > Chordata > Mammalia > Carnivora > Procyonidae > Potos > Potos flavus. The sequence goes on from CM052885.1 coordinate 35,205,913, forward strand.
GGAGCCCCGATGCAGGGCTCCATCCCAGGACCCTGGGATTACGACCTGAGCCGAAGGCAGACGCTTAACTGACTGAGCCACCCAGGCGCACCCAAGATTTTTTTTTTTGAAAAGTGAAAAACCCTGTGGATTTTTCATCATGCAAATATGAGTCATCCTTAGATATTTTATAGAGATACCACTAGATACGTATAGAGTTAGATTGAGAAGCAGCAGAGAGACGAAGCTTATACTCATTTAGGAAGATTTCAGAGTGTACATTATATGTGACAAGTTTATTGAAGAGTTGCCACTCTTTGGGGGTAGAAACAGGAAATGGTTTTGTTGTTGTTGTTGTTTGTTTGTTTGTTTCCTGAACAAGTGCTACCAGCTCTGCACTCTCCAACCTTTCTGCTTGGTAGCAAGATTCTTTATGGCCTCAGTCCCATTTCCTCATTTCTCAGACACTTTCTGTTAACAAACCGGTCTCATGACAATTGTGTGAGACTCTGTTGTGATTATTTAAAACTTCGTACTCAGGCATTAACCAAAGCCATTGTCTCCCCAGTACTTGGAGTTGGACCAGGAGTATGAAGGAAAGAGGGGGCTGAGGTCCCTCCTTCCACAATGTTGTGATTCCCCCTTCTGTGCTCATCCTTACCTTTCATCGAGGTCTGCCCCGGAGGCTAATGGGAGTATTGCCAGTGAGAGATCCACACCCAAACTGATCCTTGTGCATCGGGGTGGTCCCTTCTGGCTAACCCTTATCTGGAGGCTCCCAAGAGTCCTCTGCTCAGAAGGCCTGTTTGCTTTGTGGCTGATTTCAGCAAGTACTTTGAGGACATTGCTGCCCCCGAATGTGGATTTTCTGAACTTAGAAGTGGGAAATGTTTGTTGGCTTATTTTCTTAGCTGTATCGTGAGTTGTCGAAACTAGGAAAATTGAAGAGAAACTAATTTCTCTGGAGTTTAATATGTATATTGGTATGTAAGTGTATGATGTGTATATATTAATGTACATATTAAACTCTAGCAGGATCTATCTATCTATCTATCTATCTATCTATCTATCTATCTGTCATCATTTATCTATCATCCATCTACGGTCTTCCATTTTTATCTAAAGCCCAGCATAGAAAATCTTGAAACCCTTTCTTGAATACAATTTTTTTCAAATTTCTTTATTTTGAAAAGTGGTAAATGTTCCCTGTATTTTATAGAAAAAAAATCACTTTCATGATGCTAGAGCTTCTCTTGTAAATTAAAACTTTTTCCAGAGTTATTGAGATATAATCGACATCTAACATTGTGTAAGTTGAAAGGGTACAATGTAATAATTTGATATACGTATGTATTGTGAAATGGCTACCACAGTATGGTGAGTTAACCTTTCCATCACCTTTGCATTGATGGGGGTAGATTTTCCTTGATCTTAAATGTTCTCTAAGCCTTTCTAAGGACCAGCTAATGGAATTATCTTTTTCTGCCTCTTTTAGAAGCTTTGAGATAGGGAAACTGAAGGGACCCACGAAAGACTGCTTTTTTGCTGCTGCTTTCCTTTTTTCTTTTTTTAAAAGATTTTATTTATTTATTTGAGAGAGAGAGAAAGCAAGAGACAGCAGGAGCAGAGGGGGAGGGGCAGAGGAAGAGGGAGAAGCAGACTCCCCACTGAGAAGGGAGCCTGATGCGGGACTTGATCTGGGATCACAACCCGAGTCAAAGGCAGATGCTTGATTGACTGAGCCACCCAAGTGCCCTGCTGCTACTTTTCTTGCTAGGACCTCCTCCACCCTACACATGGCTTATAGTACCCAGAATGTATGTCCTCCTTGGAAAGGTCAAGGAGCTAATGATTTCTTTGGAGTCTTCCAGCACAGTAGATAACATCTAAAGGAGTGACAGGGCAATGTCATCATGTATGTTTTCCAAGACCATGACGCCAAGAGCCCTGGCTCCGGGGCATGAGGAACTTGTGGAGGACTCATGGAGGACCTGAGCATTCGTCTTTGTTGGTCCAGTTCCTGAGTGCCTGAGAAGACATGTACACCAGACCACCACCCTCAGTAAGAACCCCTGACCCCAAGCAAAAATGAGACTCTCCTTTCCTTTCTGAGTCGCCCAGACACCTGCAGTCTCTATCTACCTTCAATAAACTCTGCTCTCACTTCGTCCGGGCTCACATGTGATTTCTCTCCTGCACTTAGCCGAAGACTCTGTTGGCTGGTTCTGTGGGACTCCTCAGACCCGGCCTACCTGCATCAACTTGGCCTTCCAAAATGCAAGCGCCGAAGATTATCTCTGATGTTGGGCTCAGCCAAGAGCTTTCCAAAAAATCTAGAAAAACCGCTTTGCTTTCCCAAGTCCTCACCAAGGCTGCCATTGTTGTGGACTCTCTTCCGCGGTCTCTCAGCAATGTCATTTTTTTTAGTTCAGAATGCCAGAGGCTCCCATTTAGGTGTGCGGCCAAATGTGCCCGACAGCTGCCTTCCCTAAATTGGGCTGCAGCAGCTGAAAATCTGCCCGGAGAAGAACCGGGCAGATTTTTGGCTTTAGGGAAATCCTGGAGCAGCTCACAACTTTGCTTCCCCACATGTCCGCAACAGAAGGTGCATGGAATAATGATCCAGTGTTGCTTCCTAGGTGATTTTGTACCGTCTGGACCATGATCTGAGAGACAGGCTTTCACGATGTTTCCAAAAATGCACATTGTTCTTAGTTTCTTGTAATGAACATCTTTCTGAGGCAAAGCAATCTCCCCAGAGGATGAAGAACCATGGCCTCTGGGCTTGGTTCCAAATAGAACCACAGGGCCCTGGAGCAAGTATAGCGTTATTATCGTTATCGTCGCTGGAAGCTCTAAATCTGGTCCAAGTGGGCAATCTCACCTTCTGCCCTAGGGCCAGGCCTCCAGATCTGTTTTTAAATCCCCCTGATGTTAATGATTTGCCGCCATGGTTACAAACTTCTGGGGATATTGGAATGTTCCATCTCTCTCTGCCTCTTAAGAAGGTAAAACAGTGTTTAATCTTTCTTATTAAAGAAGGTAGATACACAGATCTGAAAATAGCACATTCCTGTAATGGCATCAAGATCGGGCGGTCCCTTTTCTCAAAACGTAATGATATTTTCTTAGGCAGGGATTCGGCATTCGTAATGGTTTTCAGCCGCCTCTTCCCTCTGATCATTATAATTGAATATTGTATACATTCAAATGTTCTATTTATGCTAATGCATTGGTTATAAGGAATGACACAACTATTCAGATTATGCTGGTTGCATTAAGAATGGAAAAAAGGCTGCATTGAGGTAATAATTTCATTATTTTTATAATTATTTCTTCCTCATTAATGCACCTTGAAATCTTCATATTCAAAGCTAGTGTTTATTGAACAAAATTGCCCTTACTTAGGCTACATCATTGTTCACAAAATCTGTAAGACTGGGAAACATTTGAATATCCACCCTCCCTATGTTTATCAGTTGAGATTGATATCATCTCCTGGTCAAAGAGAACCAAACTAAAGAAGTTAGAAGTTGATTTCTGTCTGACAAGGAAGTGTGGAGCCCGAGGCAGTCTAAGGCTGGTATTGTGCCTCTGTTCTACAAGTTGTGAGCAATTCAGGCTTCTTCCAGCATGTTCATCCACTTTTTGTGCCCTGTATTCTTAATGTCAATTGATGGCCCAAGATGGCTGCATTGGCTTCAGCCCTCTGGCTGACCTTCCAGTCTACAAAAAGGAGGAAGGGCTGGAGCATGGTAGGCATGTCAACTGGCCTTTAAGAAAGTTCCTTGGAGGTGCAACACATCATTTTTGTTTAGATCTCATCAACCAGATTTTAGGCAGCTGGCCCCGTTTAATGGCAAAGGACCCTGAGAAGCAATCCACCCCCTACTTTTTTTCCCTGGGCTGTCATGGATTGAGATAAAAAAACAAAAATGAGGGGTGCCTGGGTGGCTCAGTAGGTTAAATGTCTGCCTTTGGCTCAGGTCATGATCTCAGGGTCCTGGGATGGAGCCCCACATGGGGGCTCCCTGCTCAGTGGGGAGCCTGCTTCTCCCCCTCCCTCTGCCTCTCCCCCTGCTTGTGCTCTCTCTCTCTCTGGGTCAAATAAATAAATAAAATCTTTAAAAAACAAAAATGAAAAACAAAACAAACAAAAAACTCACTAAAAAACCCAGGATTCTATTACAATGGAAGAAGGGAGAAAGTCTATTGGTAGTCAGCCAGCAGTCTCAGCCTCATTGTCCTCTAGCCTTTGAATGAGCCAGAGGGACAAGGTTGAAGCTTCTTTGAAAACTAATCTAAATGAGGCCAATGGAGGGTCATTCATATTCTGCCCCAACGGCTGGCCTAATGGGCAGTTTCTCTTGGCTCTCTGGGGAAAGACATTTCTTCCTCTCAGCCTGCATTTATTATGGAACCCATTCATGCTCTTTAAAATGTTAAAGCTTTGAATAAAATGCAAATGTTCTCTGTGAATATTAATGGATTAACTGGCGAGATGTAGTACAAAGAGCACAGATGTTGGAATCAGACAGAACCACATTTAATTCTGGGTCTGTCACTTAATAAGTGAGTGAACATGGGAACCCATATGAATATCCTGGCCTCAGTTTTCTCATCTATAAAATAAGTGCAATAATACTTCACATGTTTTACGTATGTATGGAGTAAAGTATATAATGTTCGAAAAGTGCAAAGTTGGTGATTAAAAATGATCCCTCCTTTGCCTTTCCCTATTAGCCATGAACGTAACAGCTCCAATCAGATTCTTACATTACCACAGCACGAGGTTCCCAGCACATGGAGCTGATGATGGGTAAGTTTTGATAGGGGATGGCCAGAATTATTCTGGGGACAAGGGGGAGCTCTCCGAAAGAGCTACATGAGTTGTTAATGATGAAGGATAGTTAGAAGGCAGTCGGGCACCCTAAGAGGAAGCCACCCTAAGAGGAAACCACCCTTAAAAGGGTTCTATACCACACGGAAAGGAGCCCTGCACCTTTTTGCACGGGACAGATTGACGACAAAAACCTGATTGGATGACAGGCACAGGGAGGGTTAATTAGATTAAAACAGCTGCCAACAAAGCCTATAAAAACCCCCGAGACTCTCCTGGCAACCCTCTCCTGTCCCCTCCCTCCTTGGGAGCTTTGTACTATCACTTGGCTATTGCTCAATACACCTTGCTTTGCTGCCCATCCATCTGTCTGGTCTACCTCTTCATTCTTCGAAGCGAAGTGGCCAGGAACCTCAGGCACCGACGGAGGAAAAAATCCTGTAACGCTATGGGACTAGGTCCCGACCAACATTAGGCAGGATTAGAACTCCCAAGTGCACCCGGGAGACCGTTTATTTTGGCCTGTTGCTGTGGTAGTCTAATTCAGCCATTTTAGCATGGGAGCATTTTGACATAATCTGAAACACAAACCACCCCACTTTCACCCTTTACAAATTGTCAGTGGGCAGGGGAAAGCAGCATCCACCTGGAGTGAACCTCCAGAGGTGTTTGAACAATGGGGCGTGTGTCAGGAGTGAAGGTGAGAGACTCCATGGTGGAGTAAGGACCAGGGGTGGCTCTTGCACACTTCTTCTTCTTTTTTTTTTTTTTAAGATAATAAAGAAAAATAGTGTCTTTACTTTTTATCTTGGATACTGAAACACCAAAAATATCCTGCTTCCAGTGCAGTCTCAGTGCTGAATAAGCATAGCGTGTATCCTGCTTTGGAAAAGACAGTCATTTAGGAGATGCGAAGTCCTTCAGAACTTCAGGAAATCATCCAGGAAATACAAGGACCTAAGACCCTTCAGAGGGACGGAGAGCCGTCAGCAGGCTGCACGGCCGCCCGCTGTGTGCACTGGTCGTGTTCCTGTGCTTTTAGTTTGGGCATCGGCTGGGGCTGTGGTCTAGGGTGGGGTTCGCCATGGGTGGTTTTACCCCTGTAAAGGACTGTTGCAAAGAATTGCTCCCCAGCTCCTTTCCCACCCCGCCCCCCCCATCCCCCCGCGGTTTCCTGCGACCATCTCTATGCTGTATGTGGGCACAGTGAAGCAATAACGCACCAGCGGTGGCTTTCAGCGCTGCGGAAATCCTTTTCCTTGATAAACTAGGATAGGAGCCTGTGGCCAAGATAAACGCCCGAGAAGGGGGAAGCTAGCCAGGACCTTGAAAGAAAAAGCCTTATCTAGGTCATAATAGGCACGCAGAGAAATTCCGCTGCAAAGAGTATTTTTTAGACCTCAGAATTTTGTGTCATATCATGTTTCTGTTTAAAACCCTTCTGTCTGGCAGTGCCTCAAAATTGAAGAGGAAAGAGAAAAAATCAGATAAATGTGGCTGTGTATCTTATCTTTGTTATAACGTGATGGTGATTCCCTTGGTGTCTGCTTTGCGGTCCCTAAATAGGGATTTAAGGAGTAAAGTAAGGTAGCCATTCTACGAAGAAATATGGTATATTTTTAAAATTACCAATCCGCGACACTACACTTATGGGGTTAGAACTGAGAAAGCAGTGAAGAGAGGGTTTTGAGAAAGAAGTAAGTTAAACTGTCAGCTCTTACCTATGTGTGTTACAAACGGTTCCTGGATCAGATACAGCAGTGCCTGTGTCATGTATCGTAATTGTGAGGCGTAAATAAAACATTATGGTAGCAAAAAGTCATGTGACTTTTATGTGGAGAAATAAAAATGACCTATTGTCTACTATAAATTGGGGTGCAGGCATCATGTGAGGCAAATGGAGGCCAAGAAATAAAATATGTGTGATATATGGCCACAATTTTCTAAGCTTTAAATCTCCCCATATGGAAGTTGATCTTAAGTGTAGCTGTGGATTGAATCTTGAACCCTTAAATTAACTATATGAATTTGTTGAATTTAAAAACAAACTCAAAATATATACTTTCCTACCAACAGAAATAAAATGTTTTTCTTTTTTTTTTCAACCAACCAGGGAACGAACCAGTTTCAACTGGGTCAAGACTTAAATATATTCAAAGTCTGAAGACATAAACAAAAATAGACCCTGGGTCAAATAAAAAATCCATTTGGTCACCTCGTAAGAGGGTCAAACCATCAAAGTATTCTTATGAACAGATACCATTATTGGACAGTAGGACAGGAGGAAGCAAACTGCCCCATCCTCGCCCTTCTTTTAAACCTTTTTAAAAATTATTATTATACATACTTTTTAAAAAATTCATTCGCCCCTAGTACACCTTTCAGCATTTAGATTTTTCATTCCGTTGTAACATGACACATTTTGCATCGTAAATATTTGCTTAATATATGGCCGATTTCTCATTTCTCTAATATTTAATTTCATCTTGGGCTTTCTTGCTGGTTTTAATTGAAAATTTCATCGAGTAAATACGTTGGGCTCCCAAGTCTAGATTCATCAGTTCACAGAGGGCACAGCTTGCTTGTGGCCTGAGATGCTGTGTTTATTGATTGACATGCTAAGGCTTTAGACAGGTGTTTTTGCGGAGTGAGGATGCCGAGACATAGAGGAAGAGAGAGATCTGCAAGTTGACAACGTGCCTCACTTTATAAATGTTCGCATGTGTTGAAGAAATTGGCAAGTTTAGATTTGTTTTTTGTTTTTTTAGCATGACCGATGTTCAGTCTGGTTTAGATAGAAGAGCCATCTACTGTCTCTGATTAATCACCGAGGTGACTTGCAGTGAAAAACAGTCACTGAGAAATTGCTGGGACTGGGAGAAGGATAACAGGAGAGACCCTTGCATGTCTTTCGAAACCACTTCCCAAGCAGTCTAGCCTTGTCAGAGCCTGCCCTGGTTTTGCACTGGGTGAACACTTCTGAGGACCTGCTCTCTCCCCAGGCTGACATTCCCGCATTTATTTACAGGCTACTCGGTGCTTACATCGGTGCGCCTCAGGGTTTGGTATTTGGTGCTACATTATTTTTGTTTTATCTTCCCCTCAAATGCATTGAACCGAATCAAAAAATACTGCCGTTAAGACACAGGCACACACAAAAAAGGCAGGAGCAGGTCTGGCACCGGGAGGCAGGAACTGGGTTTGCTCCGCCGGGGGCTAGGTATGCCCACACGAGCAAGATCCCGCTTCTCCTAAAGGGGGTGGGGGCCGAAATGAGGTACACCTGAGATGAAAATGATGAACATTTTTTTAAAAGATTTTATTTATTTATTTGAGAGAGGGAGAGAGAGCATGGGTAGGGGGGGCGATGGGGGGGCAGAGAGAGACGGACAAGCAGACTCCCCGCTGAGCAAAGAGCCCGATGTGTGACTCGATCCCAGGACCCCAGGATCATGACCCAAGCCCAAGGCAGACACTTAACCAGCTGAACCACCCAGACGCCCCAAGACTATGAATATTTTTTAAAAACTCCTGGATGAAAGATGCCTAATAAATCTTCCTACTTAATTTTGTTTCTGTTGGTTTCACTTTCATTTTGTTTTGTGTTTGGCGTGTATATTCCTAATGTGTATGGCTATTTTGATCAAATACAATAGCTACCCTCTTGGACGAAGGATAAAGGATAAAGGCACGCTTGCTTATCAATTTTCCCCCTGGTTATGGCCCTTGGAATCAGAATGCTGGGCTGATACGACCATGGGCTTAACCTCACCCCTAACTGTCATGGTCTGTGTTAGAAAGAAATCCGTATTTTGTTATCTCTGTGTTTCCCTAGAAGGAGACGTCTACTTTCTCCCTGCAGCATGGGGGTGGTATTGGAGGGACTGGTCTGCCTCTCCCTGGAGCGGTCTTTACTCAGGTCTCTGCCCAGGAAGAAGAATGACTTCTTTCATTGGTGAGATTAGCGAAAAGCTAATTTCTGTTGACCTCATCACCTAGGCAACGAGGCTAATGCATTGAAAAGACAAAGCTTGCCAATCACTCCTGCTCTTGGAGTCTCCATTTTAATGATCAGGTTTGTGAATGGGCTTTACCTTGCATTTTGGACTTTCTGAGGTGGATGCTTTGATCCCCATCTTGTCATTAGTCTTTGTGTATGGGTCCTTACCCCACTATAAGGAAGAGGAGGGGGGGTAATTGGCCTTCTCAGTGTGTTCACCACCCAGGTGCTGGCCCAGTGGCTACCTAGGGCTCCCCACTGTTGAGACCTTTCCAAGACTGACCTACCATGGCTCCCCAACCATGTTGATTGTCAGAATCATTTGGGACGCCTGGTAAGAATACATATTCCTTGTACTAACTCCAGAGCTAAGCAAGTAACCCTTCATGGAGTGGGGTATGAGATTCCCTATTTTGAGCATGTCCTACAGGTAACTGTGGTGATCAGCCAAGGTTGAGAAGCATCCCCTGAGACCTTTCCCAGTATCCTCTTCTACAATTAAAACTGCACTTGACCTTGTCATATTCTTTTAGGTTGCTATTTTGGAACTGCTCGACGATTCATGTTGGTAGGGGCGATTGGTTTAATATATGACTATTCCAAAAGAGGGTATCTGCCTGTGTCAACAAAGACCTTCTGGAAACCATACTAGAATTGAGAGAGAGATGCCATTTCAGTCTGTGTCGGCCTGAGATAGTGTACAGGGGGAGCGGTGGACGGAGCCCTCCCAGCACCGTGCCCATCACACCTCGCAGGCCACAGCCCTCCTGCAGAAGTCACGCAGGCCTGCGGTGTGTATTTCAGGGTGATAGGCTTTTCTGTCCCTGCTGCTGTACTTGGAATGAGAGAGTAGATGAAATGTAAATTCAAGCACATTTGGGAATGAGCAGTTCGTTCTTTTGAATAGATTGGCATGGAGGAGGAGATGCAGGTGACAGGCCAGGAGCTGGTGACATTCATAAATTATCAGATCCTAAAATTCACATTCTAACAGGATTATTTTAAAGAAGCTTAGCTCTCTTTGGGCGCATAATGTCTTATTCTTTCATCTTAAGCATTCGTGTTTGATAAGAACGATCCCTCATGTAAATTCATTTATTGTAATTCAATCCTTCCTAAATTCCCTTGATATGGAGCTACAGAATGTTACTTTTCTTTTTCCTCTTGAGAAAGGTGCTAAAAATGCAATACTGCCTTATGGTATATGAATTCATCCAAAATCCTTGCAACAAATTCTCTTGCCTTTTAGAAGCTCTGCCTCTCTCTAACTTGGTTTTCATCTGCCGAACAAATTATTGTCCACTTCTGAGATTTTATACACACATATATAAATTTTATACATATATATTATATATACACACACATATGTTATATATATTATATATATATATGTGAATTGGATTCAACCAAAGTTCTCCAGTTGATCAATTTACTCCCTTCTCCATTCCTGAGCAGTCTGCCTTTCCCCACTTTGATGCTTTTCAGCCATTTTGTTTCTCCCCGTGGATGACTGCCCCTTCCGAGTGACCATCCTCGTTGGCCCCCCGCCACTGCCCATCCAGAATCATGGCACTGACAGGGCTGCCAAGAGATGAATTATGTGAGGATTGGTCACTGAGCTTCCTGATGCTGACCTTAAAGTCAGGAGGGGTGTTGTTTATCTTTCCCTGGAAAGCCCAAGCTAAAATTAGCGGTGATAGGCCAGTTACACTCTTGTGAGTGTTTAGTTCCTAGATTGAGAGTAAGTGTCTGCCAGGCATTCTGAGAGGTGAAGAGAGAGGGGTTCTGGGTGCTTTGCCTCGTGCAGATGAAGAAGCAGAAGGACTTCCTCTGCACGCCAAGTAGTTCTTGCCATTCTGTTGCAAGATCGATGCAATTCAGTGCTCTACTTTGTTGACGCTTTATGCCTGGCAAGTGTAGCTGCTCAGCCTTGGAGCCAGAGATGGTGTATCTTACCAGTGACATGTCTGTAGGAAATAGGCCTAGTAAATTAGTAGTTGCTATGGGACAGTGAGTGAAGAATTCAGCTGCAAGAAGCAAGCAGAGCAGGAGGCCCTGTGTTTGCTCTGACCTCTGCAGTCTGATTTAGGACCAATGGAGAAACGCTTTGGTGTTCCAAATCCTAACTCAGAAATTCATTTCTTTGAGATCATATACTCTACTTCCAGGAATTCTGTGTTAACATGTCAAGTGTTTATGCTCCCTAGAGTGTCTAGTTATTATTATTGGCCCTCTAAAATGTATCTTGGTCACTCACCAGGTGCGAACGGCATCCTGAGGGCTGAGCCAAAGGCTCAGGAGTAGGTAAGAGCGGGAAGCTATGCTCACTTTCTCCTAGGAAAGGCCCCTTGGTCCTTTAGCAAAGTTGGCTGTAAGCTGCAATAGGCCGTGAGAGTAATTGCCTGGGATCCAACCTGATGAGCAGATGCTTAAAATGGAGGCCTGAAAGGTCTAGGGTCTGTGTTGGGACTATTCCTGTTTACAAGCCACTCTCTTGGTTCTTGAGAACCCTGTGCTCTCCTCTAACGCACCCCAGGAAGGGAGTCCTGGGAGAAGGCCCCTTCCATCCTTTGCTTAGATTCATGGTTCTCCTGATGCAACTTTACTCAGGGATTTTTCATAAACCTTTGGATGTCACAGTAAATTGCTGTCTGCCCATCCTTACTTAGGAATATGATTTAAATTTTAAAATTTATATCTATACCTTTTTTTTTTTTTTTTTGCATTGAGTATAAATACCTTTGGTGCTGCTCCTTATGTCATAATCATTTTTAAGCAAAAGGAAAGATTAGCCAAAGAGATTGGCTTCTAGGATGGACAGCTTACTGGTTTCTAAGGAAAAATGTATTTGCCCAACTACTTAGAGTCAGGAGGTATTATTTTAGTGATTAATACACCCCTATACCTTCTATTTCTTGTTTGTGGTAAAGGATGTGAGCCTTGCTTTTAGGCATGTGGGACAATGCATAGGGGAATTTTCTACTTATTCTGAATCCCAGATCCTACATCAGAAGTCCTTGGGTCAGTATATGCCTAGCCATTCTGCTTAATGTTTTGTAGTTTTGTCCTTATAATCTCTATGAAAGGCAATCAAGATTTTTATCTTTCTAAGTCTCACTGTAAACAGGAACAATGAGTCTTTTCCAGAGAAGGAAACAGAACACTGATATACAGATGTGTGTGTGTGCGCACACGTGCGCGTGTGTGGTCAATTCTGTGCTATACTATAAAAAAGGTAAATGAGATGGAAAGGAGCAATACAGGGGCTACAAATAGAGTCAGTTTTGATCTACACCTGAGTATGGTAAAGGCTCTAAAGACTGAGAATGTTTATATCCATAGTGCATTATTTGAAACTCATAAAGGGGCTCCTCCCCAGGAGAAGTCAATTTTACTGAAATTAAATTCTCCATAGTCTGCACCTTGAATTTATGTAGACCGTCACAAATAAAATCACAACAAATTCTCCAAAGCAGAAATTATAAGCTTAGAATCATTAATACTATGCTGTATGTTAACTAACTGGGACTTAAGTAAAAAAAAAAAGTGATAATAATAAAATAAAATGCATTAACATTTGAAATAAGAGAGCTTTGTCAATTCAGCTAAGAAAAAACAATACAAAACAAAAGCTTGTGAACATCATATGATTTAAAGGTAAATTAAAATGGAATTTATGAATTGCTTAATACAAAAGAGGGATAAGAACTTTATATATAAAAACCTATGGAATCAAGTCAATTTATTACTCAAAGAAAAATTGATAGTTTTTAATTCATTTATTAGAAAACAAAGATTGAAAATCAGTGAGCTAAGATTTCAACTCAAGAAACTAAAACAGGGTAATGAAGTAAATCAAAAGACTATGGAGGGAAATAGTAATACAGATGCATGTTGAAAGAAATCAGTATAGACAAATGCGAACATTCCCAAAATGGAAAATAAAATGTAGAAGATGTTTAGGCAAAGTAGAATTTTTTTCATAGAAATAATGAATGAAACTGTCAAAATTTTGTCTATGTGATCAAGCCAAAAAGCAATAAATGAATGACGAAAGATTAAGAACATAAAAGGACTTATCTGAAGGTAAAGAAGACATTAAAAATATAGGAGGGCAGGATTTACTTTGGAATGAGAGCACATGGAACTCCACAGTCACATTTCTCAGCAACAGAAGCAAAGCCAGGGAAAACTATTTTTAAAAAAAGTTTAATGTCTCTGTGAATAATCCTACAGGCATACAACAAATGAAGACATTATTTATTCAAGAAAATCTACTAAACTTTATAAGGATGGTGAGATCTGTCGCATCTGAACCATGGCCCTCTCCCTTGTCACCCATTCCCCAGCTCAGCCTGATGAAAGCTCTGTCCTAGCTGGGGGTAGCCAAGAAGATGATACGTGATCTCCCCTCAGCTCTCAATAAAAGCTTCCCTTGTCCAACTGAAAATGGCAAACAATGACTATTTTTCATCCCCTCCGACTCCAAGTTGAAGAGGTCAAGTTCCTGGTGAGTGTGGCTTAGAGGTCAGGGGCACCCTTTCTCCCTCTAGCCCCTAACCACAGGACTGAGGCTGTACCTCAGGAGTAAAGAAATGATACCAGATGGTAACTCAAACCCAGAGGAACAAACCTAAAGATTGAGAAAAGGTAAATGAAAAGGTACCTAACAAGCTCTATAAATATATAATTGCTCTCCTTTCTTTTCTGAATGTCTCAAAGAGACATGAAATTGCATAAAGTAGGAATTATAACAACATGTTGATGGGTTTGTAATGTATGCAGATACAATAGGCATAACAGTCATAGCACAAAAAGGATAAAAGGGGAATAGAGTTGTATAGGAGTAACATTTCTGTATCTCATTGGAATCAAGGTAGTACAAAGCTGAAGTAGATTTGGTAAGTTAAAATGTCTGTGATGAGCCCTGGAGCAATCATCAAGAAAATGACTTGAAAAAATCCTTCAAGGAATTAAAATAGTCCACTAGAACATACTCACTGGAGAAAGGACACAGTGAAGGAGAAACAGGGGAACACAAAGATGACCTAAGACACATAGAAAACAAAAAGTAAAATGGCAGCTATAAATCCAATTATATCAATAATAACAATAAATATGAAGGAATTAAGCAATATGCTCGTAATGCAAAGATTGCCGGTCTGGATAAATAAACATGATCCAACCATATGCTATCTACAACAGAAACACTTTAGATCCAAAGATATAAATAGATTTAAAGCAAAAGGATGGAAAAGACTATATCCTACAAGCAACAACCATAAGTAAGCTGGAGTGCCTATATTAATATCGGACAAAATAGAGTTTAAAATAAAAAGAATGTTACTAGAGATAAAGAGGAGCATCTTATAATGATAAAAGTTTCAATCCATCAGGAAGTTATAATGATCACAAACATAGATGCCCCTAACAAAATATGTGAAGCAACAGCTGGTTGAATTAAGTAAACAAATAGAGAATTTAACAGTAGTAGTCAGAGATTTCAATACTTCAATAATGAATACAAAACGAGGCAGAAGTAGAAAGCCTGGCAACACTATAGACAAAGTAGACCTAACAGACAGCTCTAGAACACTCCATCCATCCGTACTAGAGTATGCTTCTATCTCAAGTACATGTAGAACATTCTCTGGGACAGACCAACTGCTACACCATAAAAGAAGGGTCAATATATTTATTTATTTATTTATTTATTTATTTATTTATTTATTTATTAAAAAGATTTTTTAATTTATTTATTTGACAGAGAGGAGAGAGATCACAAGTAGGCAGAGAGGCAGGCAAAGAGAGAGGGGGAAGCAGGCTCCCCATTGAGCAGAGAGCCTGATGCGGGGCTCGATCCCAGGACCCTGAGATCATGACCCGAGCCGAAGGCAGAGGCTTTAACCCACTGAGCCACCCAGGCGCCCCGGGTCAATATATTTAAAAGGACTGTGATCATACAAAGTATGTTTTCTAATCACCGTGGATTGAAGTCGGAAATCAATAACAGAAAAAAAGAAACCTGGGAAATTCACAAATATGTGGAAATGAACACACGACCGAATAACCAACAGGTCAATGAGGAAATGGCAAGCTGAATTAGAGAACACATTTGAAACGAATGAAAACAAAGACACAATGCACCAAAACTTACGGGCTATAGCTAAGTAAAATGGTGCTTAGAGGGAAATGTATAGGGTCATGGATCTATATCAGAAAAGAAGAAAGATCTAAAATCAATAACCTGACCTTCCTTCTTAAGAAAGTATACAGAGAAGAGAAAATAAAACCCAAGTACGCGGGAGAAAGAACAATGATGATCACAATAGAAATAAATAAATGAAATGGAGAATAGAAAAACAATAGAGAACATTAGCTTAACCAAAAGTAGGCTTTTCAAAAAGAACAATAAAAAAATACAAATCTTTAGCTAGGCTGACCTAGAAAAAAGTGAGAACAATCAATTACTAAAATAAAAAATGGAAGAGGAAGCATTACTACCAAATTTACTGAAGTATCAAGAATGATGGGAGGGCTGTGAACAGCCACATGCTAATGATTTGATGACTCAGACATGATGGACAAGTTCCTGGAAAGAAAGACACTGCCTAAACTGGCCACTAAGAAATAGAGAGTCTGGATCTAGAAAGAGGTTGCAGTAGTAATAAAACTTCCCCACAAAGAAAAACCTGGGACCAGATGACTTCACTGGCAAAAGCTACCACACATTTAAAGAAGAATTAATACCAGTTCTTCATAAACTCTACCAAAAAGTAGAAAGGGGGTGGGAACACTTTGTGACTCATTCTATGAGGCTAGTATTTCCCTGATATCAAAACCACATAAAAACACTAAAAGAAAAGAAAACTATAGGACAACATATTTATGAATATAAACACAAAAATCCTCAACAAAATACTAGCAACTGAGATTATGCGCCCGCCGTAACCAAGTGGTCTAGAATATAGTGTCTGCTGCAGAAACAAGACTATTGACTAAGAGCTTTAGATCTAGTAAAACTATCGTTCACAAAGGAACCAGAAATTGAGATTTTAATACTAAAAAAAAACTTAGAGAATTCATCAAGGGCAGACCAAAAACACTAACGGAAATCTCTTCAGGCTGAAATGAAAACACACTAGATGATAACTTGAATCAACACGAAGAAATAAACAGTACTTGGTGTCACTCACAGGGCATTTCGATCCCAAGTCAATCATTGATGATGCTAGTTGCCCAGTGATGTACCCTCTCTCACCTTCAATCCCTTCATGGACAAAGAACAGCTCATCACGCATGCAAACATGGACCATAACACATTTCAAGCTCCTGGCAAAATGCTTGGGACATGATAACTCGCCAGGAACAAGTGGCCGTGTCCAGTGTTTGTTTCTCCTTCCCTCGTGGCTTGTGTTAGGGAGGGAATTTTTCTCCAAGTTCTTGCCTTTTCTTTCCTTCCTGAAGGGCAGGAAACCTTTCCAGCCCTTGGGCATGTGGTGGTTAATTTATTTCTGGCAGAGCACGAGGAGATCTTCTGAGGACTGTGCTCTAGGCATTGCCACTGGGGTCCTTCTTTGTCCTTTGCATGAGACAGGCACTCTCTGCAGCAGGACCCGGCCCCCCCCCCCCCACCCCAGCTGGTGTCAGCCAGAGGCTGGGAAGCCGCAGCTGCTGTAGCTGGTCTCCTGCTGCTCCCCACTCAGTCACAGTGGCCTCAGGACCCCGGGGAGAGTGGCGGGGCTGGCAGTTGCTAGTGCAACGGGGTCAGCTCCTTGTCTGCTTCTCTCCCCGTCCTTCAGCCCCGCCTGCCCCGCCCTGCCTGTCGGCCTGCACCGCCCCAGCTCCACGTATCAGCGTTGGTAACCCTGAATCAGAAGACACCTGCCCACAGTGGGGGCTTTTTAGGTCCCTGGAAATTTTGCCTCTGCGATTCTGAAGAAAGATGGGTCTATTTGGACATTGCCTTTTAAAACTCGTCTCTTCTCTATCCCTACCCTGCTGCTGCTTTCATGGTAACATTTTCATAAATACTTAATATCTGAGGGGTTCACATACCTGATCTCGTTCCGCCTGGAGCTGCGGTTGTGCGAGAGTTCCAGGCTGCTCTGGCCTCTCACTGACAAGAGAGTGTGAGTTGGACCGACAGAAAATGGAAGGACTCCTGCTGGTTAACGGTCAGCCGCTCCAGGCCCCGTTAGAAAACAGGCTCGTATGTGGCATCTGTCTGGAGATAAGGAAATGGGTTTGGTGTTTCCTTTCTGTGTCAACGTCCTTCAAATTAACCTAAGCAGAGTAGGAGAAGGGCCCCCTCTGGAAGATCTCGTTATGTAACACGTTGTCGACTCTGTGGTTTTCGTGCTGCCAGCAGACTGTGAGCTACTCAAGGCCGGGAGCTTCCCTCCCCCTGCGTCTGCAGATGTGTCTTCAGATCTGCCTCAAAGCAAAACCTCTGTTTTTTTGCTGGACTCCGAGAAGGTTCTAATGAAAGCAGTGGTTTGCTTTGCTAAAAGTGAAGTTGAAAACCTTTCCGTTTTAGTGACTGCTGCAGGTGATAAGAGGGCTTTCCTGCTTTAGCGGAGCTTTACCTAGTGAGACTGACAGAACTCTCAGAGCCGTTAGTCTGAACCTCACTTCTCCACGTTCGGGCTTCGGGAGGGACCTGGGGCCGGAGTAAGCTGGGCTGGCAGAGAGAAGGCTCGAGTAGCTGCTTTGCCATCCCGTGCCCAAGGCAACCATCAATATTTTATCACTGAGCTCAGACACAGCCTTAGATTCTTCCAGAGGGGCTGCTCCAGGCAGGCAGTACCTGCTGAAGGGAAGTGGCAGTTGAGATGAAGTCCGTTTGCCGGCTTCGCTGGACGGAGCCCCAGATGTCCTCTAAATCTCCCTTTTTGACTAACTTCTTACTACCGGCTCACATTTCCAGATTAACTCCTTCTGCCTAAATAAGTAGGGACCTCTCCAAATCTGAGCATAGTCAGCAGACGTAACATGCATTTAGCTTAAAGTGTTACTATTGATTTAATTAACACTTGTTCAATGACTATGCTTTGCGCTGGTGGAGCCCAATATAAGCCTGGTCTCAGAGTAGATTGCCTTTTTTCCAGGAATTACCTGTACTCAAAAAAGGCCATACTTGCCCATCTCTGGGAGAGACTGCTTCTTTGCCCGCAAAATCCCTTCTTTCTCCCCAATTACCTATACCCCGCATATTCTACAGGACCTAGAACATTCAGACCTCACCCTTGTTTCTTGATTTCCCTCACTACCCCAGCTCTTGTGGCTCTCAGTTCTTCCTCCGGAGGGAGCCTGGAGGACCATGCTCAGTTGACTTCTTTGGGGGAAAAAACTGTAGCTTTGCATCCTTGTACCTGTGGTAGTGCTGGGGTCGAACTTGGCATGCAGCAGGCATCCAGTAAGTGTCCGTGATGTGCCTGGACAGGTTTGTACAAAGATTTACAGCTTATCAACTTTTCTTTCACACACATTATTTTCCTATTCAATCCTCAAAATGTCTCTGTAAGGTAATTATTATTTTTTTTTTTAAAGATTTTATTTATTTGTCAGAGAGAGAGAGAGCATGCATGAGCACAAGCAAGGGGTGCGGTGGGCAGAGGGAGAGTCAGACTCCCTGCTGAGCAAGAAGCCTGATGCAGGACTCGATCCCAGGACCCTGGGATCATGACCTGAGCCAAAGGCAGCTGCTTAACTGACTGAGCCACCCAGGAGTCCCATCTGTAAGGCAGTTATTATTCCAGAAGAGAACTCTGAAGCTCAGAGAGATTAGGCCCCTGTTTTGGAGATGCACAGCCAAGTAAGAGGCAGACCTGGGACTCCAACTTTCCAACGCTAACCTATCATTCCTCTTCCCACCTTCCTGATGTCAGTGCTTTTTGCTTACAAGCCATGAAGCTGTTACATGTCATTCACTGCTACAGTCTGGGCTCCCACTGTCTGTACATCTAGATGATAAACTCCTCAAGGGTAAGGTAAATATCTGACTTTTATTCTCTCTGCCCCTTTTCTCTCATTATTGGAATGGGTTGGCAATTCTAGAAGCATGTATTTGGTATTGTCTGATCACTGGATGTCACAAATCACTGTAAGATTAATTTTTTTAGACTTGGTTTGCCAAAAAACTGATTTGTCTAATGAGGTCATTAAAAAGAAGCATGAAATATATTCAAAAGAGTATGGAATTTTATGCTGTGATGGCAGTTTCTGAACTGCCTAAGCACATATAAAAAACCATTAAAGGGCTGGTATGCTTATTAAATCTTACAAAAAATTATCCTTTCATCATTGTAATCGAGAAGACTTCAATATAACACTTGCCTGCCAAGAATCACAGATGATCTAGTGGGACAGAGTCTAATAATAAATTCTGTCACTTAGAGATAGGTCCTGATTCTGTGAAGGTCTCTTGCCCCCTTTTCCAAATAAGAATTTTCCCGGCAAAAGAATAACGGTCAGGTAAACCTAATATGTCCCCTTGAACTCATCACCATTATGCAAATATATAAATATATATTTGAAACCAAAATTAATGCTACTTTCTGGGTTACACAATAATTTCCCTGATATCTAATGCTACCAGTTAGCTAACTTTTGGTTGTGATTTGGCCTAATTTTGCTCTGTAAATAAATGATCTGAAATCATATTCCTGCCCCCTGCTTGTGTGCTTTCTCTCTCACTCTCTCCCTCAAATAAGTAAGTAAAATCTTTAAAGTTAAAAAAAAAAACCACCCAATGGTTAGTTACTATAAAATCTTATGTTCAGGCAAAACATTACTACTCGTAACTTTAAAATCTTCCGATTGTATTTTCTTGTTGGAGAAAACAAAAGAAACTCTTTCAAATCTATAACAAATCAATGATTCAATGAACATTAATGCAGTTCAGGGAGGCTTTCATGGTTGCCTATGATGTAGAAGCCATCAGGCTAGGGACAGAGGTGCAAGGGTGAGGGACACTCGTTACACCTTCAAGTAGCTTAGAATTGGGTATGGAGTTAAGACAAATATGTTTCTAAGGTAAATTCTGTAAGAGATATTTAACCCCAGGGCAATGGAAAGAAGAGGGAGAGATTACAGCTGGCTAAAACAATTAGGATAGGCTTCATGAAGGTAGAATTCAGACAGTCTTAAATGTGAAATTGGATTTTGAATGGCAAGGGAACATCATGAGTGAAGTTATGACTTCGGAAGTAGTGAAAAATCCAGTTTACCCAATCTCGGCATGGGCAGAGAAGTCATGGGAAATAATTGGAAGTGTAGATGGGGTCACTGGGCACGTGATCAACGAGGAGTCTGAATGTCTTTGTGTAAACTGAGATCTTCTCTTGGAAGATTTTTAACCAAGGTACTGCCAGGTGTTGGAAGTCTGGGAGAGATCATAAAAGCCGATTTAAGTGGGACAGTTAGAGGTTTATGGATGCTAAATTTGGGATATGATTGTATAGATTTCAAATACTGAAAGACAGTGTTCATGTCTGGCCAATAGTCAACTTTTGATCCTATGTCGGTATTCCCTGTGCTCCTCAGATTTACCCTCTACCCTTTCCCACCTGCTTAACCCTACAGAAAGGGACATATATGGCCTGGTGTTAGTGGCTTTGCTTGCTCTCTGATTTCCTGCATGGCCAGTGGAAGGCGTTGGGCGGAGCAAGGGGCTAGTGGTCATGGCATTTATTCCCCGGGCTCCCTCCATGCCATGGCATGGCACACAGGTTGGCAATGGCCAGGCTTCTTCTGCTACAGGACTCATAGGGTTCTGGTAACCCCTTCCTCCCACCCCCCTGCTTCAGTTCGAGGGGAGTAGCCTTGGTGGGGGGGTTGCCTCCCTTACTGGTTCCCTTACTTCTCTAGATTCTCCTCAGTCCTCTGTTCTGAGTGTGCCCCATGTTTCCTGAGGGTACCTCTAACTGTTTGTTGTGTATTTTGGTTTTAATAGTGACCAAACTGGGGCAGTTTTCCAGCTTTCCTCAAAATGAGAAGACAGAATTGCCTGTAAGACTTCAAAAGTGGTCTAATTGTTGCAGAAAAGAGTGGGGTCTCACTCCCGTTAGCTTTTAAGCCAGGTTTCTATTAAGGCACAATTAATTTTTTCTCAGAGAGAAATCGATTGCAACTAGATTAACACAATTTTGTTTCTACAGTTAGCCAACACTGACCTGTGAAAATAGCTTTGTTGGCAAAAATCTCCATTGTAATACAGTTTGTTATAATCTGTTTTCTCTGCTTTACCGCAAAGCCAAGTCTGTCCTAGAAAAACTCAAGTTGGACTTGGAGATGGGTGACACATTTGTAATGCTGGGTCAGTTCCACTGGGGGAAACTCACCCCAATTACCAGGACAGCCAGGGCCCCTCGAGATGTGTGCATGGGGATTTATAGAAGAGTTTGTCTTCATTGTCACCTCTGAATTTTCAAACGTTTTAAAAGAAGCTTTTTTTTTTTTCTTTTCTGTTTTATTTAACTTACATCTTATTACCTCCATGAGGCAGTATAGGGTATTTCCACTTGAGATGTAAATTTTGCCTTTCCTGACCTCCCTTCCCCCTCCATCCTGTCCTTGATGCTCCAACTGAAAGCTCCTTTCCCGGGGACCTGAAATTTCCCCCTTCTCCGAAGCCTTCCTTTCTATGTCTAAGGACCAGGAATGTGTCCTATAATCCTTTTGATGTCCCCCATTGCTTGGAATGGAAGAAGCTCTCAGTTATTCTGGACTGGGGAAAGGAAATCAAAGTGGTTTCTTGGATAAAAACAATTTGAAGATGGGAACTCACATAGGGCTTGCTCAGTTACAAATAAAGTCTTTTAATTTAAGAACTGGAAACATTCTATTTATATTTCTGCATGACACTTCTTCGTTGGCTCTTACTCATCCTTCAGAGCTCACCTCCAGAGTATGCCTGGCCTTTGTGGGCCTCTTGTGCCCTGACCCCAACTGAGCCAAGATTGGATGTCACTAAATGTCAGCACATTTAGACCATCTTGGTCACAAGACTTCACGTTGCTGAGTTGACCTCGGGTAGCTCCTGTTCTTTTCCCATTTAGATGATAAACTTCTTGAGGGCACACACCATCTTCTTTTAACCTTGTATACTTGATGCCAAGCACAGAGCCTGGCACGTGATAAGTATATAACAAGCGCTTACTGAACACAAGAATGAAAACAAGTGAAGATAAAAACCATTATATGGGCTTCTCTATTTAGGATCTGAGTTTCAGTGTAGCCAAGAATAGCTGGGAATGCTTGCAAAAAAAAAAAAAAAAAAAAAGGAAGACTGTACTCTTGTATCCTGCCCTTCTGTGTCCCTTCTCCCCAAGAGACTCGGATTCATCAGGACTGCGGTGAAGTTCCAGAATGTAAATGTTTGAAAATACACACTAGTGGTTACGACAGAGGCAAAAGATAAGAATCATTGATCTGATTTCTCCTGGGAGCAGGAGGGGTGCGGGGGAGTTCTGCCTCCGGAATTCATGGAAAACGGCAGGAAATTTGAAGGTTCAGAAGTTTTGCCCCACTCTGTTTTGTTATGCATCAGTGTTTGGGAGTCAAGAGAAAACTTTACTCTTCCCAGTTTGAAATCAATCGTTTTGTGAGGACTTGATGGCTTGGTTGGCTGACTTTGTGTTACAAACACATTGAAAGAAACTATGGTAAGAATTAAAGAATGTTTTGGTGAACATGTAAAGTTCTTAAAAGATTACTCAGGAGATCAGAAGCTTTCCGGTTAAGATTTCACATTTTTTTGGGAAAAGTTAAATTTTCCCCCTTAACTGGTTGCTTTTAGTGAATTCTCGCCTTTGTGAAGAATTTGCTTGTTCAAGCAAATTTTTATTTTATTAATTATTAATAATTAATTATTATTTTTCTCATTTTCTGATGGATTCTTTCCAACAGCAAAGATGCTAAAATATCTCACATCTCTTTTTCAAAAAGTTATAGTCTCCACCTAACCCTCCAGCTAATATTCTATTTTTCTGCTTTCATTTATAGCCAGATTCTATGATAGAAACTTGAAGAACACTATCCCTGGGCTGACGGGGATGCGTTCAGCACTGGAGTCATAAACAGAAAAAGTGGGCTTTGGAAAGGACTCAGAGAAGGGATGTGAATACGATTTCCATAGGATAGCAGAGCAGCAGTCTAAAAATACTTACTGGACACATTCAGGGGCTAGAAGTGAGAGTGGCAGACAGATCTAGCCATCAGTTGAAGAGCAGAGGGTAAAGGGAGGCAAGCTGGGGAGACAGTAAGTCCATGCTTTTTTCTACTAGTGTGAAGAGAAGGGAAGATGAAGAGACATGCTCAGAGGAACTAGGAGATCAATTTGAAAATTATAGGTCGTTATCTTTTTTTTAAATTTTTTTATTTATTTGACAGAGAGAGAGAGAGATCACAAGTAGGCAGAGAGGCAGACAGAGGGAGAGGGGGAAGCAGGCTCGCCGCTGAGCAGAGAGCCCGATGTGGGGCTCCATCCCAGGACCCTGAGTTCATGACCTGAGCCGAAGGCAGAGGCTTTAACCCACTGAGCCACCCAGGCGCCAGTATAGGGCATTATCTAACCTGGGTGAGGATTGGGCCATTGGGGTATTTGGAGCAAAAGGATAAGGTTACTGAGTTAAAATTGGCTGCACTTGACTGTGAACTGCATTCCTGTCCTCAGACTCGTTGGCTGATTTTCCAATTTTATGGTCTAGGAGTTGGAAGAGGGATCACATAATATTTCAGAGAGATTCTCTTCTTATGGTACCAGAACAACATAGAGCAACACTAAGTAGCTGATGTTGTCAAGTTCAAATGGGCCACCATGTGAGGCACTGGGTTGTCGTGGTTAACAAAGGGACATTGAACATCGGTAACCCCTGAGGTCAATTCTGTCCAGTGCATTCTCCTTTCAATGGGACTATAATACAAGAAATCCCGCCATGAGAGCTGATTTCAAGAACGTGATTTTAGCCTATTGAATTGCATTAGCTTAGATTTGGAAGAGTTCCTTTAGTTAAGTTAAATCCGTGATCCAGATTAGAAAACTCTTTCACTATCACATAAAGCCTTAGTTTGAACTTGCCTAGGAGATGCCTACTGATTTCCAATCTATTTTTCTTCATGAGGAGAACGAATTGCCATCCAAGTTAACCAGAGCAGCTTGCTATCACTTAACAAAGGAGAGGCCCCTCAGAGAATGGGAATCAAGGCAATAGGTATGAGAATAGGGAAGGGCTTCTAGAATGTTGCCCAGGGAGTATCTAGTTGAGTGAAGTATAAGAAGGGCAGATGGGGGGCTGTGTACAAGAATGTAGCTTTGGTGGTTGAAACGTTATTGAAAGGATACAAAAAACACCTGTAGGGTATTTCTTTCATCATTTTGCCCAGCTTTTTGCTGTGAGTGACAGAGCCCCATGGCTCTGCATGGCAAAGTGCCTGGCACAAAGTAGATATGCAATAAATATTTGATGACTAATAAATATCTGTTTATAGCATGCCAACTATTTAAGAATATGCTCCTTAGCATAAAAGTGTCCCAGATTTGACTGTTTCACCTCAAGCTTGTTATTACTGTTATCTCACTAACTCTCAGGTACTTTTCTGTGAAATGGATATACTGATCATGCTTATCTCATTAAGCATATGTAAATATATATACCTCCACATATCTACGCTCATAAGTATCTCTTTCTCTGTCCATCTCTTTCTCTCTCTAAAGAACCATAAGACCATACCTGAGGTGTACTTTCACAGCAGACACTGTTCTAAATATTTCCCATAAATTAACTCATTTAATCTTTACAACAAATCCGTGTGTAAGATAGCTTCACACACGATGAAATAGGCACAGAGAGGTTAAGTAACTCACTCAGCCAATGAGGAGAAAGCTAGGATTGGAAGTCATGCAAAGGAGCTGTTGAGTCCGTACTCAATCACGGTGCCCCCTTTGCACAGCAATGCATGTAAAGTTGGGCGACATTGGAACTGGCCCAATTTTCCCTTTGCACTACTATTACTATTCCTTTCGTCTCATGTTAAACTCTTGTTATGGTTTAGAGCATCCCCTGAAAGGGGGAGAGAAAAGATCGCCGGCGTCGAGAGTCTGAGAGAGGATGATTCTCACTCCTGAGGACACAGACAGTCGTGTGTTTTGGCAATAACTTCTGTCTGCTTCTCCAGCATTTGTTTGAGTTTTATTAAACGTGATTATATGACACACCCCCTAGGGAGAAACTAATTTCCTGGGGTTCGCAGTACAGCATTGAGCATAGCACACGCACTTGACAGTTTACTTCCAAAGTGATTATCACACTTGTGTTAATCTATCAGCCAGCAAATGACCCCCAAAGATTCACAGAGACTGAACAATGCGGTGCTAGATCAATATCATATTTCACTTTGTCGGCAATGGATGTCTGGGATAGCTGAGTGGGATGAGAGTTAAATGAACTATCGGATTATTGAGCGGGTTCCCTCTGGAGTCATCTCGGGATTCATCAGATATTAACTAGAAGCTGAAGTTTTGTTGACCATAGACCCAGAAGGAGATAAAAAGTCTTTTATTTGATAGCTGATAAAGTATAACTTATGACACATGTTGTAATTAATGAGAAGTTTTCCTCATGATAAAGAAAAGAGCCCTTCTCTATTGTGATAGTGATCGCTTGTATGTTGATAACCCCCTCTAACTCTCTAAGCTTTTCGAATGCATTGTATCTTCATAAATAGTCCCTTTCACCTTATATATGCTCACTCCTTATTCTTCCCAGCATTTTTTGGAGGAAAAATGAGTTTTCTTGGATAATTTCTCTCCCCTTTTTGCTTTTGGCACTAGATTGTGAAGGTCGGTTATTTAACAAATATTTATGTCCTGTTTTCTCTGGGTTCTGTGGGAGACAGTTGAATGAGGCACGTGGCCTATCATCCCAGAGCTTGTAGTCAAACAGGGAGAAGCAAACAAAAAGAAATAACTGAGTATCTGGGAGGGAGTTCTACTTTGTAAGGGGACTGATGCTTTGTAAAGGGGAGAAGAGAGTGTGAGAGGTGAAATGATTTACATTCAAGTCACGAGGGAGATGTACAGAGGAGGCACGGGATGGCAAAGAACCGGGGCTCTGTGCCGTGCACCTGTGTCTGTGTGCCATGTGTATTGTGTGTGTGTATTTGCTGTGTGTGCACTATGTGCTGTGTGTGTGTGCATGCACATGCATGCATGGGATGGATCTCAGGAGTTCTATTCCATTAGAGTGTCTGGGAAAGGACTCCTGGGCAGAAGGGCAATTAGTCAGGAGAGGATACAGCATGCGGAAGTGATAACTCCTACATCTTCATTGTTTACTGCAACAGATGACGTTCTTGCTCACACTAATTGTCCCCTTCACGTCTGCTGTGGCTTCTACAGCAACATTTCCTTACTTTGGGATTCCCCCTTACAGTGCGGCCACCATCTTGAATGCCGTGAGTTGTTGTAGCAGAAGGGAAAGAGAGTGAGCTTCCTGAACTGGCCATGGAAGGCTCACAACTAACTGATCAGAACCAGCCATGTATCCTTGAAGAACCAGAGACGGGCTGGAAGTACAGTATCATCATGTGCCCCGTAGGGAGTTGGAAACACTTGGTGAACAGCACAAGTGACAAACTCAAACAACCATAGAGGCTCCGCCAGGGAAGTCGGCTGCAAGTGAAAGGCATTTCAGGCTCTTTTTCCCAGCAGCAGGGAACAGCAGTGAGCTGTGGTGCAATGCACAGAGGAGTATAAACCAGGACAACTTGATTGTAACCCCAAACCAGCAGCCTGAGTGAGGACATGTCTCTATATCAGTTTCCTTATCAAAACCAGTTTTCTAGGACTGTTCTGGGAGTTACAGGATATTGATGTTTTGTGGGTAATAAAGGGGGAGGAAATGTGTGAAGAGCCCTTAGGGTTTTCCTGTCCTCCCCTACCCTGCTCTCCTGTCTCCTACCCTACCCATTTGGTTGTGGGTTGTGTTTTCTCCAAAGTACCTGAATGAACACAGTGGGAGTCCTTGTGTCAAGAAGTGGGTGGGCCTGAGTCTTCAGAGCAAGAAGGTATGAAGCTGAGGGAGAGGCCAGCTTTCATCCAGGGGGCCTGCTGGCCCCTGCCGGATGTGTTTGAATACACGAGGGGGACATTTTGGATGTTCACAGTGACCGGGTGCACTGGTGGCGTTGGGCAAGTGTTTATTGGGGACGCTAATGGTCCTGCTATGCCCAGGACGGTCCTGACCAGTAGGGGACGGTGCCGTTCCAGATAACAGTATCTGAGAAAGCTGGGAGGGGAGAGGCAGCTGTCAGCTCCGAGTGCGAGTGCGGAAGTTCTGTGATTTGCACCGGCTCTGAGCTGCAGAGAGGCTTACGGTCAGGTGCCAGATTGAGAATGGGTTTTAGACTACTTTTCCTCCTAGGTGGCAATGCACACACAGTGATTGCTCAATTAAATATGTGGTGAGCGAGTGCCCCAATTACTGTGTTCTTGGCTCTTGCCTGGCTCGCATGACAGTGTTCCTTAAGATAGCTGGAGACTTAAAAGGAAAGTTTAGGCAGATTCACAGATGGCATTCTAACAAGTTAAGAAGGACAGATAGGGACAGCTGGGGCATGTGCCTAAAGTCTTTCAGTCAGCATCAGGGCACCTCGTGGTGCCTCTTGCCTGTAGGCTCCCTGATGCCTGGACCCCTACCAGAGACAAGCCTCTTCTGGAGGTACAGGGCCTGGTCCTAAGTCTGCGTTATTCTTTGGCTCTTATACTATCCCTGCTTGTCTACTGTTAGCCATCTTTCCAAATTCTACCCTTCTTCGATGTCAGGCTCAATTATATTTCAGCAAGGGAACATTGACAGGGTCCTGAATAAACCACAATCTCCTTTAAAATCCCACCTCATCGATCACTGGAAATGTTCCTCTAGACTGCCTCTTTTTTTTCGTTTGTTTTGCTTTTTGTTTTTTTTTTGTGTTTTTTTTCCATGAGATCCTAAGCAAAAGATGAGATCTGTGTCTAGAATAATTTATTCTGCAAGTGGAATGGAGGGTGACGATGAGAAATAAAAACCTCAACATTTTAGATACAGTTAGTTGTGTTATAACACTTGCTTTGAAAACACAAATTTGTTCCCACACGCTTGAAATATTAGAGAATGGCTTGAGCACAGCGAGAATTTAGTATTTGCTTATGCACAGTTCTGTCCACTGCAAACACGAGGTGGGTGCGTAAACTGCACTCTCCTGGTCTGAGCCCTGGGGAATACACAAGGAAGGTCTACACAAGCACACCTTTCAGCTCCTGCGTTCTCCGCCTGTCTTACGAACGACTTCCGTCCACACCCAGCCTTTCAACACTTGGTCTGATTTCTAGTAGCCTCCTTCTCCCATTGGACAATGATTCACAGCTACAACCTCCAACACCCACATACTCAGGCACACTTCAGGACTTTCTTAATTCACCATGTAAGTTGTGTAAGCTGTGTTGCCATTTCTGTTTCCTAGCTTCTGTTTATGTGTACCTGACAAAGTTTTTGAATGTGGTGCCCCCAACCCCATTTTCCCCATAAGCCCCATACTTTATATTGCACAATATTGCACAGCGTGGTGATTTTTAGGAACACACACTTACATTACCGCAGAATTGATCGTACTTTTGCAATTCAAATTTTGGGATCCTTGGTCAAGATTGCTTGCAGGGAGGAGAAGGAGGGCACAACTCTTACCTGATTCATTATCCCAGGAACCCACGTTGCATAATAACTAGTAAAGACCGCTATCAAGAGAGAATAATACAGGAGAGGTTTGGGGGAAGAAAATGTACGCATCTGCAGGTGAAATGACTGAAATTACTCTTACTACTTCTACAGGCCTGCCACCAATTCCTCCATGGAACATTCCAGGGGGGTTCTTGATCACTTAGTTTATGTCTTCGAAATATGGACTGGAGTTGTTTCTTTACATATATTACATATATAACAAAATTCCAGAATAATAAGTGATGCTTACAAATTTACTTGAATAGCATCAAGACAAGAAATAATAAACACCTTTTTTAGTTTTGAAATAACACCTGAAACTCATCTTTTCCTTAAATAGTAAAGCAATGCAAGTTTTGGAATAAGTTTTGTTTTATACATCAAATGAAATTGGGTCCCTTTAGACAATAATAGAAAAGTCTGAGAGAGAGAGGAGAGGACAGGGTTTATACCCAGGCTAAGGGAATTTTTCTTCCAGCTCTCTCTTTCTGCCACTCTTGGTTTCTCCTTCTTCCTTCTTGAGCATCTGTCATTTATCTGGGCAGGCTGAGCCTTGTCTTCACAGACTGGTCAAAATGCTATAATTAAAACAGAAATGGCATCAATCCTCTGAGACAATTTCTAATTTATAGATGATATTTAAAAACCAAAGAGACTTCAAGACTCAAAGGGTTGAATTTCAAATGGTAGAATTCCAGACCTTGTAACAGGTATTTCTGAGTTTTGTCCAAGGGTGAGGGTTTATTAAAATTATAGTTGTTACTAGAGAACGATTCATATTTTTAAGAAACATGAAACATGTCCAAAACAGGTCAGTGGTATTCATTAGGTTAAGGAGGGCAAGTGGAGACCGTCAAGTCCAAGGTTTTTGAACTCTGCTTAGGGATTTCCTTGGTGGGGTTGGATGCAGAGAAGTAGAAGGCAAATAATCAGGTTTCAGCTTAGATTCATGTGCATCTTACATACCATTTCTTTTAAGAAAGAGTTCAGCTGCTTAAAGCATCCAACTCTTGGTTTTGGCTCAGGCGGTGATCTCAGGGTCATGATCTCAGTGTTGTGAGATCAACCTCCATGTTGGGCTCCGCGTTCTCTTTCCCTCTGGCCCTCTTGCTCATGCACTCTCTTTCAAATAAATGAATAAATTAAAAAAAAAAAGAAAGAGTGAAGCTGCTTAAAGATATTTGCAAACCAGGGAGCCTGGGTGGCTCAGTCAGTTAAGCGTCTGCCTTCGGCTCAGGTCATGATCTCAGGGTCCTGGGATCGAGCCCTGCATCAGGCTCCCTGCTCAGCGGGGAATCTGCTCGTCTCTCTCTCTCTCTGACTCTCCTCCCTGCTTGTGCTCTCTGTCTGAAATAAATAATATCTTAAAAAATATATATTTGCAAACCAGAGGCTTAGCCACACATTTGTGGGGCTCCAGGCTCACTGCTTTCTCCATCTATTGTCATTTGGGAAAGAAGTTCTTTTCAAATTAGAGGACTCACCTCCTTAGCATCCAGGTGACTGCAAGAAAGGCTTAGTCTTGACGAGTAGGAGAAGGAGCAGAGGAACTAACGTTGAGTGATGGCTCATGACTGGCAGCACACTGGGCTGGGAATACTTCCCATTTGATTGTTTCAGTAACATGAGAAAGCAGATGTTATCATCGTTTTGAGGTTGAGTCAACTGAGCCTTAGAGGTTAAGTCTCATGTC
>CM052885.1:35236681-35259805 GCA_028534135.1 Potos flavus
ATGAGACAACTTTGGGGTTGTATCAGTCTGGAGATGGGAAGCAGAGGAATAATGAACTTCACTAACTAACCTTTATCAGTTTCCCACATATTTACCTTCTTACAATTCACCATTCTTGCAAGCCTATAAACTGTTTTCTTTGTCTTATAATTTCTCTACAGATTTATTGTTTTTTGTTGAAGATGTTATTTAAGCTTGAATTCTAAGCTGCCTCTTTGAGTTACTCTTCTCTGAGTTTCTCCCAAGTATATATGAGATATACATGCTAACAAACTTGTTTGTTTTTCTCTTGTTAATCTGTCTTTTATTATAGAGCACCAACCCAGAGTCTATGGTGGGTAGAGGACAAATTTTCCTCCCCTGTACCAAATGATGCACACAGCTCATTGTGTTCCTCTTTAATTCTGTGACATAAGCACTTCTTCCTGGTTCAACCATGGATACCTCACTCAACATGTCTGAAATTGGACTCCTGCACTAGCCCTGACATCTGCATTCCTCTTGTATCAAGAGCCTGGCTAATTGCATCAGTGTCCACCAGTCTGCCACACTAGACTCCCACTTTCCATCTGGGAATTGTTTTGCCATCTCCTCAGGCAGGAATGTGACCACAGGGCACATATAGCTAGCATCCAAACCCACCTTCTCTATCTCCTAGGTGCTTCTTTGCTTCTACCACACTCCTAAATTCTTTCAAACAAGACTACCATATTGGAGAGAATTTGAAACTAAAATTGGTGGCTGTGTGTCCTTGAAGAGTTAGCAAGTCTCCCTCCTAGATCTTTTCAACTGAAAATTGGGGATAATGTTAAGACTTTGAAGGAGGGCATGAGGTGGGAAAGTATGGTAGACAAACAGTCATCATTAAGAGAACACACTTCCTTGCAGGAGAGGGCAGGTGTATTTATTCTGCCTTTCTAGATTTAGAGTAAGCTGGAGGCCTGGGAGTTGTTTGGAAATCTCTTTCATTTCATCTGTGTTTGGAATTAAGAGGTGAATATGATGACTGGTATGGACTAAATTGTGTCCCTCCCAAATTTATATGCTGCTAACTTCCAATATGACTGTACAGGGAAATAGAGCCTTTAAAGAGGTAACTAAGGTTAAATCAGGTCATATGGGTGGGGCTTTAATCCAAATGACTGGTGTCCTTATGAGCATATGGCTAGACACCAGGGGTGCATGTGTCCATGTGAGGACACAGCCTGAGGCAGCCATCTGGCCTTTTGGAGAGAAGGAGATTAGCTTCAGAAGAAAGCAAACCTACTGATCCCTTGGTCTTGAACTTCCAGCCCCCAGAACTATGGAAACATGACTTTCTGTTGTTTCAGCCACCTCGTCTGTGGTGTTTCGTTACGGCAGGCCTAGCAAACGAATACAATCACTTTTGCACTATGCAATTTATTTAAAAGTGAGTGTTTCCTATGTGTTCATTTGATCAAGGCCCTGTAGCAGCATGTATATGAGGAACATTCAAGGCTGGGCTTGGCTCTCCCCAAAACAACTTTCATTATTTCATTATAAGAAAGAAATGATCACCTTAATTTGCATGCTAAGAATTTTATCACTAATGGCCCAAGCTGCATAAACAGCTTTCATCTTTCTGGAAGGAAAAAAAAATCAATTTCCTCTTTGTACAGCACTTACGGTCTTTTGTGTCTTCTAAGGGGCCTGACCCTTTAAAGAGACTTTGATGTTTGTCCCAATTTTATTTTTGTTATTAAATCTCTCTGCCTGGCAGGGATACTCAGTGGAGGCTTATGCCATACTCTCCCTCTTAATTGAACCTGGTATTGAGTGACAGATCAAATGATCTTAAATTAATAACAATGACAAATTGCCCTCAAATGGCACTTGTACATAAAAGGAAACACTTCCATTAAACAAATGTTATGTCATCAAGAAACCCATTAATAGCTCTGCCAGTGATCATAGCTGTGTAATTTTTCTCATCAGTGTTAATAACCAGCAAAGTTATAATTGCATATGGAGCTTAATTAAAATTTTCTATCCTATTAATGAGTGTCCATGCTTCAGATCTCTCATTAAATGGAGTGCAAAATTTAGACCATATTTCTTGAGGTCCAGGTTCTTCGAAGACATGAACAGGTATGGACAGAAATGGATTTGGATTATAAAATCTCAATATGCTGTGATTATTAACCACTGGATATTAGAGGTGGAATTGGTCTTAAATATTATTTAAGCTAACCTCAGTCTTTTAAGCTGATTTTTATATATTTGTGTCTATATTACAGCATAATATAAATAACAAAGAAAAACTGCCTATCTCCTGTTAATAAGCCATTTACTGAACAAGTAAATCTACCCCCCTAGTAAACCTACTCTTTCCATTTTTGCATCCTCTTACTATCCATTCATATACATATTGTGGCACAGACTGACCAGATGCTCAACAGACCTACCTCCTCTTCCTCCTGAGCCCTCACCTGCATTACATCTTCCAGCGCCCTTCATCTAGGTTCCATCAGGGACCATGTGACTTGTTCCTGCCAATGGCCCTGAGCAGAAGCCACGTCTGTCACTTTCAAGTGGAGACAGTTAAGGGTCAGTAAGCCTTTGCCATCTCTCATTTCCTCCACCTGCCTTTCAGATAAGGAGGATGAGGCAACCAAAAGGTGATGGAAACACCGGTGCGAAGGATCCTGGGTCCCTAAATAACTGCGTGGAGTAGAGATTACCCACCCACCACTGCCCACTGACCTAAACTAGACTGTGATGTGAGTGAGGAATTAAGCTTTATTAGTTTCAGCTACTGAGATTTGGAGAAAATTATTTTTTTATAGCACATGGCTTGCCCTAATACATATATTTTACCTAATTTCATAGGTAGTTAGAATTTTTTTCCTACTTTAAAAAAAATTGACATTACTGGATATGGAGTTTCTACATACTACACAGTCTTCCGTGTGATAGAGAATGGGGATTTCAATTACTGAATAATATTCCATGTTAAGTGATGTGCCAAATTAACATCACCCTTTTTCAAATATTGTGCAGATCATTTCTTGTGTTTTCCTCTTTAGGGAATATCCTCATACATATAACATATTTCCTTAGAATTATGTTGATAAATTAACTTTTTATAATTATGTGTCAGTTTACATTGCCTCTAGCCATTATAAGAGTACTAGCTATTATAAGAGTATAAGTATAATCAACCTTTCTAAAATTGAGAATTTTCCTCCTTTAAAATTTACTTAACAATAAATGGTACCTTGTATGTAAATACATTGTATGTATAACATATATATATATGAAATATATACACACACATATACTTTATATAACCACTGTGTATACATCCTGATACACATGTTTCATAATTTGTGCTTCTTTAATAACTGGTGAGTTTTATACTTTCCATATATGTTCATGCTTACACAAACATATTCTCTCCTTTCACATGGAGAATGTAATCCTGTCCACTGGGGAGCATACGATCCTTCGGGTTAGCAGATGACACAACTGAGAATGGAGGGCATTAGTGAAGGGAGGCAATGTTAAGATTATGACTGAGTATCAGAATACAGATCTTATCATTTAAACACAGGGATTTTTCTATTATGGCAAAACCTCCGTGTTTATAAAATATGGCATGTCATTCTGGTCCTTATGACTGTCATCTCGGAAAGAATGATCATGACATAAATAAAACATACATCTCACCTCGTATCAGTCCCTGTCGCTTAATAGACAAGCTGAATTCAAAAAAGGCTTCTAAGCACCCAGGGTTTCGTAGCCTTGGAAGCTCAGAGATTATGGTTAAACCCACCCCCACCATGGACAGAACCAAGCCCAACAATGTATTTCACAATCTAGCCTCCTAGGTTTTGTCCCTATGACATTCATTCAGGGATGAATGAATTCTAGATGAGTGCTTTAGTATTAGTGATTGAATGAGTATTAGTAATGGCAGGAAGAGGGGAAGAGACATATGATATTTGAGCAGTAGTAGTAGGTCATCCTGAAGAATTTACCTAGAGGAGAAGCAGAAAGACAAGTTAGAGCTGGTATAACTGAAATCAATTAGCAAGTACTGAATTCCTACTATGTGCAAGGCTCTGCCATCAACATTGGGTGGATGAAAGGCAAATCAGATAAAAGCCTTGTTTGAATCAAATAAGAAAGAGTATAGAAAAAAAAAAAGAAAGAGTATAGTTTAGTGAAGAAGTCAAGAGGTTTTGTAATTGGCCTGAAGCAGGAGACTCAAGGCTAAATTTTGTAAGCTTGGACAAGCTACCTCATTATAACTTTCCCCATATGTAAATTCAGAATAACTATAGTATATAGGTTTGTTGGGAAGCAAACCTGGGAGATAATACCTGCAAAGATTGCAATGCCCTAGTTGATGCAAATTGTGCCCACTAAAATGCTAATTATTAAGTTTTGTTAACTGGGAAAACTGTCAAAATAGTTATAATACAGCGTGAGGAAATGCAACAGTTAAAACATATACAAAATATGTAGTTAGCCCAGAAGAGACCTGGGGATATTGTTAATCTGAAAGTGGATTGAATTATTGATACTAATTCTTTAACTTTCTGTGTCCACGGCCCTTGCATTGTAATTTATTCAGTTCCTGCCATAATTAAATTAGAATGGTGTCTATTCCCCTGAAAGAAGAAAATCCACTGTAGCAATAATTAAAATGATAGATTTTTAGAAAGTAACCAAAAATCACAAAATTAAACAAAGGTAATTGTCATTAATTTCATGCCAAAATTATTTTTAAGCAGGTGAATGGTGCAATATCCTAGGATTTTTGCCTTCTACCTACAAATCTCTGTGACCAATCCCTCCTTCCCTTTTCACTTTATTCTGTATATAGTCAATGAGTTTCTCTCCAGATCTCTTAGGGCTCTTGAACAGATCTTCTTCCTTTTTAAGTTATAGTGAAAAGATACTTGGACTGGGGATCAGAAGTTCCTGGCTGCTGTCCTGCTCAGCCAATGATTTGTTGAGTCCTTGCATAAGCTCTTTTATTGCTTTG
This sequence comes from Potos flavus, assembly GCA_028534135.1. NCBI lineage: Eukaryota > Metazoa > Chordata > Mammalia > Carnivora > Procyonidae > Potos > Potos flavus. Next base: position 35,241,696 of record CM052885.1, read on the forward strand.
GTTTTGGTTGGATAATCTTTAACATCCCATCCAGTATTGATATCTATGCATTTATCCAGCCAACAAATATTTTCTGAGTCTCTACTACATGTCTAACAATGTCCTGGATCTTGTTCTCCCTTTGCAGGGAGAAGACAGTCAGTAAACAGATAAATTGATGAATGAGAACAATGTCTGGTGCTGGTAAGTATTCTGCAGAAAAATTAAGATATTATGTGACATGATTATAATTTGGTGGCTTCTTTATATTGAGTGGATGGTATAAAACATGGTCTCCCTGAGGAGGTGACATTGCAGTTGAGAAGAAGCAAATGAAAAAAAGTGGCCAGCCCTGTCAGGATAAGGGAAAAGTATATTTTATCCTAGGTGACAACTCTCAGAACATCTGTAAATATGGGGGATGGTGGGACCAAGCTATGTAAAGTCATCACTTAAATTGTCAAAGAGCTTACATTACTGCCGTGATTAGTTCTAAACTGACTACTCAAAAGACTAGTTTGTCCGCAGGCAGGAGGCATAGGGTACTGCAGACTAACAGCTCAGGAGGTCAAATTATGAAGTAGGGCCTGAGACACGCATGGAAGTAAGAATAAATTCCACCACTAGGGTGCAGCATAATCACCTAAAACTATAAGGAGCAGTAGAGCGTATCTGGCCCAGCCCCCTTATTCTCAGATCAGAAAACTGAAATCCAGAGAGGCAGAGTGATTTGCCTAAAGTCATAAGGGTCTACTCTGCAAGTCATGTGTCCAGTTTCTAAGAATCACTAATCATGTAAATCATGAATCAAGTCTCTGATGGGACTTAACGTTTTTGAGGTGGGGGTGGGGAGGGGAAAGGAGGCTCTAATTTTGCTATAGCCGGCAGGAAGGTTAAGTTACCTACTATTACTAAATTTCACTACTTCTCCATATTCAGTTTCCATTTGAATAGAGCAGAATTATTACAATATTGGTACACCAACTGAGAGCCCCCTCCCCCCCAAAAAAAGGAAGAAAGGAAGGAAAGAAGGAAGGAAGAAAGGAAGAAAGAAAGGAAGAAAGGAGGAAAGAAAAAAAGAAAAAGGTTGGGCTTGCATAGTCCTGTAGCACAGCCTAATTCTCACTTGGCTAATTCTAGCAGATGTGAATCCTAGACCTGATTGGTGACTAACTAGGGGAGGTGTTATGTAGCAGCAGAAAAATGCCAAACTCCCATTATCATAGTCAGAAGCCCTGTGTTCATTTCCATGGTCAACCTTAAATCTTTCATTCCCCAGCCCAGAAAATGATCATGACACTTGTCTTGCCTACCACATGTGATTATCAAGAGTTAAGTAGAGACCCTGGAGTGGTATTTTGTATATTAAACAATAAATGTAAAAGGTGCTGGATTGTTTACTAATGGAAATGATTTATTAGCTGGATTATTTCACTTTTGGGGTCATGGTACTCTATTTTTTTTTTAAGAGAGAATTAGATTAAATAAACTCTCAGGCTCTTCCAGATCTAACAGCCTTTGATTTTTATGACAAAATAGTAGCCTTAAATCCTCAAAAAAGTATCCTTTAGGTCTTTCATTTTAACTATGGAGTTTGCCACTGGCAACCCAATATATTCTGTGGTATTGAAGGGACGATTTCATTACTAGGAAGTTGCCTATCTTAGTTCATCCATATACAAAATCGTAAGACACATTTGGGTTGAAGCTAGAAAGCGTGTTAGACCTCACAGTATCCTTTTCTGGAGCTGACTGACATGGAACCACAATTTCTCAAGTTATATTGGCAACATAGCTAATGGGATAATTCCATGATGCCTCTTGCAAGGTTTCAAAATGACCGCCTGATGAACCATAAATCTGACTGGATTTATGCTGCAGGAGAAGAATCCTTTCTGAGTTCCTGGTCATAGATAACCTATTCTCATTCCAGTCCTCAGGGCAGGATTCTGTAAATCATTGAATAGAATAACTGCTCCCTGAATAGTGAAGTAAACTCATTAGGAGCCCATGAGAAAAATTAAGTTATTCTGAAGGGGGAGATGAATTGGCCAATTTCCTAGATATTTCCAAACAAGATGGGCATCCTGAAGCCAGCAGCTCTTAAACTTTTTTGTCAAATGTTCACTTACAAGAAGCAAAATACAGTAAAGACCTTTTTCATTTGCTCCATTTCAAAAGGAGGAAAAAAAATCACCTTTGTTTAAAAGGAGTGTCACTATACAAGCAAATTTTGGGGGAAATGATGTATCATTCTCTTAGCAATAGGAGGGAAGGTGATGCATAATCTTTTACTTGGAAAATATGTAGTGGTCCCTCCTTCTCTGTGGTTTCACCTTCCATGGTTTTAGTCTTGGTCAACCATGGTCTGGAAGCAGATGATCCTCTTCTGACATACTGTACTGTCAGAAGGTTAATAGTAGCCTAATGCTATGTCACAGTGCCTATATCATTTACCTCACTTCATCTGGTCACATGGGCATTTTATCATCTCACACTGCCACAAGAAGGGTGAGTACAGTACAATAAGACATTTTGAGAGACCATATTCACATAACTTTTACAGATGTTCTAATTGTTTCATTTTATTGTAAGTTATTAGTGTAAATCTCTTACTGTACCTGAGTTAGAAATTAAAATTTATCATAGGTATGTACGTATAGGAAAAACAGTATGTATACGGTTTGGTACTACCTGTGGTTTCAGGCATCCAGTGGAGATCTTGGAACATATACCCTGCAGATAAGGGGGGGGCCCTAATGTATATAACTGAAAGTCTGAGTATTTCAGTTACACACATTATATATAATTTCAGTCAAAAATCCTGATAAACATGTATATTAATTTGCATGGCAGATTTTTTCCAAATACCTGATAATAGTATTGATAATGATTTAAAAAATCATAGTATTTCAAGATTGGAAAGCAAGCATGTCAGCAAGTGAAAACCATGTCTTACTGAAGACAGCACTGATGATGCATTGACAGTTTTCTTATAGTATTACTGAAGATCTTGCATATATTGACATTAGGATCTCCACAGGATAGCCAAGAATTGCTGAGCAGAAACTCAGCAGAATACTGAATTACAGTTGCTGGTAAACTCTTGTAATATCTTCTCATTTGAATATCAAATTCTACTAACCCTTAATAACTAACTTAGGAGGTCAGTAGTCATAAGTGTTCTTCACCATTGAAAACTTGAGTCTGCTACAAGATTGCCCATCATTCACCTCAGAACTGAAGAAAATTTGTAAACCTAGGAGGAAAATGTCATGGATCCTATAGTAGGCTAACAGCCTGATGCTTAATAATACATATATATATATATATATGTATATATATACACATATATATATATAAAGTTTCCTTTGTTTATTTGAGAGAGAGAGAGAGAGAGCAAGTGGGTGGAGGGAGAGAACCTTTAAGAAGACTCCCAGCTGAGCATGGAGCCTGACGTGGGGCTCCATCCCACTACCCATGAGATCATGATCTGAACTGAAACCAAGAGTGGGACGCTTAACCAACTGAGCCACCCAGGCATCCCAATACTTAAATGCTTTTTATGTGGAAGCTTTGGTATTCTATATAGGACTAAATTTTAGTATAAAATGGATATTTTTTCACTGTATCACTTAATTCTAGGAATTGGGGACTCAGTCGAGTACTTACCAAAGATCATATTTTCAATTTAGTAATTGCCTGAGATAAAGGGAAGAAGGGACTATTACTAATTATGCACTAAATATCAGGAATTTTGCTAGATGTTTTACATATGCTATTGTGTTTAATATTCTGAACAATTTTCTGTGATATTTATTATTTTTCCTATTTTTCCTGATTTATGGCTTAGGAAGCAGAGACTCAGTTAATTAAGTTGCTCAGGTCTATATAACTAGTAAGTTGTGGAGCAGGGATTTGAACCAAATATCTTTTCATTTCAAAGCTGTTCTTTTCACATTATTGCTCCCTACAAAGGTGACAGATAACCTTCCCCAACGTTAGGGCACATACTCTCCAAACTCTGCCATCAGTATGATGGATTAGTCCATAATGCTGCCCATGGTCTGGAGACCACAGCAACCGTGAACTGCTGAGCAACAGTGAAGGGCCAGCATTCAAGTTTAGCACATGATGTGAGTTTCCTGAGAGTTTTTTTAGGAATAGAATGTACCAATCCCAGACTTTCCATGTGACAACAGGAGGGGAAAAAAAAAAATCCAAATTTCCCCGTTTTCTCTTTTTTTAGGAATCAAAGGAATGGAGAACTCGGTAAGTATCATCAACTAATTCTTTGAAAAGAGGGCCAGTGAGATGAACACTTAGTTTCCTGGGGATGTGATAAAAGTTCAAAGCCAGCAGTATCACATCTCATCTCCCTTAATCCTACAGGTCTAGCCCACCCAGGAATGCCAGTGGAGAATTCTGATGCATTTGAGAGCAGAATATCAAAGAACAGGCAATGAATAAGTCATAAGAGTGGGGAGTCTTTAGCCACTTTTCTTTTAGAGTATGGTGCTTCAGAGGCAGCTCTACAGTGAAGATAGGTGAAAATAAACATCTTGCTCCTATGAGCGTAATACCAGGAGCCCTGCCAGATAATTTATGTGAGTAAGTGTCTATAATTACTCATGTTCATACATATTCATTCCCATGCTCCTAATTTTAGAGAACAGAGAAGTGAATAAATTGATTAGTAATTTGATTGTATTTGATTCAGCTGGCTCTCTTAAGTGCCTTATAAAGGTCCTAGAATAAGTTTCCACTAATAGAGAAGTCAGTGGCAGGCTTGAGACCTTGGGGAATAGTAGATTGATGATGGGGTGATTGAGCCATTTATTTATTCAAACATTTTACTCATTCATTCATTCAACAATTATGCCCTACTCTACCCAGGTACTGTGCTAGGTACAGAGGACACCCAGTTTGATAAATGACCGTATCTACGATATCTACTGTCTATCCTTGTGGGGAAGATAGTCAAGTCATGAAGGCACTGATTACAGGACAACGTGGCCAAGTGCTAAAGGCATCCAACACAGGCTGGAGTTTCAGGAATGAGTTCCTAATGATGGAGAAATCTGAGCTGCTTTTGGAAGAAAAGTTAAGAGCCATCTGGATGGTGAAGGATGGAAGGCGTTCCACTTGAAGGCCTAGCAGTAAGAAGCGCTCTGGACCTTAGAAATCCAGCAATTTTGTACCATTAGAAGGAAATGGGAGAGTAGTCGAAAAAGAGACTCCAGTTGCAGGGAGTCAAATGGTTACTTCTGCTAAAAACCAGGGTAGGGCCTGGAAGGGTTTTAAACCAAGGGGTTAATAATACACTAGGTTTTTATCTCAGAAAGCTCACTCAGGCTTCCGTGTGGAGGGCAGACTGGATTTGGCACAGATTCTGGCACAGAAGACTAATAGAGGAATTCACACAAGGAATGATGAAACTTGGAACTGAATTTGTAACAATAGAGACTATGGAAAGGAGGAACAGACTTGATAGAAGGAAGGGAAACTTCCACAACTTGGGGATATTATGGTAAATGAAAAGGGATATCAGGGCAAACCATGGTCCCGTTAGGCAACTGGAAGATGAGGATAGCATTCATGATGAGAACACACCGGAAGGAGCAGTTTTGCAGAGGAATGTGTACGAAATTAGTTTAGAAACATGGTAAGTTTAAGAAGTCACAGAATTCATGCAGAGCTTAGCCACAGTATCCAAGTGATACCGGACTGTTTTCAGACCTCTGTTTCTTTGTTTTCACACCTCTGTTGTGTCTCTCTGGAATGCTTCATCTTCCTCTCTTTCCATCCTCCCCAGACAAGCTTCTCCTTCTGTTTTAGGGTCATATTAAATGCTGCTTTCTCTATGAAGGCTTCTGTTGTCCACTCACCTTCTCCTTACCGTGGTTCACTCCACCCCTATCCTTGCCCCGGAAAAGCTAAGTCCTATCTCTTTTAGTCCTCATCACAGTGAATTGTCATTATATGTGCACACAATGGTTCACCCATATCCTGCGAGCTCCTTGAGGACAGGGAATCTGGATCTCATTCAGTACCTTTGTAACCTCAGCTCCTAACAGAGCCTGACTCCTAAAGAGCATGCAATAAATGTTTGTTCCTTGACTCTTTTTCTTACCTGCCACTCTATTCTCACATAAGATCCATTCATAGCTTTCCAAATGAGGCACGAGGGAGTTACACCTTGATTCTGCTCATCTATTGATGGCTGTCTCCCTGGGAAGGGGTGGAGCATGGTGGTCCAGAGCCCAAGACTGTTTCTCACAGAGGTGAGGAGGGATCCTAAGGGGAGTTTTAGGACAGAAAACAACATTCTGCCAGTTCATTGCAATTCACTCCTTTGTTTCCAGTTCTCTGGTGCAGTGTGTTTGTCAGGCACACGCAGTGATGGAGCCCTTAGGAGCAGAGACGGCTGGAGAGGTCATGGTTATCATGCAAGGCCTCTTCTGAACCTGGCCTACAGAGACTGAGCCTGCCAATATCCATGACTAGATGATTGTAGCTTAGTGGTTTTAGTTTTTATCTTCCCCTTACATAATTTTGACTTAGAACTTTAGTGAACTACTAGTTGGGAGTCCCAGTCTTCCCTAGTTCCACCTGGCTGCCATGAAGATTACCTGAAGAGTACACTAAATCTCCAAAGCAAAACAAACCTAGCCTGACCCTAATGTTAGCAGCACCTTGGTTGGCCATAGCAAGTTGTGTCTGTACAAAGTCTAGTCTTGGATACTCTGTGCCTAATGATCGAAGACACGGAAGTGAAAGCAGGCTCCAAACCTGCCCATATACCCAGTCCCACAAAGGCAATGAGTCTGTCTAACCCCCTTCTTCTCACTGGATTTAAGCTTTGTGAAGATTAGACCATTAGCCAGCTCTGTCTTCCAATTTCCCATCGAGGGGGCAGCTGGGCTTTAAGTGTAAGCTCAACCTGTTTTCTAGGTGACCCCAAAATATGCCTACTTCTTCATGTACCTTGGCCTCACAGCTAAGATTTGTTTCTCATAATCAATTAATCATACTAGACTCAACTCAATTACCTGATTTTCTCTTACTGTGATAATGGCTTCAGCCTGGCACTCTCGATGTGTTTTTGCCTGCCTGTCTTTGCTTGGATGTTCTTCAGAATCTCACGCTTTCGTAGACTGCTGTGAAAGGCCATACCCTGGGCAGGGCTGTTCCTGGGCTTGTCAGATGACACTAGCCTCTATTTGCATTAGAATGTATTCCCTGCTTATGGGCTAATCACTACTGCAGGACCCTGTAGCAGGCTGAGCCGCCCACTAGTGTCAACGCTGGTCTCCTTTCCTTAGATGTACAATGGCCTCTGTAGCTGACTCCTTTGCTACCCTGGAGTTTGTGGAATGAAGGTCTAAAGAAAGAGCAGAGGGATTTGTTCTTGGAGGGAGCCAGGGAAGCCAGGTCTGTTACTCCCTCCTTCCTAAGCCACACTGAATGGAACCCAGAAGCCAGGCCATTTAGCTTAGGAGAACTAGAGAACATCCAAATGATTGGCAAAGGCTCTGGAATTGCACTGTGAAGACCCAGTAGCCAGGGCTTCAGGAAGAGGAGGCATCCAAAGACAAAGAGGAAAATGGAGAAACCAGCTAGACCTGAATTATTAACATAGAGGAGATACTCAGAGGGACAGATTTGTGGATTAACCTTACTTGAGGTGTATTTGCCAAGACCATGCTGAGAATCAGAGCAACACAAATTCACAGAACCTCAGAGCCGGGGAAATTGTGAGATGATGTTAGAGAAGCCCTTGGGGGCAAGGTGGGCAATTTAAAGAAGTGAATAAGTAAGGATGATGGCAGATGGTGGATGGTAACTCCGCCCCCTCCCCCCGCACAGATAATTGGTACCATGAAGCAAGTTGGCCCAGCGCTGCAAGATCTTTGTATTTTTCAAGGGAACCCAGAAATCCAGATTTTACGTGAGCTTTCATGATTTCTAAATGTTGTCAAATAATTAAAATTGTTTTCAAACACAGCAAAATCAAAATATATCTGTCAGCTGGATGTAGCCTCCATTTTAAAGGGATCTTCTATTTTTAAGGTGCTAATCGGGGAGGCCCAGGGAAGTAGGTAGAGTTCTCAAGATCCAATAATTGTAGAAGGGGAAGTAATGCATGGCTCAAGTGTACTGTCCGCTCTCCCTCCTTCCTCTCTTCTCTCTCCTTCCAATCCAACACCTTGTGGAGATGTAGGGAATATTAGGTATTTGACCCTCTCTCCAACCAGAAAATAATGGAATGGAGACAAACCCTTTGTTGCTTCTTGACTTCCTGTTGGCTTGTTCCTTCCTTGAGAGGTTGACCTCCTTCCTATTCAGTGTGGTGAGAGTGGAAAGAGGCAGGATCACATTCTAGCCCAGGCTTAGCTACTAACCTTGCAGCTTTGGAAAATTCTGTTCTTTGGACCTCATTCTCTTTGTAGATATAATGAGGCTGTCAGTCTGGTAACTTCTAAGTTTCCCAACTGAACCCAAGCTTGCTTTAAATATCTCTATAAATGCTCATTCTGTTAGCACCTCCTCCTGCTCCATACCCCTTCCCCAGCATCCACACACGTATCCTGAGTACCTGGTACCCTCGTGCTGCTCCCCAAAGCCTGGAGTTTACCATCTAAATAAAATTATCCCAATGGTCTGCAGTGACCTACATTATCTGACCCCTGTTATGGGACTTTCTCAAATTCTACTCCCCCACTGCCCACGCCGTCCAGGAACACTGGTCTCCTAAGTATTCCTCAAAGGCACCCTGAATGTAATTTGTAAAATGGTGAGGCTGCTTGGAAAAGAGATTGACAGTCTTCAAAACGTCAAACAGTTACCATATGACACAACAATTCCATTCCTACGTATGCACCCAAGAGAAATTAAAACATAAGTCCACACGAAAAACTTGTACACAGATATTCATAGCAGCATTGTTCATAACAGCAAAAAGTGCTGATGACCCAAATGTCCATCAGCTCATGAATGGCTAAAGAAAATGTGGTATATCCCTGGAAAGAATATTATTAGATAATAAATTAGATAAGAAGGAAGTAATAATACATGCTAGAATATGGATGAACCTTGGAAACTATGCTTAGTGAAAGGAGCCAGTCACAAAAGACCACATACTGTATGAATCCACTTATATGAAATGTTCAGAATGAAAAAAAATCTCCAGAGACAGAAAGTAGGCTAGCATTTGCCTAGGGCTGGGGTGGTGGTATTGGGGTTTGTGTGGGCGGGTGGGGGAGGCTGGTGGAGGAGAAGGGGAGAATGACTGCTAATAGTTATAGGGCATTTTTGGGGGTGATGAAAATCTTAAATTGATCATGATGATGGTTGTACAACTGTGAATATGCAAAATTTACTAAACTGTATACTTTAAATAGATCAATTGTATATGTAAATGATACTTCAATAAAACTGTTAAAAAGGTAAAATGATAAGTGTTTACAAAGGGCTTTCATATACATTATCTCATCATTTCCTCAAACAACCACGACAGTACATGGTAGGGACATGGGATCACCTCCACTTAGTGTGCAGAAGAGAAACCCAAGTTCCAAGTTTGGCTATATACCCAAGGTCACTCCGCTGGTAAGCGAATCATCTAAAATGAGGATTTCTGGCTTCACATTTTATTTTATCCCCTTCCCCATGTGATTTCTTACTTCTTTGCCCTTTTGATTTCTATTTTTAGATCTGGCTTTTGATTCACTTCTGATGAGCCCTTTATCCTCTGTTTGCATTTTCTTCACCACAGCCAGCATTTTATTAATTAATTCATTTATTCAAACATTGCAAAACACAAAGACTGCTCTGTAAGCTGACTGCCAGATATATGAATTACTTCACATTTAAGAGTTTTGAAAATTCCAGAAGTGATGGTCCTTCATGAAAAAGAGCTTCTGGGCTCCCTCCCATGCATTGTGGAATCAGGCTACCGTTCTGTCAGCTGGCCTATCTGCCAGGAGAGCTAACCTTCTGTGGCCTTGTCTGGATGTACTCATTCATTTCATGGCTTCTTTCCTAAAGTTTTACCTCAGTGACACTGTCTAACTAAGCTGGTTAGTCTGACAGACTGTCATCCACATATTTCTAACACTTTAAAAAATTCTCTCTTCCTTCCTTCCCTCCTTCCTTCCTTCCTCCTCCCTCCCTCCCTTCCTTTCTCTCTTTCTTTTCTCTCTGAGGAATGAATAAATTCATAAATAAGTAAATAAGTGCCTGGAACGTAGAGTTTTAAAAAGGGGACGGGCACATACAACTTTTTCACTTGGGGGATCATCTCTAGTGGCAGTGGAGAGAATTGGATACTGGGAAACCAGTTAGGAGACCCTAAATATTAGTGCTGGCAGTTGGGTTATTTATTTTGATGATCGAAGGCCTTTTAAGATATCAAAGTGCCATTGAGAGCATCAGAAATTCAATTAAGTTTCTTGTAGTTTGATTTCTAAGATCACTAGCCTAGAAATTGGCTATAAATCACCCACTCCCAGACCATACTAGATTCACTTGTTTATTCATTTATTCAGTAAATACTTGCTTAGCATCTACCCTATTCTTGGCATTATGAAACTGTGTATGCAGCAGTGAACAAAACCGGCATAGTTCTGGGTACTGCAGTCTAGCGACAAACTTTAGATAAGCCAGGAAATAGATATGAAGGTGGATCTGTAAATGAACTGTAGTTATGTGCATGGAAACCAAAGTTCTGGATAAAGGGAGTAATGGAAAATAAAATCGTAAAATTAGGAAGAGCAGCCAAAGAAAAGTAAGTCTTAAATGCCAAGTTGAGTCAATGGTGATGGTAATGATGATGATGATGATGTTGACGATGCTAATGTGGACAGTAATGCTTTATCTTCAGGCTAATGCTGTTACGTTTACAAAGCCTTTTTTAGAACTGTCCAATCCTCCCCCTTTCTAAATGAAATCTGAGCAGCACAAAGAAGTGAGTCATCTGTGGTTATAGAATTTCTAGTGGCAGAGGTGATAGAACCATCTTTGGTGATTCGCTCTCTAAACAAGGGTCATTGTAGTGCTTTGTTAACACAAAGTCTTACATGGAAGCCTACCCCTCCCCTTGATCCTATATGCATACTTTCTTCTCCTCTCCTCTGCCTCCCAGGGCATGGCCAAGTGTCCAAGGCACACAGTTTGGAAACTGGCTAAATGCCATGCTCTGCTATGGAGATGCTACACTAGATATTGGGAAATGGATTTGTCCTGTAATTCTAACAAATACACTAAATTCTTTGGCTTATGTTCAACCTCATATCTCCCATCTAATTATCGCTAGGAAAATACAGCCTAAAAAATGTAATATGGTTTTGTTCCTATTGTATTGTGCTGTTAGGTTGGTCATGAGAACGAAGAAATCTGAGGAGAACCGCCAATACTTTTCTGTGTGCTTGCTGAGATCTTACCCTGATCCAGTGCTGTTATCCTTGCCCAGCCTCTGGGATGTGCCAGCTTTCCCACTGTACTCAGGGGTACTTCTTTTCTCAGGGTGCTGCAGGTCAGCATTTTAAAATCAAAGTATTTCTCCCTAAGCCCAGGAAAATGTATACACTGCACCTCCTCTGGGAATGGAGGCTCCCACTGCAAACTCTGGTAGAGGGTCTCCCAGACTATTCCTCACATCGATCCGCATTATTCTCTGCACCTCTGTGCTCTGTTCCATCCCCTGAGATGCCAACATCTATGAATGGTATCACCTAACTCCCTTGCTCTCTGGCTGCCACTTGGGTTGGTCAGTGGAAGGTCTATCAGGAGATTCGAGAGGGAGAAGAGGAAGGCATTGGGCTATTTCTTCCTCTGGCTACCTTCATGCTGCTGTGAAGTTTTGACTGTAGTGTCCTCCTTTACAATCATAGCTTTTGTGGGTTGGTCCTTCTTCCATGGATCTAGCTCTCAATTGGGGTCCGGTAATATTGTTTCCTCCCCTTGTTTCTCTAAACCTACAGTGGTAACTGTTGCTAGTCCTGGGTCCCTCAGCATTCCTTGTAGATGTTCTTAACCCTGCCCCAAACTCTGCAAATAGTTTCATCGTTAAAAGGTCTCTTCACATATGCCTTACAGGAGTGCGGACCCTCCTGTTTCCTCTGCCTAGTGCCTGGAGGACTTTAGAGCACTAACCTGTTCTCCCTCTCAAATTCTCAAAGACCATGAGCCTTTATCTTATAGTCTCAACATTTCTCACAGAGACTACCCCATAGGAGGTGCTTAGTAAATGAATCAATAAATACATGAGGATGGAAGGTCTTTCACATTCTGAAGGTGCTTGATTTGGAAGTTCATCTCATGGGCTCCTAGGATAGGCAGGCTGAGTTTCGGAGCTAAATAGTGGAGTTCATTGTCTAGATAATTAAAAATAATTACTGCATCCCATTACATTTGTGGAATGATTATGCATCTATCATGGCATTTAACCTTTACCACAATCTGAAGAGAAATAGAAAAAAGCCAGCTATTACCCCAGTTCCCAAAATGGGCCCAGAGAAATTAAGCAATTTACTGAAGGTCATAGTCTTTGGTTAATTAATATACCTTTCAGTGTGAAGAGAGATCCATAAGCAAAAGCATTTTATCCCAAAACAAATACTGTCCTGTAGCTGGTAAAACAGAGAGCCATCTTTGAAGGGAGTTGTCAATGCTTCAATATCCATTCAACTTCTATTCACTGGGAACTCAGACTTTGCTCCCTGTGTTGAGCCGATGGAAGCAGTGGTAGGACAACAGATGGTGGTTTCTGCCCTGTGAGCTCACGCTCTTGCAGGGGAAACAGCGATCACTCAAATAACTACACGAGTAGGCTGCAGTTAGAACTTAGAAGCAGTGAGGAAAGAAAAGAAAAGGCCATTCTGAGCAGGACCTGTGATTTGGTCAGCATCCTATCTGAGAAAATGATGTTTAAGTTGAGAACTGAAGAGTAAGTAGGAGTTACTGAGTGAGGAGAATGAGAACTTGGATGAAGAACATTCTAGGCAGAGGAACTAGCTCATTCCAAAGCTGAAACAGAGATTGGCCTGAAAAACTGAAACAAGCCTAGTGAGGCTGAAGTTTGGTGAGGGCAGGGAAAAGACATGGCCTTGGGGTTCTCAGAGGCTTCATTCCACCTGGAAGCTCCGACCTCCTAACATGGGGTGGAGTGGAAATGATTATTCTCCTTTCTGACTGGAATCCATGCAATTAACTGTCAATAAAAAATTTGACAGAATTTCCAGGAAGGAAAAAAAAGCTTCAAATTTTCAATTATAGAACATTAGTTTTTATTATATTGTTAACTCTTGGGGTGTTTAAAAGTAAGACAAAGGGGGGCACCTGGGTGGCTCAGTTGGTTAAGCATCTGCCTTCGGCTCAGGTCATGGTCCCAGGGTCCTGGGATCGAGCCCCGCATTGGGCTCCCTGCTCAGTAGGGAGCCTGTTTCTCCCTCTCCACCCTGCTCATGCTTTCTCTCTCTTGCTCTTTCAAATAAATAAAATCTTTAAAAAAATAAGACCAAGGGACTGCACTGAAATTACTGGAAAATTAGTTATGGCTGATTGCATTTTTCATAACTAACTTTAATAAACAGAGTGGGATTAGCATCCTAAATGAAAATATTGCTGTATGATGTCAAAAAACAGTAGTATTGTAATGAGAACAATTTTATGCTCTGAGAAATGTAGGTGACATAATAGTATCTATGTGGCCCGAAGTGCAGTGGACATGAGCAGTGGTAGGGTCCTAGTGGGAAACAGATAGTCCACTTGAAAGGCTAACTCAGGGGTTTAATGAAAAGACTATTTATAGAAGTGGGCACAGGGTTAAGGAAACCCACAAGAGATGGGCAGATGGTGACATACCTAAGGACTAATGGGAAATTAGTGCCACACAGAGACCCGACTATATTTTCTTATTTTCAGTATTCTTGATGTCCCAGCATCTGGAGCCTTGATCCTGGAGAGACTGTACCTCCAAGGGCTAATTTCTGGAGAGAGCAAAAGACTCTCCTGCCTTTGATCTGCAAACAAACCAATCCAGAGCTTGTATAAAACCATCGACTTAAATTCTTACTTAGCAAGCCAATATTTTCGCTGCCGAAATCCACCCCATTCCAGGGCCAGGTAATAAACAACTAAGGACCACCCCTAGAGCTCAGAGCATGTTGAAATTATTCAAGCTCTCGAATCCTAAATTTACTCAGCATGCCTGCCTCATCTCACCCCAACTTCCTGTGAAAACCCCAGTAAAGTTTCTGTGCCATCCTCTCTGCCTTCACTCTCCTCGGCCTGCTGACCTATTCTGGTTCTTTCCCCATACAGCGCTGTGTGGTGTGCATTGCCTTCTGCTTCTAGGGACCTGTGAGTATAAACTTCTCTCAGTTATTATATTATATATATTATATATGTGGATAGTTATTTCCATGTCCACATGTCTTATAATACCTGATTAAAACAAGTTCCAAGCACATTTTAAGTGTGACCCATAAGGAGCTGTTCTTGGAATCTAGGGAGAATTATAGCCACTGAAGAGGGGCCATTCAACAGGAAGCATGGATTTATGGAGGGGGATACACCTGCTGCCAAACCACAGACAGTCTCAGAGTCAGAATAAATACCCAACCTCTCTTTTCCTCCTCTCTGATCTCCTGGTGGGACCACTTACAGACAAAAGTCAAATGAAAGCCAGGGCCCAATGAAGTCCAGGTAATACAGACTTGTAGAGGTCTGTTCCCTTGGCACAGAGCAAGACAGAGAACAGTGGAGAATGGATTGAGAATGCATTGAGAAGAACAAAACTCATTGTCAATTTAAATGAGCCCTAATGCTCCCTTGATCTCTATCGAAGAGCTATGTTGTGGAAAAGTCATGGACAGTCCAACTATTCTACCAGTACTTCCAGCTCCAATTACTCATGTTTCTGATCCACCTTGTTACCTTTCCAGAGCACAGGTCAGATGATGTCATTTATTTTTTCAAAAACTTGAGAGGGCTGCCCATTGCCTTAAGAAGCAGGACCACTGAGCTTCTCCACCTGCCCGGTCCTGCACTGAAGCCTCAGGCTTAGCCTTCTGCCCCTTCCCATTCATTTTTCTGTGTCCTTGCACAGTGAACTCCTCTTTAGCCCTTAAGCATGTTGAACCCTTTCAAAGCACAGAATTCTGAAAACTTCTGCATATACTTCGACTACTGTTCAACTTATCTTTTCTAATCTTTGCCTGACAAACTCCTTTCATGACTCAACTCAAATGCCACCTCCCCTGTAACATCCCTACTCTTTTCCTTCCCATAATAAGCAGAATTACTCCCTCCTCCCCCCATAGTACTTTGCTCAAACATCTATTAACAACGCGTATAGCCTCATCTTATTTAAATAATCAGCTTTTCATTCAGTGTTTCCCATTTGTCAGGAAGTTTAAGCTTGTGTCACCATACCCAACAAAGCTGTAGGGGGCTCAAGAGTTATTTATTTGAATAAATAGATGAATGAATTAATGAGTGATTAAATTCACATCTACTTATGAAATAGTCCAACTCCACTGAAGAAATTAGAGATTTAGTTGGGGCTTTGGAGATCAAGAAGGAGGGAAAGGAGACAAGTAATTGAGTATTTTTAGGGTAGTGATGGCTGCTGGTAGACTGCCATCCCTCAACATCCATGTGCTGGAAGGCCCTGGGGATTGAGGAAGGGAAAACTCAGGGATGGGAGTAAAGCACAGAGAGGGAATTAAGAAGAGGATGTACATTACATAGGACAGTGATGTTCAAGCTTCAAGTACTACTTAAACATTTTTATTATGTACCACTTGTGTGCTATTAATGTTTTTTAATTGACATACTTTTAAAAAACATTAATAAAAAAGCCCCGTGTATTTGCTACCATAATGGAAAACCAGTATATCTTGCCAAAAATCAGAAAATAATGATAAAAATAAATCCTGGAAACAGAACCTTATTGCTAATTTCAACCTGGACACTGCTGCCTACTGAAATTCGAAGTCTGAGACCTAAGCCCTCTTAGTTAAAAAGATAATTTGGCAAGTCTTAGAAGGTGTCAAGAACATGTATGTACTAAACTAGTACTTTCTCTTATAAATGATCAGAAAACTTAAATGTAAATTGAGGAAGAATGACTCTGATAGTGGGAGTCAGAGGCTGTCTAGTTCCCTAGCCACATGCCATACAGTCAACCCGTGAGCATCCACACTCTGGAGAACGCTGCTCCTGGGTGGTCACTGCCCTTCTCTCTGAGCCAGAGGTAAATGGGCTTCCCCAGAAACCTCACCACTGATGGCAGTTTCTATGTAAAAAGGCATTCCACATGCTCCAGCAGCAGTTTCCTAAGGAACTTTCTGGAAAGAGGAATAGTCAGAAGATATCTTTTGGTTCCTAGCACCCAGACCTAGAATGAGTCCTTTGCCTTCCATGAGCTTCGTTTTCTTTCACTGTGAAATGTACCTTATGGTAGCCATCCAATTGCATTCACAATGCCAAATTAGCAAGAGTACCCGAAGTGTTGTACAAAATGTGCTGAACACACAATTGGCAGCAGACAGCATGTAGGAAATATTTGTTAGTTTTGGATTGCTGGTTCGAGTGACTGAAAATTATACTGAGACTTTCCCTAATCATTTATTTATTTACTATTAAATATTAAATGTATACAGTTAAGTACATACCCATCTTCCAGATGTGATAGTGGTTAACATTTTATCATATTTGCTGCAGATTAGTTTTTTTAAGAACCAGTATCTTAAAGTTATAAATAGAGCTTCCTTTGTATTCAGCTTAATTACCTTTTTCTCTTTTGCTAAAAACATTTTATGCATTTGCCATGTACATATTAAGTCATAAACATTTAGATTGTATTATTTTGTATGTTTTTAAAACTTAAACAAATTGTATACTTTGCATATATTATTTTGCTACTTGCTTTTTTCAATTAAAATTTTATTTTTGAAATTTATCCATATTATCTATTTATCTGTCATTTATTGTAAGAGCTACATATTATTCCATGTACAAATGTACCGTGTTGCTTATCTCTTCTCAAATAGTGGAAACCCACCACCCTACTCTTTACTATCACATATAATGTAGAGTGTATACCCAGAATATTGCTACTTATTTATTTCTAGTGTGTGTATTTTAGTGGAATTGCTAAATCATAGGATATGTGCCTTTATCAGATATTGCCAACTTGTTTTCCAATTATAACAATCTGTGCCTTTTTCCACGAGTATATAAAGAGAAGAGGAACACTCTGGTGGCATTTTAGGTAGTGGGGAAGGTAAGGTGGGAGGCGTTGATGAGAAGATGAATTCCTGTGACATAAGCATTCCTCTAATTCTCCTTGGTCTCACTCTAAGCATCTTCTACCATGGCGATGAGCCTTATACCTTCCCTTCCCTGCATCTATTAAACTACCATGAAGTTTCTTCTTTGCTTCTGTTCAGATGGTCACAGGTGTACTGAATCCCCAGCAGCAACTCTCCCTGAAGACAACTTTTGGAATACTGGGAATGGTTAAGTTCCATAGGCGCATAGCCAATTGTGGACATTGCATTTGAAATCTATTTGTTAACATGGTATGGGAATCCAGGTATTTGCTGCCAGGCTCTTCAACCCAAGAAGCTCCCTGTACTTCCCGATCTATAGGGAATGATTTTTCACTGTCAGAATAATAAAATGCATTTAGTATTCAGAATCAGGATTGTTCTTCACTCCCTCCACCCCCACCCCTGACTCACTTAATGGTCATAACTCCAGACCTTCAGGGAATCTTTTATCTTTGCTCTGCATTAGTAGTTCTTCATCTTGGCTGCACACTAGAACCATCTTGGGAGATTTAAAACATATATATTTATGGAAAAGTCTCATTGCCGGAAATTCTAATTTAATTGGTTTGGAGTATGGCCTGGGTATGGGGAGTTTTAAGAACTTTCTGGGTGATTGAAATGGGGAGCTTGGATTGAGAACCACTTTTTTAGGTTTTCATGTTTTTCTCCTTTGGCTAACTTCCACATTCTTTTTTTTTAAGATTTTATTTATTTATTTGACAGAGAGAGAGATCACAAGTAGGCAGAGAGGCAGGCAGGGAGCGGGGGGGGGGGGGGGGGGGGGGGGGC
>CM052885.1:35260305-35338996 GCA_028534135.1 Potos flavus
CCCTGGGAAAACTAATTATAGCAAACTGTTTCATCAAACTGTCCTGGAGAGTGGTTGTACTTGGTAGTGCCACTCTTGGAGAGAGGGAGTTCACTTGATAAAAGGATATGATCTCAATTCCATCACATGAAGGTAACAGAAACCAATCGCATGTGTGTGGTGCTCACAGGGGCTGTTGTTATAAATGAGCCTGCAGGGGAAGGACAATACAACTGTTTAGAGAACCGCTGACCCAATCTTCAAAAGCATTGTGTGTATAATTGTTAGAAACAATTTATTGTTATGCGTACCTGACACTAGGTTAGCAGGTTCAAGATACACATTTTTTTCCCTTGAATTTTCACAGCGATGCTGGAAGTCGAGGAACGGTACAAATAAACCGAGACTCGGAAGTTACTTGCTCCCAGTTGCATAGGTGTTCGGTGTGAGAACAGACATAAGAATTCAGCTAATTTAGTTCTGTTTTCCAAGTTTCCTCTTATTATAGTGAAAAAAAAAAAAGCCCAAGTCTTTCTTAGGAATACAGTACATCTGTAAATTTTGTTCTTTTAAACTACACACAGGCAGATGTTGGATTAAGATCCCTGACTAAAGGCAGGGACTCCCATGAGCACCAGCCTGAGGTACCGGGGAGGGAAGGGTTTTTGTGACCCAGGCCTTTTCTTTTTTTTTTCTTTTTTCTTTTGAGGCCTGAGGCACAGATGGAAGGAGACTTCCTCTCTACTGGACACTAACCTGGGTCTTGCATCTGCTTCTACCCCTGGTGTTTACAGTGACTGCAGCCCAGCTCCCGTCTGTCTTGGCCGTGGTCGCTTCAAAGTGCCTGCTGCCTTCTGTCACCATCAGCGGGCTTTTGCTTCCTTTACAGCATTAGCCTTCACGTCAGGTCCCTTGATTTCATTTTCTCCCTCCTCTTCTCTGTCCTCAGGCCGGAGGCTTCTCTCTTTAACACCACTCTCTCTCTGGGTCCCTCACCGGCTTCCAAACCTGCACTGGCTCCTGTCACATCTCATGGCTCTGACCCACCGGCAGGCTTCTTTTCTTCTCTGCACGGAGTAGCCACCTCTCAGGTGTGCCTTCTGTTTCGGTCGGTCGGATTCGTACTCTGTATATTCTGCCCTCATTTTTTCCTCCCATTCTCCCCCTTCATTTCTGGACACTCTCGCTCATCTCTTTCTTCTCTGCACATAAAAGTCCTACATGTTTCCCAATTCCTGTTACACAAAGCTGCCTTTCCTGATCGATCCTTCACTCTTAGAATTTATTCCTAAATATTCTGTCTTTTAGTGTTCTTCGTGGTTCTCATTTGTGTTCCTGGTAGGTTTCCCCTGGTGCTGAGCAATCAGTAGATAGTCAGTAAACTTCTGGAACTTAGTGGGAAATGGGGAGACGGTGAGGTAAAATGTGTTGTAGACCCTTGGATTTCCATGTATCTTCCCTCCTTCAACTCAGGAAGAAAAAAACCCAAACAAAAAAAGGATAATTACAGGGACGCCTGGGTGGCTCAGTTGGTTAAGCGGCTGCCTTTGGCTCAGGCCATGATCCCAGGGTCCAGGATCGAGTCCCACATTGGGCTCCTTGCTCGGCAGGGAGCCTGCTTCTCCCTCTGCCTCTGCCTGCACCTCTGCCTGCTTGTGCTCTCTCTCTCTCTCTCTGACAAATAAATAAATAGAATTTTTTTTAAAAAAAAAGGATAATTACTTCTGGAATGATTTTATTCTGCTAGTCAGTGTTTCAGAAAATGTTCCCCTTCAAGGATAGCCAATCAGCCTAAAGACAGATGACAGAATACATCGATCTGTTTATTCATTTGGTCAGTCATCCGTGCCCCTTTATCTTCCAGAATATGAGGCCAACTGACCCAGCAGTTCTTAAATAGTGCATCATTTCCAATCTGACTTGAAATAACCCCTTTATCATCCACTAACATCTCATTTGTCTGAGTTAGTATCTTTCTGGGTTAGCGCTCCACTAGCTTTTTGACTGGGTTCAATAACGGGTAGAGAAAAAAAATTCCTTTAGTTTTTCTTATTTTTAGGAATATTCCTGGCTGTATCCACCCATTAATTTTCCAGATAAAAATTCAAATTTACGATGACAAGTTAAGAGATTCTATTAGGGGTTTGACTGGAATTTTATTAAAACCGTGCATTAATTGGAGGGAGAGTTAACATTATCAATGCTTAGAATAACCTCATTCAACAACACAGTTTGTGTCAGTGTTTATTCTAGATTTCTTTCCTGCGTTCTGACACAAATATGTTAGTTTCCTCCTTTGTGGAGTGGAGACTATAGGATCTAGCTCAGAGGGTATTGTGAAGGTGGAGATGACACCGTAGAGCCCTCACACGCCCTGCACATAGTGAGTATTCAGTAAGCATGAACTTTCTGACATTTATCAGAGTGAGGATGATGTCTCTTGGTAAAGAATGGTCATTTGCTTTTATAGTACCTGCATATTTCTCATTTACCCTAAGTGTTTTATGTCCTTATTGTGAGCAGACCATTTATTTTTTGCATGATGATTTATAGCTGGCTACTACTAGCATACAGGGAAACATTTTACTTTATTATACACTTATTTTTAACTGGACAACTTATTAAACTCTTACGGGTTCCATTAGTTTCCAGTGGATGCCCCTGGATTTTCTAGGCAAAAACTACCAACAGCAGCAAAAATAAAACGAAGTAAAATTTATATTTCTAATAGTTTTCTTTCTTAACCCATTTTCTTTTCTACATTTTATTTCACTGACCTGAACTTGCATATCAATGTTAAATGATGGTAGTAATGAGGGTAGGGATTTTCACTTTATCCTGCCAAGAACGTACTGTTGGATTCACAAACGAGTGCACATTGTACAGCTTGCGAGTGGAATATCAAGAGCTTTGATTTTAGGAGGGGAGAGCGTCCCGCGTTCAGATAATTTAGGATAATTTTCTAAACTGAAGCAGTTTTGTTTATTACAAGATTTTTGAAAGCAGTAGGCATTGTGTACCTAAGGGTAAGACTATAGTCTGCAGAATTTCTCGAATGCATCTGACACATATTTGACCCTTTTCTTTCAGTGCTCATCTATCGAGATCTCCCGAAGCAGTATCCTGTTGTATACCAGTTTGGCCATTATTGCCCTGATGACTGATTCATCTGTTGAGAGGCACACTGAGATGGATAAACTTTACAAATTTTACAAAGAGCCTTACTCCTGAGAAGCCCGGGGGGCTCATTCAGTTAAGCGTCTGCCTTCACTCAGGTCATGATCCTGGGACCCTGGGATTGGGCAACGTGTCCGGCTCCCTGCTCAGCAGGGAGTCCACTTCTCCCTCTCCCTCTGCCTCTCCCCCTGGCTTGTGTTCTCTCTCGCTTGCTCACTCTCTCTCAAATAGATAAATAAAATTCTAAAAAAAAAAAAACAAAACAACAACAACAAAAAACAAAACCTGAAGAGTCTTACTCCTAACATTGAAAAAAGATGTGGCTGTAGAACTTTAATAAATGGCTGAGATCTAATGAAAGTTTGCAGGGTGAAATGGTCAAAAGCATTGATTGTGGAGTCACACTACCTGGGCTTGAGTCCCAGGCCATCTCTTGTCAGTTGTGTAGCCTTGAGCAAGGTACTTGACTTCTTACACCTTCCTCATCTGTATAATGGGGATAGTAATTTTACCTACTTCATAGATTAGCAATGAAGGTCAAATGAGTTAATGAGCAAGGCTGACTATAGTAAGAACTGTATTTCAATTTATTAAACATAAAGTAAAAATAGAATAATGTGTCTAGTCCCACAGGAGGAGATCCTTAGGTATTTTCCCATAATAATGAAGGTCTCAGAATCCCCATGTTCTCGGTATCACCTCATCCTTCCCCTTCCATTTTCATCCAGAGAGAAGGAGAGGGGCAGGAATATGCTAGATTCCCTGTATAAGTCATCCCTGCAAATCTGAGACCACCTTCCTTGAAATGAATGCCAGGAATCCCTACTGTGGACCAGCTGACAGAAATGAAAAAGATTTCTGTTGATCCAAGGTCATCCTGTATGGATTTTCTGTCTCCAGCCAAGGGGTTTTACCAAGTCAGAGACCTAGCATTTCTTATCATAATTTTGAGTGTTTGTCTTTGCTCTTTATTTTATTTGCATTGACATTCTAGAGTTTTGTCTATGTTGGGAGGAATTTTGTTTTCAAAGAAGCAGTACCTTCATTTACTTATTATTTCTTTTCCCCCTGGGATTTATATTTGTGTTTCTGCTTGTATTCTTCTGAATTCCTTCTCACTTTCTTTAGTATTTTGTTTTTGTTCTTTTCCTTATTTGAGTTCAAGGCACAATTTAATTTATTTTCCTCATGTTTGGAAAACAATTTAAGTTTATGATAATGCCTCTGAACATGGAATTTACTGTCTGTCCCATTAGAATTGATACACAGAATTATTCACATCTAATAATCTGTAACTTCAGTATTGATTTCTTTGTTGACTTGAGAGTTTTTAGGACAGGTGTTTGCTTTATTACTAGTTTTTTCCTTCAATATCCATGTGGTCATTTATTTTGTTTAAACTTTTGTTTCTTTTGTACTGATTGTTGTTGGAGACCATGTCTCGTGCATGTCTGATAAGGAGAATTTATTGAGATTTCCTTAGTGACTGAATATATGACACACTTACATTTTGCAAATGTTCCACAAATTCTTCAATAAAATGTTTATTTTTCCTGGAGGCATTTATAATATTTCCTCTCCCACTGCCACCCAAATCCAATTTGTTACCAAACTCTGCCAGATTTACAAAAAACTTTCTTTATGTCAGCCTCTTTGTGGAGGCTTTTACTGCTTTTGTCCCCTCGCCCCAAGTAGCTACCATCTCTGTCTTAGTCCACTGGAATCAATACCTTCCTCCTGCTTTGATTCTTGCTCCTTTCTAATCCACTTTCCGCCTGCCAGCCACATGACTTAAAGAAAGGAATCAGTTTACTGCCCTTCCCTAACATGGAATGTTCCCTCTTTGCATCTGTTCTCTGGACAAAGTCAAGACCAACATACTGCCAAGTTGGCCTTTTTCCTCTTGCTTATATTTCATCTAGCCACAGAAGCACCTGCCTTCTTTTGGTCCTTAAACTTATCAACCTTTTTCCCCTTTCTGACTCATGGCACCTGGCGATCTTCTACCAGGAATGGTCTCTGTGTGTTTGCCTGGCTGGCTCTCTCTCCTTCCCCCCAGCCTTGTCCTTCTGAGGGCCCTTCCCAAGCTACTTAATCTAAAGGAGATCTACCCCTCCCATATTCTCTTTCCTTGTACGCCATACTTTCCCCTTATAGCATCTATTGCAATTTGTAATTGAATATTCATTGGTTACTTGTTCAGGGATTATGTCTTCTACCAGGCTGAAAGCTCCATGAGTGAAGGATCTTTATGACTCATAGAAAACCTATTGCTTAGCACAATTCCAATGTATAATAGTCTCTCAAAAAATATGCTGAGTGGAAGAACGATTTGTACAGAGTACGGAGTATGGTATGTTTCCCCAAATTTAGTCTCATTAGTTTTAGTATTCAGAACATATATCCTTATTTATTTGTTCTTCTTCATCAGTCAAGTGCAGAGCAGTAAGGATTAAAGTTCCTGCTACAATAGTGTTTCTGTCAATTTCTTCTCATATTTCTGGCATATTTCACTTTATGTATGCTAAGGCAATGTTGTTCAGAGCATAAGTGTTTTTTGACTCTTATAATTTTGTATGATTTAGGACTCTATTGGTTGTAACCAATGGAATAAAATGTGAGCTTGTAGCGGCAGACCAGAAAAGAGGAGGTTTACAAGGCAGGGGTAGAAATATAGCAAGGCCTCAAGATGTGTGTGTGTGCCTGTGTTTCTTTTCATGCATCTTTGACTGGTTTTTAAGCCTATGAAGACCTCAAACTTGCTTAGGAACAATGGATATAGATTTTCCTTTGTTTTTCCTCAATGATTATGATTTGGATTCTTCCTACACCATAAGCAGAATTCTGGTGAACAAGGGCATCTCAGGAGGGGATTTGGTGTCCACACTGTATCTTGTCTGTGTTTGCTGAAGTACCCTCTTTGTGGTCTAACCCTCTACATCTGACCTTCTGTCTGGCTAGATTTCCAGATGTCACTGAGCCAAGGACCAGTGCATGGCACCTGGCCTAGTGTCCTCCTACCTGCTAATCCTGGCTGCCATAATTGGGCAACCCCCTGCTTGGCTTTCTGAAAGATACAATCATTCTTTCCCAATGTTGTTGAACTACAGTAGCAAACAGGTACCAAAGAGCTTAACCCTCATCTGTTCCACGGCCCATTCTCACTTCAGCTCATTAACCCCAATGTGAGTATGTTGTCATGGGAAGGGGTTCCTCCCCTTTCCCTCGGTCAAGGCCATCTCCGACCACCCTGCTGACTCTCTGCCCAGTATAGCACCTTTTCAACCCAGACTCTCCCAGGATTGCTCCTCCATTAAAATGCTGCTTTGAGAGAATTACCTATCACTATATATGGAAGGTGTCATGACTGAATGTTGTCTGAACCCTGTGATCCCAGCAAACAGCACATTAAAGTGCTCCAGAAAGCAGCTTACTGCGAAGAACCACCCTTCCCTGTATGATAAGACTCCCAGTGCCCCCATGTTGATCTATGCTAAGGCCAGGCAGAGCTCCTCCAAATTCCCATTCTTTGCCTCATAAATGATTAGCTAAACTGCCTGTCTTCGCCCGATTAATCAGAACAAAATGCTTGTTAACCACACTTTAGTGAAGATTCGTTCCTTCCCTCAGCTCTCAAACCTTTAATCCGCCCTGGGGCTGAGCCAGCAGGAGGCCCCTCATTAAGGGCCCTTAAAGGAAAACAGGCTGGTCTCAGGGTAAAATACTCCATCAGGCCACCTTTTCATCCCACTTCCCGTGATCACACACTTTCCAACCAGCTCCATCTGGCTTCCGTACTAAAGCTCCCCTTTTTATACCACCAATGACCTCCACATTATCAGATTTGATGGACTTTCCTCCGTCTTCCTATTCCCTAGCTCTCGGTAGCGTGTGGGACAGGCGGCCGCGTCCTCCTTGCTTCTGGAATGTTAACTGCTCTTGACCTTCAGGAAACTGTACTCTTCTGGCTCATTCCTGCTCATCTAGCAGTGACTTCTGTCTCCTTTGTTTTCTGTCCCAACCCCTAATGTTATTTTGTAGGGCTTGTATTTGGGGCATCTTTTCATGCTTTATGCTTTCTTGAGGTCACATTCATTTCTACCCCTTTAAATACCGTATCTTTGTCAGTGATCCTCCAATTTCTGTCTCCACCCCACATCTCTTTCCCGAATCCTAGCTCCATATATCTGATGCTTGAAATCTGTTTTCTCTAAAATGAATTTCAAGCTTCATATACCCCAAATGAATTAATTTTTATTTTCAGTGTATGTCTCTGAAAGTCTCCCACTCATTCCATCCACTTTGTTGCATAATCTGCAAATACGCACCCCTCTTTCCTCATCCCTCTCTTCAAATCCATTGCCAAGTCCTGTTTGACCTCAGGTCACGTCCTGGGTCAGCCCAGTTTTCTTTGTTCCCTACTGTCACATTCATAGTTCAGACCACCACTGTCTACCAGAGGAGCTGCTGCTGTAGCCTCCAGCTGACTTCCCTCAGCCTGGCATGTGGCCCATCCAGTCAGTTTCCCACGCAACGGCCAAAATAATCTTTTAAAATCCCCTGTTCAAAACATATTAAGGAAATAATATAACATGTTATGTTAGATTATATTAGAAACCATAATCTACAGCAGGTTTTTTTTTTTTAGTCTCAGCACTATTGACATCTTGTTCTGGATAATTATTTGTTGTAGGGCACCGTCCTGTACATTGTAAAAAGTTTAACATATCCCGGGCTTCCACCCACCAGATACCAGAAGCATCCTTAGTCTTCCTCCTCTCCTCCACCCAGTGGTGACATCAGAAATGTCTCTAGATATTGACAAATGTTCCCTGGGCGGCACAAATACCCCTGGTTGGGAACCACTGATCTATACCACCTAGAAGGCTCCAAATAATGTAGCCCGTCCTTCTCTGCAACTGCTGATTTTCTTTCTTCTTGTAATGCTTTGTCATTGTCTTTGACACCTTGTTCATCCATCAAAATTCTGCTCAAGGTCTGTCACATGTCAGTTCCTTCATGGACTCTTTCTGAGACTTTCCAACACACAAACTGTGTCCCAGCAAAATACATAGCTCCCTCTCTTATCCTCGTCTAGCCTTCCGTTCATATTCCAACTACATCATTTATCATTTTGTGTTCATCACAATTCATTAGTTAGATATATATTTTCCTTCCTCTTTTGAATGAAAAACCCAGCATCATACCTGAAACATTTGGAGTGTAATAAATTTTAATGAACTGAATCATTTTACCATTTTTTTAATGGAAAAAAGTTGCATCCCTCACATTCCTCTTGCCATTCTCTCTCCAGGCATACAGAGAAGTACTTACGCTGTGTTCCCTTTTGAGCCATCTCTTTTCCTGATGGGACTTTCTCTTCTATCTACTTTTAATTTACAGCCTCCCTCCAAAGATGTTTCATCACCAGTGTCTCTGCCTTTAACACCAAGCCTCATAGCCACTTGTCTGGCTGTTCTGCAAAGTAGAAAAGCCACCAGAACACTAAGTGGTCCAGGGCCACTTGGCTTGTCTGAGGCAAAGCTAGCACTCGAACAGAGTCTGCAATCCAGCTTCCTACACTGCCTTCCTAACAGATGGTCTATTGGAAAGGACAATTGAGACCAAAAATAGACCTGTAATGGCTTATTAAGAGGCATTTACGGAGAGAGAGCACACTTCGCCATGTCCAACAAAGATATAAAAGCCGTAACTTGCAGCTGTATAAAACTTTCTGAAAACAGTTCGTCTTGTGTCTGCTGCGCAGAATGTTCCTTATGGCCAAGACTCTCCTCCCGATGTAGTGAAATTATGGATGCTGTTTTTGAGGTTTTGAGCGGAGCTCTCTCTTTTCCAAAATTCCTCTCCTCACTGACAAACAGACACTAGACACATGGCTTTGAGTGCTTTTCTGTGGTCTGTAGCCAAACAGGGGACCTGGTCATAATTTAAATTTAAAAAGCCCCTTCCAGAGGCCTTGGGTGGTACATGTTCGTGTAATTTGAAGGAATTAATGAATATATTTGAAGCCTCCTTTAAAGAAAGTTCACTGTAACTGGGTGTGGTGCATAAACAATGAATCTTGGAACACTGAAAAAATAAAATTAAATTAAAAAAAAAAGTTCACTGTTTTTTGTTTTGTCAAAAGTAGATTTTGGAAAGGGGTTTGGAGACAGAATGAAAGTACCTCCAGCCAGAGTTTAGAAGAGAGAGAGTAGCAAGAGAGGAGAGTGTGAAGACCCAGATATCTCATTAACAGAGTCAAGGGACCGGGGTGTCCCTGGGGACAGGATGTAAGTCCCTGTGACCTGGTGAAAATGAGCACAAGGAAATAAGAAACTGCCATCCACAGGTGCGGCTCCAGCTTGAACCCAGAAATAGATCCTATGAAACGGGGAAATAGAGGTTCAACAGACTCCTATTTCAGCCCTTTGATGAACAGATACTGTTGCATTTGTGAACAAGAATCTTTTATGAATATCTTGGCGTCTAGAGCCAGAATTTTACATTTGTTAAATCATCACATACAAATAAGAAATGGGCATTAGAAAGCACTCCATTATTTTGATACGCTCTCTGTACACATTTAGTTTCCTCTTTATTTATCATAATTTGAAGAGAAATATTGTTACTTGCCAAGGGATAGAGCTCACCACATATTTGTCACAGTGTTGTTATTCTCAACATCTGCATGTGTAATTAAAGAGAGAAAAAAAGATAGGGTGTCTTTCTTCGTATATACAGAAAAGATAGAATGAGAGGAATTATTTTTGGAATTGATGAGATGATGTTTGTCAATGGTTTAAACTAGGATTACAAATGAAGATAGCCACAAAGTTTATTCTAGTGTTGGTCTATTAAATAGTTGTTGGGAAATATATGCCACACCAGGAATTTACATTACAACTAACTCTTTGAACTCACAGAAACTTAAAAGTTAACCTATTAGCAAGTAAAAGGGTTAATTACACACACACACACACACACCCCTTTTCTCAATACAGACCACCAGAATTAGGGATTTATAGGTCACTGAATAAGGATATACAAAAGATGTGAAAGGACTTTCCCAAGGTCACACAGCATCTACCTTGATGTATAAATCTTTCCATTCCTCCTGCCCCTTTGGTTCTGCTCCTCCCTTCAGACTTGCAGTGACTGAAGAAAAACTAGGTCAAGGAGAGAGGAAAAGACAGTGCAAGGGTTTCTGGGGTAAAGAGCAAAGCCTCTACATGCTGTCTCAGCCCCAAGTCACTTCCACTTGGACTTCCAGTTAAAAGACCCCTGACATGGAATGCGGCTTAATGTCTCTGTGACCAGGATCTGGGCTTGGGGGGTAGATAAGGTTAGCCCGGAACAGAGGATTAAAAACAGTGCTAGACAAAGTCATATGATGTCTGTGACCTATGTTGTAGGAAAGATAGTGAGGCCCCAGGAAGCACCATTTTGGACAGCCACATCTTGGGGGGCAAGCCTATTGTCCCAAGGATGAGCCTCCTGCTCAAGGTGAGTCATATTATTGTGTATCAATTTCTATCATCTCTTGTGGTAGCTTCCCTCCAATATCCAGTCTTGGTACCTTTTCATGAACCCCACTTTCACTGGAGAACCTGGATCGCTTGACCTCCTTTCATCACACACAGCGCTGGGTACCATAACAGAAGTCCCAGAAGGTAAATTTCTTCTGTCATAGGATTTTTCTGTCTGTTCTATTGCCTTTTGTATTTTGACTCTCTCACCTCCTCTCTATATTTATACACCTTATATATTCCTTGTGTTCCCACAGAAACCTCTTTTAAGAATCAGCTGAAGATGTGGGGCTAATACAAATAGCAGGAATTTTAATTTTGAAAGATAATATTCACCAAGGATTCCTTAAGGAAAGATTCCATTCACCCCGCTAAGGCTGTGGTTTTTAGGTATAGGTGTGCATTGGGCTTCTCTGGAGAGCTTTTAAAAAACAGATTCTTGGTGCCTACCCAGATCTTCTAAACTGGACTTTGAGGAATAAAAGCCCAGTGGATTTTGAAAAATGCCTAGAATTAGTTTAGATCGTCTGACTTTTATTCTAAGACCAAAGCAATTTGTTGGAAAACTGATTACTTGAACTACATTCTTTAGTGCCTAATAGGATTGCATTTAGGAAATTGTTCTTTGGCCTTAACTGCTCAGGTTGAATTGAATAGCCTTATGAAAACTGCTAATTTAAAGTAAATTGGGTATTAAGGATATTGTCTACAACTTCACATACAACTTCACATTTGCATCAGACACCTGCATAAAAATTTCTCTTAGACGCAAGTGCTGCAGTTGAGGTGGGGTTGGTAGAGGAGGCAGAAAACAACTATTTTTCCTGAGAAACGTCTATCTTTTGCGTTTAAAAATTTGTAGCTAATTAGATTTCCCCTTTTTCTTTGTAGTCTACTACAAAGCTCTCAAATCAAGTTCAAGCTCAAAATAGCCCACATTTAGTAATTGTGTACATCTTTTTGGTGTACATACCTGTGTATAACCTTGGCTTCATTTTATTTTTCAAATTATATTTTGGGCTTCATTTCTTATTCTCCTTCCATTATTTTGAATTTGTTATTAGAAATAGCATTAAATTCTTATGGAACGACTAATAACAAGGCACAAACATACACGTAACAGTGATTGCATTTTTTTCCCTTTATGAAGTTCATTATTAGATGTGGGGACAAATATTATAAACTCTAGGGTTTGAAAAAGTATCCTAGATGACAGATGAAGAAAATTAAAATTAGAAATAATATCTTCTTGCAATCTTTCATTAATAGATACATATCAATTATTAACACTATCTTTTAAAAACAATGATTACATTTATGTGAATACTGTGACTTTTCTCCTGATCATTTTTCACTCATATTGTTTGGTTTGCTTTCACAAATTTTCTGTGTTATAACAAGCATTACAATTATTTTTAAAAAATATTTTATTTATTTATTTGAGAGAGAGAGAGCACAAACCAAGGGGAAAGGCAGAGGGAGAAGCAGACTCCCCGCCTACCTAGTAGCCTGATGTGGGGCTCGATTCTAGGACCCTAGGATCATGACCTGAGCTGAAGGCAGATGCTTAACCAACTGAGCCACCCAGACTCCCCTATTTTTCTTATTTTAAAGTTGAAAAAAAAATGATTTTATAATGTCCACAGAAGTATTATTCCAATATAGTGGAGGCATTCAGAAATTCTGTTCTGACTCTGCTGTTGATCCATTAAGGTCAACTATGTCTACAATATTCATTTAATGTTTGTTAAATGCATGCAGCATGAATGGCATGGTACCAGAGACTACGGTAAATACAGAAAGAATAATGTAGCCCCTGATCTCAAGATATTAAAACTCAGTTGGAGGGAAAGACTTATGAACATGTGATTTTAAGGAAAAACTAAACAATAAATAGCATAATAAAGTATCAGTCCAAAATGAGCAATTATGGAAAAATTAGAGTGATGTTATTTTATTAGTTGTTTATCAAATTGATAAAGATAATGTATACATCATATTCAAAACTAACAGTGATCTGAATGTATCTTAATATGCTTTTGAATTGTAATTTCTTTACAAATGTTCTGGAGGACAATTTGTTAATATATATTAGAGATCTCAAATGTGTTCATATCCCTGGACCCCACAGTTCTACTTCTATAACTCTAACCTGAGAAAATAATTGAAGACATAGTCAAAGATGTATTTATGAGACTGTTTAAGGCTAAAATGTTTATGAGACTTTACATGTGTAATCACAGGAAAAAACGGGAGAAATAAATCAAGTTATTAATAATGTTTATCTCTGAATTCAAATTTTTTATACTTGGCGAAATACTCCAAAGTTTTATAGGACAGGGTATTACCTTTATAACCAGAAAAATCCGACCATAAATCTCATTTTCAAATTCTCATCAGAGAAAGCAGTTATTGAATCCTATGTAAAGCCAGGTGTCCAGATGTTTAGAAATATCTAATTAGTAGTATCCAATTTTAACTCTGGTTATTGCAGAAGGAAGAATGAGCACTGGGGTTGGAGTTTGCATCCACAGTCCCCCAGTGCAGCTAATGTAGTTCGAGAAACGAGAGATTTCAGGGAGAAATCTCTGTAAGGGCAGCCCGTGTGCACCACCTTCCTAAGATGAATGGGGCTCTGATCTGCTGCTTTTGCCAGAGTCACATGAGCTGACATCAGTCTACATGGGGAAGAGGGACACTATATTCTGAGTGTGGCTGCCATGCCACAGCTGCTCCTGCCATCTGTTCTGCCTTTGATTCATATTGTTTGTCATTTCCCTTGTGCCTTTTTTGTAGGCGGCTGTCCAGTGCTCATTTTTAAGTGACTTCTCTGAGACCAGGGGATTGAGGTCATAACAGCATGATTTCAATTCTATTTTACCTGGAGGGCTTTGGTTTCAGAAAAAGAAATCCAAGTAATATATCAGCAATCCATGTGAGGCATTGAAAATTCAATTCAAGAAGTTAATCAAGTTTTTGTGATCCCTTTGTTCTGATGACCTAGTTAAGTAACTTGAAGATGCTAGCGGGGATACATTTGGCTTGAGTGTAGACAGAAGGATAGAGACATGCTTTAGACGGTACATAGACTTCGAGTGACAGCTCCGAGGTGGCTATTTTGGGGTCAAATCAGTCATGGTATTTGTAGTGTCTTTATTGCTCTCAATCTATTATTTTATTTAATTGATGGTTTTTGTCTTTTTCAGAGTCTTAAAGAACAAAAAGAATTATTTTAAGTAAAAATAGTCAACCGCCCTCATTCGTTCATTTCTCCAGAGACCTGGGCACTTGGTTTGAGGCTGGCCCAGCACATGAATGGAGGTAGAGAGATGAGTAAGGGGCTTTCCTTCCTTGGAGACAATTATGAATTTGTTTCTTGACTGGGTTAAACACGGTGAGGAAGTTCAGCCTCTGTCTCTTTGAAGCAATGTCTGTGAAGACTCACTGGAAGAAAAGCACTGAAAAATTTGTTACGGAAGGAGGGAGAGTAAATGAAAAGAGAAGGATGAGAAACTTAGAAGAGAACCACGAAATCCTAAAATAGAAAACGGTACATGTTAGGACAGTTTTGTCCTCTGAAGGAGAAGTCGGTTGTTCATTCCCCTGCTTTTAGGCAATCCAAAAGGTAGTTTCTTTTTCACTTCCTGGAGATCCCTGTGGAAAGTGCCTTGAGACATTCCCATAACAAGCCATTTAGGGGTT
This sequence comes from Potos flavus, assembly GCA_028534135.1. Classification (NCBI taxonomy): domain Eukaryota; kingdom Metazoa; phylum Chordata; class Mammalia; order Carnivora; family Procyonidae; genus Potos; species Potos flavus. The sequence continues at coordinate 35,274,693 of CM052885.1, forward strand.
TAGGGGTCTCATTTCCCCCTCTGACAAAACATTCTTTGTGCCCAATCCCACCTCCGCTCTGCGGGGCCAGCACAGCGTCTGGTAAGATCAGCTCCATACTATGCAAAACCATTTCCTCCTGTTCCATATTCCCGGCATCTGCAAACATTTGGTGTGCTTTGTTGTGAAGGATGCTTTGCATTTTTTACCTTATTTAATTCTTACAACCAGCCGGGGAGCATTTTTTTAATCCTCATTTAATAGCTGAGGCCATTTGGACGCAGAGAATTAAGAAACTTGTGGAAAAATACTACGCCGTAAGGGACAGACTCGGTTCAGGCTGCTCGGACTCAACAGTCATGGTTTAAAGCACAGATTATTTTAAGGATGCGAAGAACAACTGGTTATCATTGCTGCCATTTGTCAAATATTTCTGGTTCTTCACCCCTTCCAAAAAACTGTTAGGCTTGTATTTCCCGGCTCCCTCGTGGTGCAATAGTTTAGCCCATGAGTTGAAAGTGTAGGGTAGTTGCTGGCGTGAGAGGCTCCAGAAGTTCCCCCTCTTGGATAAAAGCTGGCAATGTTCGAGAGGGTGACTACTCACTGAACCTTTGTCTACGAGTCACTGTGAAAACCAGGGTCCCCACTGACCCATGGTGATCAAAAGCGAAAAACATGCTTTCATTTATAATCCATTGTGCTTTTAGGAGTTGTTGCAGGAGCATAAATAAGCATATTCTGACCAGCACAAACTCTAAGCTCTTGTACTTGTGCAAAGAAGACCCTCTATGTGGGTTTCTTTCTCGTGTTCCCTCTGGGCACTAAGATCACGATAAAAGAGTACTTCAGGATTTGCTCTTCTGAGCTTTTATTAAGACCATAAATAGATAATTTGAAAATGACTATACCCACATCATGAAATGAACTTTATACATTTATTGAACAGTTAAGTGTGTATTTATTGTAAGTCCCCACTGAGAAACCGAGTAGTTATTACAGAAATGTCTCTTTGATCGGATTGAGGCAGAGGTGAGACGATTCTTCCCGTGAGCTTCGAAACTACAGAAACACCATCGGGATTTGGGTTATTTCCTGGGACTCTTTCCTAGGAAGACTGTTGTTAAATGTCAATAGCTAAGCATGTTCTAAGATATGATTTCCAAATCTAGATATATTTAGCATCATATGGGAAGCTTTTATAGCTCCAGATTCCTAGACCCCACCCCTGGACATTCTGTCACAGTGTTTGGCAGGAGCCCAGGGAAACTGTATTGTGATGAATGAAAGCCAAAATCTCAACTCCAGAAATCCTCCTTGGATTGTGCTGACCACAGCCAAGTTTGGCTGTTTCCAAATATCCTTCCGTTCAGAACGCTCCCATCAATCACACATTTGGAGCCCCCTTGGGTGAGTTCTGATTGGCTAGAGAAGGGTTATGTCTCAAAGTTTTCAAAACATGAATTTCTTGGGGTTCAAGGAGACAAGCCTGAGGGGACTAGGAAGGAAATAAAGAGCAGAAAGTACAGTCTACTCCACGCATCGGCTGCACCATAGAGGGCTCACTGCATAAAGACGGTTAGATTCCTTGCAGAGCCTTTTATCCTCACACTGTCAGAAACATACAGACAAAGCTTATGCATATTAAGCAGGAGTTTGACTCAAACAACCAGTAATTTATTTTTTGGAGGGAAAAGGAATCTATTTTATTTATTCATCTTTTTTTTTTTTTTTTTTTCTTAACACGAAGGAAAACCAGACCCTGAAATTGGTAAGATCATTCCGGAAGGCAGAATTTTTCTGGAAGGACTCACTTGCATGTCTGAGTGACATGCTCCTGTCCATTTGACACGCACCTCAGAGACATGAGGTAGCCCCTAGGCAGTTCCCAAGTTCCACTTCCAGGTCATGTGATATACCAGGCTCATCCATCTCTGTTTCTCATATCCATGTATCTTTGTCATCTCCTGATTCTTTGATTTCTAGCCAAAGGCCCCTAGTGTCAGGATTACACACTCTGGCATTCCCTGAGTCCCAGAGCATAGAGCTGGATCACCATTATCCTGAAAATATTCTCCTTTCTTTCTTAAAGATTCTCAGTCTTATTTATAAATTAATATACAGAATTAAATGATGATCGATGATGACTGTAGCTTGGATTTATGGATCCTTATGTTTTTCCTTTTCTATAGGAATTATCAAACTTTTAAAAAGTAATCTTATTATTAAAAGCCTATGGGGGCACCTGGATGGGTCAGTTGGTTAAGCGTCTGCTTTCGGCTCAGGTCATGATCCCAGGGTCCTGGGATCGAGACCTGCATTGGCTCCTTGCTCAGTGGGGAGCCTGCTTCTCCCACTACCTCCTGTTCTCCCTGCTTGTCTCTCTCTGTCAAATAAATAAAATCTTTTTTTTTGAAAGCGTATGAAGTCTCACTAAAATGCTATGAAGATGTGTCTATTTTCAAGCTTGTATAGAATGGAGAGAGAAGGCAGGCAACCTGTAGCTGGTGAAGCAAATTAGCTCAGTTGAGTTTTCACACTCACATTGCCCCTGTTCTGTTTCACATTCATCTTTTTCCCTGAATTTTCATAAAATGAAACAAAACAAAGTCGTTAAAGTGCTCACAGAACGCATTGGTATGTGTGAAAAACTTCACTGAAGATTTGGAGAAAATGCAGAGATTGACAGAACAGAAAGGCAAACCCCTAGAAGTCTGATGACAGTTCTCTTATTCTTACAAGTGCCCAGCTGTTCCATAGCCCGAGCTTTAACTTCCTCCATGTTGCCCTCCTCTCCCTCCCTTCCTTTCCTCACTCTCCCTCAAGTTCATGTTCTTTTCCATACAGAACAATTTACCTAATATGTTTGTGGTCTTAGAGCCTTAGGGCCAAATCCTTAGGATCTCATTTTCTATTCTCAAGAGGGTAATCAAAGTATGTTTCTAAAAAGATACAACTCGGGGTTCCTGGGTGGCTCAGTGGGTTAAAGCCTCTGCCTTCGGCTCAGGTCACGATCTCAGGGTCCTGGGATGGAGCCCCGCATCGGGCTCTCTGCTCAGCGGGGAGCCTGCTTCCCCCTCTCTCTCTGCCTGCCTCTCTGCCTACTTGTGATCTCTCTCTCTGTCAAATAAATAAATAAAGTCTTAAAAAAAAAATAAAAAGATACAACTCGTTCCTTTGCAGCTGAGAGTAGCTATTAACAATGCATGAATATATATATCCCTCTACAGAATTATAAAACATAAAATTGTGAAAACTAGAAGGATGCTCTGTCAACACGAATCTCAGGAAGACATGCTGGTCACCGTTCAGGTTGGGTGGCAATGTGCACGTAAAATGCAGAGGTAAGAACTAAGTGATAAAGAAACAAATCAAAACACAACATTACAGACATTAACTTTACTTTCTTTTAAGGATTTATTTATTTTATTTATTTTTTTAAAGGATTTTATTTGTTTATTTGTCAGAGAGAGAGAGAGAAAGCACAAGCAGAGGCAGAGGGAGAAGCAGGCTCCTTGCTGAGCAAGGAGCCCGATGTGGGACTCGATCCCAGGACCCCGGGATCATGACCTGAGCCGAAGGCAGCTGCTTAACTAACTGAGCCACCCAGGCGTCCCAAGGATTTATTTATTTTAGAGAGGGGGTGCCGGGGCAGAGGGAGAGGGAGAGAGAAGGAATCTTTAAGCAGTCTTCCCGCTGAGTGGAAAGCCTAACTTGTGGCTTGATCCCAGGACCTTGGGATCATGACCTGAGCTGAAGGCAGACACTTAACTGACTGAGCCACCCTATGATACTATTAGTAATTTTAAGGAACTGATATAAACCTTAAGATACATATAGTTTCTTATCTAACACCCAACTATTCTATGGAAGTGTTTTCTTGCAGACTTTCTTTGATACTATGCTTCTCTGGTTAGAGATTTCCCTCTCACCTTATGTCATAAGCTGCTGGGTTGGCTGCAAAGCATACTTGCAATGTGAGAAGCTTGGACCTCAAAGGACCTGACCCAGCTATAGAATTCACTGGAAAGTGTAGTAGCCACCCCTGACCTTGGTAGGTTTGAGTATCCAGGAGATCCAATGTAGAGACTAGGGCTTGGCCACAGTAGTATTAGAAAAAGAACAGTACTCAGCCTCAGGAAGTTGGCAGTAGGGATCAGTTCAGAATAGGAGAAAACTAGCAAAGTGGAATGGAAAGCAGGCCCTACTTTCCCTGATCTGTTCCTCTGAGACAGGAACCTGGAAAGGGGTGGATAGGGTGTGGGCACCTCAACTACGTGTGCTAGGTTTAATTTTCCACACTGGGAGTTGGAGAATTAAGAGCAGAAAAGGGAAGGCAGAAGCCCAGCACTATGGATGCTAAGTGAAGGCTACGATTCGAAAGCTGCTGAGCCTAGTTCCTGAAGGCACTGCACAGGGCTCACCCCCTGCTCGGTGCGCAGTGGTGGGACTGAGAGGCTAACACGTCCTGTGCAGGAGGTGCACTGGTGGGGCTGGCTTGGGAATGACACAGGGTGGGGCTTATGGGTGAAGGGCTCAGGGACCCCAGGCGAACAGAGCTAAGGAAGACAAGAAGTGGTAGGGCCCTGAACTTATTCAAGAGACAGTCATTGGTTGGCTGTCTTCTCCATTTTTTCATTAACCTAGAGTTCCACGTCTCTCCAGCTTTCTCTTAGCAGGAAGATTGCATTAATCATGTACTCCCGTACCCTGGCTCTAGAAGCTCACCCCATTTATATTTATATCCTATTAACTTGTTCTGTTGTTTCTTTAGCTGGTTCATAATTTGCAGACTTTTTTTCAAATCTCTGTGATCTGACTCATGCTATTCAATCTGCCTGGAATAATTTTCACCCTTCTCTTCCTCCTAGTCCTCCTCCTACTTTTTCTTTCTTTTCCCTTCTCCTTCTTTCCTTCCTCCTCCTCCTCCTCTTCTTTTCTCCTTCTCCTCCTCCTCCCCTTCCTCCTTCTCCTCCTCCTCCTCCTCCTCCTCCTCCTCCTTCTTTCTCCCAAAACTCCTAACTATTCTCCAAAGCTCAGCTTCGCTGCTACCCATTGTTAGAAGCCTGATCAAAGCCTCTCAGACTTGGGGACTGCTCCTCTTTTGTATCTGAGAACACCATATTTATACCTCTTTCTTTGTCTTTAATGCATAATATTAAAATTATTCTTATTAACACATACTTGTCTCCACCAGTGTAGGAATTTGTTCATTTTGGTGCCCTCAGTCCCTAGCATAGTTCATTAGACACATTAAGTGTTCACCTTTATCAAATAAACTACATGGTTATAAAGCAGTGCTTTGTTAGGAAGTTGGAAAGTGACCCTTTGAATGTCTGTACACACAATTATCTAAAAATAGTCATTCTTTTTGTTTTTTATAAAAATCACCATTAGAATATTAAACAGAAGAAAGCATGAAAAATGAAAAAAAAAATGAACATAAGTTCCATTAACTAGAGAAAACTAAGGTTACTATTACGGGAATGTTATACTGACATCTCTCTATGCCTATGTCCAAACAAATGAAAATAATTTTGTGAAATTGGATGTTATGTATTATTTTGAGTATAATTTTAAAATTTAATTTTATTTGAATTTATCAAAAGAAAGTAAAACGCAGCAGAAAGAATTACTGAATTTTGGATAAACGGTCCTTCATCACAAGAAATAGGCATCTCTAGAAGTTCCCTCTAAGTTGAAGACAAAAAGATTAGGAGGAATGTTCAAAGTTTAGAATCACTGTGCATTTTCTTATTATGGATTTCACTTTTATATAGTATAAGCTTCTTGCTATGACAGAAAAGGAAAATGACCCTGCTGTCACCTTCCTTTTCTCCCACCACATTGCTGTTGGTCATATTTTATTTTATTTTAATTTAATTTTTTTAGATATTAGTTTTCTTTTTTGCTGTTTTAAGTTTTATTTAAACTCCAGTTAGTTAACATACAGTATAATATTAGTTGCAGGTGTCCAATATAGTGATTCAACACTTCCTTATAACACGTTGGTCACATTTTAATTTTCATTTTGTCAGGTGCTGCCATATTTCTATACTTTTGCAACTAACCTAACCAAGAAATGTCCTGGTGTCAATTATTCTGTAGTAGTAAAAAAACAAAAACAAAAACACATATTTTTTAAACTGGAGGTTCAGTTCTTTCTTCACTTCAAAGAAAAAATATTTTAAAATCATATTTCCGAATACTTATTATTGGATTTGATGGCTTCTCAATCTTAAAATCTCAACTATTCCTATTTGGAGAATTTGTATTCTTCCTAGCAGTTATCATCTTCTGGATTAATTTAATTTCTAGTCTTTTCCCTCTGCATTCATTGTGTGAACATATATCTGTTCAGGAAACATCTTCCTGGAAGGATATAACCGTGTCTGCAGAAGTTCTGTGACAGCACCTGAGCATCACAAAGCCTCAGGTGTGGGTGGAGGCAGGGCAATTTATGACAATTACAAGTAAAGGGAACTTAGGTTACCAGTAGGTTATTCACACTAGATAGCTGACCCAAGATGAGATCCCACTGTGACCCTGATTGTGTTACTTAACTGTATGGACTCCATTTCCTTATTTGTAACATGGAGTTAATAACACATGCTTTATGGTGCTATTATCAGGCAAATTAAGATAATATGATGTGACTGACACATAGTAGATCTTCAATATATATTAAAAGAAAATCCAAAACAACGTAAGTTTGAGTACTAAGGTGGCATGATTTATGTTTATACCGGAGAGTAACCTAATTTTTCTGAAAACAAACTTCTTTAATTCTTGTGTTAAACTTAAGGATTAGCTCAGTGAAAAGTGGCAAAAAAGTGGTTGGTGCGTACAGTTAATTTTGAAACAAGCTAAGTGACTAACTTAGTAAGGTAATCAGCAGTAGCTAGATAATGACAGAAAGAAGGGTGAATAACAGATCCTGAAAAGGTCCAAATTTGTCTCAGACAGCTACATCAACATGAAAATGGATGTGAAAATGTTTCATAAAATGTGAAGTTGAATAGAAATATTTGCATTAACTTTCTCTTGTTTTGAGAGATGTCATGATTAGAGAAGAGCAAAAGAGTGTTGGAATGAGGCAGACTCAAGTTTGAGTTCACATTTGCCATTTTAATAACTGTCAGATTGCATGTATTTAAAAAAAAAACTTTATCTCAGTTTGCTTTTAGGGAGTACTGGGTAATTGATTCCAACTTTGCAAAGCTGTTGGAATCAGCATGATGTGAGGTAAGTTCACATGGTTGCTCTGGTAGATGGAAGCATCAGTCCTAATTCCCTTCCTCTGTCTGTATTTGCTGCATGAGTTTGCAGTTCATCCCTCTTCAGGCGGGTGGTTGTTCTCCCCTGGCACTGAGTATGGCCTGGAAGGGGGGCTTCTCCCTTGTTTTGGCAGAAGACAGGACACAGGCAGAGACTGGGGATGCACTTGAATACTTCTATTTGCCCTCTTGTGCTGCTGCTATCACTGTCAGAAGAGCTGCCCCGGAGGGGCTGCCTCCCCTTCAGGCTGGGACTTCAGCCCGAAGACACACGTGAGGGAGCTGGGCGTAACCCCCAGTGAAGAGTCAAACGGAGACTCACAGCCTGAAGCAGACATGCTCAGTTACTCTGAGTTTAAGTCGGCTGAGCCACATCCACCTGCGAGAGAAAAAGCTCACCAAGATCCGGGAAGGCTGTCACCCAGGGCTGTGGTGGTGGCAGATGACTGACACTCTCATCCACAACATATGCTCACCGTTAGATAATTTTGTAATAATTTTGCAAATTATTTTGCTCTGGGTTTACTTTTTTGATGAGTAGGAATAACCCATGCCAGAAAGCTGGAAGGGAGAGCCCATCCCTGCTTACGAATCAGATGTGAGTTCAAATCTTATCTCCTCTGTTTCCTTGGTAGGTGGCTTGAGCCAAAGAAATAGATACTCGGGGGCTCATCTCATCTATAACATCCTAAGTGAATGTGTGAATTCAGTGAGGTTAGAGCAGTGCTCACACGGTGCCTAGTTTTTCCTAATGACGAGAGGATGCGCGGTGAAGCACGGTCATCTGTCAAATGCCCACAGCAACTATGCAGGCCCCAGAACTCAGACCTATAATCTTCCCTGGCCAACGCTTGTTTTCCTAACTGGGTCTCCAGAGGTCTTCCCACTTTAAATACACTTGCTTTCTATTTGGAGCCTCCTCCTTTCATGGTTTAAATTCCGCAGCTCCTCAGGACAGTTTGGCGTCCTGTTGCCTTCTGCCTTGAAAATCTTCCAGAACACACACGCACTCCGCAGGTGGCTGTCTCTGCAGTCTTTTCTTGATTTTTACAGCTTTCTGCCCTGAAGCACTTCTTTGTTTCAGAGAAACTAGATTTAAAACATGGACCTGTGCCCAGAGAGTTGACAGATCTTTATACAAAGTATCATGTGCTAAATAATGAGTGTGTGAATGCCAAACACTGTAAGCAAATTACATAGCAACCTACTTGCTAATGGATTATTTTTATTCCATATAAAAGAATTAAAACACCAATTTCCTGATCCTTCAAGGGTAAGTGAAAATTCTAGCCATTTATTTTTATTATTATCTAAATCTGCCACTTGACATGTACTTTTTAAAAATCATGTTTTTTTTTTTTTTTTTTTGGCTGCTTTAAAAAGGGGAATAATCCATTACTTAGCCTAGCCTACTTAATATGGGAAAGAACAACTGAAATGTATGATTTTGAAAACAGAATTTTGGTGTAAGGATGTATTAAACATGGACAGAATTAAGTGCTGAGTGGCTGTTGAGTGGAAATACACGAAGTGTTTTTTTTCTTGGATACCATTCAACCTTATCTTTTTGGTTTTAGAATTCAATGAAAGTAGAAATATGTTAATGAAGCCTCTTAATGCCAAAAGCAATGAAATTGTATTGAACCATTAAAAGAGAAATTGGTAAGAAATGACTGAGTGTGAAGACATTAGAGGTACATTCTGTGAATTTTTTTTCAAAGTTATTCTCCTTGGTGGCTATTAATAGCCCCTCATAATTTGGTCCATTTTTCCTCAAAGAGAAAAATTCCCAAAGAGAGAGGCAGATCATCATCTCCTATGTGGCTTCTATACATTTCTAGCACTCTCTTAAATTGAGAAAATTGCCAAGTTATACTTTCCTGGACATTAGGGAGTGCTTTGCACCCATAGGGCTATTCGACAGTGGTATTTTACAGTCCTTTTAAGGCTACCGTCTTTGAATGTTGAAATGAAAGGATAAACCATTATCTCCCAGAACTTTTAAAACCAGTTATAATGGCATAAACAACATGCCTCTTTCTTCGGCTATGACTAATTTCTAGTGGAGGAAATACTTCCTGTCCAAGAGCTAGGTTAATTCAACTTTGAGCCCAGTTCTATTCTCTATGCCTCAAGTTCAAATCATGTTTCTTATAAGCAGTTCGCCTTGTTTGCTAGGAATCTCTGTAGGGCTGTTTCCACTATGCATTTTTACCTCTGTGTGTCCCTCTTTTCCTCTCTCCCACAACACTGTTTCTCATTCTTTGTATGCATGAAATCATGCTAGAAGTTTAATGAATAGAAAATACTAAAAAGCACATAGAACAGATATTAAAGTGTCTGGATTGCAAGTGAATAGTGACAATATTCACATTACCTCAGGCCATTTGCCTTATTTTCTTATATGTAATTCATCTTTTCCCTCCTTTTGCAGGGTTTGGAAATACAGCCTTTTGCGGTTGAGCTTTGCTAAGCCCACATAGTTCCTGGATTCCTAGAGCTACCCCCATTGTAATGGTTTGGGGATCCTTCATTGTCTAGGCCATGTGCTTCTCAATGTTCATTCTTCTCTGGGGCTAGATTAGAGTGCAGATGGGAAAAACTTATTCAGATTCACATTAGCAGAACATTCTGCTCTGGCCCTAAAACTCAGGACTTTTCCCCAAATATGTTTCTCATTCAGGGTCCCTCCTGTTTATAAATACCTAAAAAGGTAGTTCTCTGCCCACTTGCACCAGTATTATCCAGGGGTACTTGAAAATTTTTTTTAAATTCAAATTCTTGGGCTCTTCCCTCTAAATCTTTGAGCCAGAATTTTAGGGAGTTGGGCCAGAGAATTGAAATACTTAAAAGCTCTCCAGGTGATTCCTATACACATTAGGATGTGCAGACTGCCACGATAAATGGCACCATTAGCCATCCAATTGCTCATGCCAAACTCTGGCAGTCATTCCTAAGATTTTATGTCTCTCACCCTCCCCACATTTAATCAATAACCTAATCTACAAATTTACCTCTTAGAGATGTCATGATTATAAGAGATATTGTCTGAGACAGTGATTTATAATCTGATTAGGTAGGACGCTGAAGCATTAAATTAATTAATTCCTATGTGCAATTTACACTCTTTCCACAAAACTTAAAGATAAATACTCCTTAGAGAATAAGATGCTGAGTGGTTGAACAAGATGCTAAATCAAAGCACTCGATGTCTAATCTACCAGATTCCCTCATCCTTTCTGGGTTTCAGCTCCCCTTACTTATCATTTCCTGATTATCTCTCTGAATCTCAAATAGACACTGTAACCTTCCTTAATTCTTGTTTCTGGTGAAAAGGCATGGTGTATTTTACTTTAGTACATTAAGGATCACAATGTTAAATCATGTGTTCTGCTGCCAGGTGATAGAAACTAATTTTCCAGAAGCTTAAATAACCCAGAACATTTTATTTTTTGCTACGAAGTAAGACAGAGAGGAGAAACTTGAGGATGAATTTTCTTGTAACTATGTCTTATGGTATCATTTGCTTGAATGGGTTCCCAATAGAATCCTTTCATAATGACCATTGCTAGAGCTAATGCTTCTGAATGTATTTCTTGGTATCTCTAGTATTTGCTTTTTCACTTAAAATCTTAATTTAATGCCTTTTTTTGGATTTCTTATAAATATCTGACACTGATAAATAATTCCTTAAAATTAATGTTTTCTTTTTTCTGATTATAATGTAATAATAACTCATAGATAGAAGTTGAAAAACAAAGTATAAAGGCAAAAGGAAAATCAACTATACTTCTACAAAATATGTATCTCTACCTAAAATCAGGCTTAAAGAGGAGTTACGAAACTCTAAAGCACTTACGAAGCTCACAAATCCTTTTTAAGAAAAATGGCAATAAATGCTTATTAAGCATATACTTTGTGCCAGGCATGTGCTGATCTCTGAGCATTTAGTGGTGAATGATTTAGATATAGATGCTATAGGCTCTCATGGAGTGTACAGTCCTGAATCATTTCATTTCATTTCATTTATTTTATTTTATTAATTTTTTGTTTTGGCAGAAGTCACTGTGGACTTTCCATTAAGTGAAATGGTATCTTCTACTAACCCAATTCAGTTATTCAACAAATATTTATCAAATGCTATTTAGTCGGCATAAGTAACACTAGCTGCTTCCAAAAAAATGCCTTAAAAATTTAGAGTTTTAAACTAGTAAGACCTTTTTTTCTGGTTCATGTTTCAATCTGATGGAGGTTGGAGAGGACTCCAAGCTGTGTTCTGGGGATTGTGACATCTACTTTGTAATGGCACCATTTTTAGGACAGACCTTCCTGGAAGGATGTGGATTACCACATTATAAGGGCCAGACCTGTAGTGTCTTATATTATATATAGTCACACTTCTTTGGTCAGTCTTAGTTACATGGCTCCCAACTCAGCTGCAAATGAGGGACCCAGAGAGAGGAGAGTTAAAATGGACTCTGAATACTTAGCTTTTTCTCTGCCACAGCTCATCAAATGTCCATCTAGGTATTTCCCACACAGACAAGGCTCCCTACTCCCATTTTCTCCCTAAGGAAGACAATCCTAAATCTCATCTAGTCAAAGTTTAGTATCACTGTGTAATGTGTTATCCTTTCTGTCACATTTTGTTGCCCTCAAGTTGGCTTAGCGGTACAAACAGTAAAGAACAGATGATCTACTGCCCCCATACCTATATAAAATTGTGGAACAGAGGCTGTTTAACAGCAACAAACACTCACAGGCAGAAAGGGGATGAATGGGAGACACTCTACAGCCCCTGGTCGGCTGCAGTCTAAAGGCCCAGTGAATGGATACTGAGAAGATTTCCCATCTTGGAGATGGTAGAAGGAAAAAAATGCCCTCATTAGTATATGAAGAACTTATCTCTGGAAATGATTTTCAACAAGACATACAAGTAAAATTTAAAAGGCACCAAAAATATCAAGCTTACATGGGTTGTTGGAAAGGGTTCTCATCTGTAAACATCTAGAACAAAGTCTGGTACATAATAAGCACACATTTAACATAACTTAACAAGATCAGTTATATACTTTTGGCTGCAGGTAATAAAAGATTAAGTCAAACTGGCCTTAAAAATTAGGAAAGTTATTATCTCATAAACCCTGAAATGCAGATAGGGTACAGGCTTCCAAGCTGGATCCCATAATGGCTCCCTGTTCTTTTCTTCTCTTTGCTGTGTTGGAGGGCCCCTCAGAGGCTGCCAGCTCCAATCGGGCAGCACACTTTTTTGATCACATACTGTGAGAAGAAACCAAAAGCCTTTACCCTAACTCTGGAGTGAGTTCTTTATCATCAGCCTGATTGGACCAACTTAGGTCACACGCCTATCCTGGACTAGGAACAATCCTCAGGCTAATATCATGTGCTGGCTGGCTTGACCTTAGAATCCACCCTGGAAGCCGAAGTGGGCTTCATATCCCTTGAGACACATGGGCCATATGAGGTTGGGAAGGGTTGTGGCTGGGAAACCATGTGTGTCTGTTTTACTTATAATGTGTTAAATATTGTGTCACGTGCTGGACGTTTTAAGATACGTGTGACACAAAAAAGAAAAAAAAACCCTAAAACCTTCTATATAGTAATTGTTGAGGAAGCTCAGGGTGTTCTAGGAATGCATGGAGGAGGTGAGTCAGGAAGGGGAGAGGGAGGAAGAACAGTAACCATAGTGGTGTGGGATGTGAATGGGGAGGGAGGGAATTCAAGCCGGAGGTAGCACGGGAAAGTCTGAAGAAAATGCAAGTGTCTTAGATTCGTACTATTGGATACGTGTGGGTACTGAACATTTGTGTTGGCTAATGCCATGTGTTGGAATAATACTATTTTGGGTATATTGTATTAAAATTCACTTTACTTGTTTTTTTTTTTTTTTTACCCTTTTTTACCTTTTAAGTATGGCTCCCATTATATTTCTCTTGGGTGGTGCTGGCTCAGACAGAAATGAGAGTGTAGGGAGGGCTGTGGAGAAAGGGGAGTTTGGGGCATTAGGTAGGGGCTGGCTCATTTGGGGTCTTGAATGCTAAACCATGGAATTCACATGTGATCATTTTATTGTTGGGGAGTCACTGAAGATCTGATGTACATTCCAGCAAATTTACCAGCTGTTTTTATTTTTATTTATTCATTCATTTATTTATTTATTTATTTATTTATTACCAGCTGTTCTTAGAGAATGGATTGAAGGGGGGCAAAACAGTGGGCAAGGAGCCCAGGAGATAGTTGCGGTAATTCAGGCAAGAGGTAGCAGTGAGGATAATGAATGAACAGATTCAAGAAGCAGGAAGGTGACAGAGTCAGCGGAATTTTGTGATTGATTAGATGGTTGGGCAGAGCTGAGGGAGAAAGTAGTATGGCTTGCAGGATTTCTGGCTTTGGGTACCTGGGCTCCTGTGTTCAGTGATATGGGAAATACACATAAGAGGGAGGCAGTGTGGGTTAAAGGTTGACAAAAGTGCCATGTGCTGGGAGAGGGAGATCAAAAACAAAAACAAAAACATAACTAGTGGTAGGGATGGGGGATGGTTGTCTTCATCATGCCCTCACCAGTACAGTCTTTCTGGAGGAGAGTCAAAATGAGTTGTAGGATCAGTGGAGCTGTTCCTGATATCTATTATTTATTTGTTTCTTTCTTTTTGTTTTGGGGTGTTATTCTTCCAAGTTATTGTCTTTCCTGGTATTTGGGATCACGGACATTTTTATTCCCCCAATTTCTCTAATACATTAGCCTACACTCTGACTTTTATTAATGGATAAGGAATCCAAGTTTCTATGAGTTTCTCAGGGTGTCTCATTATTATTAATGGCAGGTAATTTTAGTTTTTTGCTCACATCAGAAACTAAATCATCTCTTTGCCTCTCAGCTTCGTCAGTGCAGTTTTGGCTTGCCACAGCAAAATGTCTGGCCTGTTTCAATTTTCTTTTCAGTTGCTAGGTTCAAAATGGAAGCGGATTTGGAATCCTAGTAGTTCTGTGTTTCCTTCCACATATCCTACACTATAGTATGCTCTACTCTACTATATAGCTACATTTGCTATGGTTGCATATATAAATGGGATTTTACTTTCCTGGAGAGATATTGAAAGGCAAGAGGTTTTTATGTCTCCTTTGGTGTTTGGAATCACGGCTGCCACTGCTGTAGGAGCAGCATCTGGAGACAGAACACATACGCTCTACGGAAGGGGCTTTAGAGAGGATAGCTATCTGAGGGACAGAAGTCCTCTGACGACAATGACAAATTTTCCTGAATCATTTTGATCAGGCTTTTGTTATTTTTAAAACCACTATTTCACCAGAGAAGAGAAGAAAAGCATAGCATTTTCTTTCAGGATTTTGGAGAGAGTCAGATCAATTAGATATACCAGTGTAGAAGAGATTCTTAGGGATAAACAGAAAGAGGCTGTGTTATTGATGAAGGACCTTTAATAAGCCCTCTTTTCATGGCTGACCTAAATCCAGCCCATTATTATGTGACCCTTTATTCTGAAATGAGTCCATTTGCTCTTCAACACTCATACTAATAGTCTCATAATAATCAAGAGAGTTGCTGTGGGTTGAACATCTACCATGTGCCAGCTGCTTTATTATGTATGTATTTTTCCCATCCTTAAAGCAACTCTATCAATTAGGCATCATTACCCCCATTTTTTTTTTGTTGAACTCCAGATACAAATATAGTTTTGTCATAGATGTCTGCATCTCTAACACAGTTTTGTTTTCAATTGTATAAAAAGCTCATAATGTTGAATGTAATTTTTGGCATTTACTTTGGATTGCTCGATATTATATTATTAAGATTTATTCTTTGTGTGTCTGTGTAGTTGTAATTCATAGAATATTACTATTGTGTAATAATCCAGCCTATAAAAAAAACATAATTTACTTCATTATACTACTAATGATTTTTGCTAACATGAAAAATACTGTCATGAACATTCTTACACATGTCTCCTGATGTACATTTGTGATTTTCTTTTGGGTATCTAAGAATCTTATTCTCCTATTTCTTATTATTTCCCAATCCTATTTCTCCTATTATTAACATCTTGTATGAGTGTGGTTCGTTTGTCACAACTGATGGACCAATGTGGATATATTACTATTAATTAAATTCCACAATATATGTTAGAGGTCACTTTTTTGTCTTGTGTAGTTTTATGGATTTGACAAATGTAAAATGTGATGTATCCATCATTACAGTATCATACAAAATACTTTCACTCCCTAAAAATTCCTTGTGCCTCTAGGTAATTATGATATCTCCTCATGAGTTATTTAGGTACATTTTTGTTTGAATTTCAAAATGTGTAGGAAATTGTTACTTTTTATAATTAATTCTTTGAAATTTATGGAGGCTTGCTTTATATTCTAGTACATGATGACTTTGTATAAAATTACGTATATTCTTCAGAAGAAGGTTTATTCTGAAATAGTTGAATGCAGCATTCTACCTATGTCCATGTATAGGTCAAGCTTTGTAATTGTGTTTAAATCTTTTACATAGTTTATCAATTAGTAATGAGAAAGTCACACTGAAATCTCCCATTCTGATGATGAATTTATATATTTATAACTGTAGCCCTATCATTTTATTATATAACATATAGAAAAACATTTTTTAGTTGTATATATTTAAAATTGTTATATTTTCCATCATGGTGAATGGAAACTTCTATCAATGTGTAAGAAACTTCTCTATCCCAAATGAACATGTTTAAAATTTAAATCCCATTTTGTCTAATATTAACAGAGATATACTAGAATATTTTTCTTCAGAATCTGGCTGATACCTCTTTTTGCATCCTTTTAATTTCAACTTTCCAAATTCCTATGGTTTAAGTGTGTCTGTTTCTTCTACATATATATTTTGAAAACCCAACCTGATGACCTCCTTTAATGGCTGAGCTTATTCTTCTTATATTTATTATAATTATTGATATGTTTGGATTTATTTCTATTACTTTTGTTTATTGTTCAATTATCCTACCTCTTCTTTGTTTCTTCTTATTTTTTTGTAAGCATTGATACTGCATATACTTTACCGTTAGGCACAAATTTTTGCATGCTGCTTATTTCCCTTTTTCTCAAATTCTAGACTATTAACATTATATAGATTTTTAAATACTACATTATTATGGAAATAAAAAGTCTTTTTTGACAGCTACAAACTGAATTATATAATGTCTCTATATTAATAATAATTTACTATAGAGAGAGCTGTCTTACATCTTGATTTGTTTCTCCTATTTAATATTTTCTTCCAAATGACTTCAATGAAGTAATTATGCATCAAATCTTCTGAAGCCTTTATCTGCTAGAGAGGTTTATCAACCCTCTTTTTTTTCTTTTAAGATCTTATTTATTTATTTGTCAGAGAGAGAGAGAGCACAGGTAGGGAGAGTGGCAGGCAGAAGGAGAAGCAGGCTCCCTGCTGAGCAAGGAGCCCAATGCAGGACTAGATTCCAGGATCCTGAGATCATGACCTGAGCCGAAGGCAGACTCTTAACCTAACCAACTGAGCCACCCAGGCGCCCCTGTCTACCCTCTTAGCACACACACACACACACACACACACACACACACTCTCTCTCATATTTGAACAATAATTTGGCAGAATATAAAATTCTAGATCCAAAAAACTATTTTCTTTTAAATCTTTAAAAATATTTCTATATTGATTTCTCTCCTGCAGTGTTGCTGTTAAAAAGATCTGAGGTCAGGGGGCACCTGGGTGGCTTAGTCGTTAAGCGTCTGCCTTTCGGCTCAGGTCATGATCCCAGGGTCCTGGGATCGAGCCTGTGTTGGGCTCCCTGCTCAGTGGGGAGTCTGCTTTTCCCTCTCCCCACTCTTGCTCTCTTTCTCACACTCTCTCTCTCCTCTCAAATAAATAAAAACCTTAAAAAAAAAAAAGATTTGAGGTCAAAATGTCTTTCCCTTTGAATGTGATATCCTCTTTGTCTCCAGAGATTTTAGAATTTTCTACTTATCTTTGATTTTCTTACATTTAATACGGTTTTCTTTCTCACTTTCATTTGACATTCCATAGGGTGGTCAGTCAGATTTTCAGATCCACCCTCCCTTCCACCTTCCCTCCCTCCTTTCCTTCCTTCCTTCTGTTATTTTGGGAAGTTTAGCTCAATTATCCCCGCAAATATTTCCTTCTATTGGATATATTTTTTTTCCTTCCGTGACTCATTATTCAGTTGTTATCATTTAAAAGTTTTTGTTTGTTTAACCTTTCCTTCTTTTTTTCCGGACCAGGTTCTCAGTACAATGTTCCCACCCACGAATCTCTTCTTTCACTATATTCACTCCACATCTCTTACCAATGTACTTACTTATAGTTAGCCAAATTTCAAGATTAAGGGCACAGTCATCCAGATTGCAAAATCTGCCTAAGACTTCTGACACTAGCTGCAAGTTCAGGTTCCCAGGTTCCCAGGGCTACCTACCCTCACTAGTCACAAATTTAAGGGTCAGCATGGACCCCTTCGGATTCAGTAATTTGCTAGAATGACATCAAACTCAGGGAAGTATTGTACTTGTGATTGCTGTTTCATTACAGAAAAAGGATAAAAAATCAGAACCCAGTAAAGGAAGAGAAGCAGAGGAGAATCTGGGACTGGTAGGCTCCTGAATGCAAAGCTTCTGTGTCGTCAGGGATGAGTTACCCTTCCAACTTTGACATGAGATAATATTCAGAGTATTGCCAACCTAGGAAGCTCACCCTAGCATCAGTATCCAGACTATTTATTGAGGTTTCATTACATAGGCATTATTGATTGAATTATGGCTCATATGGTTGAACTCAGTCTCCATCCCCCTACTCCCCAGAAGTTGAGCTGATTTCGTGTGGCTCAAACTGCAATCTTCTATTCACATGATTGATTTTTCTGGCATGGACAGCCTCTGTCCTGAGTCATTTTATTAGCATAAACAGTTTCAGGTGTCCATCAGGAATAACGAAGGCACTGTATCATTTGGTAAATTCCAAGCCTGTATAGGTTATTCCTCAAGGACCAAACCTCTTTTTGGGTAAAGTTAATTTTTGACTACACTGTATTGTGTTCATTTCAAAAATTATATTTACATAACTAATATTTATAACTAGATAGCTTACATTCTTTCTTTTGTTATATAATATTAATATTATATACATAATACATTTACTATAAAATGTCTCCTTCTGTTTAAGATCTCTGCCCCTGATGGTGTCTGTTCTCTAGTTCACTGCTTTCTCTTGTTTGTTTTTTCAGCTTTATTGAGGTATGGCTGGTGTACAAAAAATTGCACATAATTCATGCGATTTGGTGGGTTTGGACATATGTATACACTCATGTTACCATCACCACAGTTAAGGTAACAGACATATCTATCACTTCCAAAAGTTGCCTTGTGTCCCTCCCCACCTCCTGCTTACATGGTATTTCAAATAGTTCTCTCTGCCTCCAAGTATTTCTCATAGTTGCCTGTTATTTCTTAGGTTTCTAAAAGTTTCAGTAGTTCCCCAACTGCCATTGATCTCAGGAGAAGTCAGTAGCCTTTGCTAATTCTTCTTCTTGTTGGAAATCAGAATCAGGTGCTAGTTTTTAATCTACATCACAAAGATGAGGTATCACAGGCTAAGTTAAGTAAGTGTTCAAGAATCCATCACTAATAAGAAGTTAAAACTAGATTTCAAACCTCATCTGACTGAATCCAAATTCTATGCTCTTTCTCCTCCATTTTTCTCTGTCTCTACGAGGGTTTAGACTAAACTGAATTTACCTTTCTGTAGCTTTATAGCAATCAAATCTTTTCCTTACCTACTGTTAAGTAACAAAAATCAACTGAGAAAATGTGAAGATCTAATTGGCTTTAATCAATGACATGTGAGTTGTGCAGAATCCCATCTAGCAATTAGAAAGGGGCTCCAAGGAGCCCTATAATTGTTTCAGGGAAGGTCCCCTTTCTCTGGGGAAAGGGCGGTCTCTCAGATTGCCTTATTAGTGCATTTCAGGAAATAACAGGTTGACTGGTTAAACATTACATTCCTGCAATTAAATATTGGTTTGCTGTCATGGCAAGGAACCTCATTTTGGGCCTGTTTTTTGTTCGTTTCACACTACTCTCATTGCTACCTGAGGAAAAAGCAATTGGTATGGTTATGGAATGTCTGCAGAGTGGCGAGCTCTCTGAAACTCTGCATGTGAGCAATTACAATAATAAACAGCAGTATGGACCCCTCTGTGTTTTCCACAGAGTAAATTCATTGCTGGTTTGTCTGACCTTGAAACCTTGTGATACTGCTTTGTGCAATTAGCAGACTCTAAATGTATATTCAGGTCACATCTGTGCTGAATTGTTTTATTTATGTTGATTGATTGTGGATTATGACACAGCATCCTTCCTTATTCAGAGGAAGTGGAGTGAGGAGTTTTAAGGACAAACAGTGAACCAGCTGCAGAAAGGTCGAGAAGACAGAAGAGTGTAATATTGCAACTTGATAATGTAAACTTCAAGAAGGAATTTTTATTAAACCATAAAAAACATCTGTACCTTCTTAAGACTGAAAGTTCAGGCTTATCAGGCACTGGCTGCATAATGAATTTTTCATACAGTCATCATAAAACTCTTCTTCACCTGCCATGGCTCCTATGGAGGAACACTGAGTTTATTCCTTACCTGGGAAGCATTTCAAACTTTCCCTTAAATATCTTCTAATGGCCAATAAGAGTTAGGGAATATCTTTAGGGCGATAGCCTGAAGTAGCTATAGAAAATTCTTTTTTTTTTTTTTTAAAGATTTTATTTATTTGTTTGACAGAGAGGGATCACAAGTAGGCAGAGAGGCAGGCAGAGAGAGAGGGGGAAGCAGGCTCCCCGCTGAGCAGAGAGCCCGATGCGGGGCTCGATCCCAGGACCCTGAGATCATGACCTGAGCCGAAGGCAGAGGCTTTAACCTACTGAGCCACCCAGGTGCCCCGCTATAGAAAATTCAAAAAACATTTCTTTGAATGATCATAGTTTTATTTTAAAAAGGATCAGTTTCACACATTATTCCATAAAATAGCCATGTTTGCTCTAATAAATGCAAATATCACCCATTGCCTAAATTTTGCGGTTTGGGACATACCTCAGTTCCACTGAATTAGAATCATAGAGATACAGACTTGTGCATATTTTTGTGTTCGGATGTGTGGCCACACTGAAAGCTGCTGTGGAAGATGATTCCATTGTCATGTGGCTTTGTATACTCCTTGGCATAGGAATGAGCAGTTCTGCTTAAGAAGTGAGGAACTCTGAAGATTGGATTCT
The DNA here is from genome assembly GCA_028534135.1 of Potos flavus. Classification (NCBI taxonomy): domain Eukaryota; kingdom Metazoa; phylum Chordata; class Mammalia; order Carnivora; family Procyonidae; genus Potos; species Potos flavus. The sequence goes on from CM052885.1 coordinate 35,295,277, forward strand.
ACCCTCTAAGTCTAGGGAATCATTAAAGGCATGAGGCTACAAAGACAAGTCAGAACAGCATGGTGAAGATTTCTGATTAGATACTCACCAGCAGAACAGTGTTGGCTATGACACGGTTTTAAGGAGACAGCAGAAACCCTGGCTAGGTCATTGACAATGCAAGTTGCAGCTTTGTCTATCGTAGGCCAATAAATTTTAAAGAAAAAGGATCACTTTACAAAACTGCCTTCCTCAAAAGTTTTGTGATAGCAGTTTGGTCTAAGGGGCATTCAGAGATATAAACAACAAAAATTGCCCTCTTTGGCTCCCTTTTCACCCCTCTGCAGTTTGGGTATAGCTCACTACCTCAGTCAGCTGCAGGACCCACTTGGTGTGGGTTCTTGCTTGTGGTCATCAGGGGAGAGAAAGGGAAGAAGTAACTTTTTCTAGTAGTATTCTCAGTAGCAGAAATTATTGGTCTCTCTCTGAATATTCATTCCCCAATCTTCACCCCACCCCCCACCAAACAGAACCATGATTTAAGTTCAGATATCTACCTATTCCCCACATGACTCTGGGTAAATTCTGATTACAACTTGGTGGTTTCAATCTTTTTTATTCAGTGATTTGTTTAGGATGTGCTTGTGACCCACTTCTGGCCAGAAGCCCAAAGGACAGTTCACCTTAAGGGTTTCTCCTCTTAAGCAGGAGACTCCAGAGAACCCCGTACAACCGTCTTGGGCTGTTGTCTTGTGTGGGCGTAAGGTTTGGAATTCCAGCAGCCATCTTGTTCTGCGAGAGGAGCTAGCCCAGAGGCAAAAATGAGCCTCTGAAGATGGTACAGAGGGGGCACCTGGGTGGCTCATTCAGTGAAGCATCTCCCTTATGCTCAGGTCATGATCCCAGGGTCCTGGCATAGAGCCCCATGGAGCTTCAGTGTCAGGCTCCCTGCTCAGGGGGGAGCCCGCTTCTCCCTTTCCCTCTGCCACTCTCCTTTCTTGTGCTCTTTCTCTCTCTCTCTGTCAGATAAAAAAATAAAATTTAAAAAAAAAAAAAAAAAGATGGGACAGAGAAGGGATGGGATGGAAAGAAATAGGATCCTTAATGATGCCATCAAGCCACTAAATCAATAAAACCTAAAGCCCTTCTTTGAACTTTTTTTTTACTTCGTTTTTTACTTTTTCGAGATTTTAGGTTCACAGAAACATTGAGCAGAAAGTAGAGATTTCCCACATAACCCCTCTCTCAGCTCCCAACACCCTCCACCATCAACATTCTGTACCAGACTGATACATTTGTTACAATTGACGAACCTACAGAATCATTTTTATGATCTGCCTTCAATCATGGCTCCCATTTACCTTTCAGCCTGGCCTCCAAAAGTTCCTTGAAGCTACTGGAAGATATTATTTCATTCTGTTTTGTCTTATTTATTTTAGTTTTTCTTGCTTTATGATTCGGTCGTGTGTGGACGTGTGTGAATGTTGAGGGAAGTGAGGTGATGGCAAATTAGAAGATCCAGTTGGCAGAAAAGAAATTTTCAATTAGTCATAATTAAGTGACTTCCTCTTACATTAAATGCCATTTGATGGAAAGGACACAGTTCTGTCCTGGTGAAGTATTTTAAAATGGGATTAAAATGGGATTTTGAAAACATTAATAATCAGGAACTGATCTATCTAATAAAAGGGACAACCAAATGTTTATTGAAGCTTGTCACTGTCAGGCTCGTTGTGTTCTGGTTTATAGGGAGTAAGAAATAACTATTATGAGGGAATTAACACCGCAAAATATAAATCTTGCAAGTAATTAGGCAGCTGTATATTTATCAGTACAGAATGTATTTTAATTTTTAATCAGGGCTTTTGTTCCAACTGACAAAATAATGGCTTGTTTGCAATCTTCCACTGAAACAGACTTCCCAAAATGGGATTTGGTGCATCAGTGGGCCCCTCTGTGTTTCATCTGCCATCAAGTCTGATGCATCATGTAATCCACCCCTACTGCGAGGCCCCAAGGAAATACTGTGCTGCTTTCAAATTGACTATGTTTTTCTCATATATGATTCACAAGGTAAATAAAAATAGTCTGTTTAAGCAATGCATTTCTACTTGCAGGGAAATGAAAGAGAAATATTATTACAAAAGTATTGGAATTATTATACGAGGAGCCAGAATGGTTTTTATAGGCCCAGAATGCAGATTAAATCTCCAGAGAAACTACAAAATTGAAGAACTCCAATTGGGATAGTTGTTATCTTGCCCATGGCAGAAATCTTCCCGCTTATCTCCACCCCAATCATGAACAATATGTATATAATTTAGATGCCAAGGATAATGGGATTTCAGAAACATATCTCTGTATCCCTAGCAATCATTTCCTAAAGAAATATTATTTGCTAAAATTAGTAGATATGAAGATGTCTGTGGCGTGTTTGATAAAACACTGGAAGAAGCTCCAGAATTAAATCAGAAAACCCAAACATGAATCCTGACTCTCCGGTTTATTGAGTGTGCAGCTTGAGCAAGCAGTTTTTGACTCTGTGCTCTAGTCACCTCTTTGGTAAAACGGAATCATTCTACCTGACCAATCATTTTGTTGGGCAAACTATTTGCATTTTGACTTTGCCTCTTAGTTATTGTGACATTTGTAAGTTATCTCACCATTAAAGAGCCTCCGTTTCCTTATGTGCAACATGGAGCTAATGATGCCCATCTCACAGGGTTCTTGTGAGGATTTCTCAAAATCCCAGTAAAAAAACTTTATGGACATTTTAGAAGTGTGATCATGTTTGTTGAATGAATAAGGACAGTTCTTGTTCTTAAGAACTCACAAACTTTGCTAATGTGAGTACAACAGAATCCATTTCAAGTTGATTTGAGAAATTGGGAGGTTTGTTCAAAAGGAACTGAATACAGTATCTATTCCATGAACGGTCGTTGAGCCCATGAATAGAGGTAGTCTATCATGGGCTGGATGATAAGTATCTTAAGTTGCTACATACTCTGTGTCTGTGTGACACACACTCAACTCTGCCATTGTGGCACAGAAACTTTATTTATGGTAGGTAAAACCCTGAGGAAGAAAGCAGCATGCCTCCCTGGAAGAACTGTGAGAATCCGTGATGATGTTCCTTTTCTTTATCGGGAGTCATTTCCAGGGGGGAGGAAGGACCTTGCCACGTTGGGTGACCTAGATCCCATTTCTTTACTCCTTTTCACTGAGATTTCCTTCTTGTTAGCAGTAAATAACCATTGTTGTGAAGGCATGAGAACCCTGTGTTGTTGTTGTGAACCCTGTGCCAGTGGTAATTATCATTAGTGGAATCCAGTGAACTACGTTGAGTTAAGGTGTCAGAAGGGACAAGCTCTCTGCACTCCTGGAGATTCCGGGGGTATCCGGAGGAGATCTGCTGACCACCAGCTGTCAGGCCGACTCCCCAGGGGTGCTCACCCTGGTCTGTCTGCATCTAAAGTCCGCAGTCCTGTCACTGCATCATGGTCCACAGCACACTGGAAATTGCCACTCAGTCTGGCACCCACCACTGACAACAGCTGTATGACACCAGGCTGGTCACCTTTCCATTTTGAGCCTTAATCTCCACATCTATAAAAGGAATGGGCTCACCAAAGAGGATTCTGACATGTCTTCCCACTGTACCTATCTTATGGGCTGTGATTGTATGCACTGGAACCTTCCTGCCTTTGCAGAGCGGCAAACAGACATAAGATCTTTCGGACCCTTGTGGATAATCCTCCTTTGGATGAGACCCCGGACGGACTAACTTTGCAATGAATTTCACAGTGAACAATAACAGTAAAATTCTCCTTTTATGGAATGCAGGACAGAACTCACTTTACTCGTTGCCGTTGTTCTTTTTAAAGAAACATTTTTAAGTTTAAATTCAATTAATTAACATACAATGTATTATTGGCTTTAGAGGTACAGGCCTGTGATTCATCAGTCCCCGTTGTTCTTCTTTTCCCTTACGATCCCCCATAACCCATGCACATTTAGCCCTGTCTTTAGGATGTGGAGAACCCATTCCCACTTGTCTTAACCAGATCGTTAAATGGAGTCGAAGAGGTAGTGCGGTGTGGTGGGCACTGCCCAGGCTGTGATGTCGGGGAGACATGAGTCCTAGTTCTAGGTTTGTGTTTAGTATCTGCATGGCCCTCCCTTGCCTTGGTTTCACACTAGTAAAATAGTCACAGTGCCTACCTACTTCACGGGGAAATTTTGATGAGTATGTGTGACAATGGCAATAAAGGTGTAAAGCACAGTAACTGGAACATAGTAAGTGTTCAAAATAATTAATAGTAATTATTACTTTAACTCTTTGGTTCTCCACAGAAAATTAAGTTTTTTCTTAGCACCAAGAAGACAGATTTGGAAGATGTCTCTTTTTCCTTCTCTTTTAGGTCTCATAACTGGCTGCTTTGCTATTGGACTCCCCTCTGAAGGAATGCTCCATCTCCCTGAGCGTGGTGGAGAACGACGTGACAAACATGGGCAAACACCGGCACCATATCATGTGATGGTACCCTGGTGACTTCATTAGCCACTAATGCGTTAATTAAGCCATGAGGAGCCATGAGGCAGAAAGGGATAATTTTTTTTCCCCTTAGCAAATCAGATGCTAATTGAATAAAACTTACAGATTTATTTTTAACGTTATTGTGCTGTGATGCAGAGGTGTCAGTGGTGTGGATACGAGATGGGGTACCAAGACCAAGGGATCTCAGAAAAGCCTAAGAGATGACGTAGGAATTGGAAGTCCCAGTGAGATCGGAGCAGGTAGGCCAGGTAGGGGACTTACGAAGTGAGACATCCATGGCGAACAGTCAGTCTAGCTGAAGCTGGCAAACTTTGTAATGGACTGGCTAGTAAATAGTGTAGGTTGTTTGGCGTTATGTGTCCGTCTCACCTCCTCGGCTCTGCCATTGTGGCACAAAAGCAGGTACGGAAGACCGTACATGAATGGGCGTGGCTGTGTTCCAATTAAATTTTACTTATGGACACTGAAATTTGAATGTTATCTGTCCTTTTGTTGTTGTTGTTTCGTTTTGTCTTTAAAAATGTAAAAATCTTTCCTAGCTCGCTTGCAGTACAAAAACACAGGGTGGGTGGGGGTTTGCTGACCTTTAGTCTAGAGAATTTGAAATTGCAAATTACAGAGAATTGAGCAAGATACAACATTCAAAATGCAAAATACACAAGTGCAAAAATACAGCTGTGGGACAAGCCCAGGCTCCTTCGTTGGGTATCTGCTTGGCAAGTTCTTACCTCTGCCAAAAAATGTGGCTGCCCTTTACTTGCGGGTCCTGGCTAATCTTTAAGTGTGGCCTGAGGCCATCAGGATTTGTAGAGGGACACAAAAGAAAATGAGGATGGTGACAGACAGTTTCTGGCTCTGGCAGGTCCTGACCTACTTCTTCCTGTTATTTCTAAAATATTTTCTTTCAAAGCTACCAGATCTCCTTCTTCTACTGGTGTTGACACATGTCCTTTTAAAAAGCCTTCTACAGTATTCCTGCTGTCCTTTTGAACAAATGCCCTGAGCCTTTGCTAAAACCCAATTTGCTCTACAAGGAGATTTTGTGTAAGGTGGGTGCACCCTTGGATTTCATACAAGGAACTTTACTTACCAAAGAACTAAAGGAGTTCCCGACAAGCCAGTCTTGTCCAAAGTGACTGTTACAGAGGAGATTCTTTGGTACACACACACACACATACACACACACACACACACACACACACACACACACTTACTGACTGTTCCTAAATGTCCTCTATTAATTAATTCCACTCTGAAAACCTGCGTTTCTCTCCCTTATTTGCATCAAACACCTGAAAATGTGCATCACTGAAGACAATGTCAAGCCTGGATCAATTCAAGCTCCACCACATGCTGGCTAAATGACCTTGGACACATTATTTGAATTTTGCCTAATATGCATTTTTCAAACACATTTGATGATATCTCCTGGTCTAACGATACAGGTATTTACCGGGTTTTAGAATGTATGAAAACAAAGGTGTCAGGCTGGTTTAACTAATTTGTGTATTCCAGTATGTGTGTGCTTTAAGTCATTTGGAAACACATATTATATATTGCATGGAGTTTTTTAACTACGCTCACAGGCACACACACACACACACACTCACACACACTGCAGTAGATGGTACAGAGAGACAAAAAGTATATATGTGACTTCGGATCTCTGAGCAGGAAGAGTGCAGTACAGCAAAAAGAACCTTGGCTTTAGAGGCAAGTCGCTGGGACTTGCATTATCGGCCTGGATCTGTTCCTAATTAGCTCTAACAGTAGAGACCTTGCTTAACATCTCTGAACCTGTATTTCTTCATTTTTAAAAATGGGGATATTAACTCTTGCCCTCATCACAAGATTATTTTAAGAATCCACTGAAATAACGAACAGTGTTTTATAAAAAGTAAAGTGCTATGCAAATGTAAGTCTTGCCTCATTAGCATCATTTTCTCCCCTGTGGCACCCTGAAAGTCTGCTCAAAAACTCTAGGGATCCAGACTTTGGAAACCACTAGCAGCTAAAATGGCAAACTTTCAGAAAAAGGTAATGGTTCATTGATAGGTGAAATATACTTACTGAATTTTCCTATATAGGACTAGGAGACCAACTTCAAAGTGTGCTTTATTAAAATCCAAAAGTTACCCTCAAGGTTCAACAATAGGATTTTTACTAAATCCAATAAATAAGAGATTCTGCCTATGCAGTCCACAAATGTGTATCTATTACCTTTCCTTGCATCTATTAATGCAACAAAATGTCGAGAGTCACTTAAGCACCAGGAGTCTGAAGCTCCCTTTGATTGGAAAAAAGAGAAACAATATCTTTGCCAGAGTCATGAGGGGAAGAAAATTCCTTCCCAGCTTCTAAAGAAGGTCAGACAACTGGCCAATTTTATCAGAGCAGTCAAGCAGTTAGTTGAACTAATTGCTTCCCTGAAATGACTTCTTTCTGACTGAATATACTTGGGTCCAGAGGGCTGATCTCATATTGCTTGCTTGACCATCTAACACCCAAAGCCTCAGGCAACATAGTATAAAACAAAACACAACAAAAGTAGTTAGAAAAGTGATTGTAGGGTGTGTACGGAGTGACCCAAGTTAAACAGGCAGTCTCATGTTTGACATTAATTTGACAATATCATGGGAGCCCCCCACTCCCACCCCTCCAAGGGACTGAAATTCTCAGCTTCTATTGTTTCAAATATTTCTTCTGTTCCTTTCTCTCTTTCTTCTCCGTCTGGTACTTCCATTCCGTGTATGTTACACCTTTTATAGTTGTCCCACAGTCTTTGGATAGTCTGCTCTGTTTTTTCCAGTCTTTGTTCTCTTCGCTTTTCAGTTTTTGAAGTTTCTATTGATAGATCCTCAAGCTTGGAGATTCTGTTTTCGGCTCTGTCCTGTCGAGGGCATTCTTCATTTCTGATACAGTGTTTTGATCCCTAGCATGTCTTTGAATTCTCGTAGGATTTCCATCTCTCTGCTTACACCGCTCATCTGTGTCTACGTGCTGTCTACTTTACTCATTAGAGCTCTAAGCATATTAATCATCATTGTTTTAATTTCCAGGTCTTATAATTCCAATATCTCTGCTATGTTTGGTTCTGAGTCTTGCTCTGTCTCTTCAAATTGTGCTTTTTGTTTCTTGTGTGCTTTGTAATTTTGTCTTCCTAAAGCAGAACTGCTGTAAATAGGCCTTTAGTAATGTGGTGGTAAAGTACGGAGGGAGGGAAGGCTTTCTAACTTGTGAATAGGTCTCAGTTTTTTATTAAGCCCGAGCCTCTGGGCTGTGAACTTCCCAAGTGTTTCTCAGTTTTTTCTCCTCTTTTAGGTGAGACAAGATGGCTACCATGGGCTGGAATTGTGTATTTTCCTTTTGCCATGTGGAAGGCTAGGGCGGCCTGATGTTGAGTATTTCCCTTCTCTTGGGTCACTTGGCCTCTGGTAATATGCCAGCAGTATAGGCTCTGGTTCTCCTGAGGGCAGGCCTTGTTAGGAACAGAGTGCTCTGTGGTATTACAAAATGGTTCCTATTCCCTCTCCCTGCCAGAAACATGAGAGGATTTTTGTTTGCTATTTACCGTGGGAACCTGGTTAAGCTCCTGGAGGTAAATCTTACAAAACTGTGAAGGTCCCCTGTGAATGGGTCCCTCTGGGGCTTTTAGCTCTCAGACTTGTCCATAATGAGCATCCAGCAATTTGTAAATTATAGCTCAGGTTTTCCTACCTCAGCACTGGTTTCCCCAGCAGTTTCTGCTCGTAAGTCTCTGGTAAGTTGTGACTCCCTGTACGCAGTCTTGTCTCCAGTCTTGAGGACAGCAGTTTGCTCTGTGTCCTCCACAGATCCTGGGATCCTTATGGCTCCAAGAACAGTTGTTGATTTTTCAATCTTCTCAGCTTTTCAACTGTTAGGATGGAGTGGCAATCTCCAAACTCCTTGCATGTGAGACTGGAAACCCTAAATCTATTCCTTTATTTTTCATCTCTCTCGTGTTTATTAAATACTTGCTGTGTGTCACTATTTTGTAAGTGCCAGGGACACAATGCTGTAAAAAATAATTTTTCTGCCATCATAGAGAATTTTTAGTGGCGAGAAGGAAACCATAAATAAGTTAAGGACACACATATGGTGAAAAACATTGCAAAGGAAACTAGTCATGTCATGCAACTGGATGGTGAATCAAAGAAGGCTAATTTAGATGTAGAGGTCAGGGAAGGCCTTGCTGGGGAGGTTGACTTGTGAGCAGAGAAGCTGCCATCAAGGAGTGAATAGCATTCCAGGTAGAGGAAACAGCAAGTGGAATGGTCTTCAACTGGGTGTCTTCAAGGAATGCAAAGGAGATCAATGTGGCTGGAACATAGTGACCAAGCAGAAAAGAGAAAAGTAACGAAGAAGCAAGTTCCTGATCATGCAGTGCATCGTAGGCCAGGTAAGGATTTTGAAGTATATTGTAAATGTAAAGGGATGCTAAAGAAGGGGGGACTAATATGGGGAAAAACATTGGAGGATTATATTTTTAATTACCACCCTAGCTCTACACTGAAACTGGATTGGAAGCTGAAGAAACAATGAATATATTTAAGCAATTTTGTTACTATCTTTTTTTTTTTTTTTTTTTTTGGTTACTATCTTTTTTGGTGTGTGTGTGGTGAGAACATTTAAGACCTATTCTCCTGGCAACTTTCAAGTATATAATGCAGTATCGTTGACTATAGTCATTAACTGTGCATTAGACCCTAGAACTTACTCATCTTATAACTGAAAGTTTGTTCCCTTTGACAACACCTCCTTGTTTTCCTCAGCCCCTAGCCCATGGCAACCAACATTCTATTTTCTATGACTTAGGCTTTTTTAGATTCCACATGTAGGTGATATCATGCAGTATTTGTCTTTCATTGTCTAACGCTTTCACCTAGCACAATGCCCTCAAGGCACATCCATGTTGTTGCAAATGGCAGGGCTGCCTTCTTCTTTGGGGCTGCATAATACTCCATTATACATATATAATATTATATATATGTGTATTATTATATATGTATATATATAATATATATGTGTATATACATGACATTACATTACATATATAAAATACATATATTATGGCACATACACCACATTTTCTTTACCCATTCATACACCGATTCACATTTAGGTTATTTCCATGTGTTGGCTATTGTGAATAATGCTGTAATGAACATGGGGGTGCAGTTAGCTCTTTGAGATAGTGATTTTATTTCTTTGGACATATACCCAGAAGTAAGATTGCTAGATTATATAGTAGTTCTATTTTTAATTTTGTGAGGAACCTCCATACTGTATTCCAGAGTACCAGTTTACATTCCCAACAACAGTGTGCATGGGTTCCCTTTTCTCCACATTCTCACCATTACTTGTTTTCTCTTGTCTTTCTCCATTTTGAGAGATGTGAGGTGACATCTCATTGTAGTTTTGATTTGGAGATCCCTGATGATTAGTTAGTGATGTTGAGAACCTTTTCCTTCAGTTGTTGGACATTTGTATGTCTTCTTTGGAAAAATGTCTATCCAGGTCCTCTGACCATTTTTAAGTCAGATTGTTTTTTGATATTGAGTTGTATGAATTCCTTATATATTTGCATATTATCCCCTTATTAGGTAGATGATTTGCAAATATTTTTTTCCCACGCCATCTGTGTTCATTTAGTGATGTATATATCCAAATTTTCTTTGGTGTTCACTTTGTATTTTGTGCGATATGAAGATACAATAATATTTTAGAAGATTATAGCACATTGAGATGGATAAGATATGTGCAATGCAATACAAGGCAGCATTTGATAAAAGTAATACGAATGGTTCATTAATCATGTATTCGGATTTTAGAAAAACAAGGAATCCTACTCAGCTGGGTTAGTTAGAGGAGGTATCATGGGAGGGGGCTGGGGGACTGAGAAGACTCATGCACTGAATCTTGACTAGTGTGTTGGTTTTCTATCTCATGACCACTCGTACAGATAGCACTGCCACCATTCACTTAGTCAACGTAGGATAAAACCTAGAATCAACACTGACGCTTCCCTTTATTTATTTATTACCCACAGCAGAAATGTTGCTGTGATTGGTATTGAGTAAGGTTTGAATGACTGCTTCAGACCTCAAGGAATCTAGTTAATCTATCTCCCTTTCTTTGCCTTTGGACTATCTTCTTTTTTTCTAATCATTTTTGCTACTATCCAGATTGTATGTTCTCGAGAAAATAACACCTATTTTGCAGTCATAAATGACTTTAGTATAAATACTGTGTCTACCACTGGTTTTGTAATCAAAGGAGCATGTTCCTTTCTTGTTTTATTCCTAGGCTTTGAATTTCTCAATTGAAGGAATATCAGTTCAGATTATGTTTAGTCTGAGATAACAGAAATCTCAAATTATGTACCTTAGATATTTTTATCACATGGAAAAATGTTTTGAGGTAGGAGATCCAGAAATGGTACATAGCTCAACAAAGATGTCAGAGATTCAGGTCAGTTTCCACTCATTGCGATGACAGAGTAAGTGATGCATATTGTCAGGTTCCAACCAACACGTCTGCATTCCAGCCAGCAGATGAAAGAAAGGATAATGAAAAAAGGTACAGAGAAAAAAAAAAAAGAAAAAAGAAAAAAGGTACAGAGAACACACGCTAGCTATCTACTGAGGACATATTTAAGAAGCTCTAATGTAACACTTCCACTTACATTTCATTGCCCAGAATTTAGTCACATGACAATACCTAGTTGCAAAGGAAGCTGGGAAATGTGTTCTTTAGTTTTGTGCCATGTGCATAGCTAAAAATTGGGGGGATTTGTTATTAAGAACAATAGCAAGAGGAAGAAAAACCCAAATGTTAATAAAGTGTCCAGTTCATAGTATCTAGTCAAATTAGTGTTTAATTTTTGTCTTTCTGATCCAGTCTCGCTTTCCCTAAATCATATTTTCCAGTATTATTCTGTGTCAAATTTGTAATGAATCCAGATATGTACATTCTTTGTCAGACTGTTATTACACTAGTTTATGTTTATAAAATGCAACTAAACAGTTAAATAATCATTTGAACAGACTAAAACTTGGCTCAAAATAGGTATTTCAGTCTTAACAAACTGTAAGAGGAAACCAAATACTTAAGTTATAGGAATAGGTATAAAAACTCCAATGAGAAGTATAGGAAATGAGATCAGGAGTGGGCTGACTTTAGTCTATATTGCATATGCTTAATTTGTTGTTGGTACCATCAGATTCCTGTTCAAACTCCTCCCACAACCCCTCCGTCCATGTTTTCACATAGCGCTGCATTACCTCTTGTACCTTCTACCCAAACTTGGGAGATCTCCTTTGCTCCCCTACTAAAAACTGCTCTCTTTTTTATTTTGAGATCACTAAATAAAAAATGATGGGGACGGCTTAAAGCAATTGGATTCTAGATGGATCAAGCCTTTAACACAGGTACAAGATAAAATGTGTAGAATTCCAGGAATAACGGCGTGAAAGATTTGCCAACACCAATTACTCATGGGACTTACCCTCTCAAAGCCAGGCTTATGAAGCTATCAGGGCAGAGGACCTCCTCTCCGCAGGTCTGTTTCCACACCTGTTAAATGAGAGTTGGACTCAGTATTACCAATTTCATACTCCAGGGGCACCATTTGTATTGTATTCTATGTATTACCCAGATGTTCCAGTCTTAAAAAATGAAAGGCAAATGGTATCTCTGGTATTGGGCAACATAGTTGTAGATAACACCTAATATGTAACAGGAGAATGTCCTCCTTTGATCAGACCAAATCCTTTTAAAATCTGTATGAAAATCACCAACTTGTGTTTTGATTGTATTTTGCTTCTATATATTTTCCTATTGACTTTATGAATTAAACCATTTACTATGCAAGATATGATCTGTGTTTGCAGAGAAAATGCTATAACTTTTATTCAATTGAACAAAATGGGGGAGGTTTATGATCGTCAGTGGGGTTGTGGTTTGTTCAAAGTAAAGTAAAGATGAACAACTTTATTAACCATGTGCTGTGTATCATCATTATTGTTATTATTCTAGGTTGTGAGCAGATGATTCATGATTCCTGAGCAGTAAGTAAATATATGAACAGAGTTTACGGTTGTGATAAAATAAAACTTACAGCACAGTTTATCTGACTTTTTATGGAACACATAATCCTTATTGTGTAGCACAGTAAACAGGCATAAATTGTAAACTGTTCACTTTAAGGCTTATGATTAAAATTACTTTTTACAAAGACAAATAATGTTTTCAGTTTTCTTATTTTATTTAGTTTTCTTGTATGTAGAATCAACATCAGTGGAGTTTGGCAATCAGAGAATGATTCAGAATGGGGTATCTACCACTACTTAAAAGAAGAATGTGTGATTCTCTAAGTTCACTACAGCTTTAGCTAGAGGAAGAAGTGATGGCCTTGTCATGTTCCAGAAGTAGAAGGAAATTGTCCAGATTTTTAGTTAATAGGAAATTCATAGGGGAGTGGATCTGAAGGTTGAGTATGTCTATTAGAATGTGGAATTAAAAAAATAAAACTGTAATAATTGCAGTCTTTACCTGTTAAAAGTGTAAGCCAGGATGATTTGATAATTTTTTACCTGCTTATAAGATCTGGGCTGGAGCAGAAAGGAGAAACCCAGTGTAGTGGATGGACCTTATAATGTTAAAAATATCTGGGGTGCCCGGGTAGCTCAGTTGGCTAAGTGTCTGCCTTTGGCTCAGGCCATGATCTCCAGGTCCTGGGATGGATCAAGCCCCACATCTGGCTCCCTGCTCATCAGGGAGTCTGCTTCTCCATCTCCTTCCGCCCCTCTCCTGCTTGTGCACGTACATGCTCTCTCTCTCTTTCAAATAAATAAATAAAATCTTTGAAAATTTTTAAAAAAATATTTGCTGCTCTCCCCTTATGAGAGGAATATACTTTCCTCTTCCACTACCATGGGGTTTCGCCATGTGTCTTGCTTAGTCCGGAGAGGTATGAGGGAAGTGATGTTGCCACATTGGAGCATAAGCTTTAAGAGCACTGTGAGGTTTCACTATGATCTTTTTTCCTTTCGTCTGAAGACTGGCATGTTCCACACATGCTTCTTAGCCTGGGTCTCCGAATGAAGATAATAAGAAGTAAAGTCAAAGACAACCTGCACAGGGCAGTTTAACATGAGAAGGAAATAAGCCTTTGTGATGCAAGCCACTGAGCTTTGGTGTATCAAAACTCAGAGTCGTCCCAGCCAATGTAAGAAAATGTCTTATGTGTACCATGTTGATATGAGTCAGAAAATGTAGAGGCAATTAAGGTATACAAATAAGGAGGATTTATGATGCATAATATGAAAGCTAAGAGTCCAAGATCAAGCATTGTAAATACAAGTGCGTTAACAGAAAAAAATATCACAACGTAAGCAGCAGTACTAAAATGCCAGGGAAATTGTAAAACAACATAATTAAAATGTAAAATTTGATTGACTTTTATAGAGGCTTGCCTTCATTTAATGAACATTTAGGGGACACCATCTTCAATTGTGGCACTGTGCTAAATCTTTGAACAGTACTATCTCAGTTGTGCTCAGGGAAATTGATCCCTAGAAATAAATACCACTTGGAGGTCAGAGGAGGCAGAGAATCTATGGTTCGAAAAGTCTGGGAAAAGCTACAAACTCTATCTTGCTCTTGGGAATTCATAAGACACATAGGAAAGTAACACCTTGAGAATTCCTTTACCAGATACATGTTTCACTGGGTTTATTCCAGTATTTCTGAACCTTATTTGGACACAGTGTGGGAAATATGGTCTTGAGGTATTCGAACATTAATAGGACATGCTCTTTTTCAACTCCCTCCCACCTCCCACCATAGCTGGTAGGGGGATAGAAAAAGTGTACACAAACTTCACAAGGGAATGCATGAGTGGGGTTAAGAGGTAATGAGGAGAAGGGGCCGAATGTGCAAACGGCCAGTTCCCAAACTCCAATTCAGAGCAGGATTGCTATATGGGAAAGAGCAAACATTTTTAAACCCTGACCCAGTAGCAAGGGCATCCTTAAACAATCATATAGAAGTTACAAATGTCTCCTGACTGTCAACTTTGTCCTTAACCTCTTTCATCTTATGCTGCCCTGCACATCTATACTATTTAATCTTTTGAAGCCATAGCTTAATTTCCTTCTCAAAATCTTCTGTGGTTTTCATTCTCTTCAGAATGATATCCATGTAATTGATTGATTTGTAAGAAGTTTGTATTATCATAATACATGTCTCTACTTGGGTGACTTTTATTACATTGTCATTGAATTCTTCTTTTAACTATTCATTCATTTAACAAACATTACCCACGTGTCCTCTTTATATCTAGTAAGAAGCTAAGCAGTGGGTTTTGTAGAGAAAGAAGCTTAGAGCTTGATGTCAGGCCCCCCACGTTCAAATTCAGTCTTCTACTCTCTAGTGATTTAGTTGTCCATGACCAAATATGAAAAGTAAAAATAATAATACATGTATCTCAGGGTCTTAGAGATTTGATATGATTAAATTACATGAAAAAATTTCACCAGATGCTTAGATCAAAAGAGATGCTCAAACAATGCTAGTTGTTTAATCCAAATCTAAGTAATATAAGATCTACAACGTGGTGGATTCAGTCCTTGAAGTTTAAGGAATTTAAAGGCAACCTAAGAAGGAATAATATAAATGCAAAAGCAAACAAGGAAAACAAACAAAAACAGAAGAATCCAGACTGCATTTAAAAGTATGGATGTACCCTTTTGCATGTTATAGTTTGTCACAGAGTGCTTGGATTTGTCTCTTGTAATCAGATGTATGGATTCAAATCCTGATTTCATCTCTTGCTAACTCTATAACTTTGGTAAAATTTCATAAACTCCCTGGACCTCTATTTTTTTGTAAAACAATTCAGATAAAACCATATAGAATTGATTTCGAAATTAACCTGTCTTCATGGAAGCATAAATCTTTGATATGAATCTTTAAAGAAGTAAAGATATGAGATATTTGAGAAGAGCAGGCAGCATCCCAAAGAGATGAAGAGAAGGGACGGGGAAAGAATTGTGTGCATGACTATGGGGGAATGCTCTTAGAGCAGCGTGCCTGGGACTTGTGGGAAGTGCTGAGAGCCAGGATATGCCTAACGCAAGAGAGCATGGTCATCGTGGGATGAAGGCAAGAAGAGGACACCTCCATTATAAATGACAGAGGTGTCCTGGGACAGGCAAGCGAGTAGATGGTATGGGCCATTGGAACAAACTGGAGTCTGCCTTAACTCAAGGTTCAGTCACTACTCAGCCTGCCTTCCCTTGGTTACAATGCCCAGCACAGTGTCTGACACAGAAAAGTCTTCAACGAGCATGTCTGCATGTCTGTATAGGGCTGGATTCCTGAGTCACAGGGGATGATTAGTTTACTGTCCATCTCTGCAGTAGAGGAAATACTGAGAGGAACCAAGTTTCTTTTCAAATTAAAAAAAAAAATTGAGCTCAGTTTAGCATAAAAATCACATTTGGAAAATATTTTGTTAAGTCATTTTAAAAAATTCCCAATTCTCCTGTATCAGATAGGTCTACACATTTTTTTCCCCTCCAAGTGCTACCAATAAAGTTTTGAAAATACAGATCACACGCGCACACACACACACACACAAATGGACATGCCTATGTGTCAGGCAGCTGTATCCACTCGTCGGTGGTGGTGGGGGGCACATTAAGGCTCTGTTCTAGTAGAAGTAAATCTGGGGAAAAAAGAGAAAGGAGCACAGAGCCAGGCCATGCTGGTGGAGAGTCATGGTTTCCATCCTAAGAAAGAAGTTTTTAAATGGCAAGGGGTGTCGAGAGGATATCTTGTGGAGGGAACAGGTGGCACCCAGAAAATGCTCTGAGAGAACATGGGTGCACCAGCGACATAAAGTTGTCCGATAACACCGTCAGCTTGCAGCAGAGCTACCCAGTCCCTGAGTCCTCCTGCTTCCTCTTTCCTTTCCTTTTTGATCTCTCCCTCCTTCTTTCCCTTCCTGCCTGCCTGCCTCCCTCCTTTCTTTCCACTAGTCCTGCTCCTACTACTTCTTTTTTTTTTTTTTTTTTTGCTCCTACTACTTCTTTCCCTTTTTATTTTCTTCCTCCTTTTCCTCCTCATGTTCTTCTTTCTCTTTCTGGTCCTTCCTTCTTCTTCCTGCCTTTGGTCTTCTCAACTTTCCTCCTTCTCCTCTTTCTTCTCTTCAAGGAATCTAGTTCTAATTATGGAAGGAAGTGGGGCAGCAGAATTCATTTGAGAGTCAGTGCTGCTGGGCTGCGTCTATTCTAGAATATGAGGGCTAATGATAATTTTAAAATATTGTAAGATAAATTCTGGCAGATTAATCACATTTTAATTAATCCCAATTTCTTTTGCAGTGGTAACAGAATTTCTATCTGTCCTGTGTCACTTTCCTTTAGGCATCTTATGTAATTTAGAATAAGTGGGTTAAGTTTTTAATTAACTATGGTCAGTCAATGAGACAGAATTGCCAGTATCTACTTATCTGCCTTACTTTGTCTTTTCAAATAGATTTGAACATAAGGAAAATCTGTCTTGTTTGGTTTAATTTTGTTCATTAATTTAAATTTTTTTAAAGGTGCCCATGTTCCACATATCTGAGACATGATTTAAAATATTTTCTATTTTCAGTCATTAATACAATCATTTCCATGAAATTCAATTATTTTCTGATTAAATCAATTATGCCTAATCTTAGGGTACTAGAATTTCTAGATATTAAATACTCTGTGGCTGTTATTCCATAGCAGGCCTGATTAGAATCCATGTGGGTTGTTAAAGCTGCATGTTGTGCTTAAAACTTGACAGTACATATTTTTGTAAAGTGAAGTGGGATGAAAGATATGTATATGATGAGTTACCATTGTACCTGTGATAAAGGGCTTATTGATTTTTCATATTGCAATTCTAATAGAAAACTGTCACTTTTTAAAACAGTAGTTTATAATAAACTGATATTACCATATATGCATGAAGACTTAAAGTTATTAAAATGGCTTTTTTTTCTAGTGCACATGAAGCACATCTGCTATTTTGAGACTCTGCTCTAAATATGCCCACGCTTATTTATCAGCTCTTTGGTGTTCGGACCAGAACTACATAATTTATGTATTACTTTAATGAACTTAAGGCAGTTTACATATATGCATTGTATTTTTAAAAATAAATAGAACTCGGGGGCACCTGGGTGGCTCAGTTGGTTAAGCATCTGCCTTTGGCTCAGGTCATGATTCCAGGGCTGGGGATCGAGCCCAGCATCGGGCTCCCTGCTCAGCAGCGAGTCTGTTTCTCCTTCTCCCCTCCCCTCACTCATGCTCCCTCTCTTTCTCACATGCTTTTTCTATCTCTCAAATAAATAAAAATCTTTAAAAAATAAAGTAAATAGAACTTGGGACATTTTTCTACCTTTGAGAATTATAAAATATCTTTCCTATTCTTGTTCTCATTCTTTCTTGTCTATTGCTTACACTCCTTAACATTGCCTGAACCTGCTCCTTTACCCGTAAATGGGACTCCTACACATCTAGGGTCATTCATGCTCTACTGGTCTTGATTCGTCTTACATCATATGTATCAGGGGGTCAGATCTTTCGGTAACTCTCAGCTCTCAGTCACTATCATGAGGTACCTCTCAGCCACTAACATGTCTTGTCCCAAGTGAGTCTCCCTGTGAATGTCCTCGCTTCTGTTACCCATTTCATCTATTGAAGAGCTGCAGTGAATTTGCTAAAATGCAAATCTGTTCAACTCTCCAACCCTCCTTCTGATCTGGCAATGGCTTCCTACTGACCGTGGTATGAAGACCAGTTGGTTTTTCACAAGATGAGGCCCTATCTGTGATATCCGTGATCTTGCTCGGTTGTTCAGCTCTCCCTCCCACCACACCAACCCAAAGAGTCAATCCTCTAACCTGCTGCATTTTCCAACGAATCAAGCTCACATTTAACCCCCAGTCTTGGCACAATTCAATTCTGTATGCCTTAAATGATTCCACTCCTTTTAGTTTCACATATTATGAATAAAATAAATATACTTCAAATTTGTGAAAATAATGTCTCTACTTAAATTATATTTTTAAAATGAAAATACAAATCTATTAAAGTTGATATTCCATTTTAATTCGCTCATTTGGAATAAGAAGGTTGTATCTACCTGAAGTGACTGAACCATTTTTTTATCCACTCTTGACAATTTCTGTCTTTTATTTGGTGCACTTAGATCATTCATATTTAAAATGATTATTGATGCAGTTGCAATAATATTTAGCATGCTTATAACTGTTTCTTAAATGCTTCATTTTCTTCTGTGTTTCTCTCTACCACTTTTGCTGTCTTCTCTATTTTTAATTGAGCATTTTATATGATTCTATTTTATCTTCTCTCTTAGCATTCCAATTACACTTCTTTTAAAAACTATTTTGGTGGTTGCCCTGGAGTTTACAACTAATCTAAGTCCCCTTTCAAATAACACTACACCACTTCATGAGTAGTACAGGTGCTCTAGGATAGGGAATTCACAATTTCTCCCCCTACTTCCTTATTATATTGTTGTAAGAAATTTTCAGACAGGGATTGATTTATAATAGTCATTTAAGGCATTATAATCTATTAGAATTTCTATCTTATGGATAAGCAAATTGAAGTTGACAGAGAAGAAAGGGAAAAAAAGGACTGGATATCTTACATCTCTTTGCCACCAATAAAGAGGATCTTGCCAAGGCCCTAAAATAATTCCACCACAAACACTTAAAATTGCTATCTCTTGGAGATGGGGGCTGAACCAACTCTACTGGCTGAAGACCACTTACAAAATAAATGAATTTACCAGATTCATAACATGGTTCCTCATCAGAACCTGATCACAATCAGCAAACACATGAATGCTCATATACAAACACATAATTGCTCTCCATTAGACATGAATGCTCCTTCCAATCAAGACTGGGTTTGCCTTATTCCTATATTAAATTTGCTAAATTGGTGATTAACGCATCAAAGACCATTTTTAATTATGCTTTTGTCCCTAAGATTCAGCCACATAGTCTTGGCTTCCTATCTTGTCCCACTGGTCAATTCTGGTTATCAAAGGAACTGGTATGCTTCTTGGTAAAGCCCAGAATATTTTCCACATTTCCCATTGCCTCATAGAGCAGGCACTGGCTTTCCTTTATTCTACATAATTAGATATGTTTCATAAATCTTAAATCCCCCCATTAACATTTCTTGATTTATGCCAAAGTATTTTTTTTCAGCTACCTTATTATTCACCTTAGTCATGCTTATTCAATTACAGATTCTTGTATTTCTTACTTGGCCAACTTGTACAGCTTTTTAAATTTCTCATCTACCACCTTTTAAAATAAAAACTGGTCAGTCCCAGGAATGAGTGACAGAGGCACTTAAGCTTTATTATCAGGTTTACAAAACAAGATATTTTATATGTTGGGAACTCTGATATTATATCAGAATAAAGGGAAAAATTTTTTTGAGGATTTCCTGGTAAAGGACTCTAAAAAGAATGACTTTAGTTATTTAGTTTATATATACACCAATCTTGAAGATGGTATGAAATTTTTAGTTATATAGGAGATATAGTGCAATTATGACCTCTTTGGTCAGTGCTGAATAGCTTCAGATGAAACATTTACTGATGCTTTGGGGTTATATTTACTCCGGGAGAAGCTGTGGTAAGGACAATCACAGAATAGCTTTGTCATTCTTTTTAAAGATCTTCCTTGAAGTTGGACTTTTAAAATGCTTCAGGTGTAAGAGTGGAAAAGCACCCAACATATATGAAAAAGTTAAATGGTTGCTCTTGAAAAGAGCAAATATCTTCCTGAATATAAATCCTTTTCATTCATTTGCTTATAATGATTTCCTTACTTGAATCGACATCTCTATCTTGGTAGACTCTTTATTATTCTTCAAAACCCTGCTTAGACATAACTCTTTGCTGAAACCTTCTCCAATTATCCTCCTCACTCAAATTGCTATATATTCGTTCACTCGCCCATTCATTCACTAACTCATTTACCTACTCATTTATTCAATAAATTTCTAGATCATTTTACCAGGAATTGGGGCTATAAATTCCAATAAGATTTAATATCTACCTTCCAGAAATATATAATGTATTCAGAAGATACACATGTTGAGAAAAATAAGTGCAATGCTTGTCAAACCTTCTATTAGAGAAGTCATTAGGAAGGATAAAGAGGTGCAAAGTCAAGGACTATTAACAACCTTGGGAACTACAAAGGTGTCATAGAGAAGGAGGCATCGTGATTACCTGAAGAAATGTGTACATTTGGCCAGTCATTGGACTTTTGGCCATACCCATGATAGGCTGGACATGCTGGGAATGAACCATTCTCCTCAAACAGTCATCAATCATAGATACACGGTTTACAGTAAGGAGAAAGGTCTGGGACAGAGTGTTAAGTACAGGAGTTGGGGGATAAATACTACGCCTCTCTTACCCATGGCTGAGATAACTCTGAGGAATGTGTAGTATAATGATTAGGAATCACCCAAGGAGCATAAATTCCAGTTACCCACAGTATTAACTAGCTTTATAATGTACATTTATTGGCTAACTTCCCTTTCCTGTCTCACTTCCCTATTTTCTTACTGCCCAAATGAACTCCCTATACTCAGTTATGGGATGATTTTTTAAAAAGTAAAATTGAGACTCTCATACCTCTATGAAATGAAGACATATCACATACTACCTTATTGATTAATGAGGGAAATGAGGGCACTGGTAAGAGGTCACGCTGGGTCAAAGGTAGGAATCCAGATGCTTAGTTAAATTTGATTTTCAGACAAACTTATAATTTTTCAGGATAAGTATGTCCAAATATTGAATGGGACCATACTTATGTTAAAAAAGAATTATTTATTTGAAATTCAAATTTAACTGGGCATCCTGCTATTTTGATTTGCTAAATATGACAACCTTACTTAAAGGGGAATTCAAACTACTACATACAGATGCCAGATAAGGCATACTGGGAAATAAATTTACAAACAGATGCAAAACTGGTTGAACTGGCCAAAATCTACAGGACCTGGAGGGTGTGCTCTAACAGAGCCCAGGAAGAGAGAAGAGAGCTTCAGAAAATAGGGAGCAAGAAACTACGTCAAATGTTAAGGAGAGGTACACCAGTAGGAATAGGACACCACTACTAAAGTGATGAATGTTGCCCATTAACAACTGGGACAGTATTTTCCAAAGCATGCTCTGAGATACTCAAGTTCAGGATACCATGTTCACTTGATCTTAGCCAAAAGGCCAAGAATCAATAGGGGTACCATGTTGAAATAAGCTTGGGATCACTTGGATATCATATTCCCTCATTGTTGAGTTAAAGTAAATATCATTTAGATAACTTTGAGAAATTCTGACATATTTCCTCCAAAACAATAAGCACAGACAAGTGTTATGATTTAACATTATTTAGTCCAGAAGTTCCCAATCTGATTTGATGATGAAGCATTTTTGTAACTTGCTACCTACTGATATACTCTCGAACATGCTTTTGGGAAGGATGCATTAGAATTAGTGAAGAAATAGGAATACCAGAGTAAAAGGTAGTAGGTAAAGCAATGTAGAATGTTTAATATCAGTACTAGCAAGTTATAATTATTGATGGTTGGCCAATATGCCAAGACCTCTACAAAGATTATTTCATTTAAATTTCACAATGATCCTGTAACATGGGTACTGCTATTATCCCCATTTTACTGATGAAGAAACTGAAGATATATAAAGAAGTTAACTAACTTGCCCTAGGGCTTAGTTGGTTAAGCGGCCAACTCTTGATTTCAGCTCAGGTCATGATCTGATTAGGGTCCAGGGATCAGCCCCACATTGGGCTGCCCGCTCAGTGGGTAGTCTGCTTGAGATTCTCTCTTTCCCTCTCTCTCTGCCCCTCCTTCAATTGTTATTTCTCTAAGATAAATAAATCTCAAAAAAAAAAAGTTAACTAATTTGCCCTAGATCATGTAGATAATTAATGGCAGAATCAGCTTCTGAACTCAGGCTGCCTGCCTCTGAGCAATTCTCTTGTGCACAATGTTATATTACCTTCCAAATATTTCTGAGAGTTATTCCAAAATGTTAAGGATACAAAAGGATGACAAGTAAAAACTGACTACAGTAATCACACATGTTCTATTATAGGGGTTGGCAAACTATGGCTTATGATCCAAATCACACTTGTTCACTTGCGTTTTTTAAGAACATTGAGCTAAAAAAACGCTTAATTTTTAATTTTAATTTTTTATGTTTAAGTGGCTGAAAATAAATGAAGAATAATGTTTCATGACATATTATATGAAATTAAGTTTAAGTGTCCATAAATAAAGTTTTATTGGAACACAACCAGATCCGTTTGCTTGTACACTACCATGCTTTCATGCTACAAGAGCAGAATGGAGTTGAAACCGACAGAATGGCCCTCAAAGACTTAATTAACATTTTACTGTCCGACCCTTTACAGAAAAAGTTTGCTGACTCCTGTTCTGTAAGTAAGGGCATATTTTCAAGAGGAAAAATGAGGGTAGAAGCTTAAGGGTTCGGTGTCACAGATGACATTATTATTAATTGATACAGGGCTTGGGAAAACTGAAGCATTATGTTTGGTTAATACAGGCCTTCCGTGAATGCTAGTATGAAGAGCCAACACACAAGCAGGCACAGTTCAGTTATAAAGAACAATAACCATTCAAGACAGCAAAAATAAAGGGGCAGAGAAACATCATTGTATTTTCAGGATATGAGAAAGC
Source organism: Potos flavus (assembly GCA_028534135.1). Classification (NCBI taxonomy): domain Eukaryota; kingdom Metazoa; phylum Chordata; class Mammalia; order Carnivora; family Procyonidae; genus Potos; species Potos flavus. The sequence goes on from CM052885.1 coordinate 35,318,656, forward strand.
CACAACTCAAGGACTTATATTGCAAGAAATACAGCCAGTCCTTCCATAAAATGGACAGTCCTCAAGCCTTTATCTTTGCCCTCCTTCTTATCACATGGTATCTTGCCTCTAATTTTCTTCTGCCTCTTTTTTTCTTCATAGAACAGCTCTTTGCTCACTCCTCTACCTTCACAAAGCTGCCTCCAAATGGTAGTCTACATAACTCAAAGATCTCCATAACCTTCCAGTTTGGCTCCACATTGTAAATGAGTGCTTGATAAGTAGGTCCCAGAAGATGACATATATAGTATACTACCTTTTCTTATAAGGTTAAAGAAACTAAAATGAAATAATATATTTCAATATTTGTGACTACATTGAGTGATGAACTATAAAAAGATGGCAAAGGAATAAGAAGGATAAAATTCAGAGTCATTGACTTCTGGGGGTAGGAAGCAAGGCAGAGGGATGGGTTGGGAGGAGAAGTAATTACTGGCAATGTTCTAATTTTGGAGTTGGCTGCATTGCAGAGGCTTATTATCTTAATAATTTAAATAAATGCATGCAATATAATACAATAAAAAGACACATGCATGAAACAATAATAGGTCATGAGCTAGGAATTACAATTAATCTAGTTTTGTATATATGTGGTTCACCAAAAAAAAAAAAAAAAAGAGAGAGAGTGAGATGGAAGAAAGAAGAAAAGCCTAGAGACCTAGCTAATATTCCCAACTATGGCTGGGGAAGAATGAGTCCACAAAGTAAGCTTAGTGAGTGGGAAGAAGAGTAAATGCTCTTTTTGCTTGTACTTAAGACATCAAGTTTTTTCAAAGAGTTGTCTTTGCCCTAGCTTACACACATGTAAGAGGGGCAAGCTTTGACTGGCTGTTCAAACATGGTAACATCTTGTCAAAGTCTAAGGGCAAGGGGAGGATGAAAACTAAAATGTCAGGGCTGTATTTATATAAACCAAGTGGAAGTGATCTGAAGGTCTAAAGAGAAGGCTTTATCAACTTAATTATGGATCTTGATGTTAATGCTGGTGTTCAGAGTTTCCTCTTTCTCAAGTAAAGGTTATTCTGTCAACGAATAAAGGATAGAGGGTGACCTGTCAGATATAAGGCTCCGTGGTGGTACCAAATGATCTAATTAGATAGAGCTAGAGGCTCCAAAAATCAGATGAAGGAAAAATTGAGAGCTCCTCAAAGTAGACACTACTCTCAATTTTATAAAGTAACTTTACATGTAAGAAAGATCCTATAATACAATTGTGGTAGAAACATTGGAACTTATTATTAAATAGCATAGCTTTCTCCAATATTTTTCTTATATGCCTGAGAGGAAGAAGAAAGCCTCAGACAGGCCTGAAATTGCTGGGCATTGGTGGTGTTTGGAGAGCCCTCGACCAAGACAGGTTTCAATACCAATTGGAATCCTCACGGCGCTGGAAGCCCCAGTCTTCTCTCACCCGCTAGCACCCTGCACATCAGACACTGTGATATTAGTATGCTAGCTGAACTGGAAAATGGTATGTGAGGTTTAAGTGTAATAACTGTAGAAAGAGATGGGAAACAGATCTCTTAGGGACAGGATAAGGCAGCATGAATTCTTAAATCCACTCTCTAAAATTGGGTAAACTAATGAAGGTTCTTTTATTTATTCATTTATTTTGGGGGCGTCTCTCATTCTGTTGATAGTGTCCACCTTTCCTTGGGCTGCAAAGCTTGCTGAAGAACCATTATGCCTGGCTGATGTCAAATGTACAGATGTCCTGGAAGGTGAGAGAGATGCCTATGACATATAATTGCTGATACATTCATAAGGATGGCTCTCTATAAAAACTGACTTAACAAATTGGAGAAAACTCAGATCAATTTAAAAGCTATCCTGGAACATTTGCATGAAGTAGCCGACCAGGGTATTCAATGGAGCAGATGGACTCTTGGAATGTGGCAAGTAGCATCTGGTGACAAGTGTCTACTTTCTCTGACTTCTAGTCATTTCAGTTTTAAATTGGGGCAGAGGAAAAGTAAAAAGATGTGAAAGAGTGCCTGATTCCAGAGAACGGTGTTGATTTTTTCCTCCATTCAACAGATGTTTACCTCGGTGATGCCACAACATGGTCAGCAATCGTGTGAGATTAGCAACGCTGATTTCCTGAGCAGCTATTATGGGCACTGAAGTGGTTTTCAAATAGGTAGTAACATTTAGTCACTGTGTAAGGAAATGTTTAAGTAGCTCAACAAATATGTCACATCATCTTGTTTAGACGTCTATGAAGGAAAAGCCCACGACTCATTTACAGCCATTGCTAAGACTATATTACATATCTGTCAAGGCTGGAGTTGGCTAAAAGATCTGAGTGGGGGGAACCAAGCTCATTCAGATACATGTTGGAGTTAAGGAATAAAATCAATTGTCAAAGAAAATATCCCATGGGCCATTTGCAGTGATTGTGACAGTGTGTCCCTTGTGGCCAGCTGGAGAGAAGCCACACTTCATTTCTGCCAACCTCTTGCATCTCCCAAGTAGAAATCCTGGCACTGGGCAAATGCCTGTGTGAGTCTGACCTACTCCGGAGACAGAGAAGATTGCCTGTAGGGGTCATGGTTCCTGAAAATAGATTCAGAAGACTACTTCAACTGACAACCAACCTTCTAGTCATGAAGTACCCTTTCAACAAACCATTGTGTTTTTCAAAAAGAGCTATAGTTGTGTAGTTTGGTTTATTCAGATTTCTTTATAAGAGTTGTTTGGGCAAGCAGAGGCATTTGATAGGAATCAGCTCTCAAGGCTGGCAAGGAATAAGGCTTATGTAGGTTAGCAACGGCGGGAGTTGAGGAGCCTCCAAACCGACAAGACAAAGTCAGTTTCTGGGAGATGAATCAGTCAGAAACAAGAGACCTTTCTTGAGTCAACTGATCCTCTGTTTCTTTTTTCTTTTCTTTTCTTTTTTTTTCCCCACATATAAAGTCTAGTTTTATTCAGTGAATATTGAGGGCACTTGATGGATATTTGTACAATGACTGATAGAATTTTCCTCAGCATGGTGATTGCTTTATAATATCTATAATAGTGATTTGTTCAATGTTGAATGGCTGACCCTGGCTGACCCTTGGCTTACCTGTGAGATTATGGCCAAAAGAAGATTAGAAACTGTCAGGTAAATCTTGCTTCTGAGTGAGGATGTGGGGGGGAGATGTCAGGGTTACCTCCCTTGTTGCGTTTTGTGTGCTAGGGATGAGTAATTCCTACAGGAGAACAAGGAAAGCTTATAAGCAAACAGGTTTATGTGTGTTTTCCTCTGGGGGAATGGCGTTGGAGAATGAGGGAGGTATCTCACTTTTACTTTGTGCACTTTTGTTTGATTTTTTTTTTTTTTTTTTTTTTTGCCAAGGGCATTCATGTGTTAAAAAGTGAACTGGCATCCAAAGTATATGAAAGATATCTGTTCTGGCTGAGATACTCTTTGCACGATCAGAGGCTGATTGTTGTTGTTGTTGTTGTTTGTTTTCAGTCTTTTTTTTTTCTTACTGATCTTGAAAATATATATGACACCAAATGCTCTTAAGGGAAACAGAAAAATTTAGTCTAAAAATCTGAATGTCAAATAATATTTAATATTTGAGCAACAAAGCTGTAATATTTTAACTGCTTTGGAAAGTGGTTTCTTAATCTGTAAGTGGCTTAAGATATATTAATACATTGCTATACTATTCATTTGAAAATAAATCAGTTAGGGCACCTGGGTGGCTCAGAGGGTTAAGCCTCTGCCTTCAGCTCAGGTCAAGATCTCAGGGTCCTGGGATCGAGCCCTGCATCGGGCTCTCTGCTCGGTGGGGAGCCTGCTTCTCCCTCTCTGCCTGCCTCTCTGCCTAATTGTGATCTCTCTCTCTGTCAAACAAATAATAAATAAAATCTTAAAAAAAAAGAAAGAAAAGAAATCAGTTAAACCAATTAAGTGGGCTTATTAAATACTGGGAGAAATGCTGTTTTGTTGAGGTTTCCCATTCTTGTGTGCTAACTCTAATTCAACAGTCTTCTACTCAGTTCCTTGTATGTGCAAAATACTGCATTAGATATTTTAAGATGAATCCATTATAAATGCTGGCCTATAGAAGTTTACTTCTAATTGGTGGAAAATACTAGATTAAATAAGTCCTATTTGGAGGGGAAAAATAAAGATCTGTGGGGTGCATAGGAGTGAGTCACAGTCCTGAGGAATAGCCAAATGAAGATAAAGTTGTTTTATTTTTTTCCTGGAATGGATATTATTCCCACAATGATAACATACCTCATTTCTCATAATAAAATGATTAAGACTAAAGTTTATAGTGGATACAGATAGCACTGGGCTGGTTTTCCAAATATCTGGATTTCAGTTTTAGCTCTTTTATGGGTCAACTGCACTGGGTAGATGCTTGGCAAATCATTAGGTTCACGGTTCCTCTTTGGTCTCCACTCTTAACCTCACACCACCCTCAGCAGGCGACCATGACATGGGTGAGTACAAGTTTAAGGATCATTACTAGATCGTTAAGCTGTGCTGGAACTAGTCATGATGAAGGGAAGGATTAATATGCTGAGCCTTTGGGGTTGAGTGTTCTTCTTTGGAACCTTTTATAGTTCATCTCTATGGTGACTTCTTTCTTCCCTACTGGTGGGTAGAAAAGGCTTCAGGGTCTCTTTTAGCTTAGAAGGAAGGGCTTAGAGAGCCAATAACAATCATAGCCCTTCCCAAGGAAAGGAGGCATAAAGAGTAACAGTCCTGTAGATTTAGGTCTTTAAGATCTAAAAGACCTCTAAAAGAGACCTCTTTTTTCTTCCATCTTTAACCCTGGAATTTTATTCAGCATTGAGATACTAAGTGTAGATCAGAGGATTGAGAATTGGGTGTGGACTGGGGGGAAAGACTGGAAAAGCCAATGAGCTGGGTTTTGATTTTACTTTTAGATTCATTTATGTTGGGCCAAAGGTTTCTTTACAGTTCTAGTCTAGCCAATTAAGAAAGTCTAATATTGTTTCAGGAAAATATCTCATTTGAATAAATAAAATAATTTTGCCTGGTTGATTATCTTTTTATTTTCCTTGGGAACTTGGGGGCAGTGAAGTAGGATGATCGAGGATTTCTGTTTTTAGGATGACAAGACTGGCCAAATTTGTTTTGCTTTTTCCAAAAGAAATGAGATTTGTTCAGCTCCAACTTGTTTCTTGTATCTTTTTCTTTTGCTTTCTTTCTTTTGTGTTGTTTTTATAAGTATATTCACTCTACTTTGTGACAAGCAGAGGCTCAAAGGCCCTGGCTAAAGGAAAATGCATGTATCGTCCTTGTTTTCAACTCAAAGTCTAGGGATAGCTGCAGGCAGCTCAGGAGATTAGTGTAGATGTTTGTGTAGCATTCATAAGACAATTCATTAGCTAATGGATTAATTAAATGGATATTTATTGAGTTTCTTCCATGCAATGCTATCTTCTACATTATACTTTAACCTAGGGCTTCTAATTTGAGACCCTTGAACGCTAATAGGGTCCAAAGATGATTTTCACAAGGTTCAATACCGTGAATTTATATATAAGCTTTGTGTATCTGTGTATCTAAAAATATGAATCCCCAGCTTTGATAGGATTTCCAAAGGGATCTCTCACCTCAAAAATGCAAAAATAACTACTTTAAAATCTAAATTCTCTAAGGTCATGGGCCTTATACTTTATTTTCTTGGTGTCTTCTAATATAAAAATCAGTGGACAGTAAAAAATCCGTCAACGTGGATTAACTAACTCTGTTCAATAGGCCTTTACTAAATGGCCATTTGGATTCAGGTAAAATGTTTATATGCTTGGTAGATAAAGTTGAAGGGGAGGGACTGGGAAAGGAGGGGAGTTTCAGAGCTATCTGGGGAGCTCATTTTCATCTACCACCTACTGAATCAGAATTTCAGGAGCAGGGATAGGCACAGATGGATGAACTACAAACAAGGCTTTCCAGGTGATCCTGTGGGATCTCATCCTCTATCCAGGTGGAAAATCACTGGGCTGGTGGGAAAGATAAAAAGATAAACATTAAACAAATGGCCTTCAAGACAGGATAAACTGCCTTCTAAAAAGAGATCTCATTAACATGAACTAGGAAACAAGGAGACCTATGTAAATTTCAGAATACCTATAGCTTTGAAGTGTGAGAAAATTTTCAATAAGAACAAAATAATATGGCTTGAAAATTCTGAGTATGGAAGTTTTGATGATGGAGAAAGAAGGAAAGGAGAATTTTTGGATATTCTCCTGTTACAGAGTATTCAGAAAGGGTAAAACTTAGTACAGAAATCAGATACAAATATATTTAGTGCAGAGCTGTATACAAAGGACTAAGTCAATTGATCTGTGTTGGCTGGATACTTTCATAGCTGATGTTGCTGTACCATAAATTCATCCTCATTTTGTTCATACCAAGTCTACTATTAACAGTATGTACAGTTTGACTTGGCCTAAACAAGCAGGTGGAATTTCTAAGCACCAATTTAGCATAATCAATATAATTTTTTAAAAAGCACAGACATTTACCCAAAGCTTCTCAACAACAACAACAAAACCCTCATAATGAGAAAAGTACTGAGGATCTCTGGAATATCCTGACAGGGCCAGGATTTGTCTTTGAGGCTGACAATTCAGCTTAAATGATTTCCTATATCTTGATGCCATTAGCCAGTATTTGGCTAGCTACATAGTATTTCCTTTGGGAATTTCACTCAAGAAATTAGCTGTTGAATATAGTGTTGGTTTCCTGTGACTGCTGTAACAAATCACCACAATGTTGGTGGCTTAAAACAACAGAAATTTATTCTTCCACAGTTCTGGAAGCCCAACGTCAAAAATCAAGGTGTTACAGGGATGCAGTCCCTCTGGAGTCTCTAGGGGAGAATCTGTTCCTAACATCTTCCAAACTTTAGTGGCTGCTGGCATTCTTTGACTTGTGGACACATGTCTCTGCTCAATGTCTTCTATTCTGTGAGTCTCCTTGGTTTATCTCTCAAAACTCCAATTTCTCCTTTCATAAGAACACTTGTGTGGAAGTTTGCAATTTCACTGGTATCCTCAAATTTTTATTATTTCTTTCCTTTTGCTTACTAGGGGTATAACTTGCTCTTCTCTTTTTTGAAAGTTTCCTAAGGTGGAAGCTTAGATGATTGATTTTAGATATTTCTTCAATTCTAATATATGCATTCAATGCTATACATTTCCCTCTAAGTACTGCTTGCCCTGCATTCTACACATTTTGATGAGTTGTATTTTCATTTTCATTTAGTTTGAAATATTTAAACATTTCTCAAGATTTTTTTTTGATCCATGTGTTATTAGAAGTATGTTGTTTATTCTCCAAATATTTTAGGACTTTTCCAGCTATCTTTGTTATTGTTTTCTAGTTTAATACCATTGTGCTCTTATGACATTTACTCTTTCACATTTGTTAAGGTGTGTTTTATGGCCCATGAATGCTCCATGGGAGCTTCAGAAGAATATGTTGGATGAAGCAGTGTATAAATGTCAATTTGACTAAATTTTTGTTTTTATTGAATGGCACACATGATGTACTGGGTAAAAGAATTGAGGCAAACAAGTCTTTAGTGTGAGAGTTTATGCTTATCTAGTTAGGAGTAAGGCTATAATTACTGTTTGCTATAGCTGCCGTATCAGAGGCTAAAATTTCCTTTAATGTCCTTGTTTTTATTTTCTTTATTGTCCTGTTTCCCTAAAGCCTCTTTTTTTTTTTTTATTTAAGATTTTATTTATTTATTTGACACAGAAAGAGAGAGAGAGAGATCACAAGTAGGCAGAGAGGCAGGCAAAGAGAGACGGGGAAGTAGGCTCCCTGCTGAGCAGAGAGCCCAATGCGGGGGCTCGATCCCGGGAGCTAGATCCCAGGACCCTGAGATCAGGGCCTGATCAGGGCTCGAGCTGAAGGCTGAGGCTTAACCCACTGAGCCACCCAGGCGCCCCTCCCTAGAGCCTCCTTCTTAACTAAAGTCTGAGCCTTGCTGTTCTTTCAGATATAATCCTCTGTTATGTAGGAGAACTGGTATAGTGGTAAGTTGTGGGGGAGGGGCAGTATTTTATAATCCTATGATTAAGTTTCAATGTTTTAGTCAGCCCACGTCCCTGGGCTATGACTTTTACAAGTGTTTCACAGTTAACCATTTTCGTTTAGGTGAGACAGGAAGGCTACAAGGGGCTGGAGTTCAGTAGTCCCCTTCCGCCAGGTCAGTTAGGCTCTGATAAAATAGTTTCCCTTGAGGATAGGCAGTTGTTAAGAAGAATGAAGCACTCTGAGCTTATTTAAAAATTGTTACTTTCCTGGGGTGCTTGGGTGGCTGGCTCAGTCAGTTAAGTGTCTGACTCTTGATCTCGGCTCAGGTCTTGATCTCACAGTCATGAGTTCAAGCCCTGCAGGGGCTTAAACTTAAAAAAATGTTATTTTCTCCCTCTCTCTGCCAGAAACATGAAGTGATTTTTCTTTGATCTTTACTGAGAAAACTTGGTGGAGCTCTTTGAGGTAAAACTCAAGAAAATATGGGAACCTCCTTAAGGCTGGGCCCCTAGGAGTTTTTATCTCTCAAATGTTGCATCTCCAGCAATTATTCAATTATCCTTTGAGTGTTCCTAGTAGTCTCCAGCAGAAGCTTCTGCTGCAGGTAACTGTGATTATGTGTTCATTCATTTCTCCAGTTTTCAAGGTAGTTGTTTGCCCTGTGACCTACATTCTCCAATGGATCTAACAAGAGTTGTTGATTTTCAGTTCGTTCAGCTTTTTCACTGTTGTTGCAAAAACAAAAGTGATGATCCCAAACTTTTTGCATGTCAGAATGGAAACCGTATCGAGACTCACTTTTTTAGATATTACAGAGTGGGCATATTTATCAGGAAAGTAGTTGTACTTAATAATCTCTAAATTATCTTCCAGGTCTGAATTTTTTTTTCTAATTCTAACAAGTTTTGCCTTGTAAATGTTGCCCCATAAAATGGAGTAAAAAGCCATTATAATGTCTTTAACATTACAGTTCTGAGGCAGTATGCAAAGAGGGTAGGGGGATGCCTGTATATATCACGAAGGTGAGGTCTTAGTTTCAGCTTACCCTTTGTGTTGGGTCTAGAAAAGCTACCTCATGTCTCTGGATTTCAGCTCATTCATTTATAGAATATAGCAGTTGGCTTACATTGCAATTAATGTTAACAGTCTGCTATTCTAGAGGATGATTCTTTAAAGGATTCATAGCAAAATTGTGCCTAATTTATTGCTCAAATCCTTGGTTCTCATACATGAAATACTTTATTGGCATTAAGCAAATAGCTATTTAAATGTCAGCAGTTGATCTGGGTACTTTATCTGGCAGCCTTCCATTTTCTAAATGGAAAGGAGAGGTCTTGCTGGTGCTCCCATTTATTTTAAACATAAGAAATATAGTTCCTGGTGGTTAACAGATCTCCTGAAAAGTAGACAAATTGGCCTCAGTTGAGCTAGATGGTTTTTGAATAGCTGATTAACTAAAAGGGGAACAAAAGCTACAGATATTAAATACTGATTTTCAGCAGTGAGTACTCAAATTATTGAATTTGCCAACAGATTCAGTTGGAACATGAAAAGTTCAGTCAGTGGGCTATTTAGGCTATCATGCTCCCAAAAGATGGATTTTTTTTCCTTCTTCTTTTTCTACTTTACCAATTTGAATATATTTTTGTGTGAATTGAACAAATAGGCTTTTTTTTTGTTGTTGTTGCTATGTTGGCACAGAATAATTCTAGTACTTGCCTGTATGCAATAAATTTACATATGTCTGTACTTTCATCTTCTAACCAATTCAAATATCATTTAGTCAATATCTATGGCATGTCAGTTACTATTTTAGAGTTTGGAAATAAAGAAAGAAAAAGAGGCCAGTCTTCAAAGAGTTTACAGTTTTGTATGGGGCAGAAACATCCTGGTCAAGTTGGATCTTGAAAGTTATACCAGAGCTAGAGAAATTGATTTGAGTATCATCAACCTATAGATAGTAAATGAAAACAGGAATGTGGATGAGCTCTGTTAGAGGATGGGACTTTGAGAATCCCCAATAGTTAAAGTTTCAGTGGGAGGAAAACACTACTGAAAATAAAAATTCAGGGAAGTAACTATAGAATTAAAATTTTGTCTTCGTTTGGATTCCATAAGAAGCAGACCCCAAGACAAGGTTTGAGTGCAAGGTATTTATATGATGAATGATCCCAGGAAGTCCCAGTAGATGAGTAAGGAGGTGAGGCAGAGAAGAGAAGGCAGTAAAGGTTGCAAGTTACTGCTATGAGTAACTGAAGCTTCGCTTCACTGGAACTCTGTCTGCACTGAAAGGAAGTATAAACATGTCTCCTAGAATTGTCTTGGCTAAAGGGTGAAGGAGCTGAAGTATTTGTTCACTAATTGCTGTTAGTCATTGGTTAGGGGAAGTTCTTGGGAGTTCTTAATTCTCTGGCATCGCTGACCTATCACATGTGCACCAAGAGCGGGTTCCAGTAGTCAGAGAGAATCTTGAGTTCCACAAAAGAGTGTCTACTGATGGCGGGTATAGGTCTGGGCCGTCATGCACAGAAATGTTAAGTGCTTAAGAGCTACAGATGCAGCATTAACAGCACTTGCCAAAGTTTAGTTCCCTGAGACTTCCAAAGGGAGAGTTTCTGGGAGGAGAAAGTAGTAAATAATCTCAAAAAGACTGACACATCGCATACGTAAAAGAACTGAGAAAGTGATAAGGCAAGGGGAAGGCACTAACAGAAACAGAAAAGATAAAAAAAAGTGATAGAAAATGAGTATTTGATGGAGCAGGATACAAGAGGAGATGGAATGAAGGGTATGTGCTTATTTATAACTAAAAATCAGAATATATACAAAGATGGGGATGCCTGGGTGGCTCAGTCAGTTAAGCGTCTGCCTTCAGCTCAGGTCATGATCCCAGGGTCCTGGGATCAAGTCCTACATCAGGCTCCTGCTCAGCGAGGAGCCTGCTTCTCCCTCTCCCTCTGCTGCTCCTCCTGCTTGCGCTCTCTCTCTGACAAATAAATAAAATCTTTTAAAAAATCCCTTCAAAATATACATAAAGACAAATTAAATATTACAATTAAAAATCAAAACGCCTTCTTGTGATTTAATTCACTTATCAACTTATTCAGGAGACTCTCCTTGAACTGCCAAGTCTGGCTTAAGTGTCACTTTTTCTTCTTTCCAGCGCACCCTTTGCTCATTTTTATGATGGGATTTACCACACAGAGTCCAAGTTATTTATTTGCTGCTTATGCAGGGATGGTATCAGGCACAGAGAGAAGTTAGAGCTCCATTTGGTTCATTTGAGCTATAAAGCATTGAATTACTTTGCGCCCAGGAATCTTAGGACGCATGAATACAAACTAAACCAGCATCCTGGGGGATATAAACCCGGTCGCACAGTGTCCATCTCAAACTAAGGTTAGTCACGTCCTTGATGTTGTCTCCTGACATACCGATGAGCTGCACTGCAGCCCAGCATCAGAATACAGGATGACTTCTTTGGAGCAATTACATTTTTCCTAAGCAGGCTCTAGATGGAGATATTCATCTATTGTTCTTTTGTTTTCTCAGCAGTTGAGGTGAACAATATACTCGACAACTAAAAAAAGTAAATTAAAATTATTCCTCAAAGACTCTTAGAAATGATTTAGAATATTATTTAAGGCAGATAAGATATGAAAAATATTTCTGAATTGCTAATCTGGATAATTTATTAAAGTGGGACACTGCTGCATGTTACCTCTTTCTATCTGTGGACATTTTCTAAAGAAGATACAGATCAACTGCCTTTTTATATGAAATAGATTTAATCTAAAATACAAGGGAGTTAAAACATTTCAATTTATTCTTTAAAATCTGCATTTTGTAAACAATGATGGGGAGTACATCCACAATAGAAAAAAAAAAAGCCAAATTTGCAAATGTTTTTGCATAGATTTTAACCTTTAGGTAAGGTTTAAGAAGTTAGTATTATTATTGTTATTGTTATTGAGTAATCAGGCCCATCAGTTCCCCGGGGGAAATGGATTATTTGGCACCCTGCAGAACGTGTTTCAAGCAGGCGAGGAAAAGAAAAGGGAAATCAGTATGGAGCAAGGAGAGACACAGGGTGATGGAAGGAGAAGGTAACCAACTCCTCACACTACTGGGTGAACATTAACCTCGCTGAGCTTCTGCTTTCTCTGCTGTCAAACAGGGAAATTTCTTCCTGCTGTGCTTATCTTGTAGACTGACTAATGTAAGAGAAGAGTAAGTGGTTGTGAGGGGTGCAAGGTCAGGGGCTGGTGGTGGCAGGATGGGCAGGATGCGCCACGCTGCCCAGCGACTACCCCTCCTGCCCTCAGGCGCCTGCAGCGTCTTCTGCTGGCGGTGGGGCCAGACCTGGGCTTGAAGTTGAGCTTGAGCAACACAACTGTGAAAGAGATATATATACCTAGTCCTGGGGTCCCCCATCCTGACAGTTTGCATAACTGTGATCTGGTTAACGACTATGGATTTATCATGGAAACTACTGGAATTTTTCTGACCACTATTTTGAATGAAGAAAGAAGCCACTGATATTTATATAAACCATGATCTGCTTCTTGAGGTCACTCTGTGGAAGGACCTGTGTAAGACTGGCATCATTCAGTTGTACCAGCAGGGACTCCGAAGTTCCTGAACCCTTTGCTACTCCTTGCAAAGCAGGGGCTTTCATCCTCTCAGTGGGCTTTTACTTGTGTTTTCAACCTTTGCAGGAACTCCAACTTCCCTCTTCCCCCTCCTGCCTTCCAGCAGGAGATACAGAAGTGGGGGCACACAGCTCTCCCCAAATGCGAGACACCTGCTACTGTGTTCACCTCTAGCAAGAGAACTCCACTCTGGGTCATAGATACACATCTCAACCTTAGCCAAGAAAATATGGAAGGCTTTCCAGGATCCGTTCTAAAACAAAAGATACACTTCTAAGAAGGTAAGATGTACCATCAGCTACCAAGAGGCAGGCATATCTCAGAGTTGAGCATGCAGAAGCCAGTATTTAATACTGCTACTTTAGGAATGTTAGCATAGTGATTCAGGACCTATCACTTAAACCAAGATCAAGCAGCGGTACAGGCAAATGTGTAATGCCTAGCCCAAGTCCTCCCACTAAGTAGGTCAAGATTTCACAGAATGCCCCAGAGCGATTCTTCAGCAACTCAAGGATAAGTCTTAAGAATTTTTCTGTAAGATGTCAATTCTCTGAGAACATGATTAACTTGCTTCTGATCTATGGGGAGGGGAGCATTCTTACCAGAAAGTGGGAGCACAAAAAGAAGCAGAAAGGAAAAGACAATGTAATTTGAAATTAAATCATTCCATCAATGACAAATAATGATTTGTCTTTTTTCTTTTCTTTTCTTTTTCTTCTTTTGCATTGTGAAGTAGAGAAAGCATATACAATTATAAAGTGCAGGGTATAGTGTGAGGCTCACTTTTAGAGTTCAAGAATCATGTGAGATTTCTGGGTGTTTGATGAGGGTGTCAGTTACACTGAAGACTGCCTACCACTGAAATAAATTCCATTATGGATTTATTACCAGCTTGTTACAAAAAAGATGGCATTAATGTATAATGAACCCTAAGTCAAATCATGATTTCAATTAATATAAACTGAATTAGCTGATAATCAGTTTAATAATTGTAGATAGATTAGAAATGTAACTTCTGGGCCTTTACTGGTTCTCACACTGGTTTAAGGAAATCTCATCCAATACAGTATTGCCATACAGCACATTTAACCAGGTCTTGTGATTTAATGTCCTAGTGACTAGTAGCTTTGGACAATGTCATGTGCTACACCAGGTGATCAGCCAACATGAGACTTTCCAAGGAGCATTTGCCTTGGACAGTCCATCATGGGCAGGCATCTGGCCTTCAGTTCTGCAGTTTTAGAAGATGGATTTTATCAGCACACTTAAAACTAGGAATGAATGAACGCAATAACTAGAATTAAGAGACTCATGTAAATTACCCTGCTGCGATAGTAAATTTACAGAGAGACTGGATAAACACACAAAAATGATTGTGACGGTGTTGTGAAAGATGTTATATAAGAGGAGGCATTATAGCAGCCTTTGAATGTAAACCGGAGAATCCAGAACAGATCCAGCCTAGGAGCAGCAGCTCAATTCCTGGAAATAAGAAAGTTGTGGCTCTAACCTCTTGATCCCTTTTCCTGATCTTGAAAATCCAGCTGACTTTTCTGTCCCTTTGTTACATAATCTGCAAAAGTGGGTTGTCGGGGAAGCAGCAAAGGTGAAGTTGTTTATAAGTACAACACGCTAAGATAATTAGCCACAGGAGATTGTTTTGTTCAAAGAAGTTCAAGTTTCCTGAAACTCTGGTTGGTGAGATTGTTTTCATGCTTTTCAAGCTGGCATTTGAACTCTCAAATGAAAAAAAAATGTTCTTATTTTTACACAGTTAGGGGTGTGATAGAATTTTATTTCTGCCTCTCCCAGGTTGACTTGAAGTCAGGACAAGAAGCAGCAGAGTTGAATAGCTTCTGCTGCCAAACGGAGGTGTATTATTCAAATGCAGTGGGGTACTCCACCCCTCTACCCCCACTATTTTACTAAGAGGTGATACATAGAGTACTAATTATAATACTATTGATCTCAGACAAGCAGGCAGACTGACACACACTCCTGCATATTCATTACATTACTGACCAGCACACTTAGTTTCTTCTTTTTTTATCACTGTGAATGACAAATTAAACATTAGCCCCCATCTGATAGATGTGGACTGACCCCATCACACATTCATGGCCTACTGGCTCCATTCATGGCCCAAAGACCTCAGGGCACATGCTGAGTTTTCTTTCTTCATTTTATGTGACATCATCTCTATGTTTATCTTCCTGTGGTCTTGTTTTCTGTCATCATTTTTGTTTCAATGAACATTTTTGACTCAAGGATATGCATGTGGTCACATTGGAAGTTTCGCAAAGTGCCAAGACAAATACAAATGACAGTAAAAGTATTGTGTGTGTGTGTGTGTGTGTGTGTGTGTGTGTGTGTGTGTGTGTGTTACCATGGTTCAAAGCAAGAGAGCATAATCAAGGAACTGTTTTAGGAAGCAAATGGTCAAAATTAGCCTTTAAGTAGAGACTGGGAAAAATTCTTCAAATAGAGAGCTTCTAATCAGAGGGAGTGACCAACAATAAAATAGACAGAATCTACAAGAGAGAATGGCCAGAGACATGACATGATTCCAAGTGTATGCTGCCCAGAATGTATTTCCATGGGGCCTGTGCTTTGGCCTTCTAATGAAGATTCACTTAGCAACTGCATTTCCGGGAGAATATTCTTATCCCATTGCTGCGTAACAGTAAACATGGGTTCTGACTCTAATTTCAATGTGAGAGTGAGGGATTTTCTCACCACCAAGCAATTCTGAGACACCAGCTGGGTGTCCTACAATTTAATTTAATTCTGGCGCTATCTCCCTAGGGATAACATCAGATCCCACAGGTTAAGGGCTCAGTCCCACAGGACTGTCCTCCACTTCAGATGCCAATGGCAAGCACAGGTTGTTACCTGGGCTTCTGACCTGCCAATTACTGATTGGCGGTTCCCTTGACTCCTTCCTTGGGTTGATTATTTCTCACAGAACTCAGGAAACCCATTTACTCACTAGATTACTGGTTTATTACAAAGCATATTAAAAGATATGAATCAATGGCCAGATGAAGAGACACATAAGTGAGGTCCTGAACAAAAGAGCTTCTGTCCGTTTGGAGTTTGGGGCCTGGCACTGTGGCACATGAAATGTTCTAGTTCACCAATCTGGAAGCTCTCTAACCCTCCCCCCCCCCTTTTTTTTCATGAAGGCGTCACACAAGCATCGTTGATTATATCATTGGCTACTCATGACCGATTCAACCCCCAGTCCCTTTCTCTTCCCCAGAAATCAGGGGCTTGGACTGAAAGAAGTTCCAGCCCTCTATTCCATTGTTGGTTCCCCTGGCAACCAGCCTTAGGAGCTTTCCAAAAGTCATATCATTAATATAAACTCAGTTGTGGTAGAAAGGGCTTATTATAAATACAAAGACACCCATTTCACCTTTATGGCTCTGAAGGGATTTCAAGAACTGAGGACAAGTGACCAAACATTATAACAAAAGATGCTCCCATTGTTCTTTATCTCTTAGATAATTCCAAGGGTTTGGATCTAGGAAGCATGGATGAATACCAAATGTATATATTTTTTAGTACAAATCATAATATCACAGGATAGTTACTTGCAGAATATTAAGGTAAAGAACATAGATTTGGAATCAGATAGACCCGGACTCAAACATGCCACCAGAAAGTGATAACTGTGATATCCTTGATAACCTTGATAAATCCTTTAATTCCTCAAAGTGGATTCTGTGGAGCAGCATTCAGATCCGCCCCTTCAGGACTGCAGCACCAAATCCCCTAGCTGAGACCATTAGTGGCTAGTGGCTTTGAGCCTTTCCCCAATATCGGCTCTCAGAGTTTCCTAGGGGATCCTCGAGGTCTTTGTTGAGACTAATTGCAGTTCACCTTCCTCTGCCCACTCCTCCACAGGTGGCTCTCCCCAGTCAAATCCCTGAATGTAAGAATCTGTCCCTGAGTCCATTTCTCCCAGGACATACTTGCGACCCTCTGTTTCCTTATAACAGTATTGACCATTTCACAGTTTTGTGAGAAGAAAGAACATGCCATTATTGTTTCTGTATCATACTGGAGGCAGGCTCTGCTGTCCTTCCAGATTTCTCTTGCTGCCGCCACCTTCCTTTTTCCTTCTTGCACCACTAAGCTCTGAGAACAGCTATTTTGTGTCTGCCATAGTCTTTCCTTTCGAGGCACTATTCTTGGCTTGCTATAAGCTTTTTAAAAAAATTTTCCTGTTGAAAACTCTGGTTTCTTTAAGTGAAATAAGGACTAAAATTAAGTCCCAATATTATGTGTTCCTTGGCATCTGGGGCAAGGCAGGAGTATCTCAAATGACCTAATCCCAAGTTCACCTCCTCACTCTCACTCTGCTCCCAGGAATAAGATTTCCTAGGAAAACATCTTTCCTTATGATGGGGACCAGCCACAGTTACTGCTTATCCTTGAGTACCAGCTTTAGTTCCTTGCCAATCTATAGAACTATTCAAATGAGCCAACTCTATCTTCCCTGGAAACCAGGAGTCATCCAGCTGCTTGATACAGCAAAGCCTGGCTCCCACTGCCACTGGCTGTTCACTCTGCTCCCCATTGTAATGGTGCATTGTCCTACGTGGTGTACAGTATCCTTCCCTTCCAGGCTACAAGTATACATGATGGATAAATTGCTGTCAGTCTCATCTGTCCGATGTCAGTTGTTGTGGATTTGTCATTCCCACAACCCCAAGGCAAGAATCCATTCCTCACCAACAGGTAAAGAAGTGATTGAAACATTTCACTAAAAGAAAAGGGTCCTTTTCAATGGCTCACTTCACTGTAATGAACTTTCATGTCTGAGATAAGAATTGTAAACAAGGCTCCAGTCAGTTTAGGGTGTAGGGGCCGAGGGCAGGCTGCCCCAAAATGTGTCACTTTGGCATAGTATTTTAAATTAAAAGTTACTTAAAAAACAGCCAGTGCAAAAAAGAACACCCTGACCCTTTTTGTTTCCAGATAGCAGGAAGTGAATCTCCCATGTGAAAGGTAGCCTTCCTGCACCAGGAGGTAAAGACATATTTTTATCACCAGAGATAAGGAATTCAGAGAAGAGAAGGCTGTATAAAGAATCCTTGTTACTTTTTATTAATTTAACCCCAGCTCAAATCCTGTTTAGAAGTCCTTACTAATTAAACTCCTGAACATAAGTTTCCATGGTCCTGTCAATTCCTCACAGATTTATTGTTTTTTCTTTTTTTGTCTAAAAAGTGTAAAAACTGCCTACCATCATTTCTTTGGGTCTCAATTTCATTATTGGTCCTCCGTACACACGTGATTAAATTTTGTTTTTTTTTTTTCTCCTGTTAATCTGTCTCATGTCAATTTAATTCTTAGGCCAGCTAGAAGAATCTTGCAGGGTAGAGGAAAACAGATGTCTATATCCGCAATCACACAGGTGTCAACCACTGGCATCTTATTTAAACAATTATTCCCTTGGTTACTTCTGCAATTCTTTTGCCATCCAGTCCCATAAACTCCCTCTCTATGATGTTCCTAGATATTATTGTCCATGTCCACATATTAGAATTTTGAATGCCTAAAGCAGGCTTTGAGAAGTTGAGATTGGTTCAGAGTCTCAGTCAAAAGATACAGGTACAACTCTCAGGGAAGATGGTGGAGTAGGAGTCACTTTGTCCTGGGGTCGCTTTGTCCCAAAGACACAACTAGATAACACTGATTTAGGTCTTAGTAAGCCAGAAAATGACCTGGAGACTGGCAGAATGGAATCTCCACCACTAAATGTAGAGAAGAGGCCATATAGAAGAGGGTAGGAAGGGCAGAGACTCAGGAGCCAAACAGACCCAGGCCATCCATCAGAGGGAGGAATTCATGGTGCAAAGAGGGAAGAGAAGCAGAGCCCCACACCAGGCACCCCAGGCTCAGGGGACCCACAATGGGAAGACAAATCTCTGTGACATTTGGTGCTGAAAACCAGAGAGGCCTGGTTTTGTGAGTTTTGTCAGCAGGCTTGGCTGTGGAAGAGCTGGTGGATGATGGGAAACTGAGTCTCTGCCCTTAAAGAGATAGCACAACAAAAAGCCTTGTTGAGATACAGCACTGAAGAGGCAATTTGAAAAATATCCAGGGTATACAGGAAAGAGATTTATTTAATAACCTCAGAGCATGTGCTGGAGGGGTAGGGATCTTTGGGAGACTTTTCCAAGAGCAAAAGAGATGGTGGGCACCATTTCCCTCCCTCCACCCCTGGCCTAGGTAAACTGACATCTGTGGGAACCAGCACAGAATTTGAACCCTCTCCTCCTAGCTAGCTAACAGCGGACCCAGCCCTTGAATGCTTCTGCAGAGCTGCCTCCTCCAACCCTGCTGATCTCAGCAGAAGTGTTCTCAGGCAGCTGCAGGTACCCTCCTACAGCAGACCAGCACAGATTTTGTTGGCCTCATGTGCCCCACCCCCTCATTCTCCTGTGGATATACTCTCCAATATGCCCTTGAGAGGAGTCCATGCAGAGTGTGCCATGAGACTGGCAGTGTGCAAGCAGCCCTGATAGGGGCCAGCACCACTCCAAAGTGACTCATGCCCCAGGGAGAGATGAAGATAACCACACACAAGCCAGTGCCAATGCAGCCCCAGTGGTGGGCTGGGGGCAGGCACTAGGATTGACTGCAGACTCTGCCCACCAAAGAAAGACTGTCAGGGGACAACACAGGGAGAGTACCCTACAGTTCTGTGCTACCAAAGCTCTGGAAAAGGCATGGTCTGACTCTCCTCAGATCCAAGGTGGCCCCAGACTGGCCCACTTACAACATAGGGACCAAACCCTGCCCCAAATAGTACCATCGCAGATGACTGGACTGAAGGCAAAAGTGGCTCAGCCTCAACAGTAGGGGGGCATGAAAAACACATAGGAGATACCCCTCTAGTGCCAGGTTCTAGTGAACAGAAGATAGTTCACCAGAATGGAACTGTTCACCAGTACCTTTCACTGCAGGGTACTACAGAACCTCATCTTCATAAAGCTGCTACTTTCAAGAGCTGACTTTCCTAAAACTTAGAAACAGACACAGAGAGTTAGACAAAATAAGAAAGAGGAATATGTTCCAAATGTAAAAACAGGACAAAATCACAGCAAGAGAGCTAAATGAAATGGGAGATAAGTAATATGCCTGAGAGAGAGTTTAAAGTAATGGTCATAGAGATACTGAATGGATTGAGAAGAGAGTGGACAACCTCAGTGTGACCATCAACAAATAGAAAACAAAGAAGAACCAAGCAGAGATGAAGAACACAGTAACTGAATTTAGAAAAACACTAGATGGAATAAATAGTAGATAAGAGAAAGCAGAAGAGTGGATTAACAACCTGGAGGACAAAGTAAGGGAAAGCAATCGAGATGAACAGGGGAGAGAAAAACGAGTATTAACAAAAGAAAATAGACTCAGGGAAATCAGTGACACCATCAAGTGTAGTAACATTCACATTATGGGGATCCCAGAAGAAGACAGAAAAGGGGGCAGAAAATTTATTTGAAGAAATATAGCTGAAAACCTCTCAAATCTGGGGAAGAAAAAGAAATCCAGACCAAGGAGGCACAGAGACCTCCAACAAAATCAACACAAGGAGGTCCATACCAAGACA
>CM052885.1:35339496-35419785 GCA_028534135.1 Potos flavus
GCAGGTGGATCGAGCCTACAGGTATATAATAAGGCTAGCTGTGCACTGTTCTAACCCTAGCAGTCATGCACCATCCAAAGGAGGCAGCCCCCTGCCATGACACATTATTTGCATGCAGAGATGTGAATGTATTGTGCCTCATGTGATTTTTTAGGTGAATCCAAAAATCCAGAT
This sequence comes from Potos flavus, assembly GCA_028534135.1. NCBI lineage: Eukaryota > Metazoa > Chordata > Mammalia > Carnivora > Procyonidae > Potos > Potos flavus. Next base: position 35,339,671 of record CM052885.1, read on the forward strand.
TTTCATGTGAAATTTTTCAATTCTAAACATTGGTTCAAATTTATTCATCACTATTTGGGCCACACAAAATGTCTGTGGGCTATATTCTGCTGATGAGACACTTGTTTGCAATCTGGAACTGCATGATTGCTAAGTCTTTGTCAGCAAACAGCACCACATCCATTGGGCAGATGTTCACACACTGGTCCGTAATAATATTATGAAAGTATCTATTTCATTATATCATAACCCTGCTTTAAAAACAAAAATTAAAACAAATAAACAAAAATCCCAGAGCTGCCTGGCCTTTAAACCTTACTACCCACTGAAAGCAAACTCATCTTCACAAAAATGTGCTGTGTTCATTTATTTGTGTTTGTATATCTTTTCCACTGTGCTGGCTACCATGCGATCATCTATGTCCCTGCTGCTTAGTCAAATAATATCAATCCTTAAGCGTCACCCAGCTCATTCAAAGCAACCTTCCTTGATCAGTAGAGTCATCACTGGGCCACTTTCATTTTGAATCCTTGATGCGTTTATTGCTGAGAGCACATTAAGTTGCCTTCAAATGCATTATCATGTATTAGTAGTACTATTCCAAGTACATCAGCACTCTCTCTTAAACCAGAATGAGAGCTGGAACAGTTCTTGAACCATGCCATTTTTATATTTCTCAAAGTGCTCAGTGCTCTTCTTCAGCATCATGTGACAAATTTTCCTGTGTCACTCAGGCTGCTAGTGCATAGGACAATAACTCTAATACTCCACTACAAATGTAGCTGCTAACACCCTTTAGAGAAGATAAGTGAGGTTGTCCTAACTCGAAAGCAGCCCGTGTCTAGTAGAAAGTAGAGGGGGGTGGAGAAAGAGTAAGCAGAGGGACATCTAGCATATCTTAACATAACTACTACTTACTATACTAAAAGGCAAGGGGAAAAAGAGCATGATAATTTAACAGAGAATTTGAATTCCCAAATAAAATACCTTACAAAAAAATCAAACTTGCCTTTTCAAACATTTTTGAACTGGTTAAAAAGAAAAAAAAAATCACATTGCAAAGAAAAATCTGTAGGCTTGTAGAGCAAGTTAAGATCACTATATTTATAAAATAAATAAATGCTTCAAATATTTTACACAAATTTAAATTTTCAAAAAATAGGTAAAATGTTTACCCTATATTTGTTTGGTCAACTGAAATACTATTTATCAAACTGACATTAAACTGGACTGCACTTCCTATCGTACGAACAGTACAGGTGTGTCACTGAGGCTGATATGCACGTGTGTGTATGACATACACGTGCAATGGCTAACACTGCTGGGCATACTATTTCCATAAGTAGTTTTACTCTCTAAAAATCCTTTAGACTATCTTGAATCAAGTGGCAAAGAATCAGTGAAGGAAAGTGCTTTAACATTTGGTCAATGAATTTGAAAATGCAAAAATTTGTAATGGTTTTGCGATTTAAGATGATTGAACGCCAGATAAAAGTCAATATTCCTCACAAAATACCTGGATATGGAGAGTATATGCAACATACTCATGTAAAGAGTATAAGAGGAAGGTATATTACAGAACTCTGGCTTCATTAGGTCTATACCTATTGTTTTATTCTAAGTTCTACTTAGACTTGGATGGAAATTTAATCAAATAATATATTTTTTTCAGTTCTAATAACCAGCTTTAAGAAGAAGCACAGTGCAAGGGTACAGATCTTTCTGTACTTGTACTTCTATAGCCAATTCGATTTTTATTGTGATGTGATATTGTAATTAACATTATGCTAAAAATAAAATCCACTGTACTATGGTTTTGTACACAACATTCAAGTATCTTATTGCTAAAATATTCCAAAATGAATCCAGTAAACATTTGCTATTTCCAATAGCCTGGGAGATGGATCCAACCTTTTTTTTTTTTTTTTACCAATTACAACTAAACTAGGCTCAGAACAGCTGTGTTGTAACCCCACAAACCAAAGCCAGTCATTCAAAAATCTAAAATACTAACATTTTCCAACCAAGATAGAAAAACAAGCATCCAAAGTAAAGAAAACCCCACGATTAATCAAGTAACCAATCAACATTCACTTCTCTGTTATTCAACCTAATAGTTCTTTGAAGTTTGAAGTTTCTGCCCTTTGTTATTTATTAGTGGCTCCTAGAGTCATGGTTTTCCTGTCAAATGGGAGAGTTCCATTGACCTCTTTGTCCAGAAGTAACTCTGGACAGCTGATTATATTTTTCCATTTAAAAAATGGCAACATTTGTACTAATGCACAATGCTTGATCCTTCTACAGAGCATTTCAACTATGAATGCTAATGTCTGCCCACAGAAATAAATTAGAGTGCTAGAGCTGGATTCAGAATCATTCTGGTGTGTTCTATGTCTTCGATTGCTCAGACAGTACCTCTCAAGGCCAGCTTTCCACTCATTAGGCACCAATGTGGAATGACATATTCGAGGGATGCTCCAAGTACTCCACTCCTATCAGTCATCTCCCCCACCAGAACTGGCCATCAACAGTGGAGTCTATGCGCAATGCTGTGAGTTCCATGTCAGGGTTACATGCATGTCCTCAGAATGACCGGAAGTACATTAATGGAACTGGTGCCTATAATCTTAGGCTCCAAAGTCACCATCCACCTTATACCATTGTACTGTGATGCCCCCAGGGTTCTATACTAGTTCTTTTATGTGTTCTGGTGTTTGAGATGCCACTGTACCATGGTTAAAAATGTAGTCTTTCACTGTGTTAAGAACTGAGTTATCTGCCTGAGCAGATAAACAAGGCATATCAACCAGTACAGTCATTTCTGGTAACCTGTCCAACTGAATGTGTGAGGCTTTTTTGGTAAAGCATCCCAGTTTCTCATTCTGTTTTCACACACCAGCAAGACTCGGGTTTTCTCCTTCTTGGACATTGTCCTCTGCAGTGTTAGTCCCAGGCTCTACGACTTCTGGAAGTCGTCTATTGGCTTGATAGTCTCCTGTTCAGTGGTGTCCACCTCTTGTAAAAGAGACACCAATTGTTTATCCTGGAGTTTCCCTTTAAATCACTAAAATGCTGTATGAGGACCTCCTTTGTGATGCTCTCTCTTGGATCTCTGAGACAATGAGTTAATCCTTTCTAAGTCACGATCCTTTTCTGAGAATCTCATGAGAGATTTATAGACTCTTCCCAGAAAAGTGATAATCCCTATCCTGCCTCTGTGCCTCCTGCAACAGCAGCTCGGGTGCAGCTCCACGGTCCCCTTACCCAGTTGCATGACTGAGAGCTGTGCTTGCAGCTTCCTCATTTCCCTTCCATCACCCGACGTAGCTCTTGGGAGGGAGAAACAGACTCTGAAGAAAACCAAAATTCTTGGTTTGATACGTTATGCTTGAGCTGTCTTCAGCATGACTTTTGTTCTTTCCACATTGGTTGACCAGTGTGGGCAACGAGAAAGAGTAAAAAAGACCGATAGTTCTATTTGGCTGCATATGGTACCCTCAGCCTGTGGTTGATGGTGCGAATGCCTGAGGGGCAAAGGGCCAGGTCAACTGGTCATTTTATAACAAAGAAGTCATTGAACCAGGCTGACTAGTCGATTTGCCCTAACTTCTAACTCCCAAATCCAAACTCTGTATTCACCTAGCAGTTATTTCATTTTCCTCTCTTCATCTATTTTCTAATTACTGCAGTTGGTTTTGAGAAAGAAAACCTTTTTCTGGTTAAATTATATGCAACTCCTAAGGAAGAATTTAAGAGAGTTGAGCCAGGGGAATTAACACTGAAATGATTTTTATAAGCTTCAACAACATTATGACTCAGGAATAAAGGAATAATTTTAAATGCTTTGAATGTTTTATGAGAAGAAAATGAGTTAGGTACTGAAAGAAGAGTCCAAGAGTTGTCATTTGGCATTGCATTCCTCACAGCTCCTACGTTGCTTAGAGTGGTGACCTCTAACTGTGAAGGTTACAAGAAAAAGGCATGGCATGATGTAGAAGATGGAGACGTAGAGGGTATTAGCCCAGGGGATGTGTGGGCTCTATACGCTCCTGTTATGTCAGCATGAGATGATTTAGATCTACGTTTTTTCCTCCATAGGCCTAGGACAAGGTGGGACCTTTGGTTTCCTCTGACTCTGTTATTGCTTGAGTTTCCAGGACTGCCTGTTGGAAGGGAAAGCAAACGTGGAACCGATAGCAAGCCCAATACGCCCTGGGACTAGACATTTTGTGTGCTGTTCATGGTGCTGCTCTCACAGACTCTGACCTTTCTGCCTCTCTGGGACTCTGGACCCGCCTGCCCCTTTCTGTCTCAGTGGACTCCCTCATCCTGGCCCACTGTCTTCCCAGACTGCGGAATCTGCCTGGCTTTATCTTCTTCAGGCCCGTTCTCTCCCTGGATCGTTTTGAACAAAACCCCAGTACAACTTATGAGCCTGTTCTTTTTCTTCCATGATCACATGCGTGAGGGAGACATTTAGCTAAATGAACTTGTTAACCTTTACGGAATGTTTATTGTGTACCAGGCACTGTTCTAAATGCTTTACTCATATCAACTCATTTAATTCTCTTGTTGACTATGTGAGGTCCATATTATTATACCCATGCAGTAATTTGCTCAAGATAACACAGATATTAGGGGACAGAGCCAAGATTCAAATCCAGATAGTCTGGCTCCCAAAGGCTGAACTCTTAACCATCACACCATAAGGCCTCTGTAAATAAACACCCAGGTGGTAAAATGGGAAAGCCAGACCAGCAGGTGGAATCATTCAATATTTATCATATTTGTATTCTGTGCCAGGCTCTTATGATTGCAATGACAGATCCTAAGTTAAACTAGATAACAATTTTACGTTCTCTGAGTTCCCAATCTAGTAAACAATAAAATAAAGGACACTGTGATCATGACCAGAAGAAAATGCAGTCTGATTTACTAAGAGAACACAGAAGAGAGAGTGAGGAGTCCCCGGACAGAGGATCAGGGAATGCTTTATGGCTGAGCCAGAGTTTGATCTGGATGCAAGTTTGTATTTGGGCATTCGAAGGGAAGAAAGAAGGCAGCAATTCCAGGAAAGGGACCAAGAGAGTCTCAAGGGTGCACTGTGTACAGGGGCAGTATATAACTCTGGATAAGAAATAGAATAGGAGCAGAACATAGAGCTGAGAGGGCAAGGCTAGAATTTAGAAAACCTCATATGCCAGATTAAAGAATTTGTATAAAAACTGAAAGACGACATACATCAGAGGTCTTGAGCATGCTTCAGGAGGACTGATTGGGCAGTAGAGTAGGACATCAATCAGAGCTAGGAGTAACCAGATAGGAGGTAAGGCAGTCTCTTAGGTAGAAGGGTCAGGAGGCAGCGGGCACGTGGCGGCGGGGGGAAGTGAACTTGAGAGCCATCTGAAAAGTAGGGATAAAAGTCCTACTGAGTTGGATATGAGAAGTAAGGAAGAGTGATTCGTTGGAGCTGGTGGGAGTCAGAGTGCCCAGGCCCGTGGGTAAGTATCTTTTCCCTTCACCTGATTTCTTAGCACCCCTTGCTGAACAAACATCAAGTGAAAGGCCTCCACATCCACTACTCTGCCTTCTGTGACCCTCAGCAGAGGGATAATAAAGTGGGTCTTGACTGAGACGGCATGAGATCAAACCCCTCTTGGTACCTATGAAACTGATACTGACAAGTGCATAGAGCACTTATGGAAAATTGTGAGGCTCCATTTAGAAATTGCATTAATTCTTACAGCCATAGTTCTTAAAAAGAGTCAGGGGAACTCCCGAAGTAGCCCAGAGAGCCACAGCTCAAACAATGGTATGTTGAGTTAATTGTTCACTTAGACCTTTATTTTGTTCTGGAATCTCAGGAAGGGAAAAGGATGATGTACTATTTTGAGAAGGGCTTTGAGAACAGGTGTGATCTACTGAGAAGCAATGTTGGTTGTGGATATAGGAGGCAGAATAATGGAAATGGACCACATACAAGCCATCCCAACTCAGGCCCAGTTTTTGTGGGATCCTGGAGTTGAAATAGGGGAGCATCTGTAGGGACAAGATCCCTTAAATACCTTTAGGGGACTTTGGGATTCTGTTTTTTTTCTGTGAGAACCTTTTAATGGAAATGTCAATAGCCTTAAAAAAGGTATGAAGATTACCCTGCTTCACTAGTGGCCTTAGAAGACTAGCAGATACTTTGGACCTAGTTTTGGCAAATGATTTCACTTCCTCCCTCCAAAAGGAAGAACAGGACCTAGTGTGATGAATATATGGGGATCTCCACTGACTGAGATTTGTAATTTTTTTTTTTATTAATACTGGCCTGCAGGGGCCAACTGCCCTTGAAATTCTTCTTCTAGTATTCCCCTTCCTTTGGACCAAAAGAGGGAGATAATGAGACAGAGCTGGATGGCTTAGACCTCTCTCTCCTTCCTTGACAACAATTTCAGAACCTGTGCCCTTCTTGCACAGCCATGTGATAATGAAGGGCAATTTCAAAGTCAGAGTTGTTCCCAAAGCATGCCTGTACTCAGTCTGAGGTTGAATGACCTAGACATCCAATCCACTGCCCTATTCATGACTACAAACTGGAATACCAAATGCTGCTTCCTTCATGTGACTTTGTCACCTGCCAATAGATATGCTCAGAGTTCACTGCTTGCCCAACTATCACTTCTCTTATTCAGATGAAAGCCAAAGTGTTACATAATTTACAAGGTATAGTCTCCATTGGTTCCTACCAATGAAACGTCATAAAAGAGGCTGATGTGACCGCCTAAAACCTAAAGTGTTAATTTCGCCAATCCTAAAAGATCTCCTTTTACTTCTTTAAGAGTTGTTGCAGTGTGGTTGTATTAAGCTGCTATCTCTAAATTTATCTAGTATGGGTCAGATAATGGCCAGCATTGTATTTATCCTGATTTCAAGTGATGCCTGGTCTTATGAGCAGACATCAATCATTTTAGAGGTAGGGGCATAAACAAAACTTGGCAGTGACATGGCAGAATCTTTCACTAAAGGGCTGGAATCAAGATTCTCTGAGCTATGAATTCATTAGGAGATGGCATGGGTAAGAGATGGTAGTAGAGGCCAATGAAGCAAGGTTGCCACATCTAGAGTGCTAGACCTGGTTAGAAGTGGGCCACTCCTCAGTGAACCCAGAAATTCTTCCTCCTTGACTGATTACTAGAAAACAACTTGTTCCCAATATGTATGAGTTTTACTTTTTGCTCTTTGCACTGTGTGAATATTCAACTCAACCAATAAGGAATTTGGAAGAAACATTTTCATGTGTGATTATTTGAAATCTTTTTACATAGATCAATAAGATGGAAATGTAACTCTTTAGAGGGTCTAAATCCACAGCAACTCAGAGAAGCCATTTTGCATGATTTATACTGGAATCTATCCAAGGTTGTCACAGGTCCCAAAGATAAGCATCCTGGGGCCTATGATGGTTGCATAATCAATCGAGATGAGTATAATAGGAGAGGTGAAACATCAAAAAGCAAACCCCTTATCTACCACCAAATCTTTTTAAAAAAGAATGAATCCCTAGAAAGAGGTCACACTGTTACTTTTGCTATGTTGGGATTCAGGCTTATTCACTAGTAATTGTACCCAGGAGAGAGAACTTAGCCTCTACTTGAAAAGCAGGGACAAGAAGGGAAATAACTCCAGGTGGGAGGTTTTTTCATGGTCCATCAAATCTCATACATAGGTTTCTTATTTTAAAATAGAAAAAGCTGGTCAGGATGGTTTTGTTTTACTCCCTTGCCTCAACCTTTTTAATACTTACTTGCTTTCGTTTTTGACAAACAATGATCACGAAACGGCTGTTTGCCTGGCACAATGCTAAGCATATTTGCCTAGTTTTCACACTAAATCACTTAACACTAAGAAAAAGATACTCAGATCTTCATTTCAAAGATTACAAGACTGGATTTCAGAAATATGCAGTGCATCACCCAAGGTCACACAGTGAGGAAATGGCATCTGAGGGATTTGAACATGGTTTTCTCCAAGCCTCAGATTCTTCAGATGGCAAAACACCATTGCTTTAATATTATACCTGCATTATAAACACATTTTTATATCTACAGTGTTCATGCATTTATCTTTTTATGTATAAAACTGCACTTTTTATTTTTAGCTTTTGAGAACCCAGAAGCAGAAAAAATGCTTCTTGTTTTTGAAACAATGTTAAGTGCATTTAAGGTGTAGATCTTAATTTTATAACATATTATCTGATAATTTCTTATTAGATCAATAAAATTACACAGTAAAGCCATTTTAAATGGAATTTAACAAGCACAGAGTTTATTCTAATACATTCTTTTTAGTCCCTAAAATATCAACACAGGTGAAATCCCAGAGTAACTGTATAACACTTTCAGTTGACTCATCTATAATAAGAAGGTAGGTATTTAAATTTTTATTGCTTTACCCTTATAACCCATGTCTCTGCAGTTGGTTAGTTTAATTCGAGGCAAGTCTCAGACCAAAATTGAGGCAATTACTATCCCATCATGAGAGGTAATTAATAGATCGTTCATTCAAATTACTGAAGATTTTGATTTCCAGCATTTTCACCTGGTAGATCTTTAGGATGCCAGACCTCCTACTCTGTAGGGAAGTAGGTTAACACACTGGTTGTTCACTTTTCCTACAATTCCTAGTCTGGACTTTCTGTGCTATGAAACTGTCAAGTCTCTATTTTGCATCTTTCTAGTCAAGGAATTCTCATCCTGTATTTCTAACTCTTTCTCCTCTGAGGGCTTCCTTCCCTGGCCTCACTGACCCTTTTGTCGGAGGGGAAACAGCGACATTCTCTCTTTTCAATCAAGTACATAATGGATATCAATTCCTAGAGTCTCGTCACTCATGCAAAGTAGAAACTCAGAGACAATGTTCTCCTCCTGTGAAAGTAATCACTTGGGATGGCAGAGAACCCCAGAAATCTCCAAATTAAGATGACTTCCTGGCTGGAAGGCATCTGCTCTTCCTAATGGCATCTTTGGAAAAGAAGGATCTCTCAGCTACTCCTCCTAGTGGCAATTTCTAGCCCTGTATTTTCTAGTGGAGCCCTTCTGCCTTTAGGAATTGCTCCAAGCTGCATGGGTTTTGAGAAAAGTTATGTTATTTTTAGATCTACCTTCTGATTTTTTTTCTTATTACAGAGCCTGTTAGTGGTAGCTGTGAGACCACTCAACTAATTTGTGGATCAGTTTTTTGAAAGTTTCTTTTTAAAGTTCTAAAGAATTTCACCAGAAAGTAAACAGAGACATCTCAGTAGCACATATGTAGTTCCTCCCTTATGCCCTTTCCACCATGTTGCAAGGGAGAGCTGAGATCCACTGATTCCCTGGCTGGGTTGAATATTCATATACTCATGTAACAAACACTAAGTATTTACTTTGTACCAGTCACAGTTCCAAGCATTGGAGAATACAGGATATAACCAAAGAGAAAAATTCCTGCCTATATCAAACTTATTTTCAAGTAGGATAGAGAGACAATAAAACACATATATAAAATATGTAAGATAATATATGATAAATCAGGGAGATTGTGTGTAGGATTGTGTGTAGGGTGCCATGTTCTTCAGCCCTTCCTCAACCTCAGTCTCTTCAGACAGTGTCTGAATTCAGATTACTGGGTATAATGGACACTGACTTTGCTGCCTATATAATATCCTTACTCCCTTATTCTTTACGAACAGAATTCTGATTTTCTCTGGGCAACCTCGTACTAATTTTCCTGGACTTATTTGCAGCTGTAGAAGGCAATGGAACTCAGTTCTAGTCATGAGATCAAGCAAATGTTCCTGAGCTGGTTGTCTCAGAGACTTTAGAGAAGACTCCACATTTTCCTACAGCTTTATTCCTGCCAAGTATGCGGACATGATTTCTGGAGTTGCAGCAGTCACCTTGCAATCAGGAGGCAAGGTCATGCCAGAGACCGCATAGTGGGAAAATGGAACTTAAGCAGCTGTATCAGCCTGGACTACTTGCTTCACTCAGCATCAATGCATTGCATGACCCCTGGGGGGCTCCATCCACACTGCAGCCTCTGCAAGTGGGACACATTGGACCCCAATTCTAAAGGCTGCAATATGTATGAGATTCTCTGGAATTGTGTAATACTGCAGCACTGTGTGTGTGTGTGTAATAATCCTGTGGTTTATTCACAGTAGTATTACATGCAGCCAAACACAACCTTATACCCTGATTCACTAGAGGATTAACAATAGCTGCATTTCCTCTTCTGAACTTTTCTCTTAGGAAACAGAGGCACATACTCAAGTCCTAGGACAATTCAAGTATCTTTCACGGCAGTTATGCAAAGTGGGCTGTAATAGTCACTCTGTCAGGATGATTCATCTGTCAAGTTAGTTTTCTTGCCCAGCCAACACCCTCTAGGAACCCAACTTGTTCAGGAAGGAGAATTAAAGAAAGGAGGAGGTTGAAAGCATTAGACGTTAAGTCAAACAATCAGAACTCTATCTCACGGGGCGCCTGGGTGGCTCAGTGGGTTGGGCCTCTGCCTTTGGCTCAGGTCATGATCTCAGGGTCTTGGGATAGAGCCCTGCATTGGGCTCTCTGCTCAGCGGGGAGCCTGCTTCCCTCCTCTCTCTCTGTCTACTTGTGATGTCTCTCTCTCTCTTTGTTAGGTGAATAAATAAAAATCTTAAAAAAAAAAAAAAAAGAACTCTATCTCTCATGATACAGATTCAAGGGGTAGCTGTTCCTCAACCCCATATCCAGGTGCTCATCTGTCAAGACAATCCTCTGGAATCCAGAATCTGTGTCCATTGTCAATGAACAGATTCAACTTCATATGCCTTGCTCAAGCCATTGCATTTGCCTTGACCTGCATCTCCTTGTCTTCATTTATGTTCCCTCTAAATAAGTCTCCATATTACCACAGACTTGCCTTCCTCAAAATTGCATTTCCTATCACTTTCTTTCTTTAGTGCTTTCTTCAGATAAATACTGCCTTCTGAATAAAGTCCAGATGCTTTAACTTGGCACACTAGGTTCCTTATATTATGGCAGCATTTGACTTTCCAGCTTCAATTCCTGCCACTCACTACATCTTGACAATTTCTCAATACATGGTGCCATTTATAATTTTGTGCCTTTCTTTTTCATGGGTTTTCTTTCTGTAAGAATGTTCCTCTTCCTCTCAACTTTCTGCATTCCCCTTGCTCTTCTGCAAGGCTCAGCAAATAGAACTGTCTCTGAAGTTTTTCCTGATTTATGCAGACAGTTGGTTATTCCTTCCCTTGCACTTTTCTTCCTTTTAAAAAAGATTTATTCATTTATTTTAGAGAGAGAGAATGTGATGGGGAGGGGCAGAGGGAGAGGGAGAGAGAATCTTAAGCGCACTCCACGCTGAGTGTGGAGGCCCACTCAGGGCTCGATCTCACGAACCTGAGATCACCATCTGAGCCACAACCAAGAGTCAGATGCTCAACCAACTGTGCTACCCAACCATCCCTACCCTGCATTATTCTTTACATATCACTTGGTACTACCTCATAATAACACTTACTTTACCCCATTGCAATGATCAGCTATCATTTGTTTCTCTCTCCCTTTCCATATAATGGAATCCTCAAGGGTTCATTTCCTCATCTTACTAATCTTTATACCCTAGTTTTTAGTATAAGTGCTTGGCAAACGTAAGATGAGTTTTCTAAACATGAGTTTAAAATTTTTTTAAATTCGGAATTTAATCTAAGTAATTCTCTCCATCATAAGTGACCTAGTTAAATCAGAGATGAGAATGAAGTAACCAAAAATTCCAAATGCAAAGCTTCTGAATTATTTGGAATCAGAGTCAAAGTCTTGAATTATGTTGAAAATTACTAATCTGAGGCCATTAGTAAAATAGAGACTTTGCGCTGCATTCAGGATAATATCAGTGCATAACATAACTCTCAATAGATATGTGTGGATACATTTTCATACACCTAATGGCAGAAAATATATCTTATTATATTTTGTTACTAACCAAAGCAATAATATTTTATGACATTACATTATACAAGTATACATATTACTTTTCAGTTGGCTGGGATAAGAACTCATCTAATTTGATTAGATTGCGGTGGTATAAACAATACATATTGATACCAAGGGAGCCTATTGTATTTAATGCTGATGGATGCTAACAACAGCAATTCATATATGGTTCCAATAGGAGTGACTAGGAACATCGCTTTTAGGTGCAAACCTATTAATAAATAAAACTTATTATAAAATGTCATCCAGCAAACCTATCTTTCCCCACTGGAAAAAAAAATACAGTTTAATGCTTATATGTGACATGTCTGAGGGAATTGGGCTAGGAGACAGATGCATAATTACTGTGCTCTGTATTGGAAATTCTCAGGTTGCTATGAGAAAGTGGAGCCAGGAGGGCATGGTTTGCACAAAATTTTACACTGAGTAGTGGCATTCCTCTATCCTCTCCCTGTCTCTGTCTCAGCCTCTCTCCCTTTCTCTTCCAAATGGACAGTTTGCCTGTGCCCATTGTATTTGAATGGGCCATTATGTGGTCTGTACTTTACTTTAAAACACATCAGTATACGCTGTGTGGTACATACGTGGGTGAGAGAATTAACTTTGCACCAAAGTAATTGTTTAACACTTGATGTATCTCATTCAAGTCCACATTCCAAAGGTAGTTCCTGAGTATTTTAAAGATCCTGATCAGGAGTCTACATTTCAAAGGAGGCTCAAACTGGCACTTCAATATCGCCATCTAAATTCTGCACTAGCCTCTTGCTATTTAGTGTAGTTCAGAGACCAGTAACAGGCATTACCTACGAGCTCATCAGGACGTAGAAGCTCAGGCCCTCAACCCAGACATAACGGATCAGAGTCTGCATTTTAACATGACTCCCAGTGGATTCTGTGAGCATTTAATTGGAGAATCACAGCACTAGGCAATTTGTTAATTAGGATATGAGATGTTAGAAATAATTTTTGCATTGGTGACATGAGTGATGGCCAAACATGTGGGTTGTTAGAAATATTGTACAGGTACCTCTGCTCTTGCCGGAATCTGGGGAGCTCAGTAGCTTTTTGGGTGGCATTCCAAAGTGAATCTAGGACTCTTTGATTTTGTGTCTCCCCATTTAACAGAATATTCTGGCATCTGCTCTGACTGCGAGGTCAGCTGGCCCTGCTGTCAAAATATTGTTACATTTACTTTGGAATAAAACTTTCACAAAAGGTGCCTCTCATTGTCCACAAGGACAGAGAATGAGGGTGTCATGTGATTGCTTTTATACTTGCTTGTTTTTATGTATTTGTTGGTTTGGAAACCCGCTGAGAGTTTGCTGGATATAATCTGAAACTGGCCCTTGTAGCCACAGGCAGGGAGGGACAAAGAAAGAGGCAGGCCACTCCAGATGAGGTAGGTGGCAGGTTTAAAAATCAAGGGAACTATGAAGCTTGTTTTAGGCAGCCCCTAGACAAGTAGATATCTGCCTTCCCTGGCCAAATCTTAAAGCTTTCTATAGAGGCCTTAATTGGGTTTAATCACATCCGGATAGTCTGAACACCACCTGCCCATCTCAAGGCTGCCTTCGGGCTACTTCTAGGAGTGAGAAATGCAAGCAGAATTTAAAAAAGAAAAAAAGAGAGGGGGGAAAAAAAAAAGACCACAAGCAAAAGGCACATTCTAAGGACAGGGGAGGGCGGAGCCTCTGATTGCCAGGGCCAGTTCAAAGGTCAGCTGGTGGTCACGTGCTCTCAATGACCTCCCACAACAGAGTTTCTAAGTTTGTATGTTCGGGACTTCTCACATGATAACATTATAACATGCCACCCAGTAGGGAGCACATTATACTCCTAACAACCCTGCTATCTTGATATCGGCACCTACTATCTCTTCATTTTGTTTGAAATCCTCCTGATTCTCAGTACGATGAATCTTTTATTTTTTAACTGCAGCTTTTTGTATTATGTTATAACTCGAGATCCTACTTAAACCTTTTCTTTTAGCTGAAGATCTCTGACACCCTTTCAGCAGAAGGGAGGGTGATGCCTCATTATTGTCAGGTGGCTATAGAAACCCAGGTTCCTTAATCTTTGCTGACATTTGGATAGGAGTTTTATTACTGTTTGGCAGGGTGGGAATTCCAATACCCCATATGGTAGCTATTGGCAGTACACTGGTGGTAGTCTCATAACTACTGGGTGATTATGAAAGTCTTGTCTCTCCCCTGGCCTCTTCTGACTCCACCTGAGCAGGGAGGGGTAGGGGCACCTCATTACTGTGTGTGTGGGTGGAGGTGGGAGGGTGGAAGTGTAGGTTTCACGCTTGGTCTCCACTGTGGATAAACACTGGTGATTGTTGACTCCAGACTCCTAACAAGTTCACTACTATAAAACTGATTCTAAATAAGAAAGTTGAATTCTCCAAATGAGAGGAGACATCTGAAATCTTTGAGAAATCAAATCTAGTGGAAAATGGAAGGGGAAATATTCCTTATGATTTTGTTCTGGAAACTTTGCCTTTTCTGCCAATCCTTCCTTGATGTGTTTATTTTGCATTCCCCCATCTCCTCTATTACATGCTTTGTTTATGTGAGTGCTTCTGCATTGAAGACTAAGCAATTGTATCCTTAGAGGGGAAGTTGTAGCAGCTTCACAGAAACATTTTGATCTCTCTGAAAGAAACTGCGTTTGTAATGCTGTATCTGCATGCTATTCTCTCCCTGCATTTCAGTTAAGATACAACTTTATATGGGTGAGTACATCTCTGGAAAAATTCTCTTCTGCCAATTTCCCCAGGCCAGAAATTTCAGTTGCAGAAAGCTCATGGCACATTATTCTTAAAGAAAATAATAATTTTTATAAGAAAGTTCAGGTCTTGACCACATATTGTCAACGTGTCGAAAATTTTTTAAAATTATCAACTTACTTTATTTTCTTTCTGCTTAATGTCAGTTAAGTGTATCGATTGATACTGTTTATGGAAATTGCACATCTGGGCTCTGGATGGAGAGAATTTTTGACCAAAGCTTCCTCTTGTCTCATGTGCAGTTCTCACTTCAGAATCAGATTCAAGAGGCAGCAAAGGAGCTTAGACTCTAAGATGCACCAGTGTTTTAAGGGAAATGTCAGAAACTATTGATGTTCAGGTTCTAGGGGAAAAAAATTCAATCCAGAAAATAGATCCAAGCATGAAGGATTTGAAAAAGGCTACAAACGCAAGTATATGGAAAAAAAAAAAAAAAAAGGTTACTTTTGCTGAGGAGATATGACAAAGTGTGAGACTGTTGTCCACTTGAGGCACTAATTTTCTTTCCGAACCCTGCTAAGACTTAATTGTGGTCAGTATTGCATCTCCCTATTTTAGAAGCAGTATTTATCAGAATATTACAGATAATATCCATTTCCGCCATGTCATCTGGAGGGATAGGTCTAAAATTTAGCTTGTGAAAAACAACAGGAGAGAAATGGAAAACAGTAGCTTCTGAAGACCTGTCATCAAGAAGTGAAGAGAAATTTAGATAAAAGCTCCACGTTCTCCTGTTAAAATTCAGCTTTGTCTTTTTACAAGTATTTTCTTATTATTCTCCTTTATTTCTCCAACCATCTCCCCCTAGCCCTTTTTGTTCTATTTTGGAGAGGTTGTTGGTTGTATGGAAAAGGGAAGAGGGGAAGAGACCCATTACTGAGGATTCTCAGCCTTCCCAACTTTGGTTCATGCCATGTTCCCCTGGAAGCAATTCTCCTCCTAAATATAACACTTCTGCTTTATTAATACATTGAATTAACTGTCCCCCTGCTTTTCCTTGCAATTTCACTCCCAAATACCCTGCATATACACCCCTGCCTGGATCGCTTCAAAATCAAATAGTTCTTCCCAGGGTTGTACATGCATAGCACATACTTCGGGTCAGAATGCTGATGAAGAATTTTAATTTTAATATTCAGGGTCTATGTTCATAAGGAGCTAAATATGTTCACTTTTTTGTCTTTATGCTTGAAATCTAAATATTTCGAGAATAGCTTTAGATGTTGGTATTTTTTTGTGAATTTTACCTGATACTGAATAAACCTTCAATTGTGGTTTTAACAGTCATTCTTCACTTCTAGAATTTGTTTCCATTTTACTGTGGATTACTGCTTCTGTCCCATTTTCTAGATTTCCCTATAGCACTGCCAGTTATCCATAGACTTAATCTCCATTGTCTATCATGTTTATTATCTATCTCACTGTTTGCATGGTTTTTACGTGATTCTTGGAGATTTCCCTAAGTTCTTCGTTTACATATTAAGATGAGTGCGCACAGGATGGACACGCATTATTATGAATAGCCCCAGCCAAATCCGTTGTATAGTGGAAACCTGTAGTCAAACCTCACTTAAGTAAGGTGAGAGCTTTTTTGACTTGAATATAGTGAATTTCTTTCTGTGCATTATGAAGCAGGTAGTAATTCTTATTTCTCTAAAGGAATTGCATGAAAAACTCTAAGCCCCAAACTACACTACTCTGTTCTTGCTGCCTTTCCCTGTCTCTTTAGCTCCCTGTGTCACTTTGACACTCAAGTGTAGAGGGGGCCACCCTCCTCTTGAGATGTGTAGTAGAAGGGGAATGGAAGACGGCAGTATCTATCTCTGGCTGCCACAAAATATACACGTTCGGGTCTTGTTTATATTTGGGGCAAGAACCATATTTTTAAGAAATGCTGTTAGGTTGAAATCGTCTATTGGTTTCCTGTATGATGCAGCTGTTCAGTTTCAGGCATCCGAGCCTGTGTCAGAAGTCGAAGCTGATGTTTCCCAATACAACCCTGTCTGGTGATATAGTTAATAGAAATACCTCTTGTTCTTCAAAACAAAATATTTATTTCCATCTGTAATGCTAGGTTATCATTGCCTCTCTGCCTATTATCTCTTTCTATTTTAATATTCTTTTTTTTTTTTAAAGATTTAATTTATTTATTTGTGAGAGACAGAGAGCACAAGCAGGCAGAGTGGCAGGCAGAGGCAGAGGGAGAACAAGGCTCCCTGCTGAGCAAGGAGCCTGATGTGGGACTCGATCCCAGGACCCTGGGATCATGACCTGAGCCGAAGGCAGCCGCTTAACCAACTGAGCCACCCAGGCATCCCTCTATTTTAATATTCCTGTGAGCAGGGAATTTGAGAGCTTTTGGTCATTGTTGGATTCTTAGTGCCTGGCACACAAAAGGTACTCAGTAGATTTGCTAAAAGGAAGTAAAGGCATAACCATAAATTGGAGAAGACAAAGGTGATTATCAGTCTTTTTACTTTCTTAACTCTATATTTCCAATATATAAGTGTCTAAAGTTGAGGATGAATGGTTTAGGAAGGGAAGGAAGATGGTTTATTTTAGAACATATTGGGTTTCAGGTGCTCAAAAGACATCTTCATGGAACTGTCAATTAGAAATGTAGATTGAAAAGCTTAAGCTAAAGGGACACTTTTGTGCTGAAGGAGAGACTGAAGATGCAACAGCATCTACGTAGTATCTGGTACAGGAAAAACACTAGGCAGATTTTATAGCATGAAATAATCTGTACTGAAGACTGAACCCCTGGCACACTAATGTGGAACTTAAAATATTTTTTTTACATAATTATGGCCTTCTAAGCAAAGAACACTAAGTAAAAAGGACAAACATGGATGTGACACGGTGACTGAATAGAGATCTCTATTACAGAGATTTATCTTCAGGAGTATTGTTTTTATATTTCAAAAGAGGATAAAATTCCTGGGGCCATCTGCTTATAATTAAAAGGATGATAAAACAGCAGGGAGCAAAAATTTATCTCAGTCTTTCTGGAAGGAGAGTGGTAGCTTAGTGGTAGTTCTTATATGAGTTCCTAGATTCATAGTTTTGGGATTCTTCTCTGTAGTGCCAAAAGAAAAAATTACTTGTGCATGCAGGGCTTCATCTGGCTCCCACTGTATCACCTTGAAGAGAGATACTGGGGCATGGGGAACCAACACATTTGTTGCTGTAACATAGTAATACTATGCCTTTGATCCAAAAACCTAATGTTTGATTTCAGGACGAAATAAATATACTTCTTAAAAACATTGACTAATAGTTACAAGCCATTGAGAGAAAACAAAAAACAAAAAACAAAAAACGTGCATGTGATTGAGAACTGGGAGAAAATGGTGTCTTCGAAGATAACTGAGTTTTCAAGTATTTGAACTCTGAGGTAGAAAATAGATTTAATTTAATCTTAATCTAGATCATAGAGGGCTCTATAAAGGTCAGTTGTTGCATATTACTGGGAAGTAAAAGTATAAAAAGTATAAAAAAGTGTAAAAAGGGAAAATATTTTTACCAAAGTTTTCAGTAATGGACCATGATCCCTTAAAATTTGAGAAGTAATATGTTGTAATGAAAAGAATACTGGATCAGGATCAGTAGGACAATTCCTGGGATTTTTAAAATACTCATAGTCATGTTTTTTTCAGGCCTGTTATCCTATTTAAATCTTTGTTTTCTCATCCATTATTTATTTAATAGTCCTGTTCTAAAGATGAATCACATGAAAGTATTGATGTACAAAAAATTATAAATTTTTAAATGCCAAATGAATCTGAAAGAAATTATCCTGAATTAAGTATAGAAACAGAGACTAGGCGGCCACTTCTCAAACCATCTTGGATGTCTGATATTCTGATGACTCCAACCCCAGCTGTCTGAGTGCAACTCATGGGGGACACCAGTTGGGACCACCCAACAGAGTCCAGTCAACCCACAGAACCATGAGGGACAATAAAACACTGTTGTTTCAAATTGAGGGGTAGTGCTATATACACACATATAGATAGATAGGTAGATAGATATCTCTGTGTATTTCCTGTGTGAACTGGCAATGTATAAAAAAACTATACTACCTGAAGATTCCCAAACCCAATCAACCTGATATGTTTTGCTAGAAGTATATCCTTTGTTCTTATCACAGAGTTAACTGGAACTTTTAAAATCTTATGTGCTCATTGTTTTTTCCAAGGCTCCCACTCAGTTCTCTGTGGAATAACTTCACTGTGACTCCAGCTACCTGAGGGGACATAACTCAATGCTCCTTTCCAAAGCAATTTATGGTTACCAAGGATGTGCTACAAATACATTGCAGAGGGAGAACACCTGGATTCTCCTTATAATATTTTCTTTGCTTAAGAAAACAGAGTTACGTAAAGAAAAAGAAATACATCCTTTGAGGGGTGCCATAAGCACCTGAGAATTGCATAAAAATATGTCTTGTTTTTGAGGAAATGGCCTATTTTGGGCATACTTTTCCTAAAGATTGAATGCTTGATGCTATTTCTCCATAGGATATGGCCATTCCTCAGTAAGGAGGTATGCAACATATATAAATTGCCTTTAACTTATTGAAATGCTTTTGCATATGTTAATAAAATTAAAGTGAATGAGAATGTTAAACAAAACAAGTCTAATTCCTTCATTTTCCAAATAAGGACAATGGAGGCTAGTAGATAAAGTGCTTTGCTCATGGACATTCAGCCAGTTGGTGGCAGAATCTAGATCCTTCAGTCTCTGTCCACTCACCATTAAATCATTTCTGTCTTGGGAGACCCCTTTGTGGTAAATACAGCAGCATTTGTTTAATTTTACCATGAGTGAATTAAGGCAGAATATAATTATGTTTGAGTGATTGAACTGAGGTAAAAAAGGTAATTTAAAACATAGCCCCAAGCACTGCTAAGACCCTTTATCATTTCAGCAATTCCACTCCTGGGCATATAATACAAAAAAATGAAAACATACATCCACATAAAAATTTGTACATAAAAATCAATGGCACCACTCATGATAGCCAAAAAGTGAAAACAACCCAAATGTCCATCAACTGATGAATGGATAAACAAACTGTGGTATTTCCATGCAATGGCATATTATTCAGCAATAAGAAGTAATAAAATAGCGATATATTCTACATCATGGGTAGTTTTGAAACATTACGTTAAACGTAAGAAGCCAGACACAAAAGGTCACATATTGCATGATTACATTTATATGGAATATCTAAAATAGGCAAATCCATACAGTTAGAAAGTTGTTTTAGGGCTGGGATGTAGTGGGAGACAAGGAATGACTAATACAGGATATGGGGTTTCCTTTTGCAGTGATGAAGATGTTATAAAATGGATTGTGGTGATGACTGCACAACTGTGTGAGTATACTGTTGGGAAATGTCATCAAAAAGACATAACTGCTGATTGACCCATGAGCTGGATCTGTACACTCAGAGGCTCTCACCCCCTCCTCTGTCCTTGGAATGTGGGTTCTGCTTGCCTTTCCTGCTCTCAGAGGCTGCTCCAAAGACACTGCCTTGAGATGGTGGTGTCGTGTTGAAAATATCTACATGGCATGTGTGACTGAGCCCATTTAAGGCTTCTTTATAAACTTCTAAGATTTGGAGGGGGTGCTGGGATTCACTCCTCTTGCTATAGCCCAAGATAAGCCTTGTATGTCAGTTCCCTTTGCTTGTTAAAACTGCTACCTACCAATCTGGAGTGGTCTGCCTCTTTCTTTAGTTTCTTCCTGCCTTCCATTTTTTCGGGGACAGTTTCAGATTATACCTTGGAAGCTCCTGAGAAAATTGCAAACTAACAAATACTATTGAATTATACTCTTGAAATGGGTCAATTTTATGGTATGTGAACTACACCTCCATAAAGCCATTATTAGAGAGACAGAGACAGAGACAGAAAAGCGAAAAAGAAGAAGACACCTCTTCATCTTGAACAAGGAAACCAGGATTGAATTTCAAAAGGGTACATTCTATAATACTGAAATATGTCAGCTGAGTAATTCCATTAAAGTGAGATGCAAATGAGTTAAGGTTGTGATTTATTCCTTAAGTTGGTCAGATTTGCCTAAAACGTATATCCTAAAGTGTGGTAAGCATTCTCTTGATGGCACACATGATGATATTAATGAGTACCCAGATTTTAATTACCATTAAATTAATTAGTTGATGCTGATGTTCCATTTGTGGTGATAATATAAAGTTTTCTTTGGAAATATATTAATTTTAGTTAAAGTAAATTAATCTAAAGAAACAAAAATGTACAAAAAATGGTACAATTGGAATGAGGATATGGTAAAATATTATGAAGATGGCTCATGGACAGTTCTTTTGGGAAACTCTAGTTTATTTATTTATTTATTTTTAAAAAGATTTTATTTATTTATTTGACATAGAGAGAGAGATCACAAGTAGGCAGAGGGAGAGGGAAGCAGGCTCCCTGCTGAGCAGAGAGCCCAACACGGGGCTCTCTTTTCCACCCCTGGAAAACTCTAGTTTAGAGTAAACTTCTCTGAACACTCAAATTATTCTCTAAACTTCTCCAGGATTAGTGAGTTTTTGGCTACCTAAAGGGAGGATTAGGTGTGTGGGGGTATATGGCTCAAGGGCATCTGTTCTCAAACTAGGGAATACATGGCTTAACATGGCAAATCAGGGGCACCTGGGTGGCTCAGTGGGTTAAAGCCTCTGCCTTCTGCTCAGGTCATGATTTCAGGGTCCTGGGATCGAGCCCCGCATCGAGTCCTGCATCGGGCTCTCTGCTCAGTAGGGAGCCTGCTTCCTCCTCTTTCTCTTCCTACTTGTGATCTCTCTCTCTATCAAATAAATGAATAAAATCTTTAAAAAAATGGCAAATCAAAAGTGGCTCACTTCTGCGTTAAAGACCGTATCTCATGTTTGATTCAGTGATATAGTGAAAGAAAATATAAGGGCTTTTAGCTCAAGGAATTTGGATTTGAATATTTGCTGTGTGACTTGTTAAACTTTGGGCACATCACAGTATCTCTGTGTATTTTATGTGTGAAATGGAAATACTAAGACTTACTTTAATAGCATGGTTGTGAGGATTAACTAAAACAATGAGTGACATATCTTACCCTATGTAAAGTAGATAATTAAAGACTAGTTCCCTTCCTTTGATTGTAGTTTGTACAATCGCATTCCATGGAACAGAGTGGAAAGTTAATTGGCTGTGTCATTCTGTCAAGAGGATACATGTTAAGGCTCTTGTAGGGCTGAAGGTTGAGCCCCTCTGGTCTTTCCAAGTCAAGTACAGTTATTGGTCAGTCACACTCCGTGGGCAATTAGCACATTCTCTGGACAAAATTCACTTCCTTTCAAAAGATTTCTCTGTTGAATTGTGTCATTGTGATTATTATTCTAGACTCTTTGGTTGTTATGCAGAAGGGGTGTGTGTGTGTGTGGTGACTGCATCTTCTCTGCATATAGACTGGAAGATTATCCAGGGAACTCCTTTGCGTTCCCAGATACTTCCTACTAGAGGAAACTGATCACCAAGAGACTGGTAGTTTAGTTCACTTAGAGATGGAGCAGAAATGACTACCCCTTAAGTACCATTGTATCTTTCACAGAAACTACGTAATTGGGTCTTTATTCAGTATGCAGTTGAGGAGATAAATGGAACGTGGGCTTTGCAGTTTTACATACTTGCATGTACCTATTCATTTGCTTCTCTTAGTCTCAGAGTTCTCTTTGATGAAAAAAGAAGATAAAAGAAAAGAAGAGAGGAGAAAGGGAGGAGAAAAGAAGGAAAAAAAGAAAGGAAGAAATAGGGAGGGAGGGAAGAAGGAATGAAAGAATGAATGAAGGGAGGGAAGGAACGAAGAAGATTAATATCTCTTTTTTGGGGGGATTATATCTTTTCCACCAAGATGTTGTGAGAATAAACAAAAATAAGGTAATTTGGAAGAGAATTATAGTAGTCATGTGGTAAATAGTTTTGTTCCCTCTATTCTTACCTCCTCTTTGTCAAGTAACTAATCTATTTAGATATGATGGGTAGAGATTACAAAAGCCATAAGGGTATAGTTCTTATCATTAAGAACAAGTACCACTCAGATAAGACAAAACATGCTTAACACAAATTGGATTGTGGAGCAATGGTCAGGAACTATACATAAAAGCTAATAAAAATCCTTATAAACATCACTGGGAAGCTTCCACTGAGAGAGTCCCTTTTCTCCTATATCACCTCGTTACAGTGACATTTCAGTCAATATATTTTTGACTTGATGAATGAGTGGCTTTGTCCTCAGGCAGTGAATACTGTTTCACTAGCAAACTTGTCATACTTCGAGAAACACCAAGACGGCCCCATATTTATTATTGTCACTTTACAGATGAGGGAATTAAGGCTCATTGAGGTAGAGTAACATACCCAAAGTCATATAACTAGGGAGGGAGCCCTCAGACTCTGCTCTATCCAATCCTAGAGACCACTCCTTGCCACCATGCGTCACAGCCTCTCCAGGTCTTGAAGAGAGTGAGGAGAGTACGTTTGGCAGAGAGCACATGTGAAGGGCATTCTGCTCGTTTCCAGAAATGACAAGATAAAAGCCTTAGGAGACTCTGAAGGGAGAGACATCAGACAACTTGGCACACTGAGAGCAGAGCACGGGCTAAGTAGCTACTGGAGTACTTTGGGGATGGTACTGATTCCAGGTTTATAAGAGCAAAGCACAGGTTTTAAAGAGCACAGCCCGAGTGCTTGGTTCTGAAATAATGAACATTCCTTTGTTTCTTGGGTTGAGCAGACAAAAATGACCCTCCCATCAGCTTCCTTTTTCTAACTCTTATTAAAAACTCTGCAATCTGCAGCAGTCTGGGTTAATATTCCTACCCGCATGCACATGGAGACCAACCCTTTCCATTTGTGGAAAGGCCATCATGATGTGAGGTAAGAAAAATGCTAATAGACTTTGTCTTTTGAAGAGAATGAGCTTACTTTCTGTGAAACCACCATTACATCTTTAGTGTGATTTTCAGCATAATGCAGAGAATGCATGATTTTTACTGCTTTTTAAACTTTCGCAAGATGGATACTGTTTAGAAAATATTGTGATCAAAGTGCGTGTAGGGAAGGGTGGGGTTTGGGTTCTGCGTGGTGAATGTTGTGGGCATGTGGGGGTTCTTCCTTTCCAGTTGAAAGCTAGTCTAGGCAAAGTGATACTTTGAGTACATATGAGTTTGTCTGTGGGGCATCTCTTTCTCTCATTTTTGGGAGCCTCTCTCTCCTACCTCCTGGAATCCTATTCCTTCATGAAATTGCTCCAGCAGCTTACTCTCTTGGATTTAATCTATTCATCAAACACTGTCCTCTAACACTAATTCCTAGAGCTAGAGGTTCAGTTTGGTAGGAACGAGAGTAGTAAAAAAATGTCCTTTTATCTCATACCAAGTGGAACAAGCTTATCTCAGACTTTGCCACTTAAAGCAGGGTCCAGGGACCGACAGCCAAAGCGCTGCCTGGGTATCTGTGAGAAATGCACAAGTCTTGGCTCCATTGCAACTGACTGAATCCGAATCTGCCTTTTCACAAGATTCTTAGGTGATAAAGGTTGGTGAAGGTCTGCTCTGGAAACCCACTGCCTTCCATGGAGAGAAAATCCAGGCTGCGATTTCCTAAGTATCCTGACTCAGCACAGTATACATACAAACCCCATATGATCTTAACACATACTAGAGTGTGAGCTCGATTTGCTCAGGATCCTTTGGGAAATCTCTGGGTTAAACTAAACAGGTAGTGATAATCATGAAAATACTAACATTATTAGTATTGCTACCAGTTGCCGTGTTGGAGTACTTACTGTATCAAGATACACTTGAAAAGTCTTCCTATTTGATTTTCACTATGATTCAATGAGGTAAGTACATTAAGTGTCTCTGCTTCATGTGTGGAGAAACCTAACTTCATGATATTAAGACCACACAGGGAGTGAATTAGAGATTAGGTCAAAACCCAGTAATCTGGCTCCAAAACCTAAAACAGTATTTTGACCACACTGGAACTTCTTAGACCTTTAGAATTCTAAATTGCTTTATGTATCTTCAAACCAGAAATATAATAGTTAAGTTTTCTCAAATGAATTAAGACACAGAACCCCTTTTGAAGTGAAGGAACAACTCTCTAGAATAGACTCTACAGGGGCGCCTGGGTGGCTCAGTCAGCTAAGCAACTGCCTTCAGCTCAGGTCATGATCCCGGAGTCCTGGGATCAAGTCCCACATCGGGTTCCCAGCTCTGTGGGGACTCTGCTTCTCCCTCTGACCTTCTTCCCTCTCATGCTCACTCTCTCTCTCTCTCTCAAATAAATAAATAAAACCCTTCAAAAAAAAGAAAGAAATCCATTTGACTCTACAGAACCTCTGGGAGCTGTCTCCTCTGGTCATAGCTTTACAGATGATGATGGACATAGAGAACACGGTGGGGCAGACCAGTGGGCACTCTGCATGTAACTCTGAGGCGCTGAAAGGCCTAAAATTCTCTGACAGGTCTGTGATTAGTATGAAGGTGTTGCTTCTACATCCATTTCGTGTAATCACTGAAAGAACATTTTATGTTAAACCTTCATCTTCAACTCTTTGTCAGATCTCCAGTAAGCAGCAGACCTTAGATTTTCTTTCTGAACATGGTGATGAGCCAAAGTGGGCTTTTCTCAAGCCCAAATTTTATTTCAAGTTTCATTCTTTAAGCTTCAAAACTGGTATAACTTTATCTTTCTGCTCGGGGCTGTCTATTCTGTTTGCTCCTCCAGATTCACTTGCTACCCTCCTCCTTCTTGCTCTGGGCTCCCCAACCCAGCCTCTACGGATGGCACTAATAGGCTGCCCTTGACCTCTAGCTTACGGTTGGATTCGGCCAAAGGGTAATGAGATGTCAGGGTGCAGAGGGATAGAGAGGTCAGGTTACTTATTTACTTGGCTATCTGCCTGCTGGGCTACATCTTCAGTGCCTCCTTGCTACCAAATATCCCAGCTTCAGCTGGGGGTTCTTTCTTACAGCTGTGGATCATCCTAGACTCCCTCTGGTCCAGGAGTGAGAATGGACCCCTGCTGTAAGGGTGCTTCACCGCCCCTTGTTGCTTCCCCTTCATTCTACCCACTCATCTGTAAATAATCCTTTATTAGACTCTGCTCATCATCACCATTTGATCATGCTATTTATTTCCTGCTTGGATCTTGAATGATATATAAATCAACATATAATCAGGTATATTTAAATTAAAATGCTATTGAAAAATTTCTTATTATATTGTGTTACTTCTTTCTCATATATTTCCCTATTTCCCAAATCTTCAGATAAAATCAGTGTTCCAGAAAATGTGCCATGTTCCTCCACTGGTTTCTTTCCAGTATTTCCAAGGGTATTATGAGTACTCCAGATGGAGGATGCTGTGAAACTGATACAAATGTTCACACCTGAGAGACATGAATGAACAAAAAGCAGAGCCCTGAGGTGCTAATTTCTTCTCATCAGAGAAATGGAGGAACATGATATGGGTCACTGTCTAGGATGAGGACCCTGCGAATCATTGCAGTAGGGTGAGGAACAGGGTAGAGCCGATGGGGAAAGGGGGAATGCTAACAGGAAGACTGCTATGGAGAAAAAAAATAAAACAAAATTCCTGCCCTGGAAAGTGCCTGTGGCCTCAAACAGGATTGAGAATGTGGGAACGGAAGGTATAAGATGTTTTCGTAGTTGAGAGAGATGTCAGTGTTAGAGCATCTCTGGGTCCAGACGGTGACTGTCAGAACACGAACACCTCTTCTGGAGATGAGAGACATCTGGACCCAGGTGGTGCCAGGGTTCGAAAGGTGTGAGGAGAACTGACAAGAGACTGAGAGGCCCTTTAAAGAAATGGAGGGGGAGCTAAGGAGAGAAGGGCTGTGAGAAGAGCCTTCTCTCGAGTACCAGAGGCACACAGAGAGGTGTGACTAGGGGCACACAGAGGGGTGTGACTAGAGGTAGTGACTGAGCCCAGCGCACTAAATAAAGCCCCTGGGAGATGGCCGGGTGGATTCTCTGCCTTGTTAATAAGGGTGACTGCCAGGACAGAAGTTTTGATCTGGATGCAAAGAAAATGAGAAAAGGGGGAGCTAGAGTTTCTTAATTAAACAAAGTAGTCTCATTTTTATCCTCTTAAAAGACTTTTTTTTTCCTTTTCATTTTTTACTTGAGGAAATTGAGGCTGGAAATTGACTAGCAGGAGGTCACAAAACTACTAAGTATCAGAGCCAGACCCAAGCATTCTCCTAAGGCCCAGAGGGGGTCACTTCCCTACCACATAGTGGACGAAGGGATAAACAGAAAGCAGTCAGTATAGGGTTGGAGTGGCAATAATTCAGACAATTAAGAAAAACTGATTCATACACCCAAAGCCTGAAGGAAGAGGTCTATGAACTGGAAAGAGGAAAAATTGAGGAACTCCCTGGAAGAGACAGTTTTAAGCTTGCCATCTGTGGCCAATGAAGTGAGTAAGGTGAAAGCCCATATTTTAAACTTACGTTAGCCGTATGTATTATGTAGTTAGACTCCTCTGCCCCATCCCACCCCAACAAATCTCAGTTGAATATCAGAATGCATTTAAAGTACCAGACCACAAAGTGACTACATTGAGAAAACTGATCCCAAATTTACCGTGCATGAAAATCACCCAGGAGCGACAGTTAAAACACAAGACTACGAGGTCCCACCGGATTTAATAGGTCTGGACTGCAACCCAGGAATCTGCATTATAACAAGCACCCAGGTGACTTTGATGCAGGGTGACTGTCTGCTTTGAAGATGGGCTTTGAAACTGTTTGACTTGATATCTGACCTAGGAAGTCATCTCTGTAGAAAAACAAGGATACATGGCAGATATGTACATGAAACGAATCATTAAGGATTCATTAATACAACTCTGTACTTTTTTTCATCTATTTTCCTCTCTATCTGCTTAGTTTCCACATCATCGTCCCCTCACTCTTGGACCATTTAATAGACTTTATTGTTGAAGTTCCTAAAAATATTCTTTTTTTTACCCACTACTTCATCTCATCTGATATATCCTAAAAGGTAATTTTTCCATACCCATTTCAGGGTGCCGTTCTTTTCCACAAAACTTCAAGTTTTCTTAATGATTAAGCAATAAAGGCCAGGTTCCTTGCTGTGGCATTTAAAATTCTCTATATTCTAGCCCCTCCTTATCTTCCAGGATAATCTCCTACATCCTACATAGAATAAGCTTCTTTAGCAAGTTCACTTTGAGCAGCCATTCTTCCACGTGCTTGCTAATACTCTAGTTATGAGGAAGAAACTCCTCACTCTTTCTACCTGGAGGTAGGGAGGGGGAGGTGTGAGGACTAGGCCAGGGGAGGCTGGTAAAAGGTTAACAATCAGCTCCTTTTGAGGAAAAAAGGTCCTGATTTTTAGCATTTCAATTTTCATGGTAAGTAATCCCATTAGGGCTGATTAGCCTGATTTCAGGCTACCAATGTGATAGCAGGGAGAGTAAGGCCTGGAAGCACTGTGCACAGTTGGCTCCCTGTGTTAGGCCTAAGTAAGCTAACCAGAGCGTACCAGTGGGACTAGAGGTTACTCCCTTTTCACTCCACATATCCCAGTCATGTCTGGCTACAGGGGAAACTCTACACATCGTTTTCACAATGCTTGGAGGGGTGACTAGTCTACATGCCAAACTGGTTCTGCCCCAGGTCTTGGCTGGTTTCTGGCCTGACGGCCTCTGTCCTGGGCAGTACTCAGGGTCCTGCTGCTAAAATCTAGTTGGTGAGTTATATGCAGTCAACACGTTCGGTACTTTCAAGGCCCTGAGCCCCTTCCCTGTCAGCTAACTTGCTTCACCTCAGTTCTTGCTGGGACTACTTGGCTCTTGGCTCACGTTGGGCTTCCATAATTGCTTCCTCACTGCCAGCCTGTGGTTCCCACCTGGGCCGTCTTCCAAGTACTGACCCGGTGCAGGCAGGAACTTCCCAGTGCCCAATCCAGGTTGCTGAGGAAACCCTGGGGCATTACCAATGACCTCTCTATGCAGTCTCATCCTTTATTTTTTTCCCAACATCTACACAGAGTCATGCTAGTCACAGAGATTGTCTAAGAGAACTACGAACGTCCCCAGTTTTCATTAGAAAGATCGAGGAGTGAGTGCCGGAGCTCTGATGTCCCCTAACCTGTTCGCTTGTTTGTAAAACCACCAGAAGCCCTCTTTACCCTGGGTTTCATCCTACAGTGGTTAGCAAGGTCAATTCTCCTCTCTGTCCTTCCTTATTCTGTCTCCCCTGACTTTTCCTTGCCAAAGGGCTCCTGTTTCCATTTCCTTTAAGGGAAGTCACTTTTCTTTTATACTAAGTTCCCCCTACAAGTGACTATGCGGAAGAATAAATAAATGAACAAATACACTCTCTCATATATTGAGTCAATGCACAAATTCATTCCCTCCATAGGTACAAACAAAGGGATATGAGCAGCAAATAAAACTTATAATGACATTACGTTTGGGCTCCAGACCGTGCTGGAAAAAGTGATGGAGCCTCCAGTCCCTCCAAGTTTCCCCCATTAATTGTTCTCAGGCTGGCGTATACTCTCAGCTTAGGTGGAGCCGGGTACGCGGTCTCAGGGGCACCCATCCCACCCTGTTTATTTCTGCTGCACTGATGCTCCGTTTTTCTTTTTCATGAGGTTGAGTTACAGGTTTTTAGGTTTAATATTCAAGTTTTTAAGATTTCTGGCTTTTAAAATTATAGTTGCAAAGATATCTGCTTTGAGATTCTAATCTGTCTGCCGACCTCTCGTAAATACTTTACCTGGCACGAGGAGCTTCATGATTTAATCTTCATGGCGAGAGAGTGGGCCGAAGAACAAGGGGAAAAACATATCATTATTTAAATATTTTTGAATACTATGTTGGTTCACAGTGTTTACTGAGTTCTGTTTCTAATACATCTTTGCTATCCTCTCTCCATAAGGGGAGTTGATATTTTATTACTGGGTGTAGCTACTCTGCCCACAGTGGGGAACTGACTTCGTGCTTTCTCTTATTTCCTGTACTCCAGGGTGGTGTGTCTTCTTTTTCTCGTAGGAAACACCCTTAGGTGGTGGTCACCAGAAGAATCCCATCCTCTCTGTTCTGACTGCATAAGAAGTGAGGCCAGGTTTGAACTGAAGACCCGGTTATCGCTAATCTGAGGGGCAGGAAGCCCACCTTGGCACCAGTACTGAACGTATTTGACCTCAAAATGCATTTGGGGTAACAGATACTTGCTCAAAATTATGATTTTTGTTTCCTTTTAGGTTGTTGCTCTGTGGCTACACTCCATGTGTCAGGGCCCTGGAAAGGAGGAGGGGTGTGTGACAATTCTTAGCCCTAACACTTCCCACCATGGGAAGTCTTCCATCATTTATTCGTTCCAATTTTTACATTTAACCACAGATCAGCTTAAATCCCAATCTATTTGTCAGCAACACTTTACCTTTTTTAGCCTGTATTTCAAGTTATTCACCAGTCTGGTTCACTGACCTGATAGCGTGCTTTTGAAAGTAGTGATAGTATCTTGAAATTCTCTGTATCTCATTTGGCATAATAGAACCTTCCTTAAATAAAATTTAATTGATCAATTAATAATTGCACTGCATTTTATGTTTTACAAGCTCTCATTCAGAGGGTCTGCTAGATGTTTACCCACTTTACATATTAGAAATCCACATTTCACAGGATGCAGAGTTATCTCAGACAAGGGATCCGTCTCTATAGAGACAAGAGATGAGAAGAAGAATCCTGGCTACCTTGCTTTCCACTCCTGTCATTGTACCCAGAGTCTAAGTTCTGAGACTCAAGGGCTTGAAACAGAACCACAGATGAGTCAGCAATTATCCTGATGGCAATTCTCCCAGAGAGAAAACATTGAACAACTGGAATGACTTGTCCCTTCAGGGTCTTAAGTATTTAGGGGGGTAATCTTCTCACTGGGTATTTCTAAATTATTTAAACTAAATTAGCCTGCCCTGTGGTCTGTTCTCTCCACAGGATTTGAAAGGCTGACTATTTCCTTCTCACAAGTGGGTAGGTTTATAGCTTAATCAAAATGACAATTACCTAAGGCATTATGCCTATTATAAACCACATCCATTACAGGGTCACCAAGGCAGGGAAGAGGGAGGGGTGAGGAGGAAGTTCAGGCTGCTAGCGTAACTGGAAAGCAGTTTCTCTCCTTTGCCTTCTGTGCTTTCTCCTGTAGGTTAGAAGTGAGCCCGCCTTTGGGGCTATTCATCCTTCCCAAAGGCAAGTTCAGCGGCTCATTTCTGGGGTCAGGATGTCAGCATGCTGGTGCTTTGCAGACACATAGTTGAGGTACTCGATAGCCGGGAGTTCTGCCTTTGTCCTCCATGCCTCCAGATCACTTCTCTCACGACACACACGACTATTATTTTGACCAGAGGAAAAACAGAGAGTGCTGAGATACGCAGACATTGCAACATTTTAGGAGTTGATGTCTGACATAGGGATTTATATTTTTCAACGTGGAAGCTCTGAAAGTGGTACTGAAACCAATGTGTGGAAGTTGTAACTGAGGCTGTTTGCAGTTTTAGCTAACCAGTCTACTAGGTCACACCTGCATGGAGAGGGATAATCAAAGAGATAGGAGCAGTGTATAAATAAATAAATAAATAAATAAATACATACATACATACATACATACATACATACATAAATAAATAAATAAATTTTTTTAAGAGAGAGAGAGAACGAGGAGGGGAGGGGCACGGGTAGAGGGAGAGAGAGACTCTTAAGCAGGCTCCATACCCAGTGCAGAGCTCGATGTGGGGCTCAGTCTCACAACCCTGAGATCATGATCTGAGCTGAAGTCAAGAGTCAGATACTTGACTGACTGAGCCGCCTAGGTGCCCCCATAAAAATTTTATAATGACATTAAACTTTGACTCCAGGATTCACCAGAAATATGGAAGCTCCAATCCCTAAAAATGTCTTCTGTTAGGGTTTTCAGGTTGGCACATATGCTCATCTTGGCAGACCAAACTACCCTGTTTAAGTATTAATCCCACTCTGTGATATTTCTTTTCACTGTACTGATGCAGCAGACATGAGTTGATGTTATTTTTCTTTTTTCTTTCATGAGGTTATTTGTCAGTTGCTCTCTAGTCCCAGTGGTTACTAAAACCAACCCTCTTGCCGTCGGTAGTCATGGCCACTTTAATGGTTCAACAATTAGATTAATTCTCTATTATTCCAAGACTGTGTACTGCCCCTCCCCGACGGTGATTTGGACATACTATTTGCACATAAACTTTTGCAGAACAAATTAGGTGAAGTGAAGTGAGAAGAAAACTGGCAGAAGGGAAATTTTTTCTTAAGTCCTTAAAGCAGGGAGCAATTTATCCACTAAATGAAATCTTCATTCTCTGGGAGGCCCCCACGGCTAAGCTCATTAAAAAATACAGCCATAAGCACATCATAAACCAGGTAAAAGGTCTCAGTGTGATCCTTGGAAAGGTGCCAACATAGAGAATCACAAAGGGAGGTTGGGGACCAAGATGAGAAATCTGGATCCACCTTGCTCTGTGGATATATTTCTCCAAATTACAGTGAAAAAAATGCTTGGAGACAGAGCTGCATAGATAGAAACTTGGTTTTCTTTCTGGAGACATCCCTATTCATTAGTCTTGAAAATAAGAATTGCCTCCTCTGTAAAGACCCTGTGGAAATGGGATGGGATAAGTTAAAAATAAAGTTGTGCTTGTATTTTAATAAGGATAAGATGCACTGAATTCTTAAGCCATCATTGTGAGAAAAGGAATAAGAACATGAGCACAAAATAAGTACAAAGTCAGAATACAGTTTAGGGGACATCACTGGGGACATATGGCTGCACAGGAAGTAGAGTAGGCTTTGTGATTTTAATGCCATTAAAACCATTTAAAGCCATATTTTTTGCTGTATGATGAATGGATTTAGATATCCTATTAGGGAAGAAGAATCAGGTATTGGTACTGACTGAGATTCTTGAAGAGGATATTTTTATGGCTTCTGTAAAATAACTTAGAAGAGAGTGATGTAAACGATTGTTACTTCTAAGCTGTCTGGGGCCTACCTGAAGGATCTGGCACAAAGGATTTGCTGCTTCTTTTTTTTTTTTTTTCTTTTTAGTATTTTGCTCAGCGGCTGGATCTCAGAACTCTGAGATCATGACCTGAGATGAAGGCAGACATTTAACCAATTGAACCACCCAGGTGCCCCACAAAGGATTTGTTTCTGTTTTGCCTAACTCGGAATTCACTCAGGGTGGAAAAGCGGTTACCCAACAACATTGAAGGCAAACAGAAAACTTATAGCCACCTGAGATAATAGATTATGGTTGAGACATATAATAAACAGCCTAAAATCTGGGGATTAAACATGAGGGGAAAATTTTTTTCTGAGAAATCAGGGCATTTAAATACTCCGTGTATACTTGACAATTTATAAAGCCACACACATACCTAGGACCTGATGTATGCTCAGGAAACGTCTGTGAAAACCCTAAGCTGCCATCTTTGGCTGGTCTCTTAGCTCAGTGAAAGCAGGAAATTAAGGCTAAGGCAGAGCTGTAAATGGTCTGCCTAAGTAATACTGCCTCAAGGCAGAGAAAATCTGCAAAAAGTGGGAGATTTTTTTTATGCTTCTAGTATTCAAGGAAATCTCTTTCAAAATACTAGCTGAAAACAAGCTAAAGGAACAGAGCTTTTAGTGATCATGCATGGAAAGAAATATAACCTTTGCAAAAGTAGACTGGAAAATTCACTAATCAAATGGATGACTGTGCATCTGTGAAAAATCCAGAGCTAATATATTTAATGGTGAAAGACTGGAAGCTTCCTGCCTAGACGAGGATGCCCACTGTTATTAGCCACTGATACTTAACATTGTACTGGAAATTCTAGCCATGGAAAATTACTTTTGAAGTGCATGGAAGTTTAGATGTTGAGAAGGACTTCCTGGCTGATGCATATATTACATTTTTTTACTTGGGAGGTGGGTTTACTGTGAGCTGTTCATCAAGCCATGCATTGTGATTTGTGCATTTTTATATCTATATTTTAATAAAAAAGTTAAGCCATATACCATTGGATAAAAAATTAAAGTTGCCATTGTGAGAGACTGTATTTTGGTTCTAATATTACTTCTTCCCTATCTTTGGATTAAATAATAAATCTACTTTTAATGGAACATAATAAAAATATACAAAAGCATATATTAAGCTTCAAGTAAATGAACAGTAAATGCTTTTTACAGCAGTTACTTTTCAGTGGAGAACTTATGATGTGGCATTTCTGATTTCAGCAATAAAAATTTCACTGGAGGTGCTGATAGAAACTAGAGGAAAGCTCTGATCTGATGATTTTACATTATTAGCCTGGCTGTTTCTTCATTGTTTCATCCCTCTAAAATTTTGTGAACATTATGATGGGGAAATGGCTATTTCCCAAAAGATGTCTTAAAAGTCATTATTTATTCACTCATGTATGCTGATTTTTTTTTTTTTGTCCTAGCATTAATGTCTGAGACTTTGAATGTGTAGAGAAGAACTCTTACTATTTGTACTTTGATTAATGCTAAATTCATTAAATTTTATCCTTTTGGTGTCACCCTTGACATTTTGGAAAGCTTTTCTGTTTTCTGTCAATAGCATGATAAATCCAGAAGCATTCTGATATTTTCTTAGCCAACCCATGGAATCAGGTGTTTTCCGAGATTCCCACTGATTTTCTCAGTTCCACATATTATGTTGCTTCACCCTCCTTTTTTAGGATGAGGCTTCATCAGCCACTAAGGCTTTCTTCTACCCTGATAATTTACAAAAAGGAGATCAAAGGAAGCCAGGTTTGGGGAATACAGATTCTTGCCACTGTGATATGGAGGACAGGTCAATGGAGGTCATGCAACAGCAGAACTCTACCTCGGGCGGCATCACAAGAGCGGATTGTGAATGGTGCCTCCCGGACTCAGAGCTGTGCTCATTCTGTACAAGCAGTTGCTTTGATGTAAACAGTGGGAATATACTTATAGTGAGATTAGCAGCTGGTTATTTCAATAGGTAAGAAACCCCAGGGGCGCCTGGGTGGCTCAGTGGGCTAAAGCCTCTGCCTTCAGCTCGGGTCATGATCTCGAGGTCCTGGGATCTAGCCCCGCATCGGGCTCTCCCCTCAGCGGGGAGCCTGCTTCCCCCCTCTCTCTCTGCCTACTTGTGATCTCTCTCCTCTCTTTCAAATAAATAAATAAAATCTTAAAAAAAAAAAAAAAAAAAAAAAAAAGAAACCTCAGAATAATTTGGCCAAGTTCTGTACAAACCAGCCGTTTCCTAGCAGTGCCACACAAATCACTTGCAATGTTAGCCAACTGTAATTATGGGTCCTGGATGGTAATATGAACATACAGTAATGTGAATATAATGTGAATGCACAGTGTTTTAGTTTGCTAGGGCTGTCATGACAAAGTACTACAGACCTGGTGGGTTAAACAACAAAAACTTATTTTCTTATAGCTCTGGAGGTTAGAAGTCCGAGATCAAGGTGTCAGTAGGGTTGGTGTCTTCTGGGGCCTCTCCTTTTGTCTTGCAGATGTCTACATTCTCTCTGTATCTTCATCTTTGTCTGTCTGTGTCCTAATTTCCTCTTGTTGTAAGGACACCAGGCAGATTGGATTAGGGCCCATGCCAATGACCTTATTTTAACTTTACCTCTCTAAAAACCCTATCTCCAAATACAGCCACATTATGAGGTACTAGGGTTTAGGACTTCAACATAGAAATTTTGGAGGGACACAATTCAGTCATAACACTGGAGTAGTTTCCTAATCTTGGTCAGGTGCATTGACTTGCAACCAACATATTATATGTAATAGCTCACATTCTCAAGTCCATGTTACAAATGGAAATAGTTTAGCAGGTCTTTCTGAGGTGATCGTGGGTGTGAAATATAAGAAAGAAATGGAAGCATATGATAATACCTATAACTTCTTTGTAGAAGGGATATTAACATTTTAGCGGAATTTTGTAGCTTGATATATTTTAATAAGCCTACATGTTTGCAGAAGTATTGTAAAAGCTGGTTTTAAAATACCAGTGTTACTAAAGCACCCCTTTGCCCCTTTCTCCTTTGTTCAGTAATACTGGAACTTATGCTAATGTAGGAGGATATTAGAAATTAATGGCCCTCGTAGTCAAAGTGAATAGATTTGAACTCATCCTATTTACCACCAAATCTGTTCCTTCTTTAGTATGACCTGTGTCTTTTAATGATAATACCAGTTAACTGTCACCCAGAGTGTGCCATCTTTGACATTCTTCTTTTCTTTCTTATTCTAATATAACATTTGGAGCCAAACAGATCTGCATTCAAAATCTAGGTTTGCCATTTACTCTGTGACCTTGACATCTTATTTATCCTCTTGCTTTACTTCAGTTTTCACATCTGCAAAATATGGGACAGTAAGAGTCCTCATCTCATGGAATTATTGATAGAGTCAATGATAATATGGATGTACAGTAAATATTACTAATCATTGCTATTATTGCCAAGTACCTCTGATTCTATCTCTAAATTTTCTCTAATAGTTGCACATTTCTCTGCATTCATACTATTCCTGTCCTGATTTAGGACTGGTCTTCTTGCTGCCCTGGGCTCTTGGAAATCTAATGCAATCTACTCTTTTCACCCATTTTTATTCCTTATCTTACCCTGTTCCCTTTATAAACCTTCGATGACTTTAAATTATCCAGAAAATGAGGTTGAATTGTCTTGAGCTGGCTTTTTAGGTCTTTAAAGTTTTATTTCATTTTTTATTTTTTTAAAAATTAATTATTTATTTGAGAGAGAGAATGAGAGAGAGAACATGAGAAGGGGGAGGGTCAGAGGGAGAAGCAGACTCCCTACTGGAGGAGGGAGCCTGATGCGAGACTGGATCCTGGAACTCCAGGATCATGACCTAAGCTGAAGGCAGTCGCTTAACCTGAGCCACCCAGGCACCCTAGGCCTTTAAAGTTTTAGATGAATGTCCTTTTTCAATTCTCTTTGGTCTCAGCCTGCCCTTAACCTGTTGTGTTGTCTTGAATCAGTCACTAGACTTGGCAGGGAAGATGCCTACTCCCAATTTTGAGGATTATTTAGTTTAATTTCTAGAAGTTCTGGTTTTGGGAGCTCCGTTAACCAGCAGAGTGACTTTGGGAAAATCAATGAACTTTCCTGTGCTTAATTTTGCTAATCTGTTCTCAGACTTCAGTGTGCATAAAGAATTACCCAGTGAATTTGTGAAACATGGAGAGTTCTAGCCCTTATCTCAGAGATTCTAATAATTTTTAAAATTTTTTAAAGTTAAGGTATAACATATAGTAATTGTACAAAGTACACTAATAGGTACACATCTTGACTTTTTATGTGCATACTCTTGTATGAACACCATCCAAGTCAAGATATACAATATTTCCAAGCACCCTAAGCATCTTCTTCCCATAACTTCCCAGTCTATGTCTCTTCTAGAGACAGCCGCTATTCTTACTTCTATCATGACTCCATTTTAACAATCTACATTAGGTGATTTTTGGTGTTCCTTTTAGATGCTGGTTTTATCTCATTCTAAATCTCTAATTCAGATGGAGAAGTAATTTGAGTACCTTCACATTGGTATCCCCAATTTAGGTATTTAGAAACGTTTCTGCAACCCCTGCCCTCACCTCTGTAGGAAACAAATGAACTTCCTGTCCTTTGATTCTCCATCTCCCCAAATCTTCGTATTCTTTCTTATTCTTCAGCTTTCTAGTGGTTCCTTCCTAAGCTAGGCTAGAAATACAGAATATTAAAGCTAGAGGTCAGGTGCTCCAAACCCCATCTCTTAAAGCAATTCCTTCTGCAACATCCCTGGCAAATGGTTTTTTACTTCTGCCTGAAAGCTTCTAGTGCCTGAGACATGATTATATCACATTATTGGTTATTTTTCTTTGTTAGAAAGGGCATTTGTATGTTGTACTTGACATACTGGATCATAGTTACACCCTTCAGAATAATGAAGATTATTTGCTTTTCTTTTCCTATGGGAGCCTTTCAAGTTTCTAAGGCAGTTGCCATATACACCCTGGGATTTTTCTTTGATAGTTGGAATCAGGACTCCCAACACCTTACTGGATCCTGCCATGGCTTTCAAAACCCATGAGGCTGAAGGCTACTATGCAGTTAAAAAGCACAGTAACCTACCAGGAGAGAAATTACACTTTATGCCGTAACACAACGGTTGAAGCAATAATGTATAGGTTCTACCCTACCTGGACACACAGAAGAACACATATCTCTTCCCTTACTTCAGGACCAGCTTTGTGGACATGCGACCTATGCAGTATCCCTGATCTCATGCCTAGATGGTCCCCATGCTTGGTTTGGTGGTCTGCTATTATTATCTTAACATTCTTAACATATTTTAGACAAAGGCTCAGCATTTATTTTTGCAATGGGTCTCATACATTAAACGGCCAGTTCTGCCTTTCTGGTTGTATTGCATTTGCTAATGTCCTACATATTTTGATTTTTCTTCTTTAATAATGCTTTCTATAAGTGCCATTAAGAGTGTATTATATTTTATGGTCTTTTTTACTTATTTCAAAAAGCTTTCCTTAGAGCAATGAAGATAGGTTCAATATTATAATCACACTCATGTTATAGATGAACAACCTAGGGCTTAAAGAAATTAAGTGAATTGCCAAGTTTTTATAGCTTATTAGTAAGAAAGCTAGGACAGAACTAGGTCTCCTGACTTGAGTATCCTTTGGATAGGCTGTCTTGCCCTTCTCCTGGAATAGCGCTATATTCCAAATTTGCAGGGTTCTAATCTTACTAATTTTCCAGGTTCCTATAGTTCCCTTTTTAGTTCACTCTCTCAGCTTCATGCTTCCACTTGACACTGTGTATTGTTGCCTCATATTTAGTCTAGAGTTCCATTTGCTACTCAGGTCATTTACCCATAATTGCCTAGTCCTTTCTTATCTAATAATTGAAACTTATTTTTCTACCCTAAGTGATTTACCCTGAGAGCTTGCATTTTTTGAAAAAGTAATCTCAGGTTAATTTTGAGAGAATTCCAATGCAATCTTATTTTTTCCTCCCTCGATTATAATTCTGATCTATAGCTAATCTCCAGATCGTTAAGGATGTTTCGGTAATTGGAAAGAAATCGCCATTTTTTTTTTTTCCATTAAGTGCTCATCTAACTTGTGAAGGGAAGGTTAACTTAAGCTGCTGAGACTTGCCTTATTTGACCAAAAAGAAATCCAAAGCAATTCTATGAAAATGTAGCTTCATTTGCAATTATATTAGTTAGGGGAAAGGAAATGGAGAGTATAATGTAACAAGGTTATAATGACTATCTTAATATGGGAAGGTTGATAGCGGCATGAAGCCTCAACATTGTTGTTACCTTTGCATCTTCCACAGACTGGTCTCTTAGCATTGTGGGCTGTCTAGCCCCAGTAAAACTGTGCAGTTGGTGACTCTGTCTTCTGGTGACCACTCTGACTCAGGCTCTGCTTCCTGGAGAGCCCAAACTAAAATACACATTTTCATATGTATTGCTTACCACTGGAGGTAGTCTACCGGCATTATTAACTAATTTCTGGAGGATAAAAATAAAAGAACTTGAGATTATTTAATTGTCCTTACATCTGTAATATTGCCAGCTATGGAAGACTACCACTTTAAGCAAGTAGCACCGTCCTAGAAATAAACTGAACCAGTAAGTTCTATCCCAGTCAATGAAACCACCACCCTCTCTACTGAAGAGTTAGAAACCTGGGCATTCCCCTTGTTCACTCCTTTTCCTTTACCCCCACATCCAATTAAACAACAAAGCCCTGTGGCTTCTGTCTCCAAATATACCTCAAAGGACTTCTGCTCCCCATTCACACCTACACCTACACAATACTCACTATACTCATATGCCATACACTACACCTACCCGCTAAAGCTCATCAGTGCTGCTTCTCATCTGGTCTCTGCAATAAACTCTTAAAACTGGTCTCCGCTGGTACCTTTATAAGCCATGCTCCCCATAGCAATGAGATTGGATTTTTGATAATGCAAATCAGATTCTATCATTCCTCTGATTACAACTCCACCCTAATTCTGCATCCCTTTATTCTATTCTTCTTTTAAAAATAGCACTAAATACTATCTATATACTTTCCCATCTTATTTATGTTGTTCTTTCTTTCAACCTCCAACCTAGTAAGAAAAAAGGAGCTTCCTGTTTTGGCCATCATTTATCTCCCTACCCTTAGCAGTGCTAGCATCCAGTAAGTTGCTCACAAATTACTCACTGAATAAATAAGTGAACCTTCAAGCCAGGGCTGAAATACAGTCCATCTCCTTTTATTTTAGACCATTCCCCCCAGTACCCCAGTGCTAACTCTAAGCCTTGGCAAACTCTGGCTCCCCTACTGTTGGCCTTCAGGACTTGCACCTCCTCTGCTTATCCCTTTCGCTTAGCTATAGCAAGAGACCTCATTTTGATTAGGGTCTGGCTTCCCATCTTTCCCCTATGCCTCTTCTGCAATATATCTTCAGCTCTACAATTATCCCTCCTATCTAATTTCAGCCTCTGACTAGTCATGCCTTCCTGTCTTTCCTTTTCCTGTTTCCAAAGTTGACTAGGTTGCTATTCCCAGCTTCCCTTGCTCCTACTCCCTCCCTGAGCCAATACTTGCAAATCATCATCTACCCTTTAAACTCTATAGGGTTCAGCGGATCCCAGGTGGAAAATGCTTGGAGCTACTAAGCCAGATGAGTGTCTCTGTCTGATCACATAACATATTCAGGATAAATGTTTCCTCCAAGCTGAGATTTGCAAGTCCTCACTGCTTAAAAATAAGCACTTGTTTTATAAAAATAGTTTGCATATTTGTGCTCGCTGAGTCCACCTATGAATCTATGATGAGAATACCACTGCTTGGCCCCGGAGAAAAATTGAGCTGTAGTTGAATTATTCCCAACTGTTCTCTGATCTTAAAACTTAGCAGTTCACTTAGAAGTCAAAAAAGATTGCAATAAGCAGCTGGCAAAACAATCCTAATGGCAGAGATGGGATGTTGAGCACAACTTTGGCTGGCATTTTCAGGATTTTTAAATGCTTGGCTGCAACTGTCACTTCCATAAGGATTTCATGAAGATTAATAATGTAAGAAAAAGGCCATATTTTAAGTAACTGAACACAGTAACTTAGGACTTTTTCTGGCAAAATAGAGAAGAAATCTGTCTCCTGGTATGTCCATCCCTATTTTCATTTTGTTTTTCTTCTTTAAAAATCTGCATTCTGTTATTTGTCAAGTATATCTTGATAAATTTGATTTCTATTACCATTAGATCATGGTGATAATAACATATAAACATGCATACATGCAGATATATGTACATATATGTTTGTACATAAGTATATTATTTTGTAGGGTTATTTTGACAATAACAATGTGAATAATGAACTGGACTAGTAAATATACTATAGGAGGTACTCAATAAATATCAGCTGCTGTTATTATTATATTATTATTATTATTTCTATAAATAATTAATACAGGAAAATCAATTTTCAGCATGACAGTGTAGGGAGCTCCACTGTCCTGCTCCCCAGTGAAACTGGTAAAAACTATAAAAAGCCAACTATTTAAAAGCCTCTGTAAAATGGTCCTAAGAGCAGAAAGCAAATAAGCATCAATTCAAAAGAATCTGTGAAAAGTCAGTAAGAGAGGTAATAGTCTGTAGTCTTTGAATCAACAAATCCCTCCCAGCTCAGAAAGGCAAATAATACTCCATTCTGGATTACTACAACCAAGAACACAGGGCTCCCACTCCCCTAGCACACAGAAAGAGCACTTTTTAAAAATAATTAATTAATTTATTTATTCGACAGAGAGAAAGAGAGAGATCACCAGCTGGCAGAAAGGCAGTCAGAGAGAGGGGGGAAGCAGGCTCCTTGCCGAGCAGAGAGCCCGATGTGGGGCTCGATCCCACAACCTGAGATCATGACCTGAGCTGAAGTCAGAGGCTTAACCCACTGAGCTACCCAGGTGCCCCCGAAAGACCACTTTCTTCTTGGATCTCAGCATTTCTTAGCCTGCCCAAGCTGAGGCTAATTTCCAGGTGAACGTGATTAAAACGTGAGGGTGCCCTTCTGAGTATAAATCCTAAGCTGATTCAGAACAGCCAAGATGTATACAGTAAACCTTAGAGCAATCCCTATAAAAATAACTAAAAAAATACAGTGAAAAAAAATAAAGAAAATAACAATGTTATATTAGAAAATACTCACTTAGTGTAAACAAAAGCAATAGAGGAGAAATAGGATCAAAAAAGATGTGACATACAGAATAGAAAAGGTAAAATTGCAGACAAATCAAATTACAGTTGATTCTTATTCTTTGTGATAGTTATGGCTTATAAGATGAACATTAACTCTATTGCTAGCTCTAAAAAGAAAACCTGCTGCCATGAACAACAAGTATCCGAGGGAGAGAAAGTATGTGAAGAGAGTAAGGCTGGATGGTCTATGTTCTTGCTGCTAAAGGTGTGGTCTGCAGAGCAGCACAGCAGCACCTGGGAGTGGGTTAAAAATGCAGAACCCCAGGTCCCCACTCCGGGATAACTGAGTCAGGATCTGCCTTTGAACAAGGTCCCCAGGGAATTCCTGTGCACATTCAAGAAAGCATTAGATGATGTACAGCTAAGTTAGCTCATGCTTCAGGAAGTCTGTGGGGAAGCGGAGAGGATCCTAAGATCCCCTAAGAAGGACTAAATGTTATATGGCTCTGACCCCATAGAGTTTCAGTCCCCAGGTGGGTTTTTTCTGGAGGATTCACATGGCCAGAGATCAGTGATTGGGTAGAAAGATTTTGCTGAGATCATATTCTAACAATAAAATCTTGTTTCATGTTATCTGAACATATTTAATTCAGTATTTAGTGTTATTTACCTTTTTGGTTTTTGGCCCTAAATCTCTCATTTTTATAGTACTAGGAGATGGAAGCCTGAACTTTGTACCCTAAAGACTAAGCTGTTTGCCAGCTCTTTCTCCTCTACCTTGTGCTTCTGTGTGGAATACTAATGTTTCCTTTTCCTAACATGCGTGGCTGTAGCAAACATCAATGTAATAATGTTCATGAAAATTTTCTGAAAACTGTAACTGTTGCTAATTATTTTTAAAACCAAAGACTATTTCCCTTTTTTCCATCCTCATGATTGGAGATGAGTTGACCTTCATGGCTGTCCCTTCCTAAAGAGCTCTTGCCACATACGCGTCTATGTGCATTACGTGTATACGTTCACGTGAGCAAAGACAGACCCTCTAGCTCACAGTGGTATTATCGGTTAGTAGTAGCAGCATGCTAGCATTTATTCCCACTTCCTCGATCTTCACATTAAGCACTCCCATTCTACCACGTGCTTGATAATGTTTCCCAAACACTACTGTTTGCAGTTATAATCCTTTGCATTTTACTCTTGCTTCCAGATCCCTGTGTCTCTGCTTCAATCTGGAACGCACACTGGGGACTATTTCATCGGGGGCGCCTCCCTGTTCAAGCCTTTGGATGATTTCTTTTTCACACCGCACGGAGCTAATTTTGTCATTAACATTTCAGGAAACACACAGTGGCATTTTAAATGAAATACAAATGAGAAAACTCTGCTGTTCTTAGTTACTCTTTTCTCCCAAATTTGAAAAGAAATCACTGTCAAATTACCCAAATCCTATTTATCCTTTTTAAACAGCATCGGTTGTTGTCATTATTCTCTCTTTCTAGCCCCTTAGATAGAAATTATGCCTCTTTTGGAGCAACAGTGGGGAGAAAACTGAAGTATGATATATTCAGAGAAAAA
Source organism: Potos flavus (assembly GCA_028534135.1). NCBI lineage: Eukaryota > Metazoa > Chordata > Mammalia > Carnivora > Procyonidae > Potos > Potos flavus. The sequence goes on from CM052885.1 coordinate 35,383,406, forward strand.
AAAAATTCCATGAGGCACAAAGAGAGCTACTTCCCTAGCACTTGGCACATACTTCTGCTTTGTCGGCTCTTGTAGATGTGAACGTGTTAATCCATGCTGCACCGACACCATTTCTGGGTCATAGTAATCAATCAATCAATCAATCAATATAAGTTGATTCATCAACTGATTGATGAAGAAACCCTTCATTTAACTGGAATTATAGATGAAGACTATGCTCTTAATTTTTAAAAGCTAACATTTTATTGATTTTTTACAGTGTGCCAAGCACTCTGGTAAGTACATGAAATGCATTATCTCACTCAATTCTTTCCCCACTCAACAGTTCCATGAGGTGGTGACCATTTCTATAGCTAATTGACCAGAAATGATGCACACTGGAATATGTTAGGAAGTAGTTAAGTTTCCACATTGAGTATTAAATCCATTAAGTATTAATTAATTTAGTCTTAATTAATGCAATACATGGGAACATATGTTTTATTTCAGCAGGCAAACCTTCACAGCATAAAATTAACCAGCAATTATTAAGCATTTATACCGTGCCAGGCACTATGATGTGATTTACATAATTATTTCATTTACTTTTAATAATTATCTTATGTGGGAGATATATTATTAATACCCTTCTTGCGTGGAAGAGAAAGATGAAGCTAGAAATGTTGAGGTGACAAACTTAAGAACAGAAAAATAATAATGGAGCGGGGCTTTGCAATCAGGACTGAATGTTTAGCCCACGTGGCAAGACACTTCAAGACCACTGCATAGCTCCCCAGTGACTCAACCACACTGGCAAAAGTCACCCTCTCCTTGCCAGCAATCGCCTTCGAACTCACTTTCTTTTCTGGTTGAGGAAGGAGCCAGGGAGTTGTCACCAGATCTGTGGCCTCTGGGCTTATAGAACAGTGAAGCAAATGTCTTGTAGGGAGAATTATTTTAAACATAGCTTTGTATCTTGTTTTATTTTTCACTTAGCATTATAATGTAAATGTTATTAATGTTATTAAAGACTCTTAATAGGTATAATTTTCAATAGTTGCTTGATTTTTAAAATCAGGTGATTGTACTATAATTTAATTATCCATTTCTTTATTGACTATTATTTCCTTTTTCTGTCATTTTACATAATGCTGTAATAAGCATCTCTTTACACAGAGCTCCCCCACACCCTGATTTATGCATAATGCAAAAAAAGGTGCCTAGAAGTGAATTTGGGGGTTTGGATATTTTAAGTCTCTTGATGTGCATTGTGAAATTGCCTTCTAAAAGTCCTGTTCCAATTTATACTACCCCCAGCAGGCTCACTGTACCCTCATATTAGGTATAGAATTAAAATAAGAGAAACCTTTGCTAATTTTATGGGTGAAAAACTCCATCACATTATTATAATTTCTGTTTGATTAATTATAAAGTGAAGTATTTTTCTAATATATACCAGCCACTGAGTATCCTTGACAAATTTTAGTTTCTATTTTTTGCTGCAGTGAGATTTTACTTCTTTGTTTGTATTCCTTATCAAGGAATTCAAACTTTTGCTATGCTTATTGTAAATATTTTCCAGTTGTTGCCTCTGCCTGGAGCAGAAACAGAAGGAAATATGTTGCTGAAAGCAAGGGAGCAGAGGAGCCCTTCAATAAAGAAGGAGTGAGCAGTTTGCAATGCTACAAAGAGACCTAGCAAGGTAAGATCTGGGTTCTATCTGATGTGGGAAACAAAGGCAGAAGAGAAATTATTAAATTTTCTTACTACTTACGGCTCATTGACAAGTCCTTGAAATAGGCATGACATTCCTCTGGGAACTCAACTGCCTCAACATTAATACTTTGCTAAGGGCAAAAGGCAACCTTAGCCCAACCCCCAGGATCCTGTAAGTCTACTTAAACATATAAAAATTCCTTTAGAAATTTCCTTTATCTCTAAACCCCCCCAAGATACATGTTAGCAATCATCCCCTAAGCATATGGCCCACCGACATACATCTGAAGGCTCTCATAACTAAGGTTTTATTAGATGGTAATAAATGACCTTTTCCCAACGATAGCTGGCTCCCTCAGGGTCCTTGGAAACCTTGCGTCCAAAATTCCTTAGAGACTTACGCTATCCCTAACCCCCTCCCAACTTGAAAGTATATAATGGGCCACTCTTCATGACCCCAGCACAGCTCTTTCTGCCCGCAAGTCCTGTCCCCATGCTTTAATAAAACCACCTTTTTTGTACCAAAGATGTCTCCAGAATTCTTTCTTGACTGTTAGCTTTGAACACTAATGTCTTTCCTACATCAGCATCCACTTTTTTCTCCACACACTGTAATGAATGGTAATAAAGATTATATATTGCTTTAGACCAGGTGGGCAATAATTTACTATTGTTCATTAAAAGGAAAGTGGAATATCACACAAAAAAAACTAATCTCCCTGGTAGTGGTTAACAAATAAATGAGAGTGTCACATATTCAATAGCACGATGGCAAGAACTTCAGTCCCTGCCTACCTCCATCATCTTACAGAATAGGAAATTGAGGTTTCTGAGAGACAAGTAGTGACTCTGGTCCAAATAATATAGACTAAAACCAGGTTTTGGTTTTGAACCAGGTTCAAGTCTCTGCAAATATACCGTGCCCTCTCTCTTGCTCAAAACAGTTCGAATGGAAATATTTTCTGATTAAAATAAAATAATAATAGTAACAATAAAAATGTTGAAGCTGGTACATTAGAATTCTTAAGAGAAACAGAACTAACAGAATATGCGTGTGTATATATTTCTGTGTGTGTGTGATTTATTTTAAGGAATCGTCTTACACAATCATGGAGGCTTGGTAGATACACAATTTGTAGATTAGGCAGCCTGCGAAGAGTTGCAGTTTGAGTCCAGAAACCGTCTGCGGGCAGAATTCCTTCTTGCTCTGGGGAGGTCAATCTTTGTTCTACTAAGGACTTCAACTGGTTGTATGAAGCAGAGCCTCACATTACTGAGGGTAATCTGCTTGATTCAAAGTCCACCAATTTAAATGTTAATCAAAACTCCAAAAACCTTCACGGAAATATCCATAATAGAAAAAGCTAGGTGCCAGCAGAAAGTTAACCACCACACCTGGTAAGAAGGTTAATCAGAATGCAACTGATTTTAAGATTTTTGATAGTTGAGGTTTTATTTTCAATGGCATTTATCTCATTGAGACATATAACAGCTTTCTCTCTCATTCCCACTCCACTTAAAAAAAATTTTTTTGGTTTAAGCCACTATCATTGTTCTGTACTTTCTGATCTTGCCTGTGACCAAGCTAGGAGGTGTAGATTATGTGGAAGGAGGGGGATGCTTTTCGCACTGAATTCTTAGGAACTTAGTTTCTGTAGAAATGTAATGATGTTGCCGTTCTCTGTTCCCCTGGGGCTTTTGTACCTTTTCATTTTGAGTTCAGCAGCCACAATGAAGTTAAGATGATGGATGTGAAATGGAAATTTTCTGGTTCAGATACAATTATACCCCTTTCAGTGGCTTACTTTTTAATTTTAGTAAATATTCATTTAGCAGCCTCAGGTAGTAGAACTAATGATTACAATTTTGCCTCAAAGAAGGAGACAAATACTGTAATTATATGAAGTACAAATCAAATCACCTAATTAAATAGAGAAAGAAAATCTGCAATAATTGCTGGGTATAGGCCAGCTAATAATGCACAGAAAAAGGACCCATAATTTTAAGAAATATACCAATGTCTGATTTATCAAAATCAAATGTAATAAACAAGTGCATTTTAACTTAAAATAATACAAGCTTCATGTATAATAAATCAACTCAAATGACTCCTTAGGTGTCAGATTGTCGACTTTCCTGTCTATATTTCTTCAGAGAATTAAAAAAATATGTAAATTATGTGTTCTGGGTGCAAAGAACATTAATACTTAATTGTGAAAATTTAAATACTTCTTTGTTATATCCAAACTCCAGGAAGCCTCTGTGATTACTGCCAGCCCATGAGAGCTACATCATGTCCAAATGCTCGGCTCTAGACATTTGGTTTCTTCCATTTTCTTTGGCACCGTGGTTGACTTAAATGGTTTGCCCTGAATGCTCAAGTTATTTTCCATAAGGGCTGACTCTGTCCTGCCCAAGAAGACTCCACAGCTATCAGAAATAGATACTGCGCATTCCATCTTTACTGTCTCTTTCCATTACACCACCAATTACTTAAAGTAGTAGTCAATCAATATCTGTGTGTGTGTGTGTGTGTGTGTGTTCATGTAAGTATCATATTCTGCCCCTTTCCAGAAAAGATTAAAGGGTTCATACCAGAATATTGTTGGAAGCATTTCAGAGCCTGCTTCATGGCATTATATAATGCACTAACCAGAATGGATTTTACCACATCTCTATATTTAGTAACAAAATCTTTTTTTTTTTTTTAAGATTTTATTTATTTATTTATTTATTTATTTATTTATTTATTTGACAGAGAGAGAGAGAGAGTGAGTACAGGCAGGAGAAGTGGGGAAGTGGCAGGCAGAGGGAGAAGAAGACTCCCCACTGAGCAGGGGGATATAGGGTTCCATTCCAGGACCCTGAGATCATGACCTGAGCTGAAGGCAGATGCTTAACCAACTGAGCCACCCAGGCACCCTAGTTACAAAATCTTGATGAAGATATGACAACTATCAAGATCCCTTAGTCAACTAAAGCTCTGTATTAATAATTCAGATTACATTCCAGACTTCCCTATGCCTTTTCATCTTTATCTCCTTAAACTGTTAAAGAGAATTTCCATTCAGAATTTTTACCTTTTCACACTCCCCACAGCAAGGGAGTTCAGGATTTCCATTTCCATTATTCTGAAGGTGGATATTCAGAAGATGGTCAAATCCAAGCAAAATGTTCCCTAATTTCTTTACTTTCCACCTCAGAATCTTCCTGTATCTACATTCTTCATTGTTTTGGCTTGATCCTATTGTTTCCAACTTTTCCCCAGCTCTTGCTCTTCAATGAGATCTTCTATCATTAGTTCATCCTTCTTCATCCATAAACTTACTTAAGTCACTCCCATCCTAAATCAGTTCTAAAGCATCACGTATCACTTCCTTCTTTTTCTATAATGGCTGGAAGTCTCCTACTACTTATGTTTCCTTTACTCTCTTAGCTACCCTCCATTTCAGTGTACATCTCATAATTTTTTCTCAAATTGTCCTTGCAACACTTTCCAGCACCTTCTAAATGAATCAAACTAATAACCAAATCAAGTGACTATTTTTCAGTCCCTAGCCTCCTTGAGTTCTCTGTGTCATTACAGGCTATTTTGAATGTCCCTGCTTAAAATTTATTCTTTTCTTGGTTTTCCTAAAACAATCTCCTGGAAGGCTTCTTACTCTCTCTACCATCACCTGCTTCCTTCACTAGCTCTTCATTCAATTTTGTAGCCCAGTGGGAAGAGCACAAGTTTTACAGGTTTTACTAGGATTGAACCTCAATCCTAGTTTCTTTGTAACTTATTTCTTCTCCTGTTAGATTGCTTACTCTCCATGGTTCTCAGCTTTTACAGTTGTAAAATGGGGGAGGGGTAGTCCACACAACTAGACTACCACCACACAGTTGTAACTATGCTCTACAGAGTCTTAAGAATCCCTTTCTTGGGGTCCTGGGTGGCTCAGTCAGTTGAGTGCCCAACTCTTGAATTCAGCTCAGGTCATGACCTAAGGGTTCTGAGATTCAGCCCTGGATCAGGCTCTGTATTTGCTGCAGAGTCTGCTTGTCCCTCTCCATCTGCTCCTCCCCCTGCTTGTACGCTCTCTCTCTCAAATAAATAAAATCTACAAGGAGGAGGAGAGAGGAAGAGGAATCTCTTTCTTATTTCTCAGCCACCACATGATTCCCATCTTCATTTCAACAACAACACACTCTAATCTGGCTTACGTATTAGGCACCCACGATAGATTTCCATTTCTAGGGAAAGATGAGTCTGGAAATGTAAGTACTTTGGACAAGTGAGTCCAGTGACTGTTCGCCTACAAAAGTTGATTGAGGCTATTTCCTAAGATAAAGTTTGATGAGGGAAAATATGCCATGAAATGGGATAAAAGGGATGCTGGGCATGCCATCTATTGGGGTGGTATTCTATATGGTAGCTCAGGGTGGTGCAGGGGTGGGAAGTGGAGGTGGCATCTGAACCAGTAAAACACTTTCCTATCCAAGTCCTAGCATTCATGTCTAAGATGATATTTCGTTCTAAATGTAAAAATTCAGCATTTACTTTCTGGAGTTGATGTGAGAATTATGTAAGATAATATTTTTAAAGCATTTAGCACAGCACTTGGCACACAGCCGGCAATTAATACATTTATTTGTTTTAAGTACTTTCTCTGAGACATTAAGCGAGGAAATGCCAACATGCACTTTCCATAGAGTGGCTCAACCACATGCTGCTCAAATATATTAATAGTCTGATTTCTGCTACTCATTTTGCAAAACCGAGACTAGAAAAATGGTTTTATAACCAGGAAGGGGCACCGGGAGAGGCATTTAAAATTATCTAGCTATGAGGATTACTCTCTTATGTTTCAAAGAGTGAAAAGGGAAAAAAAAAAAAAAAAAGGCACTGTGGTTCCATTAGAGTTCCACCTTTAGAAAGTTGGAAGGGTCAGAGGTTCTCTGAAAGCAGGGCACCTGAACTTTGGAAGCCCATCTACAAAGTTTCTATTGCAAAAGCCACAAAGATTGCATTTCCCCCACTCTAGAGGGACACTTCCTTCCTGCAGTAAAATTCTTTGTTTTATATCACATCATGCTGGGCTGGGAAAATAATACTTGTGATTGCTCCTATACTTATTTTCCTGCAAATTGCTGCCAGGACACCCTAGTTCTGTGCAGTGAATCATTATTTTGTCCATCACAAATATCAGCAGCACCTAGCTGATTCCATTTAAAATCAAAAGAATGAAAACACACACACACACACACACACACACACACACACACACACAGGAACAAAGCCCAAATCTCAAACCAAGCATTAAATGTCCCTGAAATTCCTGCAGCAGGCTTGGTGTTCTTTTTATGTAGGGAAAGGGAGTTACAGTCTGCAATGCAGTATTGGCTGTTTTCCTGATTTGCTTAGGTTAGTTGTAAAGGAATTTCTGCTCTTGCTGTGCATATAAGTGTGAATGAGAAAGAAAAGGAGAACAGCTGTGCCCATTAGCACTTTCCTCAGGTACTGACTCTTCAAGAAGTCAGGCACTAAGCTTAAAACCAGTGCCCTAGTCACAAAAGATGCTAAGTACATTACTTCTTCCTTTGCTAAATTCTATGAGGATAACTATAGTATGGAACATGTCACAATTTTAAAGTCTCTTATAGTTTATTAAGCACTTTCACATATAATACACTACCTGGTCCTCATACTCATCCTGTAAGATAAACGGGGCAGGATTATGCATTTTCAGATAAACACACACAATGACTCAGGAAAGTGTTTTGCTCACAATCACAAAGCTAGGAAAAAACAGAGCTGGAACTTAAAATCAAGAGTCCTATTTTTGAATCTGGAATTTTGCTCACTAAAGCTCTCATTTCTTCTACAAGAGTGTCTGCAAACAAACAGGCTTCTGCCAAATGGTGATGTGATGCCAAACCCACTCTAGGCATTTTCCTTTCTTTCCCTTCTCAACATCCAAGACCCTCATGCTGACTCTCTCTCCCCCTCCAACACACTTGCCCTTGTGTCCTAGTTCCTGGGGTGGGGGATGAGTCCTTGCTCAGCTCTGCACTTCTCATGAGTGAGGGGCTGGACAAATGATTGATAGTGGCTGTTATGGGCAAGTGTGTGTCCTCAAATTCATATGTTGAACTCCTAACACCTGATGTGATGGTATTTTTTGGAGATGGGGGCTTCAGGAGATAATTAGGTTTGGATGAGGTCATAAGAGTAGGGTACTTATAATGAGATTAGTGCCCTTATAAGCAGAGACACGAGAAATTTCCTGCTTTCTCTCTCTCTCTCTCCCATGTGGGGACACAGTGAGAACGCAGCCATCTGCAAACCTGGAAGAGAGCTCTTACCAGAACCAGACCATGCTGGCCACCTGATCTCAGGCTCTCAGACTCCTGAAGTGTGAAAAGTAAATTCCTATGGTTTAAGTCACCCAGTCTGTGGTATTTTGTTTGGTAGCCCCTGCTAATACGTGGTTTCATGCATTTCCTATCCTGGTGTGTGCATTTCTTTTGTAATAGAAACTTGCAGATACACAGGCTTTAACCTAGAGCAATGGGCATTGGAGGCAGCACGGAAGAGCGCACTACTGAAGTGTAAGGCTGGTCTGATCTTATTGGGGGTTTTCTCTTGGCTCATGTAAGTCAGCACTCCAAGGGAAGTGTGCTCTCAGCTGCTGCCTTTCTACTGCCCTCTCCCTTCCTCATCACAACAACAGCTCCCAAAGAATTGAAGATTGGCTCATAGGTAACTAGAAGCTGGTCAAGGAATGTTAGTCGTGGTTCAGCCACTTTTTTTTTTTAGCCTTGTGAATATGGGGAGCTATTTTTCCCCTGGACTTCCATTTTCTCACTGGTAAAAATAAGAAGATTAAACTAAATCATTTTGTAAGCTTTTATCTCTTTTGACAGTGGATTCCTATTTTTGGATGTAAAATAATATAGGTTGTCAACACAAAAAACAGATAAACATTGTGCCCTTTCCCTTTTTTACCAGAGTGACCTGCTAAGGGAGAGGGAAGTAGCTATAAAGAAAAAAAGGGGAGATATGGAAATGAGAGAGATTTTCATATATTTTTTTGTGGGCATACATTTAGCTAACATTTATTAGGCTTCTTTTGGATAGTACGGTTGAGGTAGCAAAGATATTGCAAAAACCTGTTCACGGCCCCTGGGTCTAGGAGACAAGACATACGGATCAATAACTGAAACATGAGGTAGAAATGACATGTGCACAGCTAACTTGCTGAGACAGTCTAGCAGTGAGAGATGAGAGACAGAGTGGGGGGCTGGTAGTAAAGGTAGTGGTAGGTCTGAACCCTAAATAATTAAAATGCATACAATTCTCTGTTTATGGTCATTTCCAAATAATGACTTATATCTTAAAAGAGGTAAGTGAAGGTGGCACTGTGTTTAATTCCAATGAGATTGCTTGTATGTCCAAAGACATCCCAGTCCAACTGCAGCGTCTCTCCTGGTTCTTACTCAAACAGATTCTCAGAAGGACTTTCTCCTTAGTTATCGGGGTTAGCCATCTCTACTGATCAAAATTTATCAAGTGGCAGCTAATCACTCAAACAGAGACCTCCTTTATTTCATTATGCCCTAAGAACATTCTCTCTTCATGGACCTAGACCTGTAAGTAGAATTTTATAGCACCAGAGCCTGATAGTATTTTAATTAACTCAGCTAAGCCTTCCTATTATGCTCAGGAGCAGAAGTTTGTAGGTTAATTTAGTTTTCTTAATTACAATGATAAGGCCAGATAAAAATTCTGACACAGTATAAGTTAGTAGCCCACATGCTTAATTACCCAGGGTTGCTGCCATATTTGGTATTCTCTGTTTACTGAACTCCAGACTCATTAACAACACCTCTAGACACTTATTCTCTATATAAAGTCACTTGCTGATTCCAGATCTGAGTTGAAGTTTAACTCATGAGACAGATGAGTTCAGTCCCAGACTCTAGACTTTTGCTGTGGTCACAAGGCACTCTTTCCATCAGGAAATTTTAGAAACACCTGATTAAAAAGAGAATAATGCCTTCTTTGGAAAAATGCCTATTCAAGTCCTCTGCCCATTTTTTAATCAGACTGAGTTTTGGGGGTTGTGTGTGTGTGTGTGTGTGTGTTGAGTTGTAGAAGTTCTGTATATATTTTGGATATTAACCTCTTCTCAAATATATCATTTGTAAATATCTTCTCCCATTTAGTAGGCTGCCTTTTTGTTTTGTTGTTGGTTTCCTTTGCTGTTGTGAAAGCTTTTTATTTTGATGTGGTCCCAATAGTTTATTTTTGCTTTTGTTTCCCTTGCCTCATGAAAAGATGCACAACATCACTGATCATCAGAGAAATGCAAGTCAAAACCATAAGATATCACCTTATACCTGTCAGAATGGCTAACATGAAAAGGACAAGAAATAACAAGTGTTGGCAAGGATATGGAGAAAAAGGAACACTCATGCCCTGTTGGTGGGAATATAAATTGGTGCAGCCATGTGAAAAATAGTATGGCGGTTCCTCAAAAAATTAAAAATAGAAATACCATATAATCCAATAACTCCACTACTGGGTATTTATCCAAAGAAAATGAAAACACTAATTCAAAAAGGTATATACATCCTTATGTTTATTGCAGCAATAGTTATGTTTATTGTTACAATAGTCAAGATATGGAAGCAACCTAAGTGCCCATTGATAGATGAATGGATAAGGAAGATGTGGTGTACATGCGCACACGTGCATGCACACACACACACACAGGAATTATGCAGGCATAAAAAGGATGAGATTATGCCATTTGCTACAACATGGATAGATCTAGAGAGTATTATGCTAAGTCAAATAAGTCAGACTAAGACAAATAGCCATATGATTTCACTGTTATGTGGAATCTAAAAAAACAAATGAATATAAAAAAACAAACGAAAAGCAGAATCAGACCTGTAAATACAGAGAACAAAGTGGTAGTTGCCAGAGGGAAGAGGGGTGGAAGGATGGGCAAATGGGTGAAGGGGAGTGGGAGGTACAGGCTTCCAGTTATGGAATGAATAAGTCATGGAAATAAAAGACACATCATAGGGAATATAGTCAATGATACTGTAATAGTGTTGTATGGCGGCTGATGGTGGCTATACTTGTGGTAAGCCCAGTATATAATGTATAGGGAAGTTGAATCACTATGTTGTACATCTGAAACTAATGTAACATTGTGTGTCAACTATAGCAAGTAAAGTACTTTTTAAAAAGAGAAAAATGCAACAATTTAAATAGTTATATTTGCTTATTCAGTTGTGTCTCCTTGGGACCTCTCCTGAACTTGAGAGATGGGGTAGGGAAGGACAGATTCTCCACCTCAGCACTACTGACACTGGATCAGACAATTCTTTGCTTTGGAAGACTGTCTTGAACATTGTAGGATGTATAACAGCCTCCCTGTCCTCTACCCACTTCTTGACAGTAGCACTCTTACCCTTCTTGTGGCAACCAAAAATGTCTTCAGACACTGCCTAATGTCACCTGTGGCACAACACTGCCCCAGCCAAGAACCACTGGTTGTAAGGGTTTAATATGTGACCCTATAGTTAGATTGGCTTAAACCCAGTCACCCCCATCTAGGGGCTGAGACCTTGGGCACTTGACTTAAACTCTGAATTTCCATATATATGGAAAGGGATAAGTGCACCCACTGTATAGCACTGTGGTAAGAGTCAAATAAATTAACATGTGAAAAGTTCTTAGAATTGCGCTTGGTGCATAATAAACACTCAATAAATAGAAAGTATTATTCTTATTATTAGTATCCTCCGGATGAATCTACATTTTACAGATTTACTTTTTATAAAGACAAGAATAACTGATCGTAAAAAACATGCCCAGCCAGTTGCCATCCCAAAATCTATAGCTGGTCAATGTCCTAGCCTGGTGAAGGGACTTTCTAGCTTGGAGTCAGAGATACAGGCGCAAATTTTGTTTCTGTTGCTTTGATTTGGCTATGGACACCCTTCCCTTTGCCCCTCAGCATTCTCCTTTAAAGAAGAACATCTCCTATACCACAGGGCTATATTACAAACCATTCAGTACAAGACTGCAAAAACAAAAAACCTCCCACCTGCCCCTGCCTGCTTTCCCACCTTCCTATCCTTGTGTTTCTTCCTTTTCCATGTCCGAATATCAAAAGCTTTATTTTTATTGGTTCTTATTTTTAAAGAAGAGTGATTCTCAATAACCTGAGAGCTTGTTAGAATACTGTAGCTGGATTACCTTTTTTTCTTAAGATTTTATTTATTTTATATTTATTTGGGAGATAGAGAGAGCGTGAGCAGGGTGAGGGGCAGAGAGAGAAGCAGGACCCCACTAAGCAGGGAGCCTGACATGGGACTCGATCCCAGGACCCCAGGATCATGACCTGAGCCGAAGGCAGAGGCTTAACTGACTGAGCCACCCGGGTACCCCCTGGGTCCACTTTCAGAGTTTCTGAACTCCAGTAGGTCTAGAGATGGAATGGAATGCAAGAATTTGCATTTCTAATACATTCCCAGATGATCCTGACTGAGGACCACGCTGAACTAAAGTCATAGTATTTACTGCTATGCTCTAGAACAGTGGTTCTGAATCTTAAGCATGCATTAAACACTCTAGATGGCTTTTGGAGGCACATTGCTGGGACCCATCCCTGAGTTTCTGATTTACTAAGTCCATATATTGAGAACCAATGCTTTGGAAAGGCTCTCAACTTGAGCTGCACAGTAGAATCACCTGGGGAGTTTTAAAAATAAGTTCTAAAGCCCAAGTTCCAACCCAGACCAATTAAATCAGAGTCTCTCTGTAGTTTTTAAGGCTTCTTGGATGATTCCAATATGCAGACAAGGTTGAGATGTCATTCAAAAGCAGAAACAGAGATTTACAAAATCTGGGAGGGCAAGAAGGGAATTTGAGGATTTCATACTCAATATGACAGATGCTAAACAGAAAAAGCAATTCAGAGCTTTGGGTATTGAAATGATGAGCATATATTTGGTCCCTATCTACCTTGGATTAGCAATATAAAGACTCACAGGCCTTGGGGGTTATAAGGGACTTTGTAGTGTTTAGGTAGTGAACTTGGAAAATTCATGACAATCTGAGGCAAAAGTCAGAAATAGCTTTTTAAGCGATCAGATAAAGACATGATCATTTAGAACACTTTAAAAGACAATAAATATGTTTTCTAAGGCATCCTTAGACTTCAATAGTTCAATAGTCTTGGTATTCTACATTCTTTGTCCTGATTGCTGTTGAGAGATGTGGAAGGACTTTACTCTAAATAACAATCCTGACTCTTTAGTGATTGATTTAGTGATTGATTTAGTGACTGTTCCCAAAGAGAAAAGCTATGTCTTTTGTTTTTCTAAAAGATTTCTGGACCTGCCTTGCTCCTCTCTATTCCAGCAGTACTTGGACTAGTTGATCAGATACAGGTATATTGAGTGCTCCTGAGTTAAACAGCTATGGAAACCAGGAACTTGGGTGAGGAAGACCAAGGAAGCAATGTAATATTGTAATGAATACAGAGCAGCCTAAGACTGGGCCTAGGTAATGTCATCTGACCATGCCGCTGAGGCTTTGAGATCAGAGAAGAGCTTTGAGTCTTAAGGAGACTAGGGCTACCTGGTGAAGACGGGAAAGATGGTGGTTTGGAACTAGGTCTGGCCCTCCTGGACCCATTAGTGGGTGGTTGTGACCAGATGCTGCTGTTGGTGGTATCCATTCCCAGGAATTTACCTGGTATCTTTCTGGACACAAGACATTGCTTCAGTGAGAATAAAAGGTGCTCTCCTCACCTATAATTATAGCACTTTAGTCTCTTTAAAAGTAACCTACCCTGTTTTCACACACTATCATCTCTAAAGCAATGTGGGAAAAGCCACTCTAAAACCTAAAACTTCTCAGCATCACATCCAGCATTCTTCCCTCCACCCACCCCTGCCAGCTCCCAGAATGGACCTCCAGATAATCCAGGTCTCTCTTCTGCCATTTTGGGTTTCCTGGAACTGGGAATTCTTGTAATTGTCCACAACTTCTTTCCCCCTTATTTCTTGGGCATTAATCCCACTATACCTCCATCTAACCATCAGTGACCTCACCTGGCACCTCAGGTTTTCCTAGGAGGTTCTTGTGCAGTTTGGTTGTCTGTTGGCAGAGCTAGTACTCTATTCCCTCCTCTCCTGCTCCTGGCACCACTCTGACAAATCCATGTTTCAGATGTTTAAGGTGAGAAGGCTTGATTTTTGTGCATCTAATTCAACTGCATCCCTTTCTAAAGCTATATAGGATTTTTTAACTTCTTGCAGGGGGAGAGTGGTAGGGAGTCAAATAATGAACATAGCAATGAGAATTCTTCTCATGTTCTAAAAGCACTTGCTTCCCCCCTGCATTGCATCCAAGTAAAGTAAGTGGTGTTTAGCAGTGATAAATCTTGAAAGCAGGATGATTTTCCTATTTGAAAACAGGAGAGCAAGAATCAACCTAGTTTCTAGTCCCTGCTTCCCACAGAAACAAGGACAAATAGAGAAGAAAGCACAAAGCAAACATTCTTAGATCATGTTCTTAACAAGTATGAGGGGGCTTCGAGTCCTAAAGTGAAGATTTTGACAAATGTTTTCTCAATGGATTAATTTTGAATTCCACGATTATTGAAGTAAAAATTAGGTGGAGATTATGAAAAAGTAAAATAGTAATTGCAATATGTGGTAATAAGTTAAAGGAGTTTGGTTATACGGTGGTTTTCAAACAGGGTTCCTCAGAGCCCTGATGCTATGAGAGGTGTCTCAGGGTGGGGAGGAGCATTCTATTGCTTTGTACCCTCACCACTTCAACAGAGCCACTCTGCTTTCTTTGTCTTCATATGTAGGATAACCGAAATAGACTCATACACTTTATATGACTTTATGCTACAGATTTACAAATTTATTTTAAATTAGATTATTTGTGGCCATTTCTGTGAAAAGGTTGTGCATTAGGGATAACCCTGAGCAGTAGGACTGGCATTTCTTCATGGCTAATGAACTGGTTAAGGTAGGTCTGCCCTGGCTGAGATGCCAACTCCAAAAGAGACAGAGACAAATGTGGTACAGTGAGGGAGGAAGAGGATTCTCAACCAGCTAATAAATAAGCCGAGAAAGTCCCTGTGACCGGGGAGGTCGAAGATCTCGCCATGCTCCCGAGAATGGCCAGCTTCAGTTGGAGTTTAAAATGTTTAGTTTTCTGATACTTTATCCTAATATTTCCCCTGAGAACTCACGTTTTAAAAACATTTTAATTAATTTACAATTAGCCACAGTTAACATCATCTCCATGTTTTTATAAATACAAAGACCTATGCCCCAGCAGGATAAATGACCTGTCCAGGGTCATAAATTTAGAGATGAGATAAAGATTCCCTAATTCCTTATCCGGGGTTCTTTCCTCTACAATACTGATTAAAACCAATTTTAGAAGCTGATGAGTCTTTCTCTCTCTTTCTTTCTTTCTGATGAGTTCTTATTTCTAATGTACTTTTACACAGAAGCTCTGCACACAAAATATAAAACCATGGAAATGTTTTAGATGAAGCCGAGTTGGGGAGGAGGCTTTTAATCCCACCTACTTTATCCCCCTCCTTTTCTTTCTCCACCTCCAGCAGCAATCCTGGGGCTCCCGCAGATCACAAATGGAAAATGACTGTTCTGGGTATGGTATTAACAGCTGGAGTCCAAAGGCCTCTAGATCTTCCTCCTTTCATACCTATTGCTTATGTGAGTAATATTGGCAGGACTGAATGTACTAGACTTTCTAACCTAAGACCCTGCAAGGTAAAATATTAAAAAGAATTTTTGCTTTTAATTTGTGGTATTAAGTCCAACAAAAACACTATGACATTTACTGGTAGCTTAATGGCCTATTAGGTGAACATTTTATTGCTTACATAATTTTGAATTAATTATATCCCACACACTTTAAGTCCACATGGTATCCTCATTTACAACATTGTCACACTTGTCCAAACATTCCTCTATAGAAAAAGCATAAAATCTCAATATTATGTGAATTAAAAACATGATTATCTCTGCTTCATAATTAATTGAAAGATGATCATGTGTAATGTCACTTCAATTTGTATGGGAATACTTAAACCACAATTACTCTATCAGGTTAACCCAAAAGATGTGCATTCTTCCAGTATTCTCTTTTTCCCTCCCTCTACTGCACTGGAATAATACTCTTGTGTTGCATGGCGCACTCAATTTTTAAAAGCACTTTAAAATATATCATTTAATGTTACTGATGGCAGGCAAAACATGCATTATTATTGCTTCGTAACAAGTAAGAAAAATTGATGCTTATAGAAGTTAAAAGAATTGCTAAGTTCACATAGAACAATACATTAAAAACTTAACACAAGAATTATTGTCACAATTTCTAGTCCTTTTTTTCTTCTTTTCTATCATAGGTATAAGTCAGATTGGCTATTGAGAGACCCAACCTCCTTTACAGGAGAGGGAGTAGCTGGCTTAGGGACCACCTTCCAAAGGAGCTTCTCTCCTCTTTCTTTTTTACGGAACCCCAGGGGACGGTGCTGTCTCTCACTGCACACTGAGGCAGGGCCAGGGCACCAAACTGCCTTTGCAAAGCCCTTCCTGTCAGGAACAGGTGCTCAGAAGGCAAGAAAGTAAGCATCCTGCCACTGCTCAGCTGTCTTAAAGTCTAAATGATATTTTGTTTCAAATTGCATGTGGGCTAAGTTGGACGTGGGGGTAAGGGGAAGACAAGGACAAATCTCCTTCAGTCTATGTTTTCAACACACAAGTGTTCAAAGCAACATTTGAGCCCTGAAAATCTATGTTCTGTGGCATAATTTTGAATCTTGAAAAAGGGTAAAAATTTTCTACCTCAGGATACTAAGAGCTGTTTGTCCTTTTAAATGCTGATCAATCAACCCACTGAAAGTTTACTTTTAACAGGTGTTTACTGAGTAACTACACTGTGCCCGGAGCAGTCTTCAAAAAGAGAGAAGAAAAAAATGTAAAAGCAGATAGTCTTACAACTATAGAATCCATGTAGACTAGCAACACTATCTTAGAGCAAACTTATCCCAAGAGAACACCAGTAACATAAGAATGCTACTACTGGAACCAGATTTGTCAGGCTGTGGGCCTCCCCCCACCCCATTTACATATAAAATAAGTAGAACAGGGGTTTGAAGAATGGAAATGGGATGAGTGGTACAGAATTTAATAACTGGTTGGAATATGAGTTTCAGTATCTTACTGACAAAACAATGTTTTTTTTTGTGTAAAATATTGATTCTTTCTCTCAAAGTGATTAAGATGATTTTGGGGACATTGACAGCACACACACACACACTTCGCCTGTGAAATAGAGAGTATGGCAGGAATTGAACCATGTGGGAAAGCGTGAGGGAGCCTGGTGGGGCACTCATGTCATTGGTGATAGTGAGCTCTGTCATTTGCTTAGCTCTCACAGTAGTGACCCACTAAATTGCTGTACCTTATTATTTTTTTCAGTGGTTGGGAAAGAGCTGGGGAATCTTTGGGGAAACCTTGCTGTGTTCTGAATACACTCTTAGTTTCATCTCTAGTATTTTTGTCAGTCTTCTGATGTGATACCAGTTCTTACTAAGATATTATTTTTGAGAATTCTCTAACATGGGACTTTAAAGGTAAACCAGATTCACTGTTTTTTTCTCACCTTAGCCTTGTCATCCTTCACAGCAAAATCATTTCCCTGTTTGTGATGTGAATTATTCACTAATATAACTACACTACATGCTGATATTGGATAAAGGGATTGAAATAACCAAAGACAAAATGAGGAGTGGTAAGAACCTGTGGGGAGAAGGAAGATTTGCTTGCACTACATTTAAGGACATTTTCAGAAAAGTCAGACAATGCATTGGTTCACTTATTCTATAGGGGGGGAATTCTCTACATCTATTATTCTTCTTCCTTACACTCATGACTTGTACACATGTATTCAGGCCATAATGAGAAGAAATAAATCAAATTATCACTGATAGGTTTATCAACAGTTTGGCTCCAACAGAGTTTTGAAAAAAGTGGCTCTTTTTTTTTTTTAAAGATTTTATTTATTTGACAGAGAGAGAGATCACAAGTAGGCAGAGAGGCAGGCAGAGGGAGAGGGGGAAGCAGGCTCCCCGCTGAGCAGAGAGCCTGATGCGGGGCTCGATCCCAGGACCCTGAGATCATGACCTGAGCCGAAGGTAGAGGCTTTAACCCACTGAGCCACCCAGGCGCCCCAAAAGTGGCTCTTTTTTATGGACAAAGTTTTACTCTATCAGTCTTTGAGAAAATGGGTAATGCCAGAGTCTCATTAGAATTATCACACCTTATTTTGTTGTTTTATTTGGCTTTGTTTCTTCAAAGTAGGCTTTCCTGATCTTATTCACCTTGATGATTATAACGTATTCTCCCAGTATTCTTCTCTTCCGTGTACTCTGTTTGCACAGCGTCTGTCTAGGGAAAGCAAGTGTTGTTGTTGGTGGTGGTTTAAGAAAACTCTGGAACATTATGTGTACTTCAAACAAAGCCCACATTCTTTCCTAACTGGAAATTCACTAAGCATGCCTGGCACTCTCAACTTGTTTAGAAAACATACTGGGGCTTCTCAAAGTGTAGAATACATGGTTATAGCTATGAGGTGAACACAAGAAAAAATCAGCTGCTACCTGAGGGTCTACAGTGTAACAGCTGGGCAGGGGCAGTGGACCCAAGATTCAAGGAGCAAGTCCATGTCTTTTCAGGCACCTGCAACCTTGCTGTGAGCCATACCCTGGGCATTGTGCTGGGTCATGTGGAGGCTGCCAAGATGAAGCTTGTGGTCCACCAGGCCTGCTGCTGTTTTGTTGTGATAAAATGTTTAATAGCCTCATTTCATGACTTAGCACCAGTAGAGAAACAGGAAGAAGTAGAGAAATAGGAAGTTGGAATTTGGGAGACACGGAGCATATCACAGAAAGGACAGGGTAACAGTAATCAACTTGGAAGCCGACAGTGGGCAAGTAGCCGGTAGGAGGTAAGTTGTCTGAGGACAGTGGTAAAGATTCAACAACTTTTGAGTGAATAATTATTGAATACCTCCTGCTGTTAAGAAATGTCTTATAGATCCTGATATAATCTCAAAGCCTAGTAAGTAGAAGATCAAGAACAATAATAAGGCACTCAAAAAGAATTGAGCCATTGGAGCTTGGGATGTGGAATGTTGGGGGCCAGACGGAGATTTCTGCTAGTGAGTAAATGAGATACCAAACTGGTAGAAGTTTTCAAGTGACTTAATTTGGCAGCATATTCCTCCTCATAAGTCATCAATCTTCTGACATAATTCAGGCAGCTCTCAACCGGCTCTGTTTACCTTCTTTCAAAGGCACAATAAATGATACTCTCACAAGGGTCCTATGGGTTTCACTTCACCATTCTCAACCTTTTTCATTTCTCTTATCTCAGGGCTACGTTACGATGAAATGACAAAAATGCACTAAAAAAAATTGGCAGTGGTGTTTCGCTAAAGGGAATTCTTTATTACTCTGAAACACAGTGCATGGGTGTGTGTTGTTACTATGGGAGAAGCCGGAATGTTAATAGTGGACATCTTCCTGGACGCTGTAATCTGGAAGCTCCAGTAGCCCACCCAATTGAGCAAGGCCGGGGCATATTTTTATTCTTTGGCACGAGCCGTGCAATGCGTCTTTTCATGGAAGATCTAAGCAAGCACCCTTCCCTCCCCTAATACTTCAACTGAGACCATTTTATTTCCCTGATAATTCCTTGCCTTGAGGCAATCAGGTGTGATATGTATCCTCATTATGATTTTAAGGGGCAGTAAATGCCACTGCCCCCATCTACCAGGAGGCAGCATCCACTGAAGGGTGAGACTGAGAACCACGCTGCTTTTTTGAAACACCACAGGAAATACATCGCTGATACATTAGGCTTGTGTTGCAGAGTCTATCATGTCTAAAGTCCTAAAATGTGAAGCTTTCTGTTGTTTACTGCACTACAGGAGAAACGGTGGAGGCACACCAAAGGGCGTCATCTTCATTTTTAAGTGTGTTTGCTTGGAAAGCTTTTCCTTCGCCAGGGGCTTTGCTAGGGAACAGCTAAGACCCTCTGAGGCTGTGAGGGAAAGCCCTGACAGAAGACGGGAAATGGAAATGAGTGCAGGGAGGGACTTGTTCAAGCCTCAGGATGACTCACAGGATCAAGAGGCCTAAGATAGGAGGCAGAAAACAGAATAAAAAGTAAAGTTCTGGGCAAATTAGACAAACTTGTTCAGTTGGCTATTTTATGGAATTTTGGCTGAGCAAGGCTGTGTATAATCATTGTTATTAGTACATTGATAATTAGAGTCATCTTTAGCCTACTGATAAGTGTAATTAATGTGGTCTATGCCTACCTGGGAATGAAGCCTAGCATTTTACAAAAATGTTAGAATATTTGGAGGTTTCAGTAGAAAAAAAGGTTTTTGTTTTCTTCTGTCTAGTAGCAACACTATCAGGCCAAATTAAGTTGCTACAAAGTTATCAGTTAGAAAAATAAGGCTCACTGCTACACACTGGATGATTCTTGTTAGGTGGTAAGAGCATGGGATCTAGATTCATAATACCTTGATTCAAATCCTGCCTTTTCTACTTCCTAGCTGTATGACTTTGGGTAAATTACTTAACCTCTCTTCATTTTGTTTCCGTATGTAAAAACGGAGAAGAACAATAGTACCCGAGTTACACTGTTTTTTTTTAGAATTCAATGATATAGGGCAGACAAAGCACTTAGCACAGTATTGGACACCTAGTAAATGATTTGTAAATGTTATTAGTTTATAAGTCAATCAGTTTAAGAGTTGATTCTAGAAATTATCCTAATTACATAAATACTAAAGTAGGTGACTGACAAAGCTATTTGGTAAGGCAGTGTCTATGAGGCAGCTGTGACGTGACAAACAGAACTATGTAAATCTCATAAGCAAAAAGACTTGGTTCTGTCTTATGTACATAGTTCTGTTGTTGTTTTTCTAAAACAGTGCTTTTTTTCCCCAAGTTTTTATTTAAATTCCAGTTAACATACAGTGTACTATCAGTTTCAGGTGTAGAATTTAGTGATTCATCACTTACATATAATACCTAGTGCTCATCACAAGTGCCCTCCTTAATGCCCATCACCCATTTAACCCATCCCCCCATCTGCCTCTCCTGTTGTAATCCTGTTTGTTCTTTATAGTTATGAATCCGTTTCCTTGTTTGCCTCTTTTTTCCCACCAAGTTTACCTGTTTTGTTTCTTAAATTCCACTTATGAGTGAAATCATATGGTGTTTGTCTTTCTCTGACTTATTTTGCTTAGCATAATACCCTCTAGTTCCATCCATGTCATTGCAAATGGCAAGATTTCATACTTTTTGAGAGCTGAGGAATATTCTATTATATATATATACCATATCTTCTTTATCCATTCTTCAGTCAATGGAAATTGGGGCTCTTTCCATAATTCGTCTATTGTTGACAATGCTGCCATAAACACTGAAGTGCATGTGCCCTTTGAATCTGTATTTTTGTAGCCTTTGGATAAATGCCTAGTAGTGCAATTGCTGGGTCGTAGGGTAGCTCTATTTTTAGCATTTTGAGGAACCTCCATGCTGTTCTCCAGAGTGGCTGCACCGGTTTGCATTCCCACCAACAATATAAGAGTGTTCCCTTTCTCTGCATCCTCGCTAACACTTGTTGTTTACTGTGTTGTTAATTTTAGCCATTCTGACAGGCGTGGGGTGATATTTCATTGTAGTTTTGATTTGTATTTCTCTGATGATGAGTGATGTTGAGCATCTTTTCAGGTGTCTCAAAATACTGCTCTTTTTAATTTATTAAAATCTAACTTTCTTGAGAATAACATCTTACACCCCCAATGCTTAGAACTCAGTGTGTCATTAAAAAATGTTCCCAAAGCACTGACTATGAGTTGCCATAATTTTACACTAGGGACTTTGGTCATTATATCTAGTCAATAATCACATGAGTAATGTTTTAAAGCAGCAGGGATTCTATTCTTTTCAGGTAGCTATCAAAGTGAAGATCTTTGCTTTGGGAAGGCAGTTTCATAAATGTATCATTTTGAGAGGGCTGGCACTCACACTGGGTTGAAGTTGTAGGTGGTGCCCCCATCAGTCTCTTTACCATCAGGATCCTACACATTTCTCCTTTTTTGGCCTCTTACTTAACTTTGCTTTAGAGTTTATTATTTCCAGATGACAGGTCTTAACAGCTTGGAATTGGAAGCACATTAATTATTCTTTTTAAATTTTCAAGTGCCAGGTTCTCAGCATAGTGAGTATCATCATGGCTCCAAACGGCTTTTGGATAAATACATGATCAAACAGAGAGGTCTGTGTGAGTCTTCTAATTCACAATGTGGGCATTTAAAAATCGTGGAACCTCATCAACCCATGCCACACCAAGAACTTCTGTTGTCAAGACTTTCCTAATTTCTCCTTAGGTGGTCTTGGCCAGGTTTCCATAGCTTTATCTACTGATGTACAGAGGCACAGAAAGATTTTCTCTGTTTTCTGAATTAAAAACAGGGCATGATTCAAGCTGTTTACTTGTGTTCTACGATTTAGTAGAGAAGAGGTACTTAATCTTCTATTGATAGATCTGCTATTTGGTGGGCCAGAGATGCAAGCTGGGTAGGACACTACTATTACTTATCTCTGACATGGTGGCTCATTGCACACTTCTTATTCTCTTTCTTGGATTCTTTGTCTAGTTCAGAGATGGGGAATTCCACCCCAAATCCCATTTGACTAGAACCCTGGCTATAGCCTGAGAACTGCCTCCAGAGGCATTACTAGGTTCTGGAAAAACCATCACCTGTTATACACACATAGATCATAATCCAATGGTTTTGGCCTACTAGGGATGTCATCTTTTCTATCTCCAACTGTTTCTCTCCCCAGAAGTTTTGTTTTGTTTTTGTTTTTTGGAGGAAGAGGGCAATTCTTTTTCCTTCACAGTACTATTTCAGCTCTTCAGCTTTCTAGGGGCACTTTATATCTGTTACAAGACACTTGTTCATCTTCTATCTTTAGAAATATTTTCAACATGGCAACTAAAATCACACCCTGCAAATTACAGTTTAACTATCATCTCTTCATGTCAGATCACAAGTACAAGGCAGGCCCTCAAGCTACACTTCTGTTACATGACATGTCAGCAAGGCAACTTGTCAGTCATGTACTCCCAATGATGACATTTTATTATCTAACAACTTTGAGTAAATCCATCACAGACGCTCATTTATACTTCAACCACAACTGTATTGTGGCACCTCGCAGTGACATTTACCCCATACTTGTTATAGGCAAGTATCTTGTTGACTTATTGGTTTTAAAGGTTGTATTATAGCCCCTTTCCAGCAAGTGACCTTTTAGGGCAGCAAGGTCACTGACTGATGGCTTGTTCCTCTGTGCTTTGTTCTAGTTTATTGCTAGGATCTTTCTCATTACTGACATTATTTCTACTGTCTCTCCCAGTTTACCTCTTATTTTATCAATTTTTCTTCTGTCTTACCCAACAAGAGCCTCTGTGACATTTACTCTCCACTTGGAAGATGAGAAGGTTCAGATACAGAGAGTACATCTCACTAAGATCACACAGCAGGAGAGAAACAGAAGGACAGAGAAATGGACTCTGGGATTCTGGACCAGAGTCCATCTACTCTGCACCACAGTGTTTTTGGAATGGTCACTAACTGAACAAAGAGTTTAAAGATATTGAAAAATGAACCATCAGAATGTATTCCTACACATCCATCTTAGACTTTTATAAGCACTGTAATGGGTAATAACCCAAGAAGAAATTGCTCTCATATTCCAGGATAGTAATTGGAAGACGCACACAAACACACACACACATCTACACAATGATTTATCAGACTTCCATTCCCACTAGTGTGCCTGACATGTAGCTAGTCGTCAACGTATGTTAACCGAGTGAATGGATGGTTACTATACCTCACTGACTGAAAACCTCATGGTCCCAAACTTTGGAATCCTCTACTTCAATCTGTGCAATGTCTCTATTTTCCTCTTCATTTGTTTTATCAAATAAAAACAAATCTCCCTCTGAGAGAGGTGAAGAGGGGAGTGGTTTATAGCAGATGCTGAATATACAGGGCTGATTACTTCATATGAAAGGAAGGAAGAGGGATTTCCAGTGACATTTCTGGGTAGCCCATTAAACGCAAATGGTGTAGTGTACAGTGTGGCCTGAGAGATGCCAGACCTGTAGGGGGAAAGAAATCATTAAAATACATTTTCATAGTTGGAGATACAGATGATCTGAGGAATCCCAACTCTGAATTTAACTTCTTTCTTTCAAATCTGGGGTAGGGTGAGTCCTTACCATCAGTTATAGATGGGAGAAAGGTCTTAGGGGGAAAAAAAGAGGAACGGGAGGCAGGAAGACAATGAAGAATCAGGACAAACTGGGAGGGGGAAAGTAAAAGCAAGTTGACCCCTTTGCTTGCTCTCTGTAAGAAGCGAAAGAGAAGAGAAAGAAAGCAAGAAGAGATGAGAGGACATAGGGGGATCAATGGGTCAGAATGAAATTTTAAAAATGGGAAATAGCATTGGCTTGAGATGACTCAGAGGCAGGCACTGATCTCAGTGACATTGCAGTGTTCTGAGACCTTTGGTAATTTGTTTGAATCTGCTTCTTTATAATAAAAGAGTAAAATAGCACTTACTTCTAGAATTTGAGGAATGGATTTGTACATGGAGACCTTCAGATAATCCTCTCAGCCACAGAAGGTCCTGTAATTATCCTCATTTACAGATAAATAAACTTAAGTCTAGACAAGTTAAATATGCTACCCAAACCACACAGGTGTTAAGTAATACAACTGGAACTTTCGTCCACTTTGCCTGCGTCTGAAGTCAATGTTCTTAACCATGAGACCGTATTATATTGCTTTCTCATTAAAGAATCCACAAGGATAAGTTAAAAAACAAGAAAATTTGACCTTAAAAAAAAACAAAACAAAGAGAAGTAAAATTTGATAAGAGAAGGACTTTTGCAACATCAGGAGACCAAGCAAGGTGGGCCAACACTCATTGTACTACTTCTCATGGTAAAGGGGGAAAAAAATCACATCCCTACAGAGGCATGGAAACGGACCAAAGTGATCCTCAAAAAGAATGGCATTCTTTGGAGTTCAAATTCAATTATTTTTTACAAGTACAGATTGGGCATTTTCTTCTATAACATATCCAGGTTAGTACATATATATGAATAGATATAGTCCCTAGCATAAACGTAAACACAAAAGATTGCCCAGGGTTGCCCAGAGTCTTATGTGAATAACTATGCATTACAAAGTCATTTCGGTGGCCATGGGTCTATGGAATTACACTCCCAGAACAGTGAGGTGGCACAAGTTCTTTTTGGGACTGTATACCTGAGTAAAGAGGCTTTCAAAGAAAGTTTAAAATAAGTCCAATGTGTATCTTTTAGAAGTTATTATTTTCTTGGAAACCAAGGCAGCACTGCAGACACTTCATAAAGTTCTTGAGGGGACGGGATGAGATAATGTATGTAAAGTGATTATTCCGGCACTTTCTTCTTAGCTCTTCTTAAGTAACTGTCAGCTGCCTGCCTCAGGTTCTTCCCCTTAAAAGGGCACAAAGATTCACTTTGAAGGAAATGAGATCAACTTTAGAAATTGCAACTTTGAGGTCAGGACAAATGAATTCATTTGGGATGAAACCAAGAAATGTTTGCTGTAATTCAGATTTCTGAGGTCAAGACCTCAAGATCAACCCAGAAATTGGATTTACTTTTCAGAAATACACCAGGCATGGAGGAGCAGAAGTTTAAGAGAACTCTGTAAAGAAAACTTTGTGACCTATTCTGCCAGGCTCTAACCAGTTTTGGTTAATTTATTATAACAAAATGAACTCAACAAACTTATATATTTAGTTAATGATGGTTGTAGTGTAAAGTTAGGCTTTTGTAAGAAGTTTAGATTGGTTCCAACCAATTGGGTGGGACACAGCTCGGAGAACCTTGTGCAAATGCCTGCGAGCTTTAAAAAAATGGCTTGATATGTTTACATAGGTTCTGACTCATTTAAACTAGTCTGGTTTACTCAAAGTTGTTCCCATTCTTTTAAATTATTTTGGAATCATCCAGGCCAAGTTACGCCTATAAAAACTATCTGAATCAAGCGAGCCACAGAAAAAGTTTTCTTTGGCTCAAAATGTTTTTGAAACTACAGGATGAATTTAAAACTTTTTGATCAGTTCTCATTTCTTTTTATTTAGACCACACTGCTTCTGACTCAGTAAAACCAGCCATAACCAGGTCTTATCCTGTTCAAACTGGATCAGACCCATTTAAAGGAATTTGTTTGGTTTATGCTAAGCAGTCTAATGATCTGTTGAAATAAGTGCTGTTCTTAGATCCCCAGGTATAATAAAAAAATGAGAATACAGTCAACTGGGCTTTCAGGAATAGATGGGAAAACTAAAACGATGGATTTAGATGGCCATAAGAATGAACAAGTAATAAAAGGCAAATAGATTAGAAGAAAATAGTTGAGAGAATCTAGCTTCTGCTAAAAACAAAGGTGGCATAGCATGGCAGGCCAACTTCACAGGAAACAGACATGTCAGAGACAAGAGAAGGAAATAAGGAAAGGCAAAGGCTTCAGTAATATTACTCGAGATGAAGTAGGTATAGAAGAAGTTAACCAAAACTCAACCATTATATTATACATCTCTCAAGAATATCTACGACAAAAGAAACAGAGTAGCTAAAAAACAGAACAGGAAAAGTAAAGGGAAAGACAAGCTAAAAGATGGAGTTCATGGCAAACATCGAGGATTGAAACTAATTCAGAAACATGGCTAAATCACAACGGAGTATCAGGGTTAATAACACGAAAGTCATTTAAAAATCACGGGCTATTGATGTATTCAAAAGGGCTATCAGACAAAAGAGTGCATGTAATTTTAGCATAGGAAATGAGAAAAATTAGGGAAAAAATGTGTTTTATCCGTGATAAATACTGGGTTAATAGTTTTCACTGTTGTTTGAAAGAATTGCAGGCAGATAGGATTTGGCTTTATCTCCACTGGGATCCCTTTGTCCTGCTGCAAGATGGACCTACTGAAACACACAAAACCTGGCATGGAACATGCACCATCGGAAGAGGGGAAGTTGCTGGGGGTCTTGGTCTGGCATATTCCACTCCCAGTCCAGCTTCTCATGCTTGACAATGCTGCTTCACCTGACCAACATGTATGGTATGGCAACTAAGTCAAGTCCCTAAGCTGCCAAATTCCCTCTCCTCAAGGCCAGATGGGCACATTCTGTTTTCCACTGGTACAATCATTTGGCCTGTCTTTGTTCCCTCCATAAGAACATTATAGCACACATAGAAGCCCATAGTAGATTCACCCAACAAGCCTTAAATGATAGCCAGCAAAGCCTATCTTTACCAAACGTTTACAGGCTGAACACTGAAATGTCTCTAGTGAGACAAACTGTCTCCGAAATAGGATGGTCTTGACATTATCACTACCTCCAAGGGAGGCACCTGTGCCATTATCCAAGCAGAATATTGTATGTTCATACCCTATGAGTCTGCTAATGTAACATCTTTATTAAATCACACGATACCAAGGGTGAATGCCATGAGTGATTTAACCCCCAGTCCAGGGGACTTAATAAATCAATGGTTTAGATCATGGGGCTCTCGTTAAAAAAAAAAAGTTATTTATTTTAGGAATCAGTATCTTCATCTGCGTTTTCTCTAATTTAGTTATTGCTGTGGCATCTGCCTCCAGTGCAGCCAGATAGCAGCAAAATGAGCTACCTCCATGCTAATGAAACCCCTTGCTGATTGCTAACAGCACACTGTGGGACAGGAGGGTGTTTAAGATTGCGAGAGCCAGTCATGAGAGGTGTATCTGAGGAGGTCATTAAGATGATGGGACTGCTGGTTGACCCGCAAGCTGGAACCAGGCAATCAGAGGCTCCTCACCCACTTCTCTGTTCTGGGAATGTACATTCCACCCATCATTCCCATAGCCAGAGCCGTTTCAAGGATGCTCCTTGAGAGAACCATGTGCTGTTGCAATATGGATGGATATGTGGCTGAACCCTGTTAAGTCCTGTATAGAAACTTTGAAGATTCCTGCAGGTAGATGTGGACACCGCCACCTAAGACAAGCCTCATAGGTAAGGTCCCTTGCTTATTAGACCTGCCACCTACCAATCTGGCGTGGCCTGCCTCTTAGATTTCCTCTTTCCCTCCATGTACAGAGCCAGTTTCAAATTTCACCTGGGAAGCTCCAGAGGTTTTGAACCAACATAGGCACTCAAAAAATCATGCCTTTCTCTGATGTGTAAGATTATATTAGAATAGTGTCTGGCATATACTAGGTGCTCAATCCATGGTTACTTGATTTCCTATGTGTGAGTAAAATTATTCTAGCATACAATTTGGCCTATACCACATGCTCCATGCACGCTTGCTTCCTTCCTCTATGTGTGGGTATATTCTACTTGAGTGTTATCAATTATAAATTAGATGCTAATGAATGCATGCTTTATTCTCCCTGTGAGTGAGAGAAATGCTATACTACATTAATGTCTGGCATATACTCAGTGCTCAGTGCTCTGCTTGGCTTAACCCATGTGTGAAATGTATGAATGCATTCTTCATCCAATGTAGTGGTAAGATTGTACTAAAAAACTGCCTAGCATACACAGGCATTTAATGAATGCATGCTTCATTTTTCCTAATTGTGGTTTATGTGGTATTAAAACAGTGCTTGGCAATACCAGGTACTCTTTGCATGCCTGCTTTCTTCTCCTATGAGTGAGTATATTATACTAGAATACTATCTGACAAATATTAGGCACTTAGTAATACTGGTATCATTCCATTGATTTGTGAGTAATGTTCTGCTAGAAAAGTACGAGGCAATACTTGGCACTAAATACATATTCATTTTCTTTCCCAATGTGAAAGTAAACATTAACTTGAGTCGTACCTGGTATATATCAGGCACTCATTGCAGGCATGTTACTTACGTCTATGTGTGAATAAAGTTATACCAGAATAGACCCTTGAACATTCTGGTGGCTCAGTGCATGATTGTTTTCTTCTCACTGTGTGAGTAATGTTGTGAGAATAACACCTGGCATATACAAAGTGCTTGATGCATGCTTGTTTGTTCACCCTTTATGTGAGAAATGTACAGAAGAATGCCTGGCATACTCTAGTTGCTTCATCATGCTTATTTCCTTCTCATATGTGTGAGTCAGGTTGCGTGGCATATATTAAGTTCACAGTGCATGTTTGTTTCCTCCCCACTATGTGTGACTAAAGTTGTACTAGATTAGAATGTGCTCGACTAGAATATAGCAGGAGTTTAATCCATGCATCCTTCCTTTCCCCTATATGTGTGTAAGATTGCACTCGAAGAACAGGTGACGTGCCCTTGGCAATCCATGCATTTATGCTTCCTTCCCCCTACATGTGAGTAAATTGGTATCAGAACAGTAGCTGGCCTGGATGCTCAATGTATGCTGGTTCCCTTCTCCCTATTAGTGAGTCAGGTTGTCTTAGAATTGTTCCTGACATATACTCAGTGCTCAATTCAATCTTGCTTTCTTCCACTATGGGAAGTGAAATTTTCCAGAATAGAACTTGACATACACTAGATACTCCATGCAAGCTCATTTCTTGTCTTTATGCTTGAGTATGATTATCCTAGAATAGGACTTGAGATATACTACATACTCTACGCATGCTCAATACCTCCCCATTAGTGTAAGTAATGCAGTAGAATAGCAATAGGCACATATTAGAAGCTCAATGCATGCATATTTCCTTCCACTTATATGAGAGTTAATTTCAATTACAAAAGTAGAATATGTATGATTATATGGAACACACTGAATGCTTAATGCATGCTACCTTTCTTCCACATATGTGTGAGTAATGATGCACTAGAATATTGATTGCCTGGTATATACCTGGTGCTTCATGCAGGCTTATTGTTTTTCCACTGGACTTCTTAAACATGAATTTTCCTCTGTATTTGCTGTCTCTATGTTTGAATAAGGTTGTAGTAGATCAGGGCCAGGCATAAACTAAGGGATCAATCAACGGGAATTTTTTCCCCTCATGTGTAAAGTTTTACTTAAATAGTTCTTGGAATTACTAGCTATTTAGTACATAATTCCTTTTCTCTCTTATGTGTTCATAATGTTGTAGTAGAAGAGTGCTAAGCAATACTCTGTGCTCCAGGAATACTTGATTGTTTCCCTTAGGTGTAGGCAAGGACATAGTAAAAATCATCTAGCATATACTAGGTATTCCATGCATGCTCCCTTTCTTACCCTGCGTGAGAGTAATGTTGCACTAGCATAGTATGTGGCATATATCAGGCACTTAATGAATACTTGCTGCCTTTACTCATGTATGAGTAATATTTTTACTAGAGTATTACCTGGTATATACAAAGTAGTTCATGCATGTTTATTTCATTCCACTTCTGCTAGAATAACATTTGACTAAAATAATTCCTGGCACACAATAGTCAATTGATGCTTATGTCCTTCCTTTTTCCCAATGTGTGTGTAATCTTGTGCTAAAATGGTGCCTGGCATATAATTTGCACTTAAAGTTGGCTCATAGTATTTCCCAATGTGAGAGTAATGATGTATTAGAATAGTGTCCAGCATATAATCGACACTAATTGCATGAATGTTTTCCTCCCCATATGTATGAGTAATGCTGTAATTAAAAGGTACCCTGCATATGCTGCTGGTTCAATGCATGTTTTGTTCTTTCACATGATGTGTAAGTAATATTTTATTGCAATAATACCTGACACATACTAAGTGCTCAATGCCTGTTTGTCTTTCTCTTTCTGTGGGGGAGTGTAGCGCTAGAATTGTGCCTGGTATAAACTAGTTGCTCACTTATACTTGTTTTTTGTCACCTGTGTGTGAATAATGTTATATTAGAGTAGTGTTGACATATACTGGTTGCTCTACAGCCTTGTTTCCTTTGCTTATGTGTGTGCAATGTTGTATATAATAGGATCTGGCATTTACTAGGTACCTACTGCACACTCATTTCATTCAGCTACATATGAATAAGTTCGTAATTAATAGCACCTTGCATATCCTAGGACTCAGTGCATGCTTATTAATTCCAGTATGTGTGGGCAACACTATTCTTGAATAATTCCTGGCCTATACTAGGTAAACTATGCAAGCTTATTTTCTTTCCATATCTATGAATAATATAGTACTAGATATTCCCTGGATGATTTTATGTGATGAACTCATGATTTTATTCCTTCAGTCATGTGTGGATAATGTTAGAATAGAACCTAGCATATACTAGGAACACACTGAATACATTTTGTCTTTCTCCTGTATATGAATTATATTGTACTAGAACAGTATCTGTCTTCTGCAAGAGGATCAATGCATGATTGCATCACTCCTACCACGTGTGAGTAGTGTGGTACCAGAATGTATTTCAGGTACTATGCGAGTACGACCTTACTCTCAAATTGGGAAAGGAAATAAGTGTATGTGTAAGTGACATACTGGAATAGTGTCTATCATATATTCAGTACACTGTGTGGCTTTGTTTCCTTCCACTATGTGTGAGTAATGTTGTACTATAAAAGCTGGCATGTATTAGGCAACTGATGCTTACTTTCTTTTCCCAGTGTGTGAATCACACTGTACTAAAGTAGCGTCAGGCATATACAACATGCTCCATTTATGAATGTTTCTTTCCTTTATATGTGAGCAAAACTGTACCAGGATACTATCTGCCTTATCAAAGGTACATATGGATGATTGCTTCTTTTACTCTATTGTGAGTGATGTTGAATCTGGCATATTTGAGGCACTCTCTGAAATACTGTTCCCTTTCCTGTGTGTGTAGTATTGTATAAGAATCTTGGAACACTGAAAAAATAAAATAAAATAAAATAAATTAATTAAAAAAAATAGTTCTTGACACATGCTTGGCACTCAATGTATTCTTGTGTCCTTTATCTTAAGTAAGAGTAAAGTGGTGCTAGATTACTGGCTGGCATTAACAAGGCACTTAAGGCATGTTTGC
The DNA here is from genome assembly GCA_028534135.1 of Potos flavus. Taxonomy (NCBI): domain Eukaryota; kingdom Metazoa; phylum Chordata; class Mammalia; order Carnivora; family Procyonidae; genus Potos; species Potos flavus. The sequence goes on from CM052885.1 coordinate 35,415,306, forward strand.
TACTTTCCCTCTAATAGGTAATGTTGTATTAATGCTCTAGTGGCTGTACCACGTATACCAGGCATGCTCCTTTCTTTCTTCTTTGAATAAGACTGTATGAAAATAGCACCTTGCATATATAGAGGACTTGTTTTCTTCCCCTATATGTGAATACTGTTGGCACTAGAATGGTTGTCTGCATTTAGTAGACAATAATGCTTATTTCTTCTGCCTATGTGTGAGTAACATTGTATTAGACTAGTGTCTGGCACATACGAGAAGCTTAATTTTTTTTTCCCTTCTATTATATGTGAGTAACGTTTTACTAGAATAAGACTTGGCATATAGTAGGCATTTAATGCATACTAATTTCTTCTTCCCTATGTGCAAGTTATGTTTTACTAGAACACCACTGGCATATATTAGGTGCTTCACGCATCTGTGTTTCCTGCCCCCATCTATAATTAAGTTTATACTAAAATAGGTCCTTGTATATACTAAGCACTTAACACATTGTTTTTCCTCCCAATTTTATGTAAGAAATAATGGATTATGAAAATGCCTGACATGAACTTATTACTAAATGCATGCGCCTTTTTTCCTCTTATATGAGGATATTTTCTTGGAATAGTACCTCGCACATATTTGGCATTCCTTTATGCTTTTTTCTTTCTCCAATATATGAACTATATTGTGTGATAACAGTATGGGGCATTTACTATGTGCTCCTTGTATGCTCATCCCCTTCATCTACGTGTGCGCAATGGCATACTAGAATGACGTCTGGCATACACCGGTGCTTCATGCATGCAAGTTTTCTTTCTCTACGTGGAAATAAGATTGTTCTAAAAAGCACTTGCCGTGTATTGGAGGATGAATTCATGCTTGTTTCCTTCCCACTGTGTGTGTGTAATATTGTGGTAGAATCATGCTTTACATATTCTAGGTGCTCAATGTAATCTTGTTTTCATCCTCCTAATTATGTGTAATGTTATACCAGAATAGGATTTGGCCTCTCTTAAGCTCTGAATTTATGCTCATTCCCTTCCTTATGCGTGAATAACACTGTAATGGTACAGCACCATATACCAGGCTATGAATGCACGCTCATTTCCTTCCCTTATGTGTAAATTTGTGATAGAATAGTATTTCACATATACTAGGTAATTCATGCAGCTTAAATATTCTGCCTATGTGTGAGTAATGTTATGCTAAAATAATCCCTGGTATGTACTAGATGCTTCATGTAGACTTCTTTTTTCCTCCTTGTATGGGAGTAATGTACTAGAAGAGTCCTTGGCATCTTCTAAATACTCAGTTCATACTTGTTTCTGTCTCTGTATGTTTGTAGTGTTTTAATATAATAGCAACTGGCATGTATTAGGTGCTCCATGCATGTCAATTATTTTGCCCTGTATGTGAGTAATGTATTAGACCAGAGCCTGACGTATACTAGGTATTCAAGCATGCTAGTTTCCTTCCCTTTTATTTAAATAAGGCCATATTAGATAACACCTGGCCTATAGTAGGCAATTAAAGCATGCTTGCTTCCTCATTTCTGAGTAATGCTGTGCTAGAATAGTGCCTGGAATATACTAGGAGCTTAATCCATCCTGTTTGTTTCCCTTACGTATAAATGATGTTAAACTAGGATAGTGCCTGTAATTAGTGCTTCATGGATGCTAGTTGCCTTCCTCTACATATAGGTAATTTCTACCAGAATAGAAAGTAGCATACACCATGTGCTCCATGCATGCTCATTTTCTTCCCAAAATTCCATGTAATTTTGTATTTAAAATTTATTAGGGATTTAATGCATGCTCATATACTTCCGTGTGTGTGAAAAAAACATTAGAAATTATCTGAAACTTATTTCCTTACCCTTTGAATAATGTTATACTGGAATAGTGTCTGGCATATACTAGGTAATTCAAGCATACTGGTTTCCTTCTGCAATGTATTAGCAAGTGTTACTGAACTTACTGATTTATTGAAACACTGTGTTTGGTAGTATTTGGTGTGTGTGATACTGTAGTTAGTTTTGTTTTTGTGAGGCATGGTGTTTAGTGCTATGTGTTGTATGGATTCCTGATTTAGTGATATTTGTGAGATAGTGTGTTATACCGTATTTAATATTGGGTATGTAACACACTGTGTTAATAGTGACTGTATGAGACACTGTGTTTAGTGAGTGGTGTGTGATGTATGTGATAGTGTGTTTCATACTGCATTTGAGTCATTGTGTTTTTGTTGTGAGTAGTTGTGAGTTGTAGTTGTGAGACTTTGTGTCTACTTATGTGTCATATTGTATTTAGTGCTGTGTGTAAGCTATTGTGTTAAGGATGTGTGTGTGACACAGCAGTAAATAATATTTAGTGTGCGTACTAATATTTTTAGTGATGAGTTTGAGTCACTGTGTTTAGAAAAGTATGTGAGAGACACTGTTTACTTTTATGTGGTATGTGTGATGCTGGGTTTAGTAACATGTGTGAGAAGCACTGGATGTATTAATATGTATGAAATGTAGTTTTATTGATAAATGTGGTGTAATACCATAGTTATGAGAATATGTGATTTTTTAAATCACATACAACAATGTGTAAGGCACTGCTTTAATAACATGTGAGATGTTAAAATATTTTAAGTGATGTGTTAGGTACTGTGTGTATGTGTGTGTATGCATGTGAATCTGAGTTTAGTGTTGTGTGATGTGTGTAGATTTTGTGAAGACACTGGAGAGATGGTGAATTTAGTGGTGTGTTGTGTCGATGGTACTGTGTGTAGTGATGTGTGTGTGAGACATTGTGTTAACTGAGGTGTGTGTGAGGCACTCTGTTTAGTTATGTATGTGTAAAACACTCCTTTTGATTATACGATTGGGGTGTGTGTGTGACATGTGTTTAATAAAACATGCATGAGGCACTGTGTTTTGTGAAGTATGTTTGAGGCCTTCTGTTTAATAACTTGTGTGTTAGACACTGCTTAGTGGTGCATTGTGTGTGATAATGTGTTTACTGATGTTTGCGTGAGGCACACTGTAAAGGGATGTGTGTATTAGTCACTGTGGTAGTGGTATGTTGTATGTGTGTGATAATCTTAGTAAATCATGAGTGAGATATTGTGTTTACTCACCTGTGTGTAGTGTTAGAGGCATTTGTTGTTAGGGATATGTGTTTAGTGATGTGTGGGTGAGGCACAGTGTGTGTTCAGTTATTTGTCAAGCATGCACCTCACACTTTTAAACATGGTATACCAAGCATATGTCACTAGACAAACTAGTACATGTACCATTTACTGCTCAGCTCAGTGTCTTACACATGTATGACTACACACACACAGTCATACATGCACTGAGCACTAATAAATACTGTGTCCCATATATAAAACAAAGTGGTATATGCACCAACTATGGCTAAATGCACTGTTTCAAAAACGTATCACTACTTACAGTAACACACACGTGCCACTATTAAACATAGTGTTTCAACATCTTTCGACATATATCATGAAACAAAGTACAGTTCACACTTACACAACATAGGTTGGAATTACATGGTCCACTTATATGCAGAGATTTTCAATAAATACAGTAAAGTAAATGTAAATATATTTTCTCTTCCTATGATTCTCTTGATAACATTTTCTTTTCTCTAGCTTATTTTAAGAATACAGTATATAATAAATATATATATAATGTGTGTTAATCTACTGTTTATCTTATCAGTAAGGCCTCCGGTCAACTGCAGGGTAATAGTAGTTAACTTTTGGGAGAGTCCAAAGTTTATATATGGATTTTTTTACAGTGCAGGGGTTGGAATCCCTAACCCTGGTGTCATTCAGGGTCAGCTGTGTTACATACACATATACACTGCCAAATCCAGTGTTAAACACAGTTCTTCACCATACATACCTAAGCGCCCCTGAAACACCTACATTCTACCTGGAAACAGTGTCTCATGCGTGTCTCACTAAACACTGTAGTAAACATGCTAGACACCACTAAGCATGGTCTCTCACGCATGTAACACTAAACAAAGTAGCACATACACAAGCAGCATGAAACACAGTGTCTCCCACATGTATCACCGAACATACCAGCACACACGCCACTGAACCCAAGTCCTCACACTACCTGGAGCAGCACAAGCACGAGTCATCACTACACACACTATCTCAAACACTATTACTAAAGGCAGCAGCAAACACACCCGGAATCCTTACCACAGTGTCTCTCACATGTATCACTGAACAAAGCCCCAAGCATGCCAGGCACCATCAAACCCAGCAGCTCACACACATCACTGAACACAGGAGCAAACACCAGTCGTATTTGCACAGTATTTTGCTTCTATTCAGCCAAACATAGTAGCCCATACACCGGGCACTACTCCACACAGTGACACTCGTGTATCACTGAAACCCTAGCACATACCAAGCAGTAGGAACACAGTAGCTCACAAGTATATCACTAAACAAAGTATCACAGAAGAATAGGCACTCT
>CM052885.1:35420285-35435604 GCA_028534135.1 Potos flavus
TGTAGCAGACATTTCCCTAAAAGTCTACCACCCACAGCAGGCACCACTGAGAGACTGTCTCACACATACACGACTATACTGCAGCACATATACCACTGAGTCCAGGGGTTCAGACATGTCATCAAGCAGGTCAGCACAGCCTCAGTGCAACAGTAACACAGTGTCTCACGTAATATTACTGAACATGGTGCTACACACACTTACATTTATTTAACTCAGATCTCACTCATATATCACTGAACAAAGCAGCCAAATACACTAGGCACAACTAAACACAGCATTTCACTCATATATCTAAACAACACAGCAAAGAGATAACCCAAATATCACTAAGGAGAGCACATTATTCGCCCCCACCCCCCCACCCCTTACCTGCAGTTTTGCTTTCTACAGTCTCAGTTAATCGCAGCCAACTGTGGTCCAAAAGAGATGATTCTCCTCCTGACATATGGTCAGAAGGCTAATAGCACCCTGACACTATGCCTACATCATTCACCTCACTTCACCCATCACATAGGAGGGCGAGTACAGTATAATAACATGTTTGGAGAGAGACTGCATTCACATCGCTTTTATTAGAGTATATTGCTATAATTGTTCTATTTTATTAGTATTTTTGTTAATCTCTTACTGTGCTTAATTTATATATTAAACTTTATCATAAGTATGTGTTTATAGGAAAAAACATAGTATACACAGGGTTCAGCAGGATCCACGGGTTCAGACATCCATTAGAGATCTTGAAACATTCCTCTGTGGATAAGGGTAGACTATTACCACACACACACACACACACACACACACAGCACTTCAAAATACGGTGTTTTAGACATTTACCAATAACAATTTTCCACAAAGTAGTGACAACCAACAAGTATCTCTAAACACAGGTTGGAAGGGATTTGGACTTGATGTAGGTCCCCAGTGTAATAATACACTATATTGATGATATTATGACAGTATCAGAAATGAAAGCATAAGCTAGAACTGACTTAAATACAATAGTGACACCTGATCATTAGAGGCTGGTAAATAAACCCGGTAGAGATCCAAGGGCACACCCCAACGGTGAGATTCTTCAGAGCAAACCAGGCAGGGGCACCTGTAGCATTCCTCAATCAATTAAAAAATAAACTGCTTTCACTGCCTACATGTGTAACTAAGTGAGAAGCATTGCACCAGGTCAGGTTGTTTGAATTTTGGAGGAGGCATATTCTAGATCTGGGAATATTGGTAGCTTCTAGCAATCAAAATACCTCAAAGAAGGGCCATATAATGTAGACCCAAACAATGGCAGATTATGTCTGGGTTATAAGAGGTGGTAGCTCAGTCAAAGCTTTTGGGTCCTTATATTTACACTCAGATCTAAGTTTTGCAGTAACTGTAGCTCACGCTTACACAGACTGGAGTGGACTGAAATGGATGCTGTTTTCTTTGCAATGATAGGAAAATTGAGCAACAACAAGAACCCCAAATAATGCCTTCTTTTAATGTGTTACTAGAAGAGTGATGGGCATATACCACCTGTTCCATGCATCGTTACCTTTTCCAAAGTGAGCAGATGACGGGACTAGAATATTATTCGGAATACATGTGGCACTAAGTGACTACTTGTTTCTTTCCACCTATATTCTAAAATAATGCCTGGTAGCAGTTGGTGGTCAATGCCTTACTGTCTTTTGGCTATGTGAGAATAATGTAGTTTCAGAATAGTACCTGCCAAATGGTCAATTCGCAAAATATACTCATTTCCCTCTCACTCCTACTATGTATGAGTAGGGTGTGTACTGGACTATTATCAGGTATATATGAGGCACTTAGTGTGTGCTCCTTTTCTTCCACTGATGTGAGAGGAATGTGCTAGAATAGTAACTGGCCTATACCTGGTGCTCAATGCATAGTCTTACTTTTCACCTCTGCGTGACTAAGTTTATACTAGAATAGCATCTGTGATATACTAGGCACTTGATGAATGCTTGTTTTCTTTCCCTCTATATGAGTAAGGTTGTATTTGAATAGTGTGTGGTACATAGTATGTGCTCAATACATGCTTTCTTCCCCTATACATGAGTAATGTCCCCTAGAGTAGTTCCTGGTACATAACAGGCAGTCAGAGTGTGCTCATTTCTTTAGGACTAGTGTAATAAAAATTGTGCCTATCAAATATGGTCAGTATGTGTTCATTCCATCTCCTACCTATGAGTAATGCTGTAAATTTAGACTAATACCTGGCATATATTAGGTGCTCAATTCATGTTTTTCATTCTTCCTACATGTGAGTAAAGTCATATTGGAATTGTTTCTGGCATTTACAAGGTGGGTAATGCAGGCTTATTTAATATCTTATATGCATGAGTAATATTGTTCTGATTTTTGTGTCCTTTAGAAGTGTTGACAAAGGCAAAATGTATGTGTAGGTTTAAGACGCCTATAGGTATATTATATCATCAAACAGATGTCTAATGAAATGTGATGGAGGATGAGCTTTGCTAGAGCTTTGAAGGTTGGATAGAATTTACTGTGGTGGAGATAATGAGGGATCATCCAGGTAGAGAACCATGAACCAATAAAGCAACTGAATTGGAATCTGAAAAGAACAGCTGGAATTTGAGTGTGGAGCCTGTGGTGAACCTAGGCTCTGCTCCTGTCAGATGCCATGAAGACGACTGAAGATGTCATGTTAGCTCACTGGTTCTTATACTCTAATTTCTCTACAACCTAAATGCCTCAGGATGGCTCCAGCTTGTGGACAGAAATAAAGTCACATTAGCAGACATAATTATTGCAGTTGTTACTGTTCTTTGCCTTGCCAGCTCACACAGGACCACTGTTTTATGACAAAGAATCTCCTCAGTAAATTCATAGGAACCCCCCTTTTTTTCTAGGGGCCAGTCTATGTCTGCTGAAGGGCCTCTCATACCACGTCATCTCTCTCATCCCTGCTGTGTCTGCTCATCATGTGGTTCTTCTAGGGGAACACTGTACCCTAAACTCAACCTTTAATGGCCCACAAGTGACTCAAAATGGATTCTTCCCAGAAATGGCGACCTCGAGTGTTAGGCTTTTCTCTTCCCTTAGGCACTATCTCAAACTCTGTTTTCTACTATGGCCTTTGATGTTAAAGGGCAAAGAGACATTTGGTAGAATCAAAGAATAATTGAACTGCAGACATTTTCACTGGCAAACGGAAAAACTACACTGCGATGGTAAGATCTTTGACTTGAATGAGACTGGTGATCATTTATTCAAAATGTAATAATAGTAGGCTTCGTAGCAAATAAGGCAGAAACCAGAAATTTAGTAACAAATGGCATCCTCACTATCCCTGCCCTTCTGGATACTTTGATCAGTGGAAGTGACAGATATTTTAATAAATAATCACAATTCAGTATATAATCTTTTGGGGGGATAATCTAGAAATGGGCTTTATTGGAAATGTTTCAATTCAAGTATTAGGGAGAGCTAAAGACTAATAAGCCAAAAGGTATATTAGGACACACTTTCCACTTTCACTGCTAAATCACTGCTATACCCCCTGACTAGTATATATTCAATATATATTTGTGTGAATGAGTGCTGCCAAGGTGACAAATAGAAAAAAAAAAAAAGAAAAAATGCTAGTTAAAAAATATGGAGGTGTGGAGATCCTTTATCTGCCCATCAGTAAAATGTGAATATAGTACTTCCCTTTGTGGAGTGTTGTGGTGATAAAATTATACACTCAAAACACTTAGCATCCTATTAATATTAGTTCTTAAGGCAGAAACTTCCAAATCACAAGAAGAGAAATGAGTTGAGCAGGACAGAGGGGACACTTTGTGAGGATGGCGTGTCACTAGGTTTTGAGTCACACCATTCCTATCTCTCACTAAGAGACCCCAGGCCAACTTGGAAACCTGGTGAAAACCAACACTGTAGCTGAGTACTTTTCCCAGCACTGTGAGAATCTTTCCCCTAGGAGAGAGTACCTGATGTGATGCTCCAGCTGAAATTGCCTGAAGATACAAGCATAGAACAGTTGAGTTTGGGGATTATCTTCTGAGCTTGAAAAGGCTTAGCAAATATCTCTGTGTACAATTCTAAGAGGACCATTTTCATTTTCATTAAATGTTATAGATTCTTAGCTAAGGTACTGAGCTTTGGAATTAATAGATCAGCTTGGCTGTGTCTAGGCTATGCTTCTGGGTAAAAAAAGAAATGCCGACAGTAATTTTTTTTCTGGCATCACCCCCCAAAAGGTAGATGCTGTGTGAAGACAAAATGAACAGAAAGAGTGGGGAAAGACAAAATGGACACTCTAAGGTCAGAGAATTCATTCTTTCCCCAACATTATGAAACCATTAGTATGAAATGAGTGGGTGTTTCTCTTCTGATGTAGAAAAGAGGATAATGCCTTTGTTTTTTGATTGAACACAAGGTAGTATTTGTTGTTTATGCTTATATGAAAAGGTGATTTTATTTGAAAATCTGAATAAAATGTTCAGTCAAAACCTGAGATTGTTTATGCTAAGTAACCTTCCATTTTAATCTCTTTATGCAGTAAGTGGAATATAAATGAAATAGAAGAATGACCCAGGACTACTAAAGTACACACAGATATATAACTTATATATATATCTTGCAGGTTAATTGGATCATGAGCCTTTGAACAGTATACATTTAATTTTGGCTGTTTCAGAGTTGTCTTTTAATGAATATTAGATCATACTACATACTTGCTCTGAATATTGCATTTTTTTCACTCAGCAGTATGCCTTGAATGATTTCTGTGTTTATACATACAGATCAACCTTTTTCTGGCAGCTTTATGATGCTGTGTGGCATGAACTGACCATAATTTAACACTTATTGAATATTAGACTATCTCTAATTGTTCTGTGTTATAAAAAACACTGCCATGAATATATTTATACAAATACCCTGATACTCTTGCTCGAGTATCTCCATAGATTTCTAGAAGTGGGATTTTTTATAGGATATGTGCATTCAGTTTGATTTTTATTTTATTTTGGTTTTGTTTTGGAGCAGTCCCACACTTACAGAATAGCTGCAAGTACAATACAAATAACTGAATTTGTTATGAATAAGCATATTTTCCTATATAGCCATGGTACAATGATCAAAGCCAGGAAGTTAAAATTGATTTATTACTACTGTCTATTCCTCAGGCCTCATTCAAGTTTCTGCACATGTTCCAAAAATGTAACATTTAGCAAAGGATCCATTTCAGAACCAGACATTGTATTTAGTCGTCATGTCTCTTTATTTTTATTCATTTTGGAAAAGTTTCTATTTTTCTTGACTTTCAAGACCTTGACACTTTTGAAGAGTATGGAACAATTACACACAATGGTAATTATGTGAGGTGATAGATATGTTAATTTGCTTGATTGTGGTAATCACTACACAAGGTATATTTATATCAAAATACCACATTGTATACCTTAAACATATGCAATTTTTATTTATCAATCATGCCTTTGTAAAGTTGGGGAAAAATATGACTCCCAAATTAAAAAAATAATAACAAAAATAGGTGTGCCTGGGTGGCTCAGTCGGTTGAGCATCTGCCTTTGGCTCAGGTCATGATATCAGGGTCCTCGGATCAAACTCAGTGTCAGGTTCCCTGCTTAGCGGGGAGTCTCTTTCTCCCTCTCCTTCTGTCCCCTTCCCTGCCTGTGCTCTCTCTCTCTCTCTCTCTAATAAATAAATAAATCTTAAAAAAAAAAAAACCTAACCCAATGTCTTCTGTTCAATAAAAATAAAAATGAAATAAGTAAATAAAATGCTTCCATCCCTTTCCAACAACAACAAACAATAACAACAACAATAAAAAGATGCTGTGAAGGACTCATGACAATGTAGATAATTGCTAATTTAATAATAAATAGAAGAAAACAAATTAGAGTAGGAAAGCCTCTACCAGGAACTATGATTTGTCTCCAGCATACCAGCCTAATGGAACTGAAACTAGTCAAGCAAGAACATGATGACTTCATTTTATGGAACTTCATAGTCATTATAAAACATTCAAAACTAAGAAAGTGAAGTCTAGTGTCAAGCATGTACTGAACTGAGAAACTTTCATTCACTCAGAATGCAAACACGAAAAAGAAAACTGCATTCAGCTGGACTGTGCTCTTGACTGTCTTTGGGGTCTAAGCAATTTTTATTTAACTCTATAATTACCTTACTTGACCTAATATAGGTAGGGTCTCAGATCTTGTCCATAGTTTTAAATTTTACAAATGGAACTAACCCTCTGGTAAAGGCATTAATTTATCAAATATCTTATCCCTTCAGTTATAGGTTTTACAGATGCTTTTGCATAATTATTTTGCATCTGGAGCCCTAAAAGAGCCTTACACATTTTTCTCTTGTCTCTTGTCTGGAAAAGAAATAGATATTTTGAAAGTCCCAAGTCATTATTCCAGTCTTCAAAACTGCCAAGGGCACTAAAAAGTACATCTTACATTTATATATGCATTTTCCTTCAATTTAGCTTGACATCATGCAATCATTCATTGGATTTAATATTTATTGAGCACCTATTATGTTCCAGGCAATGATCCAGGTGTCATGGAAAGACAAATTATGCAGGTATATAATGCATCATGCATATACCAGATGTCATGGGATTGAATGAATTGAGTCAGGTATGGATGCTGCCCTCCAGAAAATTACAAGAAACCAAAGAGAATAAAACATATACACAGATAATTTTAACAGAAGGTAGAGGATCACGATAAGGATCATGAGAGACATATGGTAAAAGACAGAAAAAGTCAGGGGAGGCGAGATACAATTTCTGTATGGAGAGCTGAGGTGGGATGGGATGTGGAGAGTGGAAAACGGGAAACCTTCATGGACTAGAAAGATCTGAATGATATCTGTACTATATTAACAATTTTGCAGGTTTATTTCAAATATCCATAACCTTCTTAAATAGTAAAAGAATTAAATGCATGTAGTAGGCAGTTTTATATTTGGAACAACAGAACAAAAAAGGAAAGGTAAATACATAGGTGAGACCCTATCCCTTTTTTTTTTTTTCTCTCACATTGGTACTATTCTAGGTCTTCCTTGTCTACTTTGCTTAATATTTATTACCAGCATTTTGAAGAATGTATGGAACTTTGTAGGTACTCAATACGTATTTATGGAATTAAAGACAAAACCAAGAATCTTATGATTTAGGCATCTTTCCTCATAATGGATGACTTACTCTTAGCAAACAGATGGGGATCAGAGGAACAAATGACATGTACAGAATACAGTATTTTTCTTCCAATTGTTTATTTTTCACTAGTTCTTTGTCTACTTATTAATTTATAAACTAGAACACTGAGATAATCTTTTTACTTTTCTTCAAAGAACTGTGAAAATCCATCTACATCAAATGTCAACTCTCCATGTGTCTCTTCACCCATTAAAAACTGCAGGGAGGCGGGATCTAATCAACCTTCACACTTCTGCAGTTCTTATATAAGCCAGCCTGACTGGCTGAAACTCACGTGTTGATCTTACATTGGAATTCCTACAAAGCAGTGTTGAGCATTTCCATGTAATTTGGTTTGAATATCTTAAACAAAGAGCAAATAAATGAGACGAAAATGACAAATAAGAGGGTAAAGATTGATCATTGCTTACAGAAAGTCTTATTTTCTGGATTAAAAGCTATATTGTATATTAAATATTAGTGTAAAGGTTGAGTTCTTTTATTCCCCCCAAGATTTGTCCAATGGAATTGTATTAATCCTATCAGCAGTTGAAACAGCTTATATTTATATTGAGTGTTGTGTTTAATGGTGTTTTTATCACTTGATAAGAGTGCTAGATATCACTGATAGTTTAAAAAAATTGAGAGAAACAGTAGCCTCCAGTTTATAGATAAGGAGTGAGGCTTAGGAAGAGTAAAGCTCAAGTTCATAGACCTAGTAAGGGGCAGAGCTGGGACATTTCCAAATCCATCCCTCTGGCACTGCCTTTTTACATTAGAATTCTACTTTTCATAGAGGAAGGAAAGTCAGTAGGCTAATGATGCAAAATAAGCGAATCTTGTCTAATAGCCATGTTCATACTTTGGAGTTCAGGCAACTGAGAAAAAGAAACAGGCAGAGAAAGGTGACATAGAGCAGAATGAGTTCATGATCAAAGTTTCTGCTATTTCCTGCTGAGAGTATGAGATTTACTGCCGTCTCCCCGGGGAAAGCCAGATCGTTATTTCATACTTGTGGAAAAGAACTACTGACAAAGAGACACTGCTCATTCTGTTCTTAGTTTTCCAACTTCAACCATAATCACAGGAAAGAAGTGGCCACAGATGAGAATGAGATTACTTTTCACATAAAATTAGATCAAGGAGTCCTGCTTCTTTCTTTGAAGTATTCCTTGAAAAAATGCACACTTTCCTATTGAGGATGTTACAAATTATTGCTTTTAATGGATCTTGCAACATAAAATGCACTGTGCTTGAACTCCAAACTTGTGTCATGCCTTGGTGAGTATTTTATGAATTGTAAAATTGGAAAGTAAGTTAAGATACAAAAGTGGCTGCTGGCCTCTCCATCTGATAAATCTTATTTGGGATTAGTGTGTAATATCCCTTTTAAGATCTCTTTCATTTCTTTTTTATAGTTTAACTGAATACAAATAAAAATGAGGACATTCTATCCATGTATCTTTGCTTCTTCCTTATTAACTATATTACTTAGCTGTGCAAATTTTTTTCTTCTAAATGATCAAAGGTTTTCTGAAAATGTCAGCATCAGATTTAACTGTGTTTCTAGTTTTCAGACATTGCACCATGACTGATACTATGTTGGAAATATACATTTTAAAACATATTAACCAAGGGATGATCAGCTTCTGGAATGGCAGAGTGGGGACCTTGATGAACTCACTCTCCCTCTGAAACAACAAGAATACAAGCAAAACAACTAAAGTAAATCATTTTAGAACTCTGGCAATTAACCAGAGCTACAGAATAAACTGAAAAATTTCTATACAAGACAAACTACTGAATTTTGGTGAGACACAGGTCTGTGATGCTTGTACTCAGAGCTATTCTCGTCTCCTCTCACTCCCTCCCTAGCTTAGCAATATAATAGGCAAAAGCCAGCATCGCTACAGAAAATGAAAAAAATTGGATGCTTTTGGAGCTCCATTAAAGGTATCATCCCCTGTGCAGAGTCAATATTTTGCCTGAACTTTCAGCTCCCTGGGAAATTTCTATGCTTAGGTGGTCATCTGAATGACTCAGAGCTTAGTTCCATGGGAGGTGGAGAGACCTGATACCAGAGTGATTACAAACATCTCTATTTGTAACAAAGAAAAGATACAAAGCCTGGGAAGAAACAGGAAAGTGAGCCCACATACACTGGGAGAAAAAGCAACCAACAGAAAATGCCCCTGTGGGGACCAGATTTTGGATTTAGTAGACAAATACTATTATAAATATATGCAAAGAACTATAGGAAACCATGTATAATGAATTAAAGGTAAGTGTGAAAATGATACTGGTAAGGAGTAATAACTGCTTGGGTATTATGAAAGGCAATATAAATATATTTTTACTTGCAATTCTTTTCAATTTTTAAAAAATTTATAACTACATAAAAATAAATACAAAACTGTATTGAGACGGGCTTGTAATGTATACAGATGTACATTTGTACAAAGGAGAGAGAGGGAATAGGAGTATTTTAGAGAGACATCTTTGCATATTATTGAAATTAAGTTAGCATTAATCAACTAGATTGTTTTACACTAAGGTGCTAACCATAACCTCCAGAGCAAGCACTACAAAAAATAACCTAAAGAAATATAGTGAAACAAACGACAGAGAAATTAAAAAGGTACACTAGAAAATACATATTTAACAAAAATAGAAGAGAAAAATGAAGGAATCCAGAAAAAAAGACAAATACAAAGACATAAGGAAAAGAAATAGCAAAAGGACAGATACAAATCCTGCCGTATCAGCAATTGCATTAAATGCAAGTAGATTAAACACCTCAATCAAAAGAGAGGTATTGGCAGAATAGATATGGTTTCTACAGGATGCAGGCTTTAGATTCAAAGACACAAATACATCAAAAGGAAAAGGATGGAAACATTTACATGTAAGTGGTAATTAAAAGAGAGTCGCAATAGGTCTACTAAAATCAGGAAAAATAGACTCAGAGAAAAATCATTACTAGAGATAAAGACATTTTATTTTATGATAAAAAGGACAATCCATCAGGAAGATATAAAAAATATAAACATATATGCTCCTATCAATAGAGCTCCAAAACACATGAAGCAAAGAAAATGACATAATTTACGGGAGAAATGGACACGTCAGCAATAATAACTGGAATGTCAAGGTCTGACTTTCAATAACGGATGGAAAAATTAGGCAGCAGATAAAGAAATAAAAGGCATGAACAGTACTATAACTGAGTAGACATGAAATTTATAGAGAAGTCCATCCAACAGCATGACACACATTATTCTTAAGCTCTGATGGAACACAATCCAGGACAGACCTTATGATGGGCCATCAGATAAACTTCAATAAACTTAAACAGATTGAAATACAATGTTCTTTAAGCCCAAAGGAATTATATTACAAATCAACAGCAGCAGAAAATTTGAGAAACTCACAAACATATGGAAATTAAACATTTTCCTAAATAATTAAAGCAGCAAAGAAGAATTTAGAAAGGAAATTAGAAAACACTAGGAAGAAATGAAAACACATCAAAACTTATGGAATGATGCAAAAGCAATATTTAGAGGGAGATTTATAGCTGTAAATGACCATATTAAAAAAGAAAAAAGAAAGTCATCTGAACTTCATCTTAAGAATCGAAAGAAGAACAAACTAAACCCAAAGCAAGCAGAAGGAAAGAATAAAGTTTAGAGCAGAAATGAAAGAAATAGGGAATAGAAAAATAGAGAAATCAATGACACCAAAAGTGGTGCTTTGAAATGATTAATGAAATTGACAAATTTAGCTAGCCTGATCACGAGAAGATAGAAGATTCAAATTACTGAAGTCAGCAATGAAAGAGGGAGCATCACCACTGATCTTACAGAAATCAAGTCATAAGTAAATACCAACTACTGTATGACAAGTTAAATAACTTAAATAAAATGGGCAAATTCCTAGAAAGAAAGATAGTAAAAATGTACACATGGGGCTGGCCTGGAGAGAAGCTCTGAGTTTCTAGGGTTTCGAATACAAAAGTGGCTACAAGATGATTATTTTGGGGGAGTAATGTATGTCAAGCACAGCGTGATTCAAGAAACTCCAAACAAACTTATTTTTCAGACCTTTAGAAAAGCAGTGAGAAAGAGAAAGTAGGCCCTTAAACATTTCTTTGCATTTTCTCTGGCCATATCTCCCTGATAAACTGCCCCGTGACTTTATGAAAGGCCATTTGTAGATGATTTGTTTCTAAAACTCACTGTGGTTATATAAACCAGGGACAGGAAAATTGCTTTATTTATGTTCTATATGAGTAGAGCTTTGTTTTTTAATTTCAGACTTCAGTAAGCCATGTTCTTGCAAATTCTCATAGGGATTTTTTCTCTCCCATACTCAACACTGCTTTGGGGATAGTTTTTGAAATGGTAAATAGCATATAGCTAAACATTTCCTAGTGTCCAGACTACAAAATACATTCCTTTTTAGCTGTTCAGTGTGTGTTCTAGTATGTGAGAAAACTCATCAACTTGGTGTTTTAATATTTTGAATATTTTCGCCCATTTTTTCTTTTCTTTTTTTTTTTTTGATTTGGAAAAAAATCATGGCTTACAGTAATTATCAACCTGGGATAGAGTGGCTTTGTTTTCTAGGACTTTTAGTTTTGTTTTTTAAAATTAATCAGTCCGTATCAAATAAGTACTAACAACATCACAGCACTGTATTAGTCACTCTGGGGGAGGCAAAGATGTATTGAAATCTTGAACATAAAGAACTTATATCTATCATTTCACCCCATCCCCACCTCATACCATTCTTGGTTAAACCTTCCTCATCAGTTACTTAATGCTTTCTCTCACTATATTCCTCAGTCACACTCTAGTCCAATATTTGCTGCACAAATGTTGTCTCCCAGTCTGTGTCTTGTGTTTAATTTAAAAGGTTTCTTTTGCAGAGAAATTTTAAAATTGAATAAAGAAATTTAAATAGTGGGCTGAAGATTTTGTACTTATTACTAGATAAACATTTCTTGAGGACTTCCAATGAGCTGGCTTTCTGAACAGCCATCAACTCCATCACGGATTTTAGCTGCTTGCAACATTTCTGTGAAACAAGCATCACTTCCTTTCTTACAAAGGAGGAAACTGATGCCCTGGAGATCCAGTAAATTGCATGCACAAGTTGTATCGTATTGTTCCTTGGCCTCCATTGTTATGCTGTTATACAATTTTGCCATTGATTTATTTGGGGGGATGTCACTACATTTACGGGAGAGCTAGACATTTTAGGGCTTCATGAATGACTCTGTAATTAGAACCTTCCACTTCTGAAATAATAATGCAGCCACAGCCACAGTGAACATGCCACATGAAATCAATGAGGTTTCCCTTCGGATTCTGCCAATTTGGTTATAAAGATTCAGGGTATAGTGATGTGAGTAGTACATAATTTATTTCACTTGATACTTGCACCTTGCTAATAATTCTTCTTAAAATGACTTCATCCCCCACGGCATTTTCATAGTCTTAATGGACTGCTAGTCTCTTTGATTATCTCACATTCCCCAAACTGTGGGATGGTATATAAAGGCAGCAAAATAGCTCATTCACTTATAGCAACAGAATCTCCCATGATTTGGCCAAAACAGATGCTTTAACACATAGTATTCATATTCTGCCACTTGTGATTAATTTATGAGATAAATAGAGTATGCTAGGATTATTATGCTGCCTCATTATTCTTCTTACTGACTTGTGGTTCTCCAATACTAAACCAATACAGGTATTTGAAGAAAACCCAGTCTATCAGAAACTGTGTATAATGATGCTCACCTTTCCACTACATACCCTGCATTCATCACATAGGCTGTATCAATAGCTGCTATTCAAGATTAAGTGCCAAGTGCTTCACTGTGACTGGTTTTATTAGTCACTCAGTGAGAATTAAAAAAAAAGAAAAGAAAACCCATGAGAGAAAAAAGGCTCACATATATTATCCAAACTCTGATAGGATTATATTTAACTAGTATCACTCTTTACTACTCTCTCTACAAAATGGCCAACGTAATTCTGTGTAACACCTTCCTAGAGCCTGATGTTAGAGCACAAATTGTGACGTGTTGTATGTTTGGCATAATGGACATTAACGATGAGATGTTGTGTAAATAGGTATTTGGATATCTAAACTGGTAGGGTAAAAGTTTTACCTAAAGTGGTTACATGTTCACAGGCCCATATTCACATTACGAGTGAGGGTTTATAGTGATGTAAGCCTGAACTAGTAGAGAGCAAAAAAACTTACATTCCTCATAAAATAGGATCGAGATAAACTTTTACTCATTTTGGAATGAATAAATAAAAATACCAACATGGGAGCTATAGAGAACAACAATTTCAAAAGAAGAGAAAGGGATTTTCATCCCAGGTGACTGAGAGAGAGAGAACTAGTATACATTTAATTTACTTGCTCAACCAAAAGAATATTCCAGATGACTGCTATATGATATGAAGAGGATGAAAAGCATGGCTGATTCCTTTTCATTGGGTTGGTTCCTTCGCATTCTTTTAATCTCAGCTTAAAAGTCATCTTTTCAAGGACTAAGGAATGAGACGGACTTTTCAGATCACTACATAAATTAGGTTAGCCCATTTATTGTGGCTCTTTGCAATTTATTCATTTCCTTCACAGTACTAATTATAATTTAAAATTATGCACTTAGTTGTTTTAATTTTATTTTCTGTCTCTCTAATAGGACATAACTCCATAAAGACAGTGATAATATAGCACCCAATAGGTTCCTTGGCAAAATTAACTGGTAAAATGTGTCGACTAATTTAGTGACTCAATGAGAAACAGAAGAATATGAGAAGAGACTTGGTTGACCCAGGAAAAAACAAAAGCTGTGAAAAAGGTACAATAGAATTTTGTCTCAGAAAGACCTATAAATCCAGGCTCCAGGCTTTGAAGATATACTTTTTCAAATTTTCTAAGAAACAATGCTATCTAGCTCATTCCAGAACAAAGAACATGGTAGAAAATACATCAATCGATGGAACATTGTAGTTAATAGTATAGAATTTGATCCCTAAAGTACCAGAGTTGGTGATATGCATCTATCATTATCAGGGGTTTAACAATAGGCCAAATACTCAGTGTCTCAAAAATTCATTTTATTTATCAATAAAATGACCACAAAAATAAACTCTACTAAATAGAGTTGTTGTGGGGATTGATTATGAAATTTTATAAAAACTTAACATCACAGGACAGATAGAGAACAGTTAGTAAAAATTTACAACTTATCTCAGTATGGGGCAGATAATAAACATTTATCATACATAAGCCACTAGTATCATTTTTATATTAAATGAATAAACTCTGATACTAAAATCCGACATAGCATGTAGCTTATCAATGTACAAATATCTTTTAATTTAATTTTATTTTTTCAGTGTTCCAAGATTCATTGTTTATGCACCACATCCAGTGGTCCATGCAATACGTGCCCTCCATAATACCCACCACCAGGCTCACCTAACCCCCACCCCCTGCCCCTCCAAAACCCTCAGTTTGTTTCTCAGAGTCCACAGTCTCTCATGCTTCGTCTCCCCCTCTGATTTCCCCCAACTCACTTTTCCTTTCCTTCTCTTAATGTCCTCCATGTTATTCCTTATGCTCCACACTTAAGTGAAACCATATGATAATTGACTTTCTCTGCTTGACTTATTTCACTCAGCATAATCTCTTCCACTCCCGTCCATGTTGTTACAAAAGTTGGGTATTCATCCTTTCTGATGGAGGCATAATATTCCATTGTATATATGGACCATACCTTCGTTATCCATTCATCTGTTGAAGGGCATCTTGGCTCTTTCCACAGTTTGGTGACTGTGGCCATTGCTGCTATGAGCATTGGGGTACATATGGCCCTCCTTTTCACTACATCTGTATCTTTGGGGTAACTACCCAGTAGTGCAATTGCAGTAGGGTAGCTCTATTTCTAACTTCTTAAGGAATCTCCACACTGTTTTCCAAAGTGGCCGCACCAACTTGCATTCCCACCAATAGTGTAAGAGGGTTCCCCTTTCTCCACATCCTCTCCAACACTTGTTGTTTACTGTCTTG
>CM052885.1:35435704-35488823 GCA_028534135.1 Potos flavus
TTCTTTATAGATCTTAGATATCAGCCCTGTGTCTATAGTGTCATTTGTGAATATCTTCTCCCAATCCATGGGTTGCCTGTTTGTTTTGTTGACTGTTTCCTTTGCTGTGCAGAAGCTTTTTATCTCAATGAAGTCCCAAAAGTTCATTTTTGCTTTTGTTTCCTTTGCCTTTGAAGACATGTCCTGAAAGAAGTTGCTGTGGCCGATGTCGAAGAGGTTACTGCCTATGTTCTACTCTAAGATTTCGATAGATTCCTGTCTCACATTGAGGTCTTTTAGCCATTTTGAGTTTATCTTTGTGTGTGGTGTAAGAGAATGGTCGGGTTTCATTCTTCTATACATAGCTGCCCAATTTTCCCAGCACCATTTATTGAAGAGACTGTCTTTTTTCCACTGGATATTTTTTCCTGCTTTGTCAAAGATTATTTGACCACAGAGTTGCGGGTCCATATCTGGACTCTCTACTCTGTTCCACTGGTCTATGTGTCTGTTTTTGTGACAGTACCATGCTGTCTTGGTGATCACAGCTTTGTAGTAAAGCTTGAAATTGGGCAACATGATGCCCCCAGTTTTGTTTTTCTTTTTCAACATTCCCTTAGAAATTTGGGGTCTTTTCTGGTTCCATACAAGTTTTAGGATTGTTTGTTCCAGCACTTTGAAAAAAGCTGGTGGAATTTTGATCGTGATGGCATTGAAAGTATAGATTGCTCTGGGCAGTATAGACATTTTAACAATGTTTATTCTTCCGATCCATGAGCATGGAATGCTTTTCCATCTTTTTGTATCTTCTTCAATTTCTTTCATGAGTGTTCTGTAGTTCCTCGAGTATAGATCCTTTACCTCTTTGGTTAGGTTTATTCCAAGGTATCTTATGGTTCTTGGTGCTATAGCAAATGAAATTGATTAAATGACCAACCAGAGTTACCAGTATCATGAATAAGAATTCATGATGGCTTAACAGAATCTATTAGCTCGCTATTAGACTCTAGAAGAAAAAAATGTAAATGAGAATATGGTACGGTACTTAAAACGTACTAAAAATAAAACCCTAGCAGCCATAGTTGTTAAAAGCTTTTACAAAATTGGAAATGTTGGAAAACTTCCAGATTATTTAAAGAATATATCAACTCTGTAGCTCTCCTCCATTAATTGTTTTATTTACAAAATAAGTTATTTATTGAATACAAGTTATGCTAGGCAATACGGGTATTGTCAAAAGCAGAATAATGAACCTCCCCCACCAAATGTCCCTGTCTTAATCTCTGGGACCTATGAACATGTTACTTCACATCACAAAGAGAAATTAAGGTTGCTAATCAGCTAACTTTAAAATAGGGAGATTGTCCAGGATTATTTGATTGGGCTCAATCCGATCACAAGATTCCTTAAAAGTGGTAAGTGACACAGAAGTGCCCAGAGTGACTCAAGCCCACCATTGCTGGATTTAAAAACATAGGGAGGAGGTCAGAAGCCAAGGGATATACAAAGCCTCTAGAAGCTGAAAAAGGCAAGAAAACCAATTCTTATCTGAAGCCTCCAGAAAGAATATAACATTGCATGTTAATTATACTTGAATAAAAAGAAGAGAGAGAAATCTTGAAAACAAAATAAAAACAACCGAGCAAAAAATCAAAAACAAAAAACCAAAAAATCCTCCAGAAGGGAACACAACCCTTGCTGACACCTCGGTTTTAGCCCAGCATGACCAGTGTCAGACACTGTTACAGTAAATAGAACTCTAATACAGGTGGCCCAATGAATTAAAAAAAAAAAAATGAATCCTGCTCCAATAGAACTTGGAGTCTGGTAGAAAAGTCAATAGTTATTAATAATAGTAAATGTCAATGGAAAGCAGTTATTCTGTGAAGGGCTACAAAAGAGTATAAGCTTTGAGATGTTTGTTCATATTTAAAAAGAGTTCTATTATGTTCTAAAGTCAGTATAAAATGTACAAATCATCAGAGTCATGATTAATTCTGAATAACTCTTAAAGTGTCCACATTAGGTTTTATTATACATGGTTTTGGCCAGCCTGGCCAGAATAGTAATTCTAAAGCCCAGTAACCAGTAAAGCAGATTAACAAAACAAAAGCAGGGTCTATATACAGAGTGTTTGGTTATCAAATGTATCCTCTTTTTTGAAAACAATCAAATGTCTAACAGTGACTAGAGGAGGGATGTGGAAAATGCTAAAATACTGGGCTTTTCTTCAGGGTTTACTCTGTTTTATTTTTCACATCAAGCTTTTAAAACCTCATTTTCAATAGTGAAATGCTAGATATAGTCGCATTAAATTTACAAATAAAATATGTTCCCTGTGAATTTTAATACTTTTAAACTTGTTCCAGACATTCTGATCGACATAATATGATATGACCAAAAAAAAAAAAAGAGCTTTAATCATTAGGAAGTTGAAGATAAAAACGCTCTTTTTTATTTGTATTTTCTGGTGGCAGGAACATTTACAGATGGTATTATATACCTTGCGACACCAAGAAAATCAGCTGAAGAGCTCTAAATTTACCAAGAGATTATCAGTAAAATTGTTACAAATAAAATGAAACAACAGCTTTCCCTTAGAAGTTATGTTATAAAAGAGAATCATCCATAACAGGAAAACAAATAATCAAGTACCCAGCAAGTCACTAACCAGTGAATGCACAGAATTTGTATGAAGAAAAAAGATTTTAAAAAAAGAGAAAAAGACCTGGCAAATGCCCTATGAATTAACTAAGAACATTTCAAGTTAAAGTTCATGTCAGCATGTTTGAGTGGGACAGAGAATTGGGAAAGGAATAAGGAAGTACAGCTTATATGAAACTCTACTGCAGTAGAGTTTCAGAAACCTCGTAAGTTAATAGGAAGTGAAAGAGCATTCAAGAATTATTTTGGAATAAAAGCACAGGATCTTCATTGTATATAATTAGCCAAAATACATGTAATGCATATTAAAGTGTTAAGATTTTCTAATTGAAATCTTATTGCTATATGTGATATAAAATAAAAAGTAGCTGACCATTTAAATGAAAAAGAAAAAACTAGAGGTATCACAATTCCAGATTTCAAGCTGTATCACAAAGCTGTAGTCATCAAGACAGTGTGGTACTGGCACAAAAACAGGTACATAGATCAATGGAACAGAATAGAGAACACAGAAATGGACCCTCAACTCTATGGTCAACTAATCTTTGACAAAGCAGGAAAGAATATCCAATGGGAAAAAGACAGTCTCCTCGACAAATGGTGTTGGGAAAACTGGGCAGCCATATGCAGAAGAATGAAACTGGACCACTTTCTTAAAACATACGCAAAAATAAATTAAAAATGGATGAAAGATCTAAATGTGAGACAGGAATCCATCAAAATCCTACAGGAGAACATAAGCAGAAACCTCTTTGACCTCGGCCACAGCAACAACTTACTAGACACGTCTCCAGAGGCAAGGGAAACAAAAGCAAAAATAAACTACTGGGACTTTATCAAGATAAAAAGCTTCTGCACAGCGAAGGAAACAGTTAATAAAACTAAAAGGCAACATATGGAATGGGAGAAGATATTTGCAAGTGACATATCAGATAAAGGGCTAGTATCCTAAATCTATAAAGAACTTATCAAACTCAACACCCAAAAAACAAAAAGTCCAGTCAAGAAATGGGCAGAAGACATGAATAGACACTTTTCCAAAAAACACATTGAGACAGCTGACACATGAAAAGATTCTTGATGTCATTCATCATCAGGGAAACATAAATCAAAATCACAGTGAGATACCATCTCATGCCTGTCTGGATGGCTAATATTAACAACACAAGAAACAGGTGTTAGTGAGGATGCTGAGAAAGAGAAAGCCTCTTGCATGGTTGGGAATGCAAACTGGTGCAGCCACTCTGGAGAACAGCATGGAGTTTCCTTAAAATGTTAAAAAAAAAAGAACCACTGTACAACCCAGCAATTGCACTACTAGGTATTTACTCAAAGGACACAAAAATACAGGTTCGAAGGGATATGTGCACCCTGATGCTTACAGCAGCATTATCAACAGTGGCCAAACTATGGAGAGAGCCCAGATGTCCATTAACTGATGAATGGATAAAGAAGAGCTGGTATATATATACACAATGGAATATTACTCAGTCACAAAAAGAATGAAATCTTGCCACTTGCAATGACATGGATGGAGCTAAAGTGTATTACACAAGTAAAATAAATCAGTCAGAAAAAGACAAATACCATATGATCTTACTCAAATGTGGAATTTAAGAAAGAAAAACAGTGAACATATGGGAAGGAGGAAAAGTATAAAAATGAGAAAGGGAAACAAACCATAAGAGACTCTTAATGATAGAACAAACTGAGGGTTGATGGAGGGGTGTGGGTAGGGGATGGGCTGGATGGGTGATGGGGATTAAGGAAGGCACTTTTTGTGATGAGTACTGGGTGTTGTATGTAAGTGATGAATCACTGACTTCTACTCCAGAAACCAATATTGCATTGTATGTTAACACCTAAAATTTAAATTAAAAAAAATAAATTGATAATGGAGGGGACTCTAACAAGCAAGAAACAAATGGGAGAATAGATATGAAAGTACAAAAATATAAAATGTCTGCATAGCAAATATCCTGTAAAAACATGAAGATGTGTTACAAACTGAAAGATTTACTGTAAATATTTGTAGCAAACGTTGCTGATAAAAAGTTAATATTCTTATGAAAAGATCTAAAAAAAAGCAATGAGAAAACCTGCTAATTAAAAAAAGAAGCACGAATGTGTTCGACTTCTATACTGATCAATGTCATATATGCAGATTAAAGTAAAAATGTATGATTTTTTACTTATTACTTTAGAAAGAGTCATGTATTAAATATCAATATTCAATACTATTGATTTTGCAGTGAGATGCTGCTGCTTCTGGGATTATTAGTAAATATATATTTCCTGAAATGCCATTATCAATATATATAAAAGGCCTAAAAACTTACATGTTTTAATATTCTCATTTCTTGGACTCTATCTTAATAAAATAATCATAGGTTCTGACAGGGAAGGTTTTTGTATTAAGATTTTAACCACAGAATGTTTAATTTTAGTCAGCATGATAAAATAAATTTTTATTTCAGTTTTAGTATATTGAAGGCACTTAATACATACTTTTAAATGAAAAATCAATGACCACTTTTTAAGTGGCAAAAATGGAAATGGGCCTAAGGATCTAGTAGAGGAAAAAAATATATATTACATAAAAAGTTACATAAACAGTTATATACAGTTATACCAATTATATATAGTAAGGTAAATGTTGTAGCCAGACTCCAAGATGGCCTCAAGGATCCCTGTCTCCTGGTCTTCATACATTTGTGTAATGTTCTCCTCCTCTTTAGTACGGGTTAGTCTTCGTGACTGTTTCTACTGAATAACATATGGTAGACGTGATAGTATGTGACCAGAAGACTTGGTCATAAAAGACAGTATCATCAATCTCTCTCTCTCTCTTTCTGTCTCCCCCTTCCCTCCCTCTCTCTCTCTCTTTATTCATCCACTCTGGGAGAAGCTCTACAGAGAAGCCTGTGTGTTAAGAAACTGAAGCCTCCAGTCAATAAACAGCCAAGTGAATGAGCTTCAAAGTGAATCATCTAGGGTCAGTCAAGTCTTCTAAGACTGTACCGCCAGTCACAGCTTGACTGCAGCCTCATGAGACATCTTGAGCCAGAACATCCCAGCTAGGCCCTCCTGAATTCCTGACACACAGAAACTCTGTGACATAATAAATATTTGGTTTAAGTTCTGGAGTAATATGTTATACAACAGTAATATAGTAAGTTCCAAGATACTAAAGTTTCAGTTATTTAATCATATTCTCAAAGACTAATGGCATAACAGCATTCATATGAGATAGCATCAAGGGTTAAAAAGATATTTATTTATTTGTTTGTTTGTTTGTTTATTTATTTAACAGAGAGAGAATGAGAGAGAGAGAGAGCAAGTACAAACGGGGGAGAGTCAGAAGGAGAGGGAGAAGAATGTGGGGCTTAGTCCTGGGATCATGACCTAAGCCAAAGGCAGATGCTTAATGGACTAAGCCACCCAGGCATCCCTAAGATATAAAGATATTCAAAAAAACACCTCATGAAGTAAAATTTTGTGAACCTTACAACCCAAGTTAAATCCATCTTTATCTATAGATCTTGAAAGAAAACAGACTAAGATGTTAACAGTAATGTACACATGATATGATAATCACTGATTTTAATTTTTTGTACCTGCCTGTTTTCTCCTCAAAACGTTCTCTCTCCTCATTACAGAATGAGCGTACATTCCTTTTATAATCAGAAACCAGAAATAAATCATTGACTGTTACTTATAAAATGTGTCTTAGAAATGTGTGCAAATAAATTCCCATGTAATTCATTGGAAAAAAGAGCCAAATGTTTTCACATACAAAAAAGAAAGAATAAGTTAAAAATTCACTGTTCTTCAGGGATGCCTGGGTGGCTCAGTTGGTTAAGCGGCTGCCTTCGGCTCAGGTCATGATCCCAGGGTCCTGGGATCGAGTCCCGTGTTGGGCTCCTTGCTCAGCGGGGAGCCTGCTTCTCCCTCTGCCTCTGCCTGCCTCTCTGCCTACTTGTAATCTCTCTCTCACTCCCTCTCTGACAAATAAATAAATTCTTTAAAAAAAAAAATTCACTGTTCGTCTAAGAATGTATATTTCTCCTTACTGTCGGGTCATAATTAGGACTACTCTCTTTGTTATAGTCAGCTCTTACCTTCCTTTTGCCTTTAAGGAGGCTTTACTTAACCTAATAATTTCTATAATAATGGATGTGAATTCTTTTTCAAGATCTTCATTATTTTTCTCACTCATATTCCTTTCCTTGAGTTTTCTTTGCCCTTGTGAACAGCTGGCTTGCAGACTAAATCAAGCCCTGGATTCCTTCCAAGGTCCAGCAAATTTTAGTAGTAGGAATGTGGGGATAACTTCTCCCACACACATACTGGGACTTAAGTAGGCAATGAATGGACCTGGTTAACCAGGTACCATACAAACTTGATAGAACATAATCTTGGGTCACAAAGATACGAATTCATTCATTCATTCATTTAACAATTTTTTACTGAGTGTTTACTATGCATTACATACTATGCTAATGACATATGATGGTAGGTCCAACCTGCAGAAATAAGATGTGGAGGTTGAGTTGAAAGCATACATGCCCAAACTCGAGTGGAAGGAGGCATGGTGTATTCAAAGGACTGAGAAAAGTTCCCTTGTGGCTCCAGTGGAGTGAGTGAGAGTAAATGTGATCTGCAGAGAGCTTTCAAACCATTTAGGAAGTTCATACTAAGAGCAATAAGAAGTCCCTTAGTAAAAAATAAAAATAAAAAAGAACAGCCCCTGACATTTGAAAGCTGGCCTGAAATTCACAGCAAAGCCAAATTATTCTCTTGTTAAACATAAACCATCTCACAGAATACCAACTTCAGACAAGGTTACTTAGGGACCATGATAAAATGAAACAAAATAAGGCCACTTCACGGCCACCTGGATGGCTCAGCCAGGAAAACATGTGACTCTTGATCTCTGGGTCTTGAGTTCAAGCCCCATGTTGGGCATGGAGCCTACTTAAAAACAAACAAATAAAACAAGGCCACTTCATAGTTTGTGTAAGCATAGGTCAAAAAAAAAAAAAGCAAAGTCACTGTGCTACCCACAAAATACCAAACACCTTACCCTGACCAAAATATATGACTGCTACTTCTTTACCAATTACAGTTTTATCTTTGTGCTAGAAAAGATTTATTAGATATCCAATCAAAGAATAATCCCTATTTTTTGACAGCATCCAAACTAGAGCAAATTCCTCCTTACTTAGACCCTCCCCCAAATCACCTAACCAAATCCCCAATCCTAAAATAGGTTCTTTCTAACACCATCTTACTGAAATACTCCATGAGTTCCTATGTGTACTTTGCCTCCCACTGCAATAACTAATAAACCCAACTGGTTTAACTCCAAGCGTATTCATAATGTTCTTTGGCTGAAGGGCACTGATATCACTATGAGGCTTCTGAAATACTTAGAATAAATTTTAACAAGATTTTACCGAGAGAGCTCATAAAATGGAAAGTAAATTACCTTAAATTCCTATATAGGCCAAGATAGATTTATATCTTAGTCTATCTTGGGCTAATTTTCTCCCTTCCTTTTGGTCCTTTCCACGGGTTCAGGGGCAGTTTTTACCCTCCTTACCGCACTTTTCCTTCAGTGTTGACCTCACACACATTCTGCAAGCACTATATAGAATCCCATATCTCAGAACATGAACAAAATTAAGTTTATGCTTTCAAAGAAAACTGGGAGACATTTCTCCCTCACAGCGTTTGATTTAGTCTAAGTTCTCTACAGTAAGAGGCTGAGATGAAGACTCATGTGCTAATAATCTGTTAAAGAATTCTCCTAGGAGCGGCACCTGGCTGGCTTGGTTGGTACAGCATGAGATTACTGATCTCCAGGTTGTAAGTTAGAGTCCCATGTTGGGTGTAGAGATTACTTAAAAATAAAATCTTTAAAAAAAAAAAAACAAAAAACGACTGCTCCCAGAAGAAATCTGTGAGACCATGAAGGAAATGGAAGGGATAAAGTCAAGCAAGGATGCAATTACAGGCACAATCCTAGTATCGGCCTAGTCTGCAGGGAGCTGTGAAGTGTGAATTATATTAACTTGAGGCAAGGATCTGGGCTATCATACTCTGACATTAATTAGCCATTGGTAATGGCTGCGCCATGGGCACATAACCTTGCAGGTACTTCCAGTTCCAGTATCCAGGAGCAGCCATACACAGAGAGTCACAAATGGGGGTAGTTTGAAGCAAAAGCAGGTTAGGGCAGAGGTTTCACAAAAATGGTCAAATATATCCCAGAGGATCTGGTGGAGCATCTCCAGTTCCTAATCTTTGTCCACCCATCTTCATTTCCTACTGCTGGACTGACCTTCCCAAGAGTGATGACAATGGAAACATCTGTTTGCCTTGGAGGAAGCTCTACAGAGATACGTGTGGACCACTGGCTCCTACAAAAGCAATCTTATACAGCAGGACTTTAATCTATTTCCTGAAAGTCATTTAAATTAATTAGTTAATTAATTTGATTAATTTTAATGTTCCTGAAATTCTTCATTTTAAATATCCCATGAGGAGCATCTCATAGCAAATTCAGATTTCCCTGTAACAAGTTCCATTTTGTTCCACTTTCATTCTTCCCCCAGTAAGTGTTCAAGAAAATATGGGGCCAGCCTCACCATCTGTCACATCAATAGATATGTTAAGCATATAGCACACTGCCTGGCACTGTGTAGATCCTAAGTATATAGTAGCTGTCTTTATGATTGTTTCATTCTAAAACTCTGCACTAACAGGATGTTAAATGCTAGGGGAGGGAATTACCCCTTTTTGGCTATTATTGACCAATTATCCACTATTCTTTCTGTCCTCCCAGGACCTGAAAGATGTGTTGGCCACAGCCATGTGACAGAACCATCTGTAGCTTGTGCTTTTTGGGACCAGAATATTTTCTTCCCCTAGAATTATCGGCATGGCTGTAATGGCTCAGTAACAAACACATGTCTTGTGTGACTTTGTGGAGGGAAGATTTCCAGAAGTCTCTCTGACTGCTTGGAAGCAGCAAAGAGGGAGGATCAGTTGCCAAGATATCTCTTCCATCATAATGAGCACTAATTGAATGTCTTGTTTGAAAAATGTGTAAAACTATAAAGACATCATCACTTAGATGATTTGGGCTGCAGCCTGGCCAGATGCAGTTCTATGTCTCAGACATGATGTCATAAGCCCGTTAAGATGTGTTATATATTTTAAAATATTGTGTTTGCTTAGACTGGTCAAGTATTCTAGGACTTGTCCTAGATAAGCCTTCAGGCAAATGATGAAGAAATGCCCCTGCCTGCAACATTCTTCACTTCTAGTGTACTCTTCCCTCTTTGGTTCTCACACAGTATATCCTGCTCTCCAAAAGTGCTGGCCTTTCTTGTCTCCCCCATCTCCAATTACATCTTGCTTGTATGCTAACTCATTGGACCCAAGGGTCAAGAAACAGGAAAAGGAGGGGCTTAGCTGTGGGACCTCCAGGAATATCCAGATAGTTGGGGACATGGCCAGAAAGGATTCGATAATAGGTTTCATGATTTTATTGAATTTCTTGGTAAGAATAAGGGATAAGGGTGGAATTTTGGTGATATTTTGATGGAATTACAGCCAGGACTGCTGCTCTACCAGTTAATCTATCAATGCTCTATCAATTTATTCCTTCTCATCAAGCTCAGAAAAATCTAAGTGCATAAAAAAAAGAACAAAGAGAATGAGATGAGAATACATTTATTTGAAATATATTGACAAGTATCTAATTGACTTCTAATGCAATGCTGTTTGGCAAAACATAAATTAAAGAATGTAGCCCAACTCTTATAAAAGGAATGTCCTGGGATCTAATCAATCAAGTTATCTTCTCTGCTTAAGGGAAAACTGGGAAGGGGCAGTAGCAGATTCTTCTAGAACAGGAAGAGAGGTAGAAATTTTCCTTATCTGTCCCTGCTCTTTTTCTCTTGACAGAGAGTCTAGCATAAAATCAAGCAAAGGTATGGCTGTCCTGGCCCACCTCTATGAAACTATTTCCCTAATATCATCCTTTGTTTGCTTTTAACCTGCTTAGAATCACTGAAGCAGCTGTCTCTGCATCTGACCAGAACAAACATGAAGTTAACACTAAGGCTAAACTACTCACCAGGCCAAAGTTGCACTCTCGGTTCTATTTACCACCTTGTATTAATGGTGATAAATCACCTTCATCCTAAACCCAGGATGACATTTCAAATAAGGCCAATTAATAATGATCCAAATATGTGAACTTTTTACAGGTTCCTCCTTCTTCTGACCCCTGGTTATTTAAGAGAAGCACAAGATCTAGTGCTTTAGAACATGGGGCTCTGAACAAGCAGGCCTGGTCCAGTCCAGGCTCTCACACATAAGAACTGGAGGACTCTGACTAAGTTACATATCCTCTCTTTGACTCCTATTCCTAGTTTCTTAAGTGGGATGAGAATAGTAGCACCCCATAAAGTTTTTGTGCTGGTTAATCAAGTTATTATATGTGTACCATATAGAATAGTGCCTGGCGTATTTATCATCATGAGTACATTTATTTTAAAAGGGAAAGAACCAGACAGAATGTGCCTTTAAAGGAACAGTTCCTTTGACCATTCTCTGAGTTTCTGGGTTATGGTGTATGAGATGAGACATCTTCATGTTTGGGGAGGAGTTAGGAAGAAGACGGTAGAAGCAGAATTAGACTAAGAAGACTAACAATGAGATCCAGAATTCCAATTTCTCATATCACCAAAGACAGAGCAAACTAAAGGGACAAAAGAGATAGGATACTGACCAGGGACCAAGACGGGAGGCAGAAAGCAGGGGGTAGCATAACAAAATTATACAACTCATGTGAAGGTACATTCCTCCAAAAAAACAGATTATGTCATCTAGAATTACTTTTAGACACATTGGTGAAAATCCCTTCAAAAGCCTTAATGGGAAGGAGTTATCTTTCATTCAGAATAGATTTTTATATTTAAAAACCACCACCATGTGGATATGAAAGAGAAATGAAAAATATGGTAATATGTTCTTTTTTCAAAATGATGCCATGAATGAAAAAAAATGGTATATCATTGGAATTTTATGTCTTTGATTTCTAGTACCTTTTATGTATATTTTCATATGTCTTTTTGGTCATTCTCCTCCTCCCCACCCTACAATATAAATTGACTGCCTACATTTATATTGAGGAATTTTTCTCCTTA
Organism: Potos flavus; assembly: GCA_028534135.1. NCBI lineage: Eukaryota > Metazoa > Chordata > Mammalia > Carnivora > Procyonidae > Potos > Potos flavus. The sequence continues at coordinate 35,447,572 of CM052885.1, forward strand.
TGGAATTGTATCTACTCATGTTGAACATTAAGAACTTCATGCAACAATTTCTGGTTGCCAGGGGAAAGTTGTGTACTGTGTAGCAGGGCTCATGTTGCTAAAACTCATGAATTTACTGCTTTCTGCCTCTCTTCACTTTTGTTGGCCTGAGGTCTTCATGTAATCCCATCTTGGCCAACTGGACATTTCTGTTTCATTGTGAGCACTGAAACTTTTTCCCTCTTTCTCCCTCTTTCTTTGGTGAGGATTCATTTCTTAGGGTCTTTCCTGCCATTTTTCCTGTTTGTAGAATCTATCCACTGTTTCTCCTCTTTGATGCTGAGAACACCTTTGCTAATTTTAAGAAACATCTTATTAAATTTCCTGTTTAAGACTGAGGTTTCCTTCCATAGTGATACTGGAGTTCCTCAAGTAATTCTGGAAACAAAGGAATGACAGGGAGTGAGGGCTATTTGCTATGGGAGAAGACTTCTGAAAGGGCACAGAATTTGCAGAAGAGGAGGGAGAAAGGGATGTGCTTTTGAAATGATGTTCTTGGGTGTAAGGAATCACTGACTAAACTGATTCTACTTACATGCCTGGCCCCAAATACAGATGTAAAAGATGATTTTCAGATAAGCAGAGAGGTTCTAAATATGTGTGTGGATATGTGGAATTGGTAAAGGTGAATTATTTCCTAGAGTGATGTCGATACTCTTTCAAATTATTTATATATTTATTTGCATTGGCTCATGTTCTCTTCTCCAGGAATGTGGATATGAGAATTGCATAGCCTTGAGACAGGAGCAACAATTTAATATCTATTGATAATTGAGTCAATAGGCCTTCCTTGGGTGCTTATGATGTCACAGTACCTGGGTGGGTGCTATGGAGTAAGCAAAGAGGAAAGGGAACTGAATCTCTACCCTCAAGTTTGAGGAATAGGAAAGAAGATTTGAGACACTAAGCAATAGATTAACACATTTCAAAATTTAGTCTATAATTAATGGTAGTTAACTGAAACACTTAAAAGCTTTACCTTACATGTTCTCTTAAATTTTTTCGAGGAAGTATGACTTTTAAAAGGTTTTTGCATTTAACATCACCCCAGTAGAAAATGAGTCCTTCTGATCTCGCCCTCATGGTACTTAGAGTAATTTAACCGTTCTAGTTCTACAGTGAAATATGACATACGGAACCAAGAAGAGATGATGCTGATGGTGATGGCTGGGTCAATGGTTAGGAAAACAGGCAAAAATGTGGGTGAAGAAACTCATCCAAGTGTAAAGGTCAAAATAAAATTATTCCTGAGTTATTATTTATTGAGTACCTACTAGGTTTCATGGAAGTGCTTTTCGACTTTGGCCTTAGAAATGTGCTATGTGAACCTTAACTTAACATATCCAAACATATATTTTATCAGAAATAATAGAAGGTTATAAAGGAAAGCAACTGCTGTGGAAATTAAGGGCAAATATTAAGGAGATAAAATCTATAAAATTTGGAATTTTTTTGTATTAAGGGGCTGATAACGATGGAGAAATCCAGAATGAGTCTGACATTACAGAAAAAGAAAAGGAAAATAATGTTTGTAATGATTATCATGGGGGGGGAAGCAAGGATCAGGTATAGATAATCTGGGAAGAGTTTTGCCTGGTGAACTTTTTTGTTTGGTCTGGTTGTTAGTGGTTCATCTATCGAGAGAGCAACTTCTATCACGGGCTCTTTTTGAGGGAGCACATGGCTTATGACAGCTCCTACCATGCCAGGCCTTTATGAAATGAAAAAGAGTGGTTCCTGGATGATAGATGCTCCTGCTGCACCAGGGGAAATTGTCAGGAGCTTAGAGGTGCTTAGCAGATAACAGGCATTTGTTCTAAGGTACACTGACACTGCAGGGCAAAGCAAGCAGCAATTTGTTACTCGGTGGTTGGGCTGCATTTGGGAATGCTGATTTAACGGACAGAGCAAGATAACAGACCTGGAATGATGCAAATCATCAAAAAACCTGAAAAAATAAAACTGTCCCATCTAAATCCATCTTTTCATAATAAGGGATAAATTCCCTTTTCAAGTATTCCATTCAGGCAGAAATCACAGGATGGACCAAACCTGAGGTGAGCAAACCAACTATGTTAATCCACTAGCACTGTTTCTGACAATGATTAGGAGCTTGATCCATATTGTTGCATGAGTTTTTCTGATTTGTTTCTTTAGAGATTTTACAAGTCTCAATTAATCAATGTTTATATTCCTATTTCCCACTTTGTGTCACAAATGACACACCTGTAGATGGCCACGTTATCATGTAATAAGCTTGAATATATGGGTAACACTGACACCAAGTCAAGAGGTTCCAGGTGTTCATTTGAAACAATCTGGCTGCATACCTGTACGTCATCAGTGTTGAATGACCCTAATCCATTAATAAATCATGAACCAATCTTTGGAAAAAGATATGAATTCTTCAGTCCAAAGGATAAGACATTTAACTCATAAAGCTCATCTGGTGACACAAATGGTATTTTGAGTTTCAATTTCTTATTCAAGGACATCTTCCAAAACCTTTTAAGTAAAACAAGCGTTATTTGTAGTACCTAAATGATCCACCAAACCAGGAATAGGATTTATATCAGTTTTCATGTTAGAGCATACTTTTCTTTAATGCACATAAAACTGAATTGTACCATTTGCAATTGGTGATAAGCATCTTGAAGAAACAGAGAATTTTATCTCTAATCTAATTTTAACATATACTCTTTCCACTTTTCCCTTCCCACTATTTGTTTTTATTTTCCTATTGTTTTTATTTACAGACTAAGTGAAATTTAGCTCATAATTGTAACTCAGTATTTCCCATCTGATTTGCCTAGAAATACTTCACATACTTATAAAATAACTTCTTTTATGAATGAATATATTAAAGCACTTATCTACCCTTCTGCTAATTTTCATCAGATACATAGTGATAGTTCTTTGAGCTGTTTCCTAGGAGAATAATTCCAGACTCTCAGGATTCTAGTCATTCTTCACCAAATAAGTCAACATTATTAAGACCCAAGATTCCAATCAGTGCATCCTAAGACATCTTATGGAACATTATGTAAACTAAAAAATTAGGTTAATATTACTATGCACTTATTGTATGATTTTCTTATTTCCCTGAATCTATCAAAGGACAAAACTTCTTCTCGTACATTACATCCCAAGTCTCATTACCTTCTTAGGGGTGCTTTGATAATTTAATATCCTCAAGGTGCCTTCCAAGTAGAAGGTATTAAAACGATCTGGCAAATAACTGTCTTACCACAAAAAAAAAAAAAAAAAAAAAATCACTGACGGTTTTCTATTTCCGTATACATTTAAATAGTTATTTGTTTGAAGTTATGTTTTCACAGTGGCCAAAATAACTGTTTGCCCAAAGGAAAAAATTGAGTCAATGAAATAAACAAACACAAAGTAAGACTTCTTGTATGGAATGGATTATATTCTAGATGGGGAATGATGTTCAAGGCAAATAAAAGTATTCACCCAAGAGGCCCAGCTGGAGATAAATTGTCCATTTTTCCTTCCAGAGGTGTTATATGGTAATTAGTTAGCTCAGAGCTGCCTTACATAGAGAAAACAATAATAAGTATTAGATAAATAAATGAGTAGGTGAATCAATGAATGAATACCAAGAAAACCTTGCTGCCTCTAAACCAAGAAGGGCAGCTGCATCATCTAATGTCTGTAAATGTCTTTTCTGCTTCCCTGCAGAGTTATAAAGAACATACATCTTTTCTGTTTACTGAATTAGTTGGTTATAATGTCTGTACACCCAGATGCATCTTGGAAGTATTTGCATCTATTCACAATGCAAATACTTGCAAGATGCATTAGGTGTACAGACTTCTGGAATTTGAATAGATGCAAATTCCAGAAGAATCCATTCTGGAAAAGCACTAGTGGTTGGGCCAATGTGTTCTGCGAAGGCTGACACCAGGCGAGAGCCAGGAGAGGGAATGATTTCTGGCTGTCAGGATCTCTCTCTCAAGTTTTTCTATCCTGCCCTCCTGACATGGAGGTATGAAGTTAGAATTATAACATATGGCTATGGGCATAGAGGAGAAAAAAAAAAGGATCTTTTAGGACAGCATTGGCCTTAACAAAAATCCATAATGCAAAGAAGATAGTTTGGGAACATTTCATAGAACAAATAAATAGAACACTGAGGCTGAAATGCAGGCCTGAGATGAATCCTAAGGTGCTGTCTTAGGGCTGGGGACTTACTTTACAATCTGAACCAATATATCTCTTTGCCAAAACTCAAATAAAAACCTCGATAGAGGATCCAAGGCTCAAATTATTTATTCTACAGGAACTCCCTGCTCATGATTATTTAAACATTGGTGTTTAATTTTTTAGTGAGAGAAAATGAATTAGATACTTGACTCCAACTCCTCTATAGAGAAAATGTGTAGGTTTCAAAGGGATCTGATGTTGAATAATCTAAATCATTATCATCATCTTCAATATCATCACTAATATTGACTCAGCATTTGCTGTGTAACTGAGACTTCTGAGATTCTCACAAGTCATGTCATTGAATCTTCCAAAGCTGAAAGAAGCAGATGCTTGTATCTTAAGATGAGAAATCTGAGGCTCAAGGAAGTTAAATAATTTTCACAAAGTCATACAGTTCTGTGCCTCGTCTAGGTATGTGTTCTGGTTAGGGCAGGATTTAAATATGGACAATCTAGGGGAGGAGGAGGGCGTGTGAGGAGTTCAGCTGAGCTGGAGAGATCTGAGCTGTCAGATGTTGGAGTAGCCAATTAAAAGCAATAAGCCAAAATATAATTAACAGTCAAGCCTTTTATCACTGACTGAGAAACTATAAGCAAGAAGCTAAACCACAGAAAGTACTAACTCCCCTGATCCATATGCCCCCATGGAACACCACAATGGTTTAAGGGTCCGGTGGATGCACACAGATGTAGAGTTCATTTTACTGCTGAAGATGTCTCAAACACAAGTCTTCTGCAGTTTTATTCCCCCGGGGTTGGGTAAAGGGCAAGGGGAAAGAGCCAGGAATGGAAAAGGACAGAGTACTGTGTCAGAGTGGGGACAAGTATCTGAGTCCCCCTTCTCCCTCTACCTCCTTAAGGCCTTAGCAAAGGGGCCTGAGAAGGCATTTCCTTAACACCCCAGATAAAGAGGCTTTGGATGGAGGCTCCTAGGCTAGGGATGCAGATCTGTAAGAGCACGCTGGCCAGAGCAGCCTTAGACTATAACCCTGGGGCTGTGTACCAAGTCTGGTGTGGGGAGGCCAGCTCTCCCCTGTGAGGCCTGTCAGTAAAGCCTTTGTAATTGCCTATGGTGTGGCCTGAAAAATCGCATATAGGTTTTTAGCCTGGGGTTGGACTCCTCAGTATGCAAACCTAATCCGGAGAGGTTCACTATACAAATTCTCTCCCTACCCCCTATTGGTTCTCATAGGGCCTCTGCTTCATTCTGTTTTGAAAATCTCTCCACAAGTGTGCCACTGTGACTGACAGAATTATGTTCTCCAGTTTGTTGGGTTAGGAAAAAAAGGTTAAATGTAATCTAGATTTCTGACTAACCATAGAAAATGACAGCAAATTTGAAATTCGTAAATTCACAAGATTAAAAGGAATGGAAGGGAAGAATAGTCATGCATAGGAGATGTCAATACGGGACTGGAAGGGGTAAAAGGATGGAGGCTTAGGAGAAAAGAGAGAACCAATAGCAGAGGACAGCAGTGGAAAGGAAGATAACTGCTTTCTAGGATCCTGAAAAGACTTAGAAATGGGAGGCTCCAAGTGTCATAGATGGTAATCCCGATTTAAGTGGCAAAAACAGGGGGTTGTTTGACAGGTCTACCCACACACAGTCAAATACCTCCTGCTGCCTTCAGGAGATGACCAGTGGTATATTCTGTGGGGGCATCAAACCCTGAAGACCACAACTGTTTCTCGTCACTAGGCTCAGCAGAAGTTGAAGGTGAGATGTGGGAATGAAAATGGGGGACTCAAGTGAAAAGCTGCCGGCTGAGTGCTGAGGGCCCAGCCACCTTTTCCATCCTGCTCTCATGATTCTGATGGGCTGTAAAAATGCTCCAAGCAGAAGACTAGAGGACTGGAGGCTTCCTCTAGAAACACTGGCAACTGTGGGTAAAACATTCAGTTCCCTGCCTGCTATCTCAATGGTGAAGTACAAAAAATGGAAAGGATTTTTCATACCCATGCAACTTCCAATCGGCCTTCCAAATGTGACTGGAGAGTCAAGGATGGCTGACATTTTAGGAAATCCTCCAATATGACAGACAGTTACACAAATAAACAAGAAGCAAAGAGGGAAACTTAAAATATTCTATAATCAATATCCTCAGAAAGATAAAAGAACATACTGCATTTGTTTAAAAGAATGGGTGCTAGACAACAGGAATCATCAGAAATATACATAGGTTTTAAAAACGAACATGTTAGCTTAAATTACATATACATATATAAAAACATTCTGAAGGGCTAGGGGACACAATGCTTTCAAGATTCCAAGAGAAATTTTTTTCTTTTTTTAAGATTTTATTAAATTTTTTTTTTGACATAGACACAGCGAGAGAGGGAACACAAGTAGGGGGAGTGGGAGAGGGAGAAGCAGGCTTCTCACTGAGCAGGGAGCCCGATGCGGAGGTCGATCCCCGGACCCTGGGATCATGACCTGAGCCAAAGGCAGACGCTCAACGACTGAGCTACCCAGGCACCCCCCAAGAGAAATGGTTTTTAATTTAGATTTCTATACCAAGGCAAGAGGACATAATTCAAGAACAAGAAAGTGGAATAATGAGAAATTATTGTGGACTGAACACAGAAGAGTATAGATCCTTGGGAAATAGTTGTTCAATAGGCTGAGAGAACCACCAAACTAATGTGGAGCAAATCAGACAGCTGTATGACAGAGAACAATGAGAAGTTCATCCTTGGGGTATGGTAGATGAGTGAAGGTGGGAAAAAACTCCAAAACAACTTGATTCGTTATTCAGTGTTTTTGAGCACTTGGAAAAAATGGTTACTATATGCTTGACAGATACATTGGAACATTCATGGAAAGTGACAGATGCATACAAAACTAAGTAAATGAAAAATGGGAGATTAACTAATAACTCCAGGAAAAACAGAAAAGGACTCATAAGAATAGTGCCTTTTGACCCAGTAGTAAATGGCACTTAGTAATAATAAGAGAAACCCTGAAAACTGAACCTTACATGGTGACATAACTACACCGGTAGAGGCTTAGGAAGCAGGCAGAGTATATTAAATCCTTACAAACAGAACCCGAGGTCAACAGAATGTTTAAAATTAAGAAATCAAAAAACAACCGCACAATGGTATTATTTGGAAATAAAATCTGGAAGTATATAAAAAAGAACATAATAAAAGCAAAAATTGCCTCTGTTCCTCTGAGGAACAGGGCATGGAGGTATGGAAGGCTGCAGTGAGGAAAGGCTGGTTTTCTCTTTGAGACTTTTAATACATGAGATCCAAAGCACAAAACGCCATCCATGGCCATAACCATAACGTATTCATTTCATTTTTTTTCACTTGTAGAAGAGCTAAAATAATTGTCTTGGTGTTAGTGTCCACCAAAAAGTAGCTGATTATAATCATCAATTGGTTGTTTTGTCTACATGGTCCTGGACGTCTAAAAGTTTTCACATTTCAGGATAAATGGAACTATGAAGACTTAGTATCTTAATTTTATCACTTCCTATCACCCATGTCTATTATACAGACCTTTCTGACTCCTTTAAACCCTACAGCTTTCTTGCATTTATTCACAGATCACGTAAATTTAAAAAAATTTAAAAAATTAAAAAAAATTTAGGAGGTGTTTATCTTATCTCTCCAGACAGATGTTAAGTTTCTCAAGAAAAAAAATGCTGTGAATTTTTTATTATATTCTTTTCTCCCCACCAGGAGTTAGTACTCTACATTTTTCATGGTTAAAAACAAACAGAAAACAAAAATAATAAATAACCTCTGTATTTTAAGTCTAGAAAAACATGAGTTGGTCTTGAATCTGGCCAATATTTTTATATATCTATCTCTCAACCCAAGCGATCTGTAATTTTCTCATTTCTATATTGGTACTCAAAGACATTATAAAAATTGGATGAGATCATGCATATTTATATGTTTTGTAAGCTAAGAAATTATACAAAGATAAAGCATCAGTATGATGGGTTACAAATACATACAAATATGTATATATGCAAGTTTTTGTTTCCTTTTTCATCCAGAAGTATAGTAGAGGTCAGAAAGGAAAAAACCTAGGAAATGTTTTAGGCTTACTTGGGAAGAAGAAATAAAAAAGAAGGAAATAAGAACATCAACACCAACATAAATTTAACCAAGTTTTAGTACCTTTTTTGGTAAGTTATATATTTTAGACAAAATCAAATTAATAACCTGAAATCAAAATCTTAAGTACTAAAATGATTATTTCCTAGGATCTGTCTCAATTTTTGGTGGAAAATAAAATTATATACTATTACAATTCTGTATATTATTTAACTGCATATTTTCAGTTAACTCACACAAAATATTCAAAATACCACTTTTTCTATTTTTTAAGTGCAATTAAAATTCAGAGACTTTAATAAATGTGTCCCTCAAAAGGTAGTGTGCTAGTAACTAGTATAAGAGCATGAGAGCACAGGTCTTTTTGGACATCTGTATTTCTTTCCACTACAAGTGTGGCAGAATAATCTACTAAAAAAATCATTTGCGCTTTATGCCACTGCATTCAAAGGAATGTGAAGTATTTTTCTTTCTCACAATACTTGTGCCCACCTCTCTAAGAAAGTTAATAACCTTAGACTCAGAAGGGCTATGGCTTCTCTGCTTCAGGACCTTGTCATAGCCCTTTGTGAAAGCCTCTTAATTTTTCCAAGAATGGATATTTATGTCCCAAGGACCCTAACCCAACTGTTGGAAAGTCTATCTAATATATAGTGACCAGAAGATTGAATCGTGATAGGCATTATAAATATTCACTAATGTTAATCATTAATATCTAACCCCTATTTCTGGGCATATGAAGAATTATAATTCCCCTTCACTTGAAGTTAGGCACTGACAGGAGATTAGCCAAGGAAAGGTGAGTAGAAGTGGTGGGTGTATTTCTCAAACTGGAGCATTCAAGAGGCCAATGCTCTTCCTTCTCCCGCACAGTGACTGTGATCAAGGAAGCACAAATGAGAACAGTGATGCCATAGTTTGAGCATCTATTAGTTTCTATCCTGGAATAACCACAATGAATACATTTCTCTGGCCTTCTTCACTGAGCATGCAGTGTGAGACAGAAATGAACCTTTAATATTTTCAGCTACTGAGAATTTAGAATTGTTAACTTAGGTTCCCCTGAGTAATTGGGGATGTTACCTAGTCTTTCCTGATCAATAAGATCCACAAAAGATTCCATTCCTCCACAATGACTCAGGTTAGACTTTTTGATTACTGGGGACTGCAAGATTTAATTTGACTTAGAAAAAAATAAAGGTGACTTTTATTGTTCTAAATTATAATTGACCAAACTTCTACTGATTAATAGGTATCTTCTTTGGTAAGAAGAACAAAAATTATGTGATAGGCACCGCTTTTTGTTTGGGCATGTTTACTAATCTAATTGCTAATTGTGTGGAGCATAACATTTTTAATTTAGTGGAATAGAACAGATGCACAAAAGTGATTTTAAGGAGTGAAGTTGCTACACTGTCATTCATCCCACTGACTTGCTTACAGAAATAAGTGTTCTGTCCTCAGATTTTTCACACTATTTGTTCCACACTAATAGCTTGGAAACATGACTTCTGGAAGTAATTTACTTAAACCACAAATCCTCACTACTTCTTTCCACTTGGCTACACGGCATCTGAGGTGGCTATGGCGTGTTTCTGGAGGAAAGAATCTATTACATGGCAAGGGTAATAGGATGTCCTTATTTCTCTGACCCAGATCGCTTGTGGACCTTTGTTCTTTTCATGTAACTCCCAGCTCTTCTATGTAGTCTATACATGAATCTTGGATGTCTCCCCAGATCATTAATCATACTCAGGATTACTCAACAGCATGTATGGGGTTTTGGTTTTCTGCCCCAGAGCAGGCTAAAGCTTCTGATAATTTGAGTACTTCTCTTAAATTTCTGGATGTATCCAATGGAACAGAAGTACTAAGAAAGATCAGAAGCTCATGAAGTCTTAACCTATTCATAAATATTTTACCATTAGGCAAAACAGTATGGATGTAGTCTTCTCTTATGTTTTCCTTACTACCTTCACAGAAACTTGTTTATGACTGGTATTTATTCATAAATGAACACATTGTTTTAATTTACGTCTGACCTCACATGGAAATACAAACCAATCACACCAAGCAAAAAATGTAACCACTTTGTAAAAGTACCAGTCTGAGCAATTTCATTGAGGCAACTTTTGCTCTTGATTTCTTGTATTATGGGGTGTGTAAAAACAGACTGACAGCATTCCTCATAGTCTCTGAAAATACCTCCGTCTCTCAAGTTGCAAGCTGTATTTTGGTACTGAGAGTGAAAGAATGGAAAAGGTATTAAGAAAAGAGGGATGTTCAGAGAATGGGGGCATGAGAAAGGTCAAAAGATATTCCAAAGTCGGATTATCACCACTAAAAGTAGAGGAGGTAGAGTTGAAACTACAACAGGAATGTGAAGTAAACTTACTGTGGTGGTCATTTCACAAATCATTATGTTGTACACTTAAAACTAATACAATGTCATATGTTCAATTATAACTCAATAATTAAAAAAAAATTCAGGATCCAGGAGTCCCTGAATCTTCATTCTTTGTCTTCAGTTGCTCAACACTTCAAATAGTTGGTCTGTATTTCAACACAACACCATATAGAAGTGAATATTTCATTTCATGACGATATTCAAAATAGGAATATGTGGCATCTGAGTAATGCCAGAAGGGCTATCCTGGGGCTTTAGTTTTCACGCATAAATATAATTTTTGAGAGTTTAGTGAAAGTTTAGAGTAGACTCATATTAACAAAGCTCAAAAATGTGCATAACTAAAGTGCTCATTTATTAACTTCATAAGGGTACTAAAAGAACTTTACAGATTGGAATTCTTCAGCCAACATATCCTGTATAGTCTACCCCTATATACAAACCTACATAAGATGTAAAATCATGAATGATGAACATAAAATTAAAGAGATGGATTAATTATGCAGTAGCTAAAATTGAAAAACATCTTGCCAAAAACGGTTACTCTCAAAATTATGGGTTTTTTCTTGCAATTATTCCTTTTCTATTTTGCATCTTGAATATATATTCTGTATCCATGAGCTTGTAGACATGTCTCAAGGCTTTCACCTTAGAAACAACTAAAACAACCACAGTAAGACTCCTTGAATCCAGTATTTCCTCCAAACTACGATCCATTTTCTGGCTCCCATCAGAGCAAAGAATTCTTAAAATTTGTCTATGGCTGTTTTCTCCACTTCCTCCCATGGTAGCTCTAACAGAGTACCAAAATGCAAATACTGTCAAGTTGCACTCCTGAATATATATCCAAACTACTAATGTTTTTACTTCTTTACTATCTTTTTATTTTATGCCATCATCATTTCTTTACCTCAATTATAAGAAAAGCCTTCTGAAAAATTTTCCCCACATCCCTATTTGTGCTTTTGTCGTTATCTACAAAATAGCCAGAATCGTCTGTTAATTAAAAGCATGATCATGTCATTCTTTCACTTAGTTCCTTTTAGAGTCTTTAGATGACACTAAGGATAAAATCTAGTAGTTTTACATGTAATTATTAAGCCATGTAATTATTATACCTATAATTTATCAATTTTCCTCATTTCATGCTGCTCACGGCTTCATTTTCTATATTATGTGTCCTGACTTTCTTTCAGTTCCTAAGACCTGCCAGCGTCCTTTAGGAGTCAGAGCATTCACACAAGCTGTTCTTTTTGCCCTGGAATGTTTTTCCCTTGTTTAATCTTATTCAGGTTTCTTCTCTTGTCTTACATGTAACTTCCACAAGTAAGTGTTCCATCAAAACCCAGGAGTAGGTCCCTTGTAGAGTACCTTGTATTTCCTTTACTATAGCATATAATAATTTTGACTTAATATTTACTTTCTCATTATATTATTGATTTCTAACTTATTCCTCACAGTATAAGCTTCACATAAGAAGGGATGCGGGGTGCCTGGGTGGCTCAGTTGGTTATGTGTCTGACTCTTGATTTTGGCTCAGATCATGATCTCAGGGTCCTGAGATCAAGCCCTGTGCCAGGCTCCACAGTCAGTGGGGAGTCTGCTGGAAATTCTCTCTCTCCCTCTCCCTTTGCTCCTCTAACTGCCCCCCTTCCCCCGCCGCTCTCTCTCTCTCTCAAATAAATAAATAAAATCTTTCAAAAAAAAAAAAGGAGTGACACTGGAAATGTTGACTCCTGTATCTCCATCCTCTTAGAATCTGTTTATCCTCATTAATTATTCATTGAAAAAAATGAGTGAATCAATAGGAGGGAAAAAGGATTTTTTGAAAATGAAAAATCTTTCATTTATGGAGCATTTGCCATACACCTGGCCCTTTGGTTGATATATTATCTAGATGAAGAAACTAAGATTCAGCACATCTCATAAATTTGTTTTAAGATTACATGATTCCTAGTAGAAGAGGAAGGATTTGAACTCTGATAGTTCTAGCTGCAAAGGTAACCTCTAAGGTTGGTAAAATCCTCAGTTCCTCCTAGAAACAGTTTCTTTAGACTGTCTCCTATTATCGGTCTCCAAGGGGCATTTTCTGCAGGAACTACTCTATATTTCTGTTCCCCGGGTGCTGTGGTCCCTTCTAAAACTTTTCGGTTTCTGATCTCTGGTACTCTGGAGAAATCAGTCATTTCCAGATCTATCCACAGACACTGACTTCAGCTCCTCTTCCACTGACCTCTCCACATTTTTATGTACTTAACAAATATTATTTTAGCTCTTTTCCTCAACAAATACTTGTTTTTTTTTAATTTTTATTTTATTTATTTATTTTTTTTTAAGATTTTATTTATCTATTTGACAGAGAGAGAGAGATCACAAGTAGGCAGAGAGAGAGGGAAGCAGGCTCCCCGCTGAGCAGAGAGCCCGATGCGGGGCTCGATCCCAGGACCCTGAGATCATGACCTGAGCCGAAGGCAGAGGTCTTAACCCACTGAGCCACCCAGGCGCCCTCAACAAATACTTGTTGTATGAATCATTGTTTTAGTCAGGATGTCCTATTATCTTCTGACATCAAAGTCTCTGGAATGAAAGGATAACATAAGAGACAATACTTGATCTCTTTACGGTCAGTCCATTTCTTTGTTTGCCCCATCCAACCTCACAGAGTGTGTAAGAGTTAAAGTCACAATAGATCATAGTAGAAAATGGCACAGATAATAGAAGAGTCAGCAGAAATAGCTTGCTGTCCTGCTGCTTCTGCTGCAGGGCCTTTAGGAATATTACAAACTATGACTATATATACATTTATGTGCCCTTGTAAATATGTCACATGTAAATATTTTTCTGGAAGGCTGGGAGGGCTGAATCAATGTGTGACCATTTTTCCTCCTGTCAGAAGCAATAGAAATTTTATTAGCGTAATTTCCATTACTCAGCACTGACTATGGTATCTTTGATCAAACTAATTAGAAATAGTTACACTTTGTACCATGAGATATATCAAATTTATTAGAAAAAATTATGTACGTGCACACATAGAAAATAAATAGGGATATTAAATATAAAAGTATGACATTTATGCCACTGGTTGGAGTGAGGAGGCATCCTAATTAGATAGTGAATATTCTTAAAGTATGGGTTTTCCTATGTGGATTGCACTATGCAGCTAAAACTACAATTGCTGATAGAACTTGAATGCATAGAAGCATAGAAAAAGACAAAGTTTTTTTTTTTTTTTTAGCGGTCAAGTCAATCTGTATTTACTGGTTTTCTGTTGTGTCTTTACTCAATTTTGTTGTAAGGAAAATGGGTTTCAGGCATTAAGAAGCTCTTTAATATACCTTGCAAACAAAGATTAGTTAGCTAGTATATGAAAATAAAATGTCTTAATATCTTTAAATGTGTGTTAAAAGAAAGAACTGGTGGAATTGTTCAAAGAAAAGATGGAATCTTATAGTTGGGAGATAGATTTATGGGGAAGGTGCCAAATCATACGGTTTTGAAAACTGAGTTGGGGAAAGAGGATACCGGTAGAGGGTATGTCAGGGAGAGGATGGGATAAGAACTTGAGCTTTATTTCCTGCACTCAAGGACTTAAGTCATCAAAGATAGAGATACTCAGACCCCACTGAATGAATATGCAGTGTGTCTAGTGGATACTTTTGAAACTTTCACGGCAGATACTACAGTAGGAGTTGAACAGGATGAATAAACCATCAGTGCTGGATGCTGCTATCACAGTTTCTGTTGCTGTGGTGCTACTGCTATGATTTTAATCATCCTTATTTAAAACCAACTTCAGTGTTCATGAGAAAAGGGGCTTTCCCAGTCTTGGCATTGCAAAAAGTATTTATATGACTTACATAACTTGTATGTCCCTGGCTCTTACCAATCTGTGATACATATGATGAGGTCATATTATTTTGATAATCCACACTTCCTACAGGTCTCAGGTTTTGCTGAACCATCTCCATCAGTAAGAGCTAAGATGCACATTTACCATCATGGCAGCCTTTAGCATTCTCCTGTAGTAGCCCTGGGAGTCCCAACTCTGTGACTATGGCATCTAATACCAATGACAGAGATCCCCAATGCTGAATTCCAGCAAAGCTCTACTTACAGACAATATCTTAATCTTGGTAATTTATACCTGCTGAGATCCTCGGTAAACTTGCACTGAACTAAAATTAATGCCTATTCCTCCCTGGAGGTAATCATATAATTTAGCACCTCTTCAGTTTGGAGCCCTCCTGCCTCACTTGATGGACATTCAAAAATGGGATAGTAGCTGTCATTCCTCTTAAAGCTGGGAGAAAGTGTCCCTCCTCCTCACAGAAACTTTCTTGCACTTGCTTTTTAATTACTAAATTTTCTCTTTGCAAGTTCTAAACTTCTCAGTTAATTTTACTATAATTTTTCAGACTGACTGGCAAAACCAAATACATTTTCCATAATTGAAACTCAGAGTCCCATCATGTGACTACTTGTTAAAAGCCTGTTTCCTTCTGCCCTTGGTTCCCCTTCCCACTTCTTTGTTCAGTAGCACACAATGAGTGACTGAGAGCAGTATTTCTCTTTGAGAAAAATTAATCTGCACTGGCAAGAGTTAGCAGAGTTGAAGAGATTTGTTTTTTGAATTACTGGCAATTAGACAACTGCATACAAAGTCACATAGGAAAGACACTATAAAGTTATAACTTTTTATAAAAAGTTATAATTTTTAACCAAGCAATTAGGTGGAAAGTAAAAGTATAACATCCTTTATTACATTCTCTTTCTCTTGTCCTCTCATTTCATGCTTCCATAAACTAAAACGTATTTAGACTACTGAACACTAAATCTGCTAAATATGTTAAAAATAAAATAAGAGTGGTACGCAAATAAACACCCACATGCATATATCTGTCTATCTGTATAACTTTCACTCAGTGTAGACATCTTAGAGGACATAGGTTTCAAAGATTCTTTCTTGGAGAAAGTGTGTTTGCCTCAGTGCAGAGATGAGGGACAAGGCAAGGTATGTGAGATCCCTATGGCTATGTAGTTCAGGAATTTCCATGTATAATTGTTGCCTATTTAGATTTTTGCCCACATAACAAATACATACTTTTGGGTTGACTCATCAGTATTGGTTGTTTCAAATATGGCGACTTCTGAAAGATTGCTATGTACTGCACTTTTTTGGACTGTATTAAAATAAATGAGTGACCAAAAATTGGTACCAGGAAAGTATTTTGGCTCCACAAAACCCAAGTCTATTAGATACTCTTAGATATCATACATAGCAAGCATTAAAACTACTCAGAAAGAAAAGTCTTTGATGCTAAAGTAATAGTTTTCTTTGATGTGTTAGTTGCTCTGGGCTATTTAGATGGCCATCTGTAACACAAGACCAAAAAGAAAAAAAAAAAGGTCTATTGCATGGTTTAACATAGCTAACATTTTATTGCATAATCAGAGCACTGAAAACAAGATTATGTCTCCTTTCATTTATTTGCTTTGATGTATAATGGGGAAGATTTGAACAGGTTTTTAAAATGCTGGGAGGAAGCCACTGAAAAGAGAAATACCTGTTTGCTTACCATCTCTCATCCCTGAGATGAGATGTAATGGCCATGAATATGGCAGCTCACACTCACAGTGCGGGTTACTAGTGCCAGAGGGAGCAATATGGTCCTATTCTCAAGTAATTGTGGTAATGTCTTCTATTTACCTGGTGGATTCCTGAAAGCCTACTGAAAGACTGTGTTCTTGTTTAGCATAACTTGAGCATTTCAGGGACTGAGGCTGCTTCCTGGGTGGAACTGCCTGAAAGCTTCTAAGGGCAATACTGTTGGCCATAGCAGTCTGGAGCAAAGAAGAAGTCTAGACAAGCAATAAACAGTCTGGCAAGTCTGGGAAGGAAGAAGCTAGGAAAGGGGATATAAGAGGTATTCAGGGCAAGATAGGCTTCTGAAAGTTCCTGTGTGAACTGGGCAATCAAGGACATTCACGTGCAGTGCTGGATGCACGCTCAGAAGAGACCAGAGAAGACTCTGAGATTTCATTTCTGGCTGATGTTCAAGCTCCATACAAGTGAGAAGTGAAGGTTAAAGCAGAGTTGTACATGGTTTGGATAAATGTTGGAGTGTCTCCACACAGAGCCAATCTCCAGGAGAGTTTTTTGTTTGTTTTCCTTTTCTTTTTTTTGCCCCAGAAATTTAAGGGAATCTTTGTCAAAACACTCGCTGACCACTAAGTTAATTAA
This sequence comes from Potos flavus, assembly GCA_028534135.1. Taxonomy (NCBI): domain Eukaryota; kingdom Metazoa; phylum Chordata; class Mammalia; order Carnivora; family Procyonidae; genus Potos; species Potos flavus. The sequence continues at coordinate 35,464,562 of CM052885.1, forward strand.
ACACACACTTCAGTGGTCACACACAAAGAATATACAAAGCTTCACAAAAGTAGTTTGGGAAAATCAGTAAACAAACAAATAGTAACGACCCATAAAAAGCAGCAACAACACAACCTGTAGAGGGAGAGAATCTGATTTTCAGAGTTGCCACATTAGAATATTTAAAATGTCTTGTCTTCAACAAATAATTATGGGCGACACAAAGAAAAAAGAAAAAATGGTTCATTCATAGGGGTGAAAAACAGAAACTGTCCTGGATGAAGCAGAGGCATTGTACTTACCAAAGATTTTAACTCAACTATCTCAATATCTTCAAAGAGCCTAAGGAAACAAGGAGCAAAGAACTATAAGCTAGGAGAACTATGTATCATCAAATAGAGAATATCATTGAAGAGATAAAACTTAGAAAAAGGGACCAAATAGAAAAGCATAAGGGGAAGATTTAACCAGAGCCTGAACAGGACATTTCCTTTTTTTTTTTTTCCTCCCGAGACTGGTGTTAAGAGGTGAGGGGAGTTGCATCTACAGAGAAGGCTTAAGAAAAAAGAGAATTAAGAGAGGTTGCCCTGAGAGCTTCATCTTGCTCTAGGTCAAGGTTAACTGCTGAGGAGAGAGGAGGATCTCTACAGATTTGAGGAAGATTGAAGATGCACATTTGGATAAAATGATGCTGAATATCCTGTTGACACTGGCGATCATGAGTTGCAGTGTGGGAATTTGCACCATTGTGATATTTCCTAAAGCTCATACATCAGCCACAGAGTAGAAGCAGAGAGGGCATGTTTTCATATTGATCCAAAATTCTTGAACTCTTAGCCAGTAATATTTCCAAGTGCTCCTTTTAATAACACTTCTTAATAGTCTCAGTATTGGAAAAGGGTGCTCCTCCTAAATAAGATTTTTTTTGTCACTAAGGGTCTGCATTAAAAACTTTCTTCATCGGGTGTTAGGAAATACAGAATCAAATTTCTAAGTCACTTTCAGAAACTAAAAAAAATCATATGGTATGCATTTCTATTCATAGCTTTTTTTTTTTTTCTATTCATAGCTTTTTAATTCTTAGTTTTCTCTTGATCAACTTTCCTATAACAGCGTTTCATAAAATGAGCATTACTTAGAACTCAGTACTAGGAATTATAGCTAGGTACCTAAAGGCCGAACACTATACACTCTTCTTTGATAGTCACAGATCACATTAATATTATCCAGAGTGTGCTAGTGTTATAAATAATTTAACTATCTTTAAAGCCAGGTTTCTCATATTTATTTTGTTACTTCAAAACATTTTGTGGTGCTTTGTGAAATGCCAGTCTGAACAATTCTGCCTTAAGTCAGTTATTTTATTCTTTTGAATTTTATGTTTTCCTAAACTGCTCTAAAACTTTTGTCATTTGAGGAAGGCCAGGGAGACCATCTGGTCTCTAAATTGAGGGACAAGGTGATTTCACTTGACTCTTAACGGTTACTTTATACCCAGAAAGTTGTATACCCATCTCATACAAACATCTTCTCTTTACCCTAAATGCATTATAAATGGTGTTTTCCTATTTTTTTTTTGTTTAATATAAAGCATAACAATAAGGAAACACGAATGACCCATAGGTTGATAACCTCATGAATACCTACTAAAATTTAAAAAATCCAAAAAACTAATATGTTAGGCACTTGTGAAATTCTAAATATTAAGAAACAATATAAAGTTATAAATATTATTTTTTCTAAAGGGAACCACTGTTAGTAATTTCTTAATTTGAAGAAAAAGTCATATGCCAGTAAATAAATATGCATAGATGTATATACTTAAAAAAATAAGCAACACTTTTCATACTATGTTAATTCACTAATTTGTGGCTTTTTCCTCCTTAAAATACATATTAAGGATTTTTCTATATAATTGTAAAATATGGTACCTCATTGCTTCTAAGAGTTAAATATCACTGAAGGGAAAAAAACAGAATTAATTTAACCACTTAAAAACTTGGCATAAAAATGACAGAGAACAAACTAAGGGTTGATGGAGAGAAGTGGGTGGGGGATGGGCTAAATGGGTTATGGGTATTAAAGAGGGCACTTGTTATGATGAGCACTGGGTGTTGCATGTTAAGTGACAAATCACTAAATTCTACTCCTGAAATCAGTATTACACTATATATTAACTAACTAGAATTTAAATAAAATGAAAGAAAAAAAAACTTGGCATAACAGGGTAAATTCATAACTCAAAGAGAATAAGCACACACATTCCACAAAAATATATGGGATTTGCATTTTCTTCTTACTATCACGTTTTAAGGAAGATATTGTATTATTTTGATAGGGATTGTACTGAATGTGTAGATTGTTTTGGATAACACCAGCATTTTTCACAGAGGTGGAACAAACAATTCTAAAAATTTTATGGAACCAGAAAAGATCTTGAATAGCCAAAGTAAAGTTGAAAAGGAAAACCAAAGCTGAAGGGATCAGAATTCCAGACTTCAAACTGTATTACAAAGCTGTAATCATCAAGATAGTATATGGTACTGACACGAAAGCAGAAACATAGATCAATGGAACAGAATACAGACCTCAGAAATGGACCCTCAACTCTATGGTCAACTAATCTTTGACAAAGTAGGAAAGAATATCCAAAGGGAAAAAGATAGTCTTTTCAACAAATGGTGTTGGGAAAACTAGACAGTCCCATGTAGAAGAATGAAATTGGTCCACTTTCTTACAACATACACAAAAATAAATTCAAAATGGATGAAAGACCTAAATGTGAGACAGGAATCCATCAAAATCCTAGAGGGGAACACAGGCAGAAACCTCTTTGACCTCGGCCATAGCAACTTCGTCCTAGACACGTCCCCAGAGGCAAGAAAAATAAAAGCAAAAATAAACTACTGGGCCTTCATCAAGATAAAAAGCTTCTGGACAGCAAAGGAAACAATCAATGAAACTAAAAGGCAACCTACGGAATGGGAGAAGATATTTGCAAATGATATATCAGACAAAGGGCTGATATCCAAGATCTATAAAGAACTTATCAAACTCAACACCCATAAGACAAATAATCCAGTAAAGGAATGGGTAGAAGACATGAATACACACTTCTTCAAAGAGGACATATAAATGGCCAAGAGACATATGAGAAAATGCTCCACATCACTTGTCATCAGGGAAATACAAATCAAAACCACAATGAGATACCACCTTAAACCAGTTAGAATGGTTAAAATTAACAAGACAGGAAACAACAAATGTTGGTGAGGATGTGGAGAAAAGGGAACCCTCTTACACTGTTGGTGGGAATGCAAGCTGGTGCAGCCACTCTGGAAAACAGTATGGAGGTTGCTCAGGATGTTAAAAATAGAGCTACCCTGTGACCCAGCAATTGCACTACTGGGTATTTACCCAAAGATACAGATGTAGTGAAAAGAATGGGCACATGCACCCCAATGTTTATAGCAGCAATGTCCACAATAGTCAAACTATGGAAAGGAACCAGATGTCCATCAACAGATGAATGGATAAAGATGTGGTATAGATATACAATGGAATATTACTCAGCCATTGAAAAAATGAAATCTTGCCATTTGCACATGTGGATGGAGCTAGAGTGTATTATGCTAACTGAAATATGTCAGAGAAAGACAAATACTATATGATTTCACTCATATATGGAATTTAAGAAACAAAACTGATGAACATAGGGTAAAAGAAGGAAAATAAAATAAGAGGAAAACAGAGAAGGAGACAATCCATAAGAGACTCTTAATTATAGAGAACAAACAGGGTTGCTGGAGGGGAAGGGGGGTTACTAGGAGATGGGCATTAAGGAGGGCACTCAATGTAATGAGCACTGGGTGTTATATGCAACTGATGAATCACTAAATTCTACCCCTGAAACTAATAATACACTATAGGCTAAATAGCTTGAATTTAAATAACATTAAAAAAGGGGAGGGGAAGATATTGTGAAACACAATATAGCACACATACAACAAGGGTGCATAAAGTGTCTGGAAATCAGGTTATGTGAAAACAGACTGATAAGACTGGGCTACTCACCCTCCAGGTCAAAAAGCTAGAGAAAATGAACTAATTTGCATTAAAGCATAAATGAGTTCTACCCATCCTACTTAACTTTCCCAGGGTACTTATAAAACATTATCTTAACACTAGTCATTTTCTAATTATGAGATTTTAGTATAGGAAATTAGTAAGTACAGCTAAAATTGGGGGAAAAATCACAAGAATAACTAGTTTTTGACTTACAGGGTTTAAGGCGCTACACATTAATCTTGTAAGAACTTCCTTCCTTAGTCTATTACTCTTTACCCTCCTTTGAAAGACAGGTATGCTAAAAGGATTAAAAGAAACTATAGATGATTTATACCATAAATCAAAGTAGTTGATCACTTTCTTTCCCTACATAAAGTTTTGACAAAGGCATCAGGAAAAAATGGCTGATTGGTGGGGGCAGGGAGTGGAGGAAAAGATTGCTCTATTTAGGACTGTGACTTCTTTAAGAGAGAGACTGGATTGACCTTGGGGCCACCTTCTTTGGGGGACAGAGACATTATGTACCCAGAAGTCAGCCTAGGGGGAATGAATAACTGTCTCAAGGATAAAAAAATTTATGAGCCTCATAAAATAGGAGTATGGAGAACACCCAAAGACAAGCTCACAAATTTCATGAATGTTTGTGGAGCTCATATTACTACCCAGTCTTTTCCTCTTCTCCTTTACCCTTTCTTTTCTCTTCCTTTCTCCCTTCCCTTCCCTTTCTTTCCTTTTCTCTCCCTGCTTCCTTCCCTTCTTTTCTTTCTCTTACTACTTTTTCTTTATTTTTATTTATTTATTTTTTTTAAGATTTATTTCTATTTGACAGAGAGAGATCACAAGTAGGCAGAGAGGCAGGCAGAGAGAGAGGGGGAAGCAGGCTCCCTGCCGAGCAGAGAGCCCGATGAGGGGCTCGATCCCAGGACCCTGAGACCATGACCCGAGCCGAAGGCAGAGGCTTTAACCCACTGAGCCACCCAGGCGCCCCATCTTTATTTTTATTTCTTTCTTCCTTCCTCCCCTGCCTCTTTTGCTCCTAAAAAATCAGTTCAGTACTATCTGCTCAATAATGATTTTCCAAGAGCGGGAGGTCAGAACAACCCTTTCAACTCTTCCATTCAAGTCCTAAGAGTATGTAAGCCTCTGTCTCTACTTGCTTTCTACTCATTTTTATGTCAAATACTGTTTCCACATTCCACTTAGTGTGTACATACTGTTTTTAAATCCTCAAGTTATTAAAAAATAAAATAAAAAATAAATCTTCAAATTATTGCTAATTTTTTTCTTGCCTTTTGGGAAATGTGTCTTCTCCTGTATCATTCATGAGATGCTAGTGGATCATTCCATATACCTTGGTATTCTGCTTCCTTAACTACATTGGATTGGGGTAAAAGAGAGCATGTGAATCAAGGCTGGCCAAGCAGACTCCTTAGACTTTTTCAGACTCAACGACAAGGTGCCTCCTTCAATCTGAGCACAGGGAGGGCCCGGACCACTGAAGACCGAACTTTCACCTGAAACATTCATCTGAGTTTCAAAGAAAGAAGATCTAGTCTTTCTTCCCACCACTTCTCAATGGTGGGTGGGAGCCTCACGGGGAACAGTAAATCAATAAAATTGATACAAAGAAGTCCTATTTTAATTCAACATTCAAATGAGAAAGAAAAGTAAAGTTTATAGCATGCAACAGCATCACCATTCTGACTCATGATGAAATGAACATTCTAAACTCTTAAGAGGGGCATTGTAGCATGATGTAGGGTTTTTTTTTTGTTAAAGATACATTTAAAGAATGAAAAAAAAAGTGGCATTGTAGATGTCCTCATTTCATTAAAAATACAGGAAAACACATGTTAGATGTTCTTCCTTAGAAAAATTTAAATACCCTGTGAAAATAAAGGGAAAGGAAAAAGCTGAACAGTTATCACAAAATGAACTTTGAGAAGTTCACCTTTGTGTTTTGTTTTGATTTGTTTTTTGTTTTTAAGATTTATATATTTATTGTAGAGAGAGAGAGAGCGTGCGTGAGCGGGAAAGGCAGAGGGAGAGGTAGAGAGAATGACGTGGGGCTCTATCTCATAATCCTGAGATCACGACCTGAGCTGAAACAAAGAGTCCAATGCTCAACTGACTGCGTCACCCAGGCACACCTAGGAAGTTCACCTTTGATCAATGATTTTGATTCCCTTGTTTAACGTTACTTTGGAGGTTAGTTTGAAGATTTTTTTTCTGAATTCTTATTCTTTTAAGATGGTTTAAGATTGCAGCCCTGGTAAATGCTTCCTAAGGTCATAGTCTATCTTAGAGTAGGCATCTTCCATGAAGCTATGAATTTAAGGAACTAAATAAAAATCCATTATGTCTCAAGGAAAACGTAATAGACAGGTAGTCTTTGGTGAATGTGATTTATGGTAACTGATAGCTTAGGTTGTGAATTTTTATTTCATAAGTCAGAAAATAAAGCCTATGTGGCACTACTGACAAAACTTAGTCCAAAAAATATCAGATCTTAACTTTTGGATTTTCTGGAGAAGGATTTCAGAAATGGCATTTCTTACCTATACTTTTATAATACTATGATATGTAAATCTCAAAATCACTGATTGTTTAGAATTTGTCCGACAAGAAATATTAAAAAACACTGAAAACTTGGAAGTCAAATTATCTGCAGCATTTCCATAATTAAATTATACACTCATGTGTTATTCAATCATTCATTTATTCAACTCAAATTTGTTGCACTCCTAATACACGTTGGATATTGTGCCAGACCCAACACCAGTATGCTTGCCCCCCTCCCTCTGAGGATCCTTACTCCATCCTTGTGCCTCACTTGCTGTCTCTCTTTTCTTCATGTAGTCCACAATGATACCTTTGAACTAACTTCAATCACCCATGAAGGTTATGCTCCAAGTCACAAGTAACCTAAAAACAAACTCTGTCTTAGTTGAGTATTTCCTATAAGGGGCTGAATCACTTCTTCTCAAGAAATAAAGGGGAAAAAAACAAACTAGAGAAAAAAATGGAGGCATAGATGAGACTCTGTACAGCGGGATTTGTTTCTTTATCTGGCTATGGATACAAAACATTCTGCTTGATTGATATCTCATTTTTAATTTACAGATTGTCCAATTCTTTGACATTGAGTAACTTCGCAAATCAGATACTTTGACAAAATCCAGGGGAAAAAAACTGCACTATGGTGAGTGCAACCCCAAGTTTTCCTTGTTGACATGATCTTCTCAGGTTCTTCCATCTTCATTCCAAGCTAAAGCACATGAGGAAGATTGAAATTTTCATATACATTTGCATCTGGTGTATTTTTTACAAATTAGAAGTAGCATAAATGCTACAGAGAATTTATGAGGAAGATTAATTGCTTTTCCTTTCAAAAATGTTGCTCCCTCATTTCATATCAGTGGTAGGTATTAGTATAGTGAGCTTTTTGTTTTCTTGTTTGTGCTCAGTCAGTCTGAAATACTTCTAATTATTCATTCACCTTAACAGGCACACATTCATTGCACTTACACGTCTGTTTGTGTGCTTTAAAACAATAAAATACGAGAATAAAATAATATATCCGCTAAGCACAACACACAAAGAAATAATCCAGAAAGATTCTACCTATATTATGAAATGTCTTATAGTATTAAGGTTAGAATTCTCAGCCTGATCCTCACCAAGTTATAATCCTTCTATGATACAAACTTAAGTCCCTGAAGGAAGGATAAAAAAGTGGTAAACATATTGTTTCCTCATTGTCTAAAATTCAAATGTATGAAAAAGGCAAAATGGTAGAAAGTAAATCACATATAATGCAAGCAAATTCAGAGAGAAACTTGCATTTTCAAAAGTAGATGGGAGGTTTTAACGATAGTTATTAATAGTGGAATATATAGACCAGACTTTATTTGAAAGACAACAATCAACTTTTGAATATTAAATGTGACTTTTTTTGAACATCTACTACATGCTAGGCATTATGGAAGGATGACGACAACATTTGCACCCTCGTTCTATGTTTTCATGTTATCCCTGATCTGACCATAACAGTCACTATGACTGTGAGTGTTACGGTCACAGAACAGTGACATAAGAGACAGTTATGGTCACATGTTATGAATGGAATGACTCCATTCCAGTCACTATGCCTTCCCAGGCTAGGGCTTCTGGCCCTTGGCCCCTCCATCCTGCCTTCTCCATCCTGATTCCCCTAATAAAATATAGAGGCTTCATGTCACTCTCTCAGTGCTATTTTACTATTATGCTAAACTGGTTAATTGAAATAACCAAACTGGTTGAGATTTTATTGATAAAATTCTGTGGTCAGCGCGTAGGAGTCTACGGCCAAAATGTGGGCAAGGTCAGGAAAACTCGTCCCCATGAGAATACAGACAAGTAACAACAAAACAAAACAAAACAAAAAGAAAACAACTTGTCATAAAATAACACCCCTAACAAGGATAAGATTTTCATCTTCAAAAAGACCTTACTGAGGTAATTTCTTAATTTCCAACCAAGAATAAGTGTAATATAATAGCTGGATTTTTAGGCAACTCTGATGGTCAAATATGGAATATTTATCCCAAGGAGCAGCTTTAAGTACTAGGCATGTTACACGTTTTTAGGTAACTGCTCATTTCATCTTTTGCTAAGACTCCTTCACGTTTCACTTAACTGCTACTCACTCAATAACTTCCTTGAAAAGGGTTATCATATTCAATCTAGTACCTTCTGTTGCTGAAACAAATCAAAACTGCCACACTCACCCATTCATTACCTGATTTAAAAAAAACAAAAAACAACTGAGTTATAAATGAGACCAGAACCAAGAAATTTGGCTTTCCTGGGCAAGCCACATGCATCGCACCACTAATGGATGTTTGACCCTGGGTCACAAGGTCTCCTCTGTCATTTCTACCAGGAAGATGGAGCAGAAGGTCTGGGGAAACAGGGTATTAAGCTGCAGCTTATGATTCAGGTTCTCAGTAGCAAGATCAAAATAAAATAATGGGACCAATCCCCAACCCTTCCATCTCTCTCATACAAGAACAGGCAGTCCTGAGATGCCCTTGGCCCCCATCCAGCATGGCAGCTGCGACTCTCTAAGCTGTGGATTGATGCTGGCAATGAAATTCTCAACAAGATATTTTTCTGCCGTATGTTCTGGGAGTGCCCAGGGCATCAGGCTTCCAATGACAATGTAATTTAATGGCTTAAGAGTATCTTAACCATATTTCCTTCCAGAATCTTTAGACTGGGAGATAAGCACTGCATGAAATCTGCTTCTGGACACTGGCCATTTACTTACTTGAACTATTAATTACCTATTCTGTCCCATAGACACTGTCCCTCTGAGACACTGGTGTTACTGACTTATTTCATTTACTTAAGATGCTGTGGCTTAGAGTATTAACTGTCTCTGTGGAAAAATTGTGAGAGTGAAAGTGAAAGAGAAGACCCTTTTTGGAAGTTTAATTTGCCTCTGTTCAACCTTATGGCAACTTTATTTTTCAAATTCCATTCATCCCTGAGTGGAATAAACCTATAAAACTTGGCTTATAATGCAATTTTCTTTCCTGGTATTTAACTGTTCTCCTTCACATTGACGCTGAAGCAAAGCAGGGGGTGAGTAGCAGAGAGGAAGAGAGAGAATTTTTTTTCCTTGTGTCCCCCCAATGTGAATCTTAAACCTGATCTGTGTCCCGTAAACCTTCTGTCTCCTATGTTTTTAGTCCACTTACAAAAATTTTATAGCTAGAAATATTGATATTACCTTCTATATCTCCCTTATCTGTGACAGCAAATTAGATATCAAGTTGTAGCCATTCTACCTGCAAGACAGCTATCAAATCTGACCTCTCACCAATTCTACTATCACTACCTTAGTTCAGTTGTTCTAATCAGGTCTCCCTCAGCCACAGTAGATAGCTTTTTAAAAATATATATATTTTAGGGAGAATGTCTACCAAGTGAGGGAGGGACAGAGGCAGGAGAGAGAAGAGAATCCTCAAGCAGACTCCCCACTAAACATGGAGCCCGAAGCAGGGCTTGATCCCAATACACTGAAATCATGACCTGAGCTGAAACTGAGTCGGCTGCTTCACTGACTGAGCCACTCAGGTGCCCCTCCAGTAGGTAGCTTTTATACTAATACCCTTTCCTTTGAGATACCTCCTAAGACATATTTCCCAAACTGTTGGCACAGTTATTTTTCCCAAGCCAACTGTGATCATATCACTTTGCCCCTTAAATATCCCAAATGATCTTTGGTACTGGTAAAATAACACTCTAACCCCTTACCAGAACATACAAGGCAGACTCTACTGCTGAACCATTATCTCCAGCCACACTGTGCTCTAGTCACTGAACTTAATCACCATTTTCTGAATAAGCCATGTGTTTCTATATCTTTATGCATTTGGATGAGGCTCTCATTCATTAGAATGTCTTTGTCCCTTTATCTGCTTAGTGAATTAATTTCTTCTCAAATATTCAAGGCACAGCTCCAAAGTCACCGGCAACTTTTCTCCATTCACTCTCCCCACTATGCATCCACATTTGTTATTCATTCCTGTGGTGTAGCACACTTCAAGCTAACTGTTAGCCCCTGGGAGAGAGTCTCCAGGTTCGCTTGTTAGCAAAGGTGCCTCTGAGTGGAATCTGCTGTTGAAAAGCTTAGATACTATTTGGAGAGATAAGATTAATTTCCCTGAAATATTATACCAATGACACACCAGTAATGCAACAGACAATAATGCTACATGATAAGAAGTTAGAGGACTAAAAGGAAAAGTTTAAAAGAAAGTTAAAGAGTAGATATAATTGTTGGGGAAACTCTTATTGATGAGTTGAAAATGAGTGAGTAGAATTATAGCACAATCTCTATGACCCAGAGATTTTACAGGTTTATTGTACCCAAAAGAAGAAGAAACAGTTAAATGATAAATTCTTATCAAAATAGCTATGAAATATCCTACACTGAATATCCCTATTTACTCTAAATACATTCCAAGGAATACTATAATATAAAGGATAAATTTAATAAAACCTATCTAAGCTCAAAATTAAAGTATATATCTTTCTTCACCAGAAATCCAAAAGAAATGTGAATTAGTTAGCAGTGTAAAGAGCAGAAATTAGGCTCTGGGTTCAGGGATAGACTTATGTAGCATAATGTAAAAGAGGCTATTCACACATAAGGGATACTTTTCAATGTTAAAAGCCACAATGTGCAATCTATTGGATGTTATGCACCAAATAACATAGTGACCCCTTTCTAAAACAAAACTATAGGTGATATGAGAAGATATGGATAGAAATACATTATTAAAAAGAAACTAATATGCTACCTTTATTTTTTATTGTTTTGAAAGATTTATTTATTTATTTGAGAGAGAGAGAGAGAGAGAGAGGCAGGGAGGGGCAGAGGGAGAGAGAGAGAGAATCCCGAGCAGGCTCCCTGCTTAGTGGGGAGTCCAACCTGGGGCTCCATCTCAGGACTCTGAGATCACGACCCGAGCTGAAACCGAGCTGGCCGCTTCAACTGACTAAGCCACCCAGGCGCCCCTAACGTGCTGCCTTTTAGTACAACACAGATCATGGGGATGAGAAAACTTAAGTAAGACTATAGAAGGCCTAAAAAACATAATGAATCAGGCATTGATCATTATTTATAACTTTTTGGTTATATATTGAATGTCATACACAGATAACATAGAACACAAGTTTTCTCAAGCACACACAGAATATTCACAAAAACTGAGCATATAGTAGATAAAAAAGAAATCATTGGTAGGGTCAATAAAGTAGAAATATTATAAACAATACTTTAATGACAATGTAGTAAAACTAGAAATTAGTATCAAAATTAAAAAAGGCCTTTTCTCCTGGAAATCTATAAAATCCTTCTCAATAACTCTTGGTGTGAGGGGAAATACAGATAGAATTTATGCAATTTCAAAAAATAATGATTAATCATTTGGAATTTTCTCCACTACGATCACTTTCGTAGTTTCATGTTTTTGGTTTTCTTTTTTTTAAGTCCCAATAGTTTATTTTTGCTCTTGGTTCCCTTGCCTTAGGAGGCATATCTGGAAAAATGTTGCTACAGTCAATGCTGGGAAATTACTGCCTGTGTTTTCTTTTAGTATTTTTATGGTTTCAGGTCTCCCATCTTAATCTTTAACCCATTTTGAGTTTTTGTGTATGGTGTTAGAAAGCAGTTCAGTTTCATTCTTTCACATGTGGCTGTCCAGTTTTCCCAGCCCATTTACTGAAGAGACGGAGTTTTCCCGGTTTTATATTCTTGCTCTCTTTGATATAAATTAATTGACCAAATAATTGTGGGTTTACTTCTGGACTCTGTCTTCTGTTCCATTGACCTATGTATGGATTTTTGTTCTAGTACCATACGGTTTTGATTACCTGAAATTTGTAGTACATCTTGAAATCTGGAATTGTGATACTTTCAGCTTTGTTCTTGTTTCTCAGGATTCTTTCGACTCTTTGGGGTATTTTGTGGTTCTATACAAATTTTAGTATTATTTGTTCTAGCTCTATGAAGAATGCTTATTGGTATTTCTGATACCTGTAGATTGCTTTGTATAGTCAGACATTTTAACAATATTAATTCTCCTAATCCATGAGCATGGAATATCTTTCCTTCCATTTGTGTCTTCTTCAGTTCTTTCATCAATGTTTTATAGTTTTTAATTTCATACTTTGGAGAACATTACAGGCTGAAAAAATACAGGTTTTCTTTAATTTTGTAATAATGTGAACTGTGTTTTATATGATTGAATTTTTGGATCCCATTTATCACCTTTTGTTGCAATTTTACTGCACCTCATTATATGACTAAACAACAGTTTATCTACTCTTGTACTGATGGAGCACTAGGGTGTTACTGACAAAGCTTTTTTGGTATTGTCATGCAGGTCTCCTTGTGTTTATGCAAAGCACTTGAATTGTTCTTTTAGGGTATCTGCATCTTCAAATTTATTACATGTTGTTAAATTGCTTTCCAAATTGGTTTTATACAAATAACACTCTATAAAATACAGGACTTCCCATTTTGTCACAATTTTGCCATCAGTTAATGATAAGCTCTTCAGTTTTTGCCAAATCAAAGTGTATGAAATGATGACCTTATCACGATGAGCAGTAGAGGTTGTGGTTAAGAGCCCACGTGCACAGTGTCCTCTTTCAGTGCCAGCTTTTCCTCTCACTCACTGCATTATTTGGGTAGGTTACTTGGCTTCCTTGTGCCTCAATTTCCTCATCTATAAAATGAGGATAATAATCATACCTCGTGAGGATTAAATGAGTTTACATATATACAAAATACTTCGAAAAATGCCTGTTCTATGGTAAGCACTATGCAAGGTTTATCAGCTACAAATCACCCTAATAATTTCCTTATAGCAAAAGAAAATCCGGATTATGTTATGCCTTTTTAGTCTATTTTACCTGGAATGCTGCATTGAGTTGTTGGGTTTTTTTTTTTTTTTTTTTTTGTCTTTTATGACATCAAAATTTCTGAAGAATATAGGCCAGTTATCTTGCATAGTCACTCTCAATTTGGGGAAGTTTGATGTTCCTCTACAGTTAAAGTTCCTCTACAGTTTGATTCAGGTTGTATGTTATCTGTTCATCTCAAAAAAGACTCCTCTGACCCTCCATAGGGAGATACAGAATTGGGATGGCCTTTCAAAAGTTCCTGAGTTGGGTTGAAGGGGCTGGGTCTTTATATTCCCCATTGAGCAAGCTGCCTTGGGGGAAGAGTGAGACTTTGGGTAAGGCACTCTATTTAGCAGAGGGTAATTTCCAGAGAGGTATGACAGCTGAGTGCTATTAGGCCCTGCACTCCCACCAGCTGGGTAGTAAGTCCCCCAATCTTGAAAGGGGAGTTGGGAGATAAATCATGACTTCACTACATGAGTAACGCAAGTTGATGAATATGAACTGTATTATGCCTTTTATGTAGTCTTAAAATATGTAAAGCAATGCTAAAATATATGTAAATAGTAAAACAATGTGCCATTTCAGGCACATATATATGCAGTAATAGTATGAGATAATGAATATTAAATTCAGATTATTGGCTATATCTGGGGGCATATGGTTAATAGGGCAAGGGAGGGGTACCGAGAAGTACACCTATATTAGTAATGATCCTTCTTGAAATGGAGAAAAAAGAGATTCTTTTTTTATAATTTTTTAAAAAATTTCAGCATAATATAACACAGTGTTACATTATTTTCAGGTGTATAAAAAGCTCACCATAAGTGTCATCACCTGTCTGTCCATCTGTCATCATAGAATGCTACTACAATATTATTGACTACATGCCCTATGCTGTGCTCCCTATGACTTATTCATTCCATAACCAGAAGCCTGTATCTCTCGCTCCCCTTCACCCATTATGCCCATCACCCCACTCCCTTTCCCTCTGGCAATCATCAGTTTGGTCTCTGTACTTACACATCTGATTCTGTTTTTTGTTTATTCAACTGTTTTGTTTTTTAGATTCCACATATGAGTGAAATAATATATTTCTCTTTCTTAGTCTGACTTATCTATTTAGTATTTCTTTTTCAAAGATATTGTTTTCCTCATCTTATTTAATTTCATAATGATACTGATATTTCTCATACTGAGACATTCACACCTATCAAGAATCCAAGTACTACTCATCTGTGGGTTTTTAAAAGATCGTTCAAGGCTCACTGAGCTCCAGACAGATGAGGATGGGATGGCTGAGACAAAAAAATCCTGTCATCTGGGGTCCAAGTTTGTAACTTTAAGTATCAAGAATATTATTCTGAGAGGTTTCTTTAAAGAGGAGTCTGCATATTTTTAGATCCCATGGGTCTAGTGAGACCTAAATATGTTTGCTACAGACAGAGAATGTCTTCTGTGGGATTTTCCTACATGTGAGGTCACTCTGATCCATTTTGGCCCATCTCAGCAATAAGCACATAGAGTTAGGGTTATCACGGTGCTCTGTATTTTATATTTCTATTGGTCCTACGAATAGTTACCTGTAGGTTACAGATGTGTAGGGCAGGTTCTCTGAGACACAACAGCTGTTAAGGATAAGTTATAGAAGTGTCTTTGTAATTTAAACAACATAGTTCTAACCTGCAAAAACCCAAGCTGATTTGAGTGGGATGATTTATGTAAGTCCTCATAAGATAGAGTGAAAGGAATATCATAAATCCTTCCATTTCTCAGTACTCAGTGAATGGTAGAATCAGACATTGGTAGCTCTTCTTTAAAGACTTTTGCCTAACCCAACAATTCTATTTTATGGAAGAAAACCAGAGAGACTGAACAAATTACCAAAGGTTTCACAGCTGGAAAATGGCAGATCCAGGACCAGATTCAAGATCACCTGTCTCACAGGTCAATGCCTCACTGTCTCCAGTTCTTTTACATACTTTTGGCATCAGTAAGCCAGAACCTTTATATGAAAGCTATAGGATACGTTGATTCTGTCATTAAAATGAATGAAGTAATTTATTAAATACTTTCTTATTATTTAGGTCATCTTGGACACGGGTTTAAACTGTCAAAATATGATTTCCTTCAAAGGAATATGGGGAAGAAGCTCTCCAAGAATAATCAGTCCATTACCGAAATCTCACTGAATAATTTCCAAACTGTTATACTGTATCTTAATAATGGCATGAAAACTTATATACTAGTCCTGGTTTTAAGGAAAGGGTTAGAGTATGGTCTATTAATTGCAACTTGATTGAAGTATTTGTGGTTTGTATTTTAGTGGGAAATCACTGAGAGCAATGGCATGAAATAAATTTGCTTGGCTAATAGAAAAACTCATAGTAGTATAGAATTGAAAATCCAATCATGCCACCTTCTTGTAAATAAAACATACAGATTGAAAGCGAGGGATGGAGCCAGCCATAGCACCTGAATCACACAGAATTATAGGTCTGGTTCACAAAATTGCTACTTGGGATTGCATTTACATAATAGCAAGCGATGGATTATGCTGAGGATTATGCTGGCACTTTGAAGAGAACACTATCCCTGGCACCTCCTGGTACCTACTGGAAATCGTTTAGAGTCTACCCTAGTAACTGTACCAAGCCAGAATTTGGACATTGGACTTCTAGCTCTAGAGCTGAAGCTTGTTTTCATGATGCTATACCGCCTGTTAATCACCTGATATATTTGATACTTGTATTGCTTCCTGTCTCTCTCTAGGAAAAACACTTCTAATCCTTGGCTGATTGACACTGTGAACTCACTGGAATAAAATTAAATTTCTATTTAACATTATTGTTGTCCCTCAGGATGCCTGGGACATAAATTCCGCTTACCTACTCCCTATTCCAGCTCTGGGAGTCTCAGCTACTAAACTGTCTATAGACTACCTTACAAAATCATTGACCTTAGGGTGAGTGTCCATGTGTGAGTGGTGTGTGTGTAAGGATGTGTATCTTACCTGTCTACTCTGATACATTATTGTGGTCTAACATCTGGCTACAGTCATTTCTCAGAAGCTGGGGTTTGCCACTGGGAAGGCTGGGGCTGCTGAACTTGAGGCAACCTCTGCAGATTTCCTCAACCTTCCTAATTCCTTCTCTTCTAATACATCAATAAATTTCAGGAATGCTCTCCAAGCTACCAGAATCATTTTTAATCTTGGGAATGCATTAGCTGAAATTCTTTCTCTCCTTTTCCTCCAACATGGTGAAAGCCAATTTGAAATCACAAAGAAAAAGTCTTGACCAAAGAAAACATAAGCGGTATTATAAATTACTGCTTTCCTGGCCACATAATAAATGGTATTCTCTGGCCATACCCACTTGCTCCATGAACTTGCCAAGAATCAGATGAACTCAGGTTTCTTCCAAGAAAATGGGACATTACAGGGGATGATTTCCATGCACACTGAGGACCAGTCTTCTTACTTAAACCAGGGAGAAACTGCTGTTTCCTCTTTGTCCCCATGCGAGGAAATTTCCTAGACAGTAACTGTATCATTAAAAAAATGGAAGCTGGATACCCAATGCCACTGAAGTCACCTTGTGCTCAGATGGATCAATGTCGCCTCTGCTCCTGAGGTTTCTCTTTCATCCCAAGGCTGATAATAATAAAGGCCGGGACACTGTATACACAAGTGGAAGGCACACGGGGTGGTTAGAACTGTAACCATGGCCCAGCACTGAGTCCTCAGCCACATTCGTATTATTATGAGGGCCACTGTCGTCATCAGAACTGCAGTTGGTATTTTATGATCT
Organism: Potos flavus; assembly: GCA_028534135.1. NCBI lineage: Eukaryota > Metazoa > Chordata > Mammalia > Carnivora > Procyonidae > Potos > Potos flavus. The sequence goes on from CM052885.1 coordinate 35,481,883, forward strand.
CAGGCTTTTACAGAATTTATTGGAAAACACTCCTTTAACTTACTAATTTCTTGAGGACTTTTTCATGTTTCATGCCAAAGTTTTCTCATAGTTCTTTTTTTTTTTTTTAAAGATTTTATTTATTTATTTGACAAAGAGAGAGGGTGAGAGAGAAAGAGAAGGAGAGAGAGACAGAGCACAAGCAGGTGGAGTGGCACGCCGAGGAAGAGAGAGAAGCAGGCTTCCCACTAAGCAGGGAGCCCGACATGGGGCTTGATCCCAGGATCCTGGGATCATGACCTGAGCCGAAGGCGGACACTTAACGAAGTGAACCACCCAGGTGCCCCTCCCATAGCTCTTAAAATCAGAATCATTAGGGTAGGGACTCCTCAGCATTCCTCCTCAGTATCTCTTCAGGACCTAGCAGAGGGCCTGGTAAATGGTAAATGAGCAGTACTTGTTTTTTTGTTTTTTTAATTTTTGGATTAAATCATCCTGCTGTAGGACTCTCCTATGTATCTGTGGGACTGGTTATACTCTAAGACACAACCCTATATTTAAAATGGCCATTCTTTTTACAGTGTGTTACATTGATTTCATTTCAAACTTCAACAAGTTTTTACCAAAACAGTAGGCACACTGGCAGTCTTCCCCTATAGTTCTCTAGACATATCTGGATCTTAGCTTGGGAGGAGCTAAGTAAGGCTTGAGCTCAGGAAGGAGCTCAATGATAATTTATTGGTTTATACATCTGTTTTTCTCACAAAATTCCAATCTTCTTGAGGTTTGAAATTTTCTCTTATGCCTGTGCCTCTGACGCCTGGCACATATAAAGTGGCTAAATAAGTGAAATGTGGTATGTGTAAGCGTGTGTGCGCATGTATATGTGGGGTCTCTTCCCAAGATAGGTCATGTCTTTGAAGCTTTCTTTACTGAATGCTGAATATAGTAGGGAAATAGGCCATAATGATTAGAGATTTGTCCAGGGGATCCTGTCTCACATGCTATGTTAAAAATGTCACTCTAGATCTGGCTTAGAAACCTATATTCTGTTGCTTCATTTAGCTGTCCAGAGATAGAGGGAGGTGCCTGAAATAAAACATCCCAAACGCAGAGCCCATCTTTGTATTAATATTTATCTCCATGGCTTTCTACTTAGTAAGGTGAAGTGTGAAGAATTCCTATGGTAGAGTTCCAGGCAATAGGACTTCTAGATGATGACAGGGATTATGTGTCACGGATCTCAGCCACACTCATGTTATGGGAGGACCCGGAATGCAAGCATAGCTGAATATGACCTTTAGATTCAACTGAGTGAAATAAGAAGTTTGTTTCAATTATTTTCTTTGCCTTTTATGTTAATTTTTTTTCTTTCTCTACCTTTTCATTTTTTGCTTTCTCTTTTATCCTCACGACCAACAGGCTACAACCGTAGAACATCTACTATGTGCAAAGCCTGATATTAGATTATTTTTAACAAAGGAAGCGGCGAGACATGGGCAAGGCCCTAACACGTAATAGCTTGTAATAAACACTTGTGGGTGCACGTGTGTGAGTGTGCATGTGTGCTGCTGGGGGACAGAGCGTGAAAAAGAACTCCTTGAAAACAGAAAAATAATGGTACAGCCCAGTGGCAACAACTGTCAATTAGAGAATTATGTAACTAGATTATAGAAATACAAGAAATTTTATGCCTCCATTTCCATACATATAGAATGAACAAGTAGGACTGGAAAATTTGGATTCCCACTCTGACCTCCTCATTGGTCTTCCTGTCTCCTTTTTTATCCCTGTCCAGGCTCCTTTCTCCATTTTCAGAACATTATCTCTCAAATGCATTTCTCACTTGGTTTCTTTCTTGATTAGTGAGTCCCTTAGCTCAAAATAGTCTTGTCTCCACTTTCTGTTTAACGCCTATCTCTGAATGTGGCTCTAGCCATTCCATTATGATCTTTAACTCCTACTTTGTTCTGCCATAGCTTGGCATTTATATTTGCTGTTCCCCTGCCTGGAATGCCCTTTTTTTTTTTCCCATCCCTAGCTAACTTCTATACATTTTATATCACTGTTTGAAGCTAAAAATATACCTTGTGTTTTCTTCTTCACTAAAAGACTGGTCAGCTGCTCCCTTCCTGCATTCCTATGGTACAATATGTTTATCTTTTCACTGATTATCAAGCACTTGTACCACTTGCCAAATATGAATGATTATTTCATATTTTAAAACTATTCTTCTTCTTCACATTGTTATTGCTTTATTTTTAAAGAACAGTCACCATTATGAGCTCCTTCTATGAATCAGAGGGAGAATATACCAGTCGCCACTGTAACACATTGCAAGGGCTGAGAACTTCAAATTTGGATTTTGAAGAGCCTTTATCAAGCTATATTTTTTGGTTTGATTTTCATTTAATTACTCTATTTAACTTGGCTAGGCATATACTGTTTTGCTTACGATCTAACCCTCTGAGGTGGGGGGGAGGGAGAGCTAGTAGAAAAGTACTGAATATAGTGTCAGAGGTATGGAAAATGACCTTCGAGTTTTCCTCAGCATCACCATCTCCATCTGCTGCAAGAAGATCTCAGCACAGGCACCTGAGGAAGACCTCAGCAGTGGGAAGGCTCCAGATAAAGAGACATGTGAACCTAGGTGCCTGGGCTTGGAATGCAAATATGCATAAAAGCAAAGCTGGCCAGGAGCCTGAGTCCTTGACTACAACCCCCTTCAGAGACCCTAACATACCAGCTGTGCACCAAATCTGATATGGGGAGGGCAAACTTTTCTCTGTGAGTCCTGCCAGATGAAGCCTTTGTAATTGCCTATGGTTGGGCCTTGAAAAATCACACACCGTTTTTCAAGCAGTAGTTTTTCTCCTCAACTCCCTGTTGGATTCATTACAGGAACTTCTTTTGGAACATGTGCTTATTAGATTGGCTTCCAGAGAACCTAATGAGTGTTTGGCTAAAAGATTTTCTACCTTTTCTCCAATAAACTCTGGGAACGTAGTCAGTTCCCAGTGCAGACCTCTTTTCATATGCTGCCACAAGAGCAGGTAGCCAGGAATAGTCTTTCATATTTACGCCCCTCTCAGTCCTAGGGCCTTCAACGTTCACAGCTCAAGGTCTAGTGTTGTCCACTGAAGGTTTTCACCTTGACTTTGATGTAAGAGAGAAGGGCCCATTCCCATTCCCTAGAAAAGGGGATATTATGCCACAATATTGCAAATTTTTCCAAAGACGTCCTTATTCCATGGTCCTTCAACTTCAACAATTCTATAAGTTTTTTTTTTTTTTTTTTAAAGATTTTATTTATTTATTCAACAGAGAGAGAGTTCACAAGTAGGCAGAGAGGCAGGCAGAGAGAGAGAGGGAAGCAGGCTCCCTGCTGAGCAGAGAGCCCGATGCGGGGCTCGATCCCAGGACCCTGATCATGACCCGAGCCGAAGGCAGAGGCTTTAACCCACTGAGCCACCCAGGCGCCCCAACAATTCTATAAGTTTGATATGAATATAGAAACAAAGGTTATAAACAAAAAAAAAAATCCAGTCTTTTGTTATCTTCTTTGCAAGTCTTGCATGGTATGTTAAGCCCATACTTTTTGAATATGAGAATGTTTGCCATATTACTTTATGCTCATCCTTTTGGGAAACTGGCCAAAACTGAGATAAAGTACAAGCATCTCATTATACTTAAAGCACTGCTGAAAAGGAAATCATGTCATATTCGATCCTGACTTTACAGCTGAGGCAAATAAGGCCCAAAGAAGTGAAATAGGGTTTTATCCAATATTAGGCATTTTATCAGGGTGTTGGGAACTTAATTGTTTATATTTAATTCTAGTAGTCATCCCCATACTGGTTTTACTAACAGTATGATTTGGGAGAGAGTAAATATGGACTCTGAACCTCTGGTTCCACATTTTAACCCAATTTTCTTCTAAAATTAAATGAAATAATGTAAGTAAAGTTGTTAGCAAAGGGCTGATCCACTGTATCCCCAGGAAGTATAAGTAAGCACTATTCTTCCTTTACCGCTTTTCTTTATGCTCCCTCTCTAAATCCACATATATTTCTAAAAATCCTAATGTAGTTTTAACATAAAATTTAGATTCTCTTAACTCCTTTTTCATTTGAAATTAGGATAGATTTTGACACCTCTTGTTCTAATGTAGGCCCTAGGGAAGGAAGAAGATACCTAAAGGGAGGATTTTTATAAATGAATGTGAAGAGAGGAGGAGATATAGTAAATATTGTGAAGGTAAGAAACTAAAAGGAGAAGGAGATGTCTGGGAAGGAGACAACAACAGCAATGAAGGAAAAGATCTTAGTGTAGCGCTGAAATCTGTAAACTGGTGGAGGCATCAGTGGTCTCAGGCAACTAATGATTAATCTATGAACAGGGCTTGTTTTGTAAATGACCTGGAACGCATTAACTTGACCAGTTAGAGCTCTGAACACACAGAAGTGGATCAAAAATTAGAAAATATTAGACAAGACAGCTGAAAAATGACCATGCTTGGAAGGTGTCAAATGCATCATTTATCGAGTAGATAAATTACATGCACGATATGCAAATGCCATAACTGAGTAAATAGGAGCAAATTGGATTTCTTGTTTTTTTTTCATACATAGATATATGAAATCTATCTCCCGATCCATCATCTATCTATCTAGATATATATATATATATATATATATCCTCCAATTGGAGGATTATTTTTCTCATAGCTGATTTGTGGAGAAAGGATTTTGTAAGAATTGGTGTCCACTGGGAAATTTCAGGTTTGTAAACTATCTGGTGATCATCTCAGAAGAAAGATGCAATTCCAATGTGAAATTAATTCTGAGTCTGTATCATTCCTTGTTCTAAGTTCCTCCCCAGGTGTAATTAGGCACATCAGAAATAGTGTGTTATATCTTCCCGCAATGCCAATTTCTCTGTCAAGTCTTGATCAAATACTTACTATTAGTCACCATTCCTGATTTATCTTTTGTCATCCTCCATAAAATGGGTTGCTAATTCTGATGAAGCTATAAATTCTGATACTTCTCATCTTTTTTCTGTTATATTCAGAGATTCCATTTTATCAATGGTGTGGGAACCAGTGGATTTAAGTGTCAATTCAGGGATCAATTATTGGTTTAACTTAGTGTTAGGGATGCTGGTTCGTATGACAAGAGTGGAGGGGAAAGAGGTATTTGTACTGGATTTGAAAAGGCCCTGTATGGACATTGGACAGTACTGCAGAAAATCTGCTTGGATCCTAACTGATTTTAAGTCACAGTATCACCACAGTTAGTCCAGAGGTGGATCTTTAGGACTAGGGAGTTCTGCTCTGAGAGGGCAGGTTCCAAAGCTCTGATCTGAATATTTAAAATAACAATCTCAATGGATGGTCTCAGCAGAAGAATGAAAGATAACAGGCAAAATTCATGCATTGAAAGATAGAACAAAAGAAATTACTCAATTTGAAATAACAGAGCGAAAACAGACTGAGGGGGAAAAAAAGCCTCAGGGATTTGTGGGACCAAAACAAAAGATCCAACATTTAGCATCAAAGTCCCAGAAGGAATGGAGAAAGAGGGCAGCATTGAAAAAGTATTCAAATAAATAATGCTTGAAAATTTCCCAAATTTGGCAAATCATAAATACAGATTCAAAAAGCTGAGTGAACCCCAAAGAAAAGAAACCCAAACAAATTCACACCAAGGTACATTATAGTCAAACTTCTGACTTCTAAAAACTAAACAAAGAAAAAAAATCTTGATTCAGTCAGAGAAAAACACCTTACATATAAGAAAAAAAAAAAGTTCTAATGGTAGATTTCTCATCAGAAACTACGAAGGCCAGAAACAAATACTAAACATTTTTCAAATGTTGAAAAAAATCTCTGTCTACCCAGAATCCTATAACCAGCAAAAGTAACATTCAGAAAGAGGGGGAGATCAAAATATTCTCAGATGAAGTAAAACTAAGGGAATTAGTTATAAGCAGAACTTCTCTGAAAGAATGACTTAAAAGAAGTTATGTAAACCAAAAGAAAGCAATAATAAAAGGAATCTTGGAACATGATCACAGAATAAGGAACATGATAAACAAAAATATGGATAAAAGCAATAGACTTTTCTTTTGTATTTAGGTTTTCTGATTTATGTTTGGTGGTAAAGTGACAACACCTGTCTGATACTTTTCTAAATATATAAAGAAGAAATATTTAACACAATTAAATTATAAACAGAGAAGTTAAGGGATGTAAAAGGAGGTAAGGTTTCTGTACTTCACTTGGCTATACAAAAACACTATATATAAAATAAATGTAGTGCTAAATATTCAAGGAACACACATGAAGTAACTAAAAAGAAAAATGATCAAAACACAAAAGAACAAAGAAAAAAAAATAAAATAGCAATCTAATCCCCAACCTATCAATGATTACCTTAAATGTAGATAGTCTAAATACAGCAATTAAAATACAAAAATTGAAGTGAGAATTAAAAAAAAAAATGGCCCACCTATGTGATATCTTGATGGCTACAAGAAACTCACTTCAAATATAAAGGTATGAAAAAAAAATATAAAGGTATGTAACACTAAACAGAGTAGCACATACACAAGCAGCATGAAACACAGTGTCTCCCACATGTATCACCGAACATACCAGCACACACGCCACTGAACCCAAGTCCTCACACTACCTGGAGCAGCACAAGCACGAGTCATCACTACACACACTATCTCAAACACTATTACTAAAGGCAGCAGCAAACACACCCGGAATCCTTACCACAGTGTCTCTCACATGTATCACTGAACAAAGCCCCAAGCATGCCAGGCACCATCAAACCCAGTAGCTCACACACATCATTGAACACAGGAGCAAACACCAGTCGTATTTGCACAGTATTTTGCTTCTATTCAGCCAAACATAGTAGCCCATACACCGGGCACTACTCCACACAGTG
>CM052885.1:35489323-35585669 GCA_028534135.1 Potos flavus
TGTAGCAGACATTTCCCTAAAAGTCTACCACCCACAGCAGGCACCACTGAGAGACTGTCTCACACATACACGACTATACTGCAGCACATATACCACTGAGTCCAGGGGTTCAGACATGTCATCAAGCAGGTCAGCACAGCCTCAGTGCAACAGTAACACAGTGTCTCACGTAATATTACTGAACATGGTGCCATGCACACTTGTATTTTTTAACTCAATATCCCACTCTTCTATCACTGACCAAAGTAGCAAATACACGAAGCACAACTAAACACAGCATTTCACTCATATATCACTAAACTGCATAGCAAATAGATAACCCAAACATCACTAAACAGAGCATGGTATTCTGCTGCCCCCCACCCACCCCACCCCTTATCTGCTCTTTTGCTTCCTATGGTTTAATTACTCGTGGTCAACTGTGGTCTGGAAGCAAATGAGCCTCCTTCTGATTTAGGGTCACAAAGTCAGTAATAGCCTCAGGCTATGCCACAATGCCCAAGTCATTCACCGCACTTCATCTCATCACATAGGTGTTCTATTATTTCACATCATCACAAATAAGAAGGGTGAGCATAATATAAAATATAGGTATTTTGAGAGACCACATTCACATAACTTTTATTGCAGTATACTGTTAAAATTATTAGTTATTGTTGTTAATCTCTTACAGTGCCTGATTTATAAATTAAATTTTATCATAGGTGTCTATGTACAGGAAAAAACACAGTATATGTAAGCTTCAGTACTACCCATAGTTTCAGGCATCCACTGGAAGTCTTGGAACATATCCCCCATGAATATGGGGAGCAGGGAGGGGTGGCTACTGTACCGTTATTAATATATTCACTAGTGAAATGTAAACTCTTTCGATGATCAAGAAAGTGGCAAGGGTAGTTGTTTTAATTACTTGTATTTACAATTTCTGGATATCTTAAGAAAAGCAATTAAATGAGAAAATATAACAAAAGGTAAAAAGATTAAATAAGAAGAAATAAAACTATCATTATATACAGACGACACTGTATAAAGCTGGAAAAATCATAAGATAAACTGTCAGAATTAATACACAAAATTAAGAAGTCACTTTATACAAGTTTGAAAAATAAAAATCAATTTTTTATATGCCAGGAATAAATAATTTGAAAATAATAATTACAAAAGGAAAAACTTAAATTATGCCATTTATAGTAGTCTGAAATAACCAGAATGATTCTAAAAAGCATATGTAAGTTTTCTACATATAATATGGTAAATACTGCTAAGAGAAATTAAATAAGACCTAAATAAATAGAGGGATGGTATGTCTATGGTTCAAAAGACTTAATACTGTAAAGGTGTAATTTTCTAATCAATTTATCCACAGATTCAATGAAATCCCAAGCAAGGTTCAGATATCTGGGAAAGAGGGAAATTGGCAAAAGAATTCTAGAATGCATATGGAGTGCCTTGGTCCAAGGTTAGTTAAGAAAAATTTTGAAGAACAAAACTGGTGGAATTACACTATCATACAGTGAATAATTATACACTATCAGATAGTGAATAATTATAAAAATATAGTTTGTTTTTTTTTTTTAAGATTTTACTTACTTATTTGAGAGAAAGTGAGAGAAAGCGAGCAAGAGAGCGAGCACGAACCAGAGGAGGAGCAGAAGGAGAGAGAGAAGCAGACTTTGTGCTGAGCCCGATGATCCCCCGACCCTGAGATCAGGACCTGAGCCAAAATCAACAGTCAGATGCTTAACTGACCAAGCCATTCAGGAGCCCCAAACCTATAGTCCTTAAGACAGTGATGTTATAGATATTATAGGTACAACAGTACATTATAGGTCGAAACATTAAAAAAGAAAAAAATCATGTGACAGAGTAAGAGAGTCTATAACTATATATTCACATATTTGAACATGGGAATATGGTAAAAACGTGACAGCAGATCAGAAGGGAAAGGAGTGGTCTTTCCAATAAATACTGCTAGGTGAACTGAACATTCATATGGAGAAAAATGAGTTTGAATGCTACCACAGATCATACTAAAAAATGAACTCCAGATAGATTGTAGGTCTAAACGTGAGCATAAAACCAATGAAAAATCAAAAAAGATAACATAGATGAATATCTTTATCAACTTCAGGTAGAAAAATATTTAATAAATAAGACACAGAAAGCACCAACCAGGTAAGAAAATATTGATATTTTAGACTTTACTATAATTTATATATATATATATATATATATATATATATATATATATATATATATGTATAGAGAGAAAAATTTCATTAGGTAACAGAAAAATAAATCCTACAAAACAAAAAAGGATACCATTCTATGTAATAATTATCATCCAAAAAAGAACAGAACGGGAAATGACATTTCACAAGAAATCCATTTGACAATAACAAGATCTGGTTTAGTAGTCACAAACTTCTTTAGAGCTTATTTATCTGTGAAACTCTTGATCTCTCCTATTTCGAATGGTGCCCTTCCTAAACAGAGTCTTCTTGGCTACAGGATATTTCTCATTCTTTGTTTTTAAATTTATATTCAATTAATTAACATATAGCATATTATTAGTCTCAGAAGTAGAGTTTAGTGATTAATCAGTTGCATATAACACTCAGTGCTCATTCCATCAATTGCCCTCCTTAATGTCCACCCAGTTACCCCATCTCCACCTTCCCCTCCAGCAACACTCAATTTGTTTCCTGTAGTTAAGAGTCTTTTATGGCTTGTCTCCCTCTCTGTTTTCGTCTTATTTTTCCCCCCTTCCTTCCCCTATGATCCTCTGTTTTGTTTCTTAATTTCCACATTTGTCTGGAAAACAGTATGGAGGTTCCTCCAAAAGTGAAAAATTGAGCTACCCAATGAGCCAGCAACTGTACTACTAAGGTATTTACCCGAAGAAAACAACATAGTGATCCAAAGGGGCACCTGCACCCCAGTGTTTACAGCAGCAATGTCCATCCACAATAGCCAAACTATGCAAACAGCCCAGATGTCAATCGACATGTGAATGGATAAAGAAGATGTGGTATACACAGACAATGGAATATTACTCAGCCATTAAAAAAGAAGAAATCTTACCATTTGCGATCAGTTTTCTTCCCATTCAGCAGGTTGAAGAGATCACACCCCTCCCTTCTGGCTTGCCAAGTGTGAAGAAATCTGCTCCTTCCATCCTCAAGTTCATTGCATCAAGCCTGTTTCCCATTTCAGTTACTGTATTGTTTATTTCTGATTTTTTTTTAACTCTTTTATCTCTGTAATAAGGGCCTCCCTGAAGTCCTCCATTCTTTTCTTAATCCCAGTGAGTATCCTCAGGATTGTTGCTTTCAGTTCGCCATCAAGTATGTTACTTTCATCTGTTGCACTTCTATCTGTGGCCATGACTTGATCTTGTTCTTTCATTTGGGATGAATTCCTCTGTCTTGGCATTTTGTGTCTCTGCCTTCTGGGCGCAAGAACAGTCCGTTTGCTTTCCACTCTGGAGAGAAAGAGTTTTAGGAAGCAGAGAGTGTATGTAGTGCCCGGTGACCGGGACTGGAGCAGCCGTCTCCGGTGGGGGCTGTGTGCACTCTGCTGTGGCAGCCTTAAGGCCGGTCATCTGCGGAGGCTCTCCCTGCCGGATGTGGACGGTGTTTGGTCCCTGGTCTGAACGTGGCGAGTTTGCACTAGTTGTGCTCCACTCTGCTTGTGAATTGGACCTGACGCTAATTGCACTACAACTGCAGCCCTGCAGAACGCTCTAGTCAGGGAGGAGGTATGTGCGGGGGCTTGTGCTGCTCTTCTGAACAAGGCACCCCCCCCCACATCAGGACTGAGGTGAGCTTGGCTGAGAAGCGCAGCTCGGCCAGAGCGCCAGGCTGTGGGACTCGGCGTCCGCAGGTTCGGCCGCCCCGACCTCGCTGTGCTGCTCACCGCCCCAGGTGGCTCTGCGTGCAAGCTGACCCGCCGGGAGGAAAATGGCACCGGCCACCGCCTTTTCCCCCGCAGAGCAGGCTCCGAGCCCGCTGCCTCCCAAGAAGGCCTTCTGCGAAGAACAAATCCTCTCCCCCGGGTGTGTCCCAGGCCTTTTCAGATAGCTGTTTCCAGCCGTCTGCTCCAGGCTTGTAGGCCTGCTTCCTCTCACCAGGAAGCGCGCGCTGCCCTGCGGCTTCTACCCCAGCCAAACCTGCCGACTTTTCAAACTGCAGGCTTTAGGTACGTGACGCGGGCAGGGGCCTGCGCTGCTCTTCCGGGGGAGGGTCTCACTGCGCTGGGATTGAGGCGAGCTTGACCTGGAAAGAAACTCTCACGAGAGGTCAGGGAAGGCGGGTTTGGGGAAGCACGTGCAGTAGCCCGTGCTGGCCCAGTGCTGCCTCCTGCTGGTGCATCTGTGTTTCTGCTGAGGGGCGGGGAGAGAAATGGCGCCAGTGGGCTCCTCTGTGTCTAGACAGGCTTCTTCAAGGATACTACCTCCCTGCGACTCCTGAAAGAAGTGCAGATCATCTCCCGCACTCTTCAAACGGCTGTTCCCCTGCCGGCTGCCTAGGGTGTGCGCCTGCCTTCTCTCCGGGAGCAGGGCCGCCTCCTCAGGGCTCTAGGCCCGACAAGCCCACCAACCTTTCAAGCTCCAGGTTGAAGCCTCGCTGGCTGCAAAAACTCAGGAAAATCAGCCCCTCTCTTTTTCCCAGCAAATGGCTATGGGAAAATGTTCTTGTGGGTTCCCCTGTGTGCTCCTCCGTCTCTCTCACTTTCTCTCTCACTCTCTCTCTCTCTTTTGCGACCATGGCTCCCTCTCAGCAGCATAATCCTCTTCTGCCCCAAACCACATCTCCTGCCTTTCCTACCCTCCTCCATGACGCTTCTTCTCTCCCTTTAGTTGTGGAGTTTGTTCTGTCAATCTTCAGGCCAATTTCTAGGGTATTTAGGATAATTTGATAGTTATGTCGTTGTGTTCCACAGACAAGACCAGCTGAGGGTCCTCCGACTCCACCGCCATCTTAGCTCCTCCCCGGACTTCACTCTAATTAAGTAATTTGTTAATCAGACACCACTGAGAATGTTAGCCCCACAATGGAAAAAGACATTTACAATAGCTATAACTAGCTATAACTAGTATAAATATATACAGAGCTTATTTAAAAAACTTCTACAAATCAATAAAAAAAATCTGCTAGGAAAAAAATGGACAAAGACTTGAACAGGTACTTTAGAATAGATAGGATATTCAAATCAATAAACATGAAAAGCCGTTCACTCCTATTAGGATTTAATGAAATGAAAATTAAAACCAGGGGCGCCTGGGTGGCTCAGTGGGTTAAAGCCTCTGCCTTCGGCTCAGGTCATGATCTCAGGGTCCTGGGATCAAGCCCCGCATCGGGCTCTCTGCTCAGCAGGGAGCCTGCTTCTCCCTCTGTCTCTGCCTGCCTCTCTGCCTACTTGTGATCTCTCTCTCTATGTCAAATAAATAAATAAAATCTTTAAAAAAAAAAGAAAAAATTAAAACCAGTAAAAGATACTAACATCTACTAGAATGGTTAAAATTTGAAAGGCTTAGTTTGAAATACTTAGGTTTGATGAGGTTGCAGAAAAACTAGAATCTCAAATACTGCTAGATGGACCTACTATTGGTATAACTTCTTTGGAACTCTTTTTGGCAGTAGCTAATAAAGCAAAATAAATGAGAACATGATACCCAGCAATTCTATTGCAAGGTAGTTAGCAACAGATATGCATCCCCATGTATACCAGACACAAATACAAAAAGGTCATAGCAGCATTGCTCATATTAGCTTTAAATTAGAAACAACCCAAAGTGCCATCAGTAGAATGGATAAATAAAAATTTATACAATTCAATATTGTAACAAATTAATATGAAGTACTGTTTTACTCAGGAAGGATGATTCTCACATATACAATTTTGGATAAATGTCTAATTCCATTAATTTAAATTTGAAAACAGGCAGGGGTGCCTTGGTGGCTCAATCGGTTAAGCGTCCAACTCTTGATTTTTGGCTCAGATCATGACTAATTGAACTCTAAACCTCTTCCTATTTGAAATTCACTGTTACTAGAGCTTTTCTAAGGTGGTTGAGGTTAACTGGCAGGAGAGAACACGGAGGCCCTGCAAAGAAGATTTCTCAAGAGGGAGAGAAAATTGACATTGGTGACAAGAGTCTCAACATTAAGGACGAGATGGACGTGGGGCAATGACTGGTTTTGAAACAGTGCATGGCTGAGATTACAAGCTCTCTGCAGTCACAGCCACCTTCAGTTGGCACCATTCCACTGAGAACAGTGACTGAAAGAGCAATACATCCTAACGAGCACTAACATTGCGGATCCACACATGGGATTCTTTGTCGAGTGCAAGGATTTGGGCCAGTTGCAATCACAATCACAGTGGTGAAAAATACAAGAACAAATTTTATGGGATTGTTTTTTAACAATGGCTATGTAGTACCTCAACCATTAGAGAATGAGGCAGGAATGGATGTTAACGCAAATTCTACTTTTCCAAATCAACTGGAGGTAGGTGACCTTTGCAGAAAGGGATTCTGGAGGTTGGATTTCTCCGGTACATACATACACATTTGTGTGCATGTGGCAGTGTGTCTGTGCTTGTATATTCAAAGGAAAAACATTCACTGGGCCCTGGATGATAGCCTATATGATACAGGCATGTTCTTAGGGGCTGATGATCCAGGGATGAATGAGAGAATAAGCAGTGGTCCTCTACACACATATGTGCATACCAGACATCACTTTAGAATTCACTTTCACTCATGTGACCTCCTCTGACCTATGTAACTTTATTCCATTTTACAAATGGTGAGACCAAGGCTTAAGTAATAGAAATAGTTATTGGCCAGGGAATGGGGATAGCACTGGAATCTGCCCATGAGAATTTAGTGTTCTAACTTTATCTCCAACATTAAACATACCTACTCTGGTTATTACTGTGTTGAATCCCCCAAAGGGTTGCCTGTTTTCATTAGAATAAATTACAAAATATACAAGAGAGATGAACATGCCTTAGTCCCTGGTAGATACTCCAGGCTCATGTCTGGCCAGCCTCCTCATCCCTCTCTCCTTTCCAGGCATATAGGCCTTCATTCGGTTCCTCAAACATACGGTCCTTTAGCATCTGTACTTCTTCATGACACTTGGCATACTTAGGTTTATTGGTAATTACTAGTCATTATTTATTTAATATCTGACTTCCCAGATAGACTGTAAGTTCTGAACTGGCAAATCCATATTGGTATTGTTTAGTTTCTGCTCAGTGCTTCAGTCAGTATCTGGCACATAGGACATGCTCACTATATGTTCCTCAATTTTCATACCAACTCCAAACAATTATCTTCCTGTGACTTTATATAGCCCCTGCTCCTATGCCATCTTTCTGATACATGGCAGATTACATCCACCTCCTTTACTTAGCCTGTGTAACTCTGCCCATTGCTCCAAATCCAATTTAAGATTCCCTAGAGCAGTTATTTCTCCCTCTTCCTATCTTCTCATACATTTGCTGTTAGAATCACACAATCAACATTTGATTACACTCATTCTTCTTAGAAAAAATATGTATATTTCATGAGTATGTTTTCTTTTACTTCAATAAGATTTAAGATATTTTAAAAAGAAATTCTGAAAGTCTTTTTCTTCTCATTTCTTTACAGAGCCTAATAATGCCTGCTGGGCATCTTCGAGGCGATGAATAACAACTTGCTGACACTGATTTGGAAGACATTGAAGAGTACAGAGCAGTTAGGAGACAAAGGTTTTAGATAGAGTGCACGGTCCAGAGCCGATCCAGGAGAGGGCTTAAGAAAGGCAGCCCATTTTCTTTTCTTTTTAAGAGGCCGCATGTCTAGAGATGGTGGTGAACATTTCAAAACATATCTGAGTAAATAACAGAGTAGATATTTATCTCCTGGGATGCATCTGTGACAAATGTACTGACAAAGTCAGTCTGAAAACTAATAAGAAAGCCAAGGTTAATAGGAGACATATTGTTTGAGAACTCCAAACACAATATTCACAGAAGTTCTAATTTAACCTCATTTGAAAAAGCAACACAGAAAGTGAAGCAAAACCCACTGGAATTTAAATCACTTTCAATCATCTGTGTATTTGGCCCCTTTTATTCAAATATTTTTGGAGTTTTCAAACATTGAATTTAATCAACCCAACAGTACAAAATTGGCAATCTGACAGAAAGGGAATAATTGAATAGATTTTCTTCTTTCAACATGAATAGAACTTGTGGACTGAGGAAAGCTATTTGTTCCCTATTCAGTCCATGTCATAAATCTATAGAACTGAACAACCTTGTTCTGAAAATCCTTTTCAGACCGGGAACATGAGGCTCTTAATCTCAAAATCCTGTGTTCCAACCTGTATTGAGCTGATAGGTTTGCTTTTTTCTTACTAAACTGTGAATTCCTAGGGTCCAGAGAATTTTTTTTTTTTTTTTGCATGCCCATCTCTTATGTAGTTTCTGACTTTTATGAGGCACTTTTAAAAGTGAAAGGATGGAAGAAGAAATACAGGGGGATGCTGTTGCGAACAACAATATTTTCAAAATTATATGTGGCAAACCATGAAAGGCTCTGAGCTACAGTTCAGGAAAATGCACTTTTTAAAAAGACCTGACCTAAAGAGGAACAAAGATGATGAACTCTCTGCTGCAACGTATTTCCAGAATCTCCCTGCTAGAGTCCCTGACATTTCCATGTTTATTTTAGCTTTGGTTTAATGGCTCCCCTTAAAGCGTCCATGTGGCATCTGAGATACAAGTAATACATTAAGCCAGTATCTGCTACATGAATTAAGGCATCAGATAGACCAAGACAAAACTAGTTGAAGGATGGGGGACATAAGTAAGATAAGTTTTTGACAAGAGACAAAGGAAATTACGGTTCTGAGCTTATCCTCTGAGAGGAAAAGGTTTATGATCACTGCAAAGCAAGAAAATAGTTGTTGAAAGCAATAGAAGAAGCCAAATTGCACAATTCACTCTTTTGAAGTAGGCCTACCACAGAGAGTTCAGTTCAACGGTGTTATGAAGTTTCGCGTCCCTATTGGCTCAGGATACTTTCCTGTGATGTAGGAAGGAGTCGCAGAAATGAGAAGGAGCAGCGCCGTCACAGCTGTGTCACTGGAGTGGCCCAGAAATAAATCTTTTCTCTCCAAGGCTCGTGGTAAGCTACTTGCATGACTGGCTACTCAGTACGGTTGTTTCACCTCTCTAAACCTGTTTGGGTTTAGAACTAAGAGCTTATGCACACAGTGTTTAAAGGAAGTGTTGGGGCTGGGCAGGAGCATGGGTATATGGATATGGTAATGCTTGCTCTCTTCACAAAATAGTAATGAGAATCCTTTCTTGGTTTCATTTTTTCCTCTTAACTCTACTCCTTTCCCCACCCCAGATCAAAGTTTATACTCTCTTAATACATTCTGTTTATTTTTTATTTTATTTTTAAATATTTTATTTATTTATTTGACACAGAGAGAGAGAACAAACAGGGAGAGTGGAAGAGGGAGAAGCAGGCTCTCTGCTGAACAGGGAGCCTGATGCAAGGCTCGATTCTAGGACGCCAAGATCATGACCTGAGCTGAAGGCAGACGCTCAACCAACTGAGCCACCCAGGCGCCTCTTTTCTGTTTATTTTTTAAAATGCAAATGAATCCACAGATGTTCATCAGTTATACAATATGGCCATCAATTACAAAATGTATTTTCTCAGAAATGCTGGAAAGGCATATTGCACCTTAGGTATGCAATATACCTAGAGGTGGAGGTGGGTATAGACCATAGGTTTCCTTTACATCTTCCTCACTCATGCTGGTTCATGTGGTAATCAGAAATGCTAAAATAATCACCCAAGAAATATCTTGTCCTAATCCCACAACCTGTGAATATGATGAGATATCACACCTGCGAATATGTTACCTTACACAGCAAGAGGCGCTTTGTAGTTGTAATACTATTAATAATCAGTAGAGTAGCCTGGATTATCCAGGGGAGCCAATGTAGTCACAAGTGCACTTTAAAAGAAAGATCTTTCTTCAGCTGGTAGGCAAAAATGGAACGAAGAAGTGAGGTCAGAGGGATTTGGAGTGTGACAAAGATGCAATTACTGGTTTGAAGATGGAGGGGAACACAGATGGAATGTAGGCAGCTCTACGAATAAGGAGAGGAGGCACAGACAGTGAGCAAGGAAATGGGACCTCAGATCTAAAGCCAACTGGACTATGCCATCCACCTGAGAGAACTTGGAAGCCAATTCTCCCCTGCAAGCCTCCAAATAAAAGTCCCGACTGATCAGAACCTTGATTTTAGACTTGTAAGACATTGAGCAGAGAACTTAGTCAAACCCACCTGGAGTTCTGACTATAGAATTGTGCAGTAATACACGTGTGTTGCTTTAATGTACTAAGTTTTTGGTAATTTGCTACTTGGCAACAGAAAACTAATACTGACATATACTGATATATTTAAGGATAAAATCATGTGCCAAAGAACTTGCATCAAAGTAATTTAGTGGGGTGGGTAAGGGTGGAGAAATTATGAAATGTGGATGGCTAAGGGTTGATGATTGATGAAAGAGGTTGATAGATCATGGAGGTTCACTATACCAACCTATCTACATATATTTGAAACTTTCCATAACAAAAAGTTTATAAAAATTGGAAAGTGTGCCTCAAATAGTTTTACAAAAGTAATAGTTAAAAATAAGTTCCATGATGCTTTAAAATCTTTACCTGTTTTGAAACTCTAAAAGCAAGAGGAAAGTTTGTGAAGATCTGTGAGTAGTTTCTGCCTCTGCCCTTGAGGGGAAGGATGGGATGGCAGAGAAAGAAAGAGAGAGGCTGCATTCAGGATATAACTAGACTCTCAAAGGATAGAGGTCATATGAATATTTCCATGGACTAGAAATGGGCTGCATTCAAAGAAAGTAGTTGTGAGATTGTCTTGCATCTTGTATGTCAGCTTTAGTGGGAGGTGACAGAGATAAACTGAGCTACTGTGGACTGTGGGAAACTAAATGACCTCCAGAAAAGTGCATTTGCTCTCTAAAACCTAAAGATGGAAGATCTCTAGTGATGGGGATCTCTGAGGGACCCAGAAGAGCACCTTCAGTGAGGGAAGTCTTGATGATGAGAAAATCTACCATGAAAGACTATGCCTTTTCCCGGTCCTTTCTCTTTTGGTTCTACCCTGGCGGGATCAGAAACCTTCTATAGCCTATGGGTATGGAGGACATAGTGGGAAAGATGAGCGAGAGAGAATGAAGTTCTAACCTAGCTCTGGTTCTGCCTCAGGTGGGAAGAAGGAAGATAACACCAAAACAAGTTATGTGTAATTATTACATGGGACTGGGCTTTCAAATAGTCAGATGGAGGCTGTGTGGCTTAGAGTAGCACTAATATTGTCATTACAGAAGGTGACCATAAATGTTCTGTAGACAGCCTTGTCCATTCCTCTTCCTCATCTATTACTTTCCAGAATTAACTGATAGAGTTTGAGTCAGTTCGATACACGGGCTCTGGGGCAGGAGGTGGAGCAGTGCTTCTCTGGCTATGGCCTCCTGGGTTCTATGAACTGTAAAATGCTATGATGCAGGAACACACACAACAGGAGGGAATGATCTAGCTGGTAGTGAAGAGATGAGACTGTGCCATGAGCACAAAACATCATCTCTCCTATCCTCATTACCAGTCTCACCTTTATCTCCCTCGGGGTCCTAAAATAGCCATGTAGCTGGTCTCCTTGCTTCAAGACATCCACGATCTCCTAACCCACACCCAAATGATATTTCTAAGGCTAAATTTTGAGTATATAATTTCCCTTATTAACATCTTTCAGTAGCTCTTTATAACCCTCAGGACGAAATCCAAACACAGAGACAAAGATATATATTCCCTCTAGCTCTGTTCTCTTCCTTTCTTTTTGGTTTCTCTTTTATATGATGTAGGCAGTCTAAGCCACTTGTCATTTAATGGATGTCTCAAGTTCTTGAACATGGCATACTAAAAGTGATTGAATGAGATGAGAAAAATAGGTTCAAAAATGACACTTTCTGTTAGTCTTAGTTAGATAGTTGTGTATTGGTCAGATTCACTTTCAAAACTAGGTATACCAATGCTGTGAGCTCCTTAAAGGTAAAAGTTATGCTGTATCTCAGGCACTGCTGTATCCTCGGGATCAAACACATTTTTTTTAAAAGAAAGATGAAAAAAGAAGGAGAGGGAGAGAGACTTCATTAGAATGAACTCATCTTAAGAATGCTTACAGAACAATTCCATTGAGTTACATCTATAATTAAATGAAAATTAAGGGGAAAACACCTTGTTCCAATCCCTACCATAGAAAATGTTTCCCAAACACCTTATTCCATATTTCTTCTAGTATGGTTCATTGGTCATAATTGAATTTTTCTTAGATAAAGCTTGAATGACCTTCTTGGTCCCTACTCTATGCATTTATTTTTCAAGGTTTCAGGACCAGTGGAGTACGTATTACAGTCTAGTTTAAAATGGATTGTGCTCAAAACATCACAAATAAGATGGTTTTTAAAGTAAATATACACGGTTATCTTAGTTTTTCATGATTCACTTACTGAAATGACAAGAAATGGTTCATTAAAAACAATTTGGATTTATTTGCTTAGTTGCAGTTTTAGACAGGGAGGTTTAAGGAAATGGAGGTCACCTTGCTAACCCTGGCTTGTTATTAATGCATTATGTCCTAGCTGAAAAAGCCAAAAACTACTGAGGACTTAAGGCTAACCCATGTGTAATAAAAGAAATGAACTAAATTGCTCTAGTAGACTTTTTTTTTGGTACCTAAAATAATAAACACAAACAGAATATCTGTAATTTCTTGAGTCTTAGCATACTCCAGACACTGTAGAAAAGTTTCCTAATTTAAGCCTCATAATTATCTTTAAAATTGGCACTGTGTTCCTCATAAAGATAAGGAAACTGGAGTTTGAAGTCAAAGGTTCTTGTCACAGTGGTCTTAGTAATTCATTGATTTTTTTCACGGCTACTAGGTCAAAGGAATGTCAAACAGCTTCACTTTTTAAGTATTTATGGGGCCAAACTACTTACATGTTTATGTTCTAAGCAACTTAGTACCTGTTTGAAAAAAACATGCATACATTGAAAGAAAAATAATATATTGATTTCAGTTTCTTCAATAATGTCACATTAGTTACTAAAAGGATGTGTGTGCCCACTGAGCACCTCCCAACTTCTCAACTCTTGGAATCTGATGAAACACACAAATCTCATTTCCTGTTCTACACTGATCTTCACAGATGTAGCTACTCATTTGTTTGTTAGGGGGGTGGAGGAGACAAGCGATAGGGAGACAGAGAATCTTAAGCTAGGATTGGAGCCTGATGCAGGGCTCAGTCTCACAACCCTGAGTAATGACCTGAGCCAAAATCAAGAGTCAATGCTTAACTGGACTGAACCACCCAGGCGCCCCTGTTTGTTTTTGTTTTTCGATTATAGTATACATGGAAAGCCCAGCTTCTGCAAACATCATAGTAAGGAATGTAGTAAGTATGATCTAATATTGAAGCTGTGAACTACTTTAAGCTACTAATTGCCAGGATTCTGACAGATGTCAAGTATCACCATGTTGCTCTCAGAAAAGAAAATATCCTGTGGTGCCCCTCTGAGTTCGCTGTGGAGCTCCGACATAGGTGGAACTCCAGAATTAAGAAACTTGCTCAAGACCACATCAGCAGAAAGGGGTAGAGCTGAGATTTGAACCCAGTTCCCTGTGAACCAAAACCAGGGTTTTGGGCTACTACAATTTCCGATGTTCATACAGGGACGTTAAATGGGGCCAGGGTCACTGGATAACCACAGCCAGTTATTTGGGGGAACACTTCAGGAATATAATTAACAACATTAAACTGTGCCTAGTTAGTCCTTCTAGTTACTCAAATCTTTATTAACTGTGGAGTCTATGAGAAAGTATATAAAAAAAATAAAGCCCCTACTCTCTAGGAGTTTACAGTCTCTAGTTTAGAAAAGAAAGTGTATATTCAAAGTTTAATTGAAGCTGAACTCAGCTAGTACTGACAAGCCACTTTGTGTTCCTCTTATGGAAGCACTTTAAAATGTTCAATTATAATTTTGCTTGCAGGAAAATAATGTTTATGTCCAAATAAAATGTGTTGGTTTAATTAAAAACACAGGACTTTAAACAACTACTTTCGATTTCTCTGGTTACGTATTTGTATTTTAGTTATTATTTTT
The DNA here is from genome assembly GCA_028534135.1 of Potos flavus. Taxonomy (NCBI): domain Eukaryota; kingdom Metazoa; phylum Chordata; class Mammalia; order Carnivora; family Procyonidae; genus Potos; species Potos flavus. The sequence continues at coordinate 35,503,594 of CM052885.1, forward strand.
TAAAATTCCCATGTTGTATTGTTTTTATAAATATTTATATGATTTTTTTACTATTTCATTAATTTTATCTATTTTAATATTACTTGCCTTTTTAAAGCATTTTTTAAAAGACAAAAAAACAATAAAAAGGATCATTGTGTTTCAGAATATAATTGTTTTAGTAGATTTGCTCAGCCAAAAGTAGCTATACAGATGAGAAAAATCCCATGAGATCTAGAAAATTGTTGATCCACAGCCAGTTTGCTCTATAATTTGCTTATAATCAAAGTATTTTTCAGTGTTATCATTAAAATATGGTAAAAAATTCTCCAGCTTTTATAAAAGTTTTCATGCATCATCCAATGGAAAAGTTTATTACGTTCTTTTTTATACTGTAATGGCATCAGTATTTTCTGTACAAGTTTTCTAATATACTCATTTTAAATAAAATTAGTTAATCTAAATGAAATAAAGTCTACTTTTTAATAGATTGATTCTTCATAACATCTAAGGGTGAATCATTGGCACAGTCCACACAGAAGATTTCAGAGAGAGGAGCTTGAACAACCATTATAGAACCTTCAGGATCATTTTTACTTCAAATGCTGAGAAGTGCAATCTCAATATTTATCAACACAAAAAGCAAATCTCAGTGTAGTACTGAGTGCTATGGCTTACTTTTAAGAATCGAAACTGAGTAAGTTGCACAGTGTATGTAAGGTCTCAAACTCTATCAATGGATTTCAATGAAGCCATTTATTTGTGTCATTTATATGATGTTTACTCTGAGTCCAAAATAACTAAACATATTTTTCTGTATCCCAGAAAAATATGGTTTTCTAGTAGCCATTAATAATCCATAGTATTTATATACATTAAAATATCAAATTATTTTTATGAAAAGAGAATGACATTGGGTCAGTGGGTTAGTCAATAAGAGACCATAGCTGCTTGTGGTATGGAAGTCATTATTTTGAAATGTTTGGCTTTATTTAAGCTGAATGGTACTTTAGGCCAGAAAAAGCTGTAAGGAGACTTAATTTCAAACATAAAGGTCATGGAAGGCCTATAAACGAGAGATTGTGTGCAGAGCACACTGAGAGAGTTGAACAGTAGCTGTAAATGCAGGAGTGCAAGGTGGCTCACGTTTCACTACTGTTACTGCGAAAGAAGCCCACTGAGCACTAAACCCGTGACCCGGTTTGACTACGTAGGGTTGGCCACCTCCATGAGTCATGACTGGCTCTCTAGTAACTTAGTGGCTTTGTTTTCTTTCCGTTATCTCTCTACTGGTAGGACAGCATTTTCTTTATCTTTTTTCTTTTTCTTTCTTTTCTTTTTTTGTATTTTTAATTTCCATTTCTCCCCTCTGTCCCTTTTCCCTTCTCTTTCTCTTTCCTTTTCCCGTTTGTTGCAGCCTCTGGTGGTATTACCCTCTAGGGGCATGACTTTAGCGGAGAACTGATGTTATTTTCATATCCATTCATTCTCTTACATATTCCTTAAACAAATACTTCTTCAGTGTATATTATCTGTGATTCCAGATGGCCACATGACCTGGTGCTGCATAAGGGATAAGCCACTGTGGCATGCAGGAACAGAAGAGTGTTGGAGGATAGGAAAGCAACAAGTTCTGCAGTACGACCAGCATTACAAATAGCGTCATTGTTTCTTTGGGCATAATGGCTTCACTGTTACCTCTGATAACTAATATGAGGTTCATAGTTTTACTATGCTTATATCTACATTATTTGTGACCTTTTCTCTTTACTTATATCTCTATTAATGACTTGCTAAATTCTATAATATTTATTCCATTCCATTTCAATTTATTTACTGGGATCTGGTTCTACTTGAAAAATCCAGAATTCAAATGATGCTTTCAGGTTTTGCTAGGTGAATCCTATGATCTCAGTCAACTGTGAATATTTAGTTATTAATCGATAACTATGTTGGCTTCACTGTAGCATCTGACTGGGTGCCATCCTAAACTAACTAGTCCTTCAGAGTATTTTCTTCTTTTGTATCATTGCTAATTGTTTTTCTCCTTATTTCATCATTGAAGTAATTATTCCCCTAATTAGTGAATCTTTTTAAAAAATAAAATTGGAAAGCAGCGTCATGTGGTAAGAAAGACTACTCAATAAAGATGGGGGACACCTGAGATATACTCTGCATCTGCTTCAAATTAGTGCATTAGCTTACTAGGGCTGCCACAGTGAAGTCCCACAGACTGGGTAGTTGAAGCTACAGGAATGTGTTTTCTCACCATTCTGGAGGCTAGAAGTTTGATGAGGGTGTTGGCAGGGTTGCTTTCTTCTGAAGCCTCTCCCTTGGCTTGTTAGTAGCCATCTTCTCCCTGTGTCTTCACATGGTCTTCTCTGTGTGTGTGTCTGTGTCTCACTTCTCTCTTCTGTAGAAGGATGCTAGGCATATTGGAGTATGGTCTGTTCTAATGATCTCATTGTCAACTTCATTACCTCTTGAAAAAACCTATAACCAAATGTGGCCACATTCTGAGGCACCTGGGGTTAGGACTACAACATATTAATTTAGGGGAAACAAAAAGCCAGGCTGTAACAATTATCTCTGGTGAACTTTTTGGCTTTAGTAGATTTAGTTTTCTTTTGTCTTATAAACGGAGTGGTGAGTCCCTACATGGTCTTACATCCTTACCAACTCTGGCCATAACTATATTAGTCAGGTATCCTAGTACATGGCAAAAGGGTTGAAAAATAAATTGGATTTTGAACATATTCAACATGTTGATATTTGATGATCATAATAATGGTAATAAAAATTGAGATTTTAAATGCCTTGAGTCAATAAAGATTAATTACATATATTCACTGAAATTATTTGAAGATCAGAAATTTATAGAATGGATTTTCACAACTTCATTTTCTTATCACAAATCTTGTGAACTTGGAAGGGTGAGTATTGCATTTATTCCCTTTTTGCAGATAAGTAAAAAAATACTGATATTGTAATATATAAGATCTTACATTTGGTAGGCAGTAGAACTAAGATACAGAGTTAATTAGATAGCAAACTCTGTGCTTTATCTACCACAGTTTGCTCACTTTCTTGAGATAAAGAATGTTTTGAACAGAGGCGCATGGGTGGCTCAGTGGGTTAAAGCCTCTGCCTTCGACTCAGGTCATGATCTCAGGGTCCTGGGATTAAGCCCTGGATTGGGCTCTCTGCTCGGCGGGGAGCCTGCTTCCCCCCCCCTCTCTCCCTGCCTCTCTGCCTACTTGCGATCTCTCTCTGTCAAATAAATAAACAAAATCTTAAAAAAAAAGAATATTTTGAACAAACAGTACTGTTTAAGCTCTTGACAAATTTAAATGGGAAGTTTACAAAAAAGGAAAAGGATTTAAGTAGTTAGGGAAAAAATGATATGTTAAATTGATAGGGTCAAAAAAAAGATGGCATTTTTACTAGAATAAATAAACACAAAAACATTTTCTTACTCTCAGCTAAGGGGGTAACAAAAGCTCAAAGATAATTCAGTGTGGAAAATGACAAGAAACAAAAAGAAATTGAAATGACATGAGTAAATTCAATGTATGAGATTATAAATGAGAACTTTAATATTAACCCAAATTACAATATAAATGAAAAGATTAAATCAATATATCTAGCTAGCTAAGATTTGTTGCAGGTGGACAAGGAAATCAGACAATTCCATACCAAATTTCATGCTTATTATCTAGGGTACAGACAAAATGGCTCCAAAATATCATTAAGCTTTCTCCATCTGCAAAACTGTTTATCACATTTTGTTTTTATGTATGCTGCGAGAAACAGGCTCTTAGTGGTGTCATAGGACAGGCAGGCAAGATGCCTAATATGGGCCAAAATGAACGAAAAGCTTATGGGAGCAGATCGTTGGGTTCTTATCCCCCAGGAAGTCCCAGTTCCAGCCCTTCTTTCTGTGTCAGGGTCCCTCCCATGTTCCAAATATCTTTCTTGCCCCGCCTCCCACCAGAATATTTGTCTGCTACTTGTACTATTCCCTTAGCAATCTTGTTCTTTGATACTTCTAATTACATAAATTAATTTACTAAGTGACATGGGCGGTTGATAACAGCTTAATGTTTCTCTCCTTCCCGAGAGTATTTGTAATACACACACAAACACATATGCCATTTATATATGAAGGACTGCAATGCCTTCACACAGGACAGAGCAGGCAGGAAGTAAAATCCTTCAGGAAGAAGGGTTTGCTTTTCTTCACTGAAGGCTCGCACGGTATTGATTGGTACTGAGGGGTGCTTGTCTCATCCCAGTGATTGAGCAGTGACTGGAAAGAAATGGGGGTGATAAAGGAGGGAAAGGATGCCACTGGGAAATGCAGTAGACGTGGCTCAAACTTTTCCGGCCAAGTAGAGTTTCTGCAGCTTTATTGATTTTCTTTTTGAAATACAATTTGAAAGTCTTCTCTCAAGTTCGTGAGTGAGAACATTTTTAAGCAAGGCTGTGGCAAAGACATGTTTATGGTTGATACTGTGTCATTTCCCAGTTTATGGTACCTGTTTGGGGAATATGTTTATATCCTTCTTAGTGCTGGCATTTACCAAGCAAAGACGCCACTTGGAAAGGGTGATTTATTTTTTTTGCACCATTATGTTTTGAAAGACTTTCAGGTTACAAGAAGTCTTTGGAATTAGAGCCCATGATTTTAAGATTAATAACAGTAATTACAGGGCTCTGTTATAGCAGAAAAAGCTATAGTTTGCCTGTGAGATTGAATATGAAAGGTCCCTGGTCCAAGGGAATAATAAAAGTTTGTTCTTTCTACAAGGACAGCCAGTAACAGGAAGGCACTGCCCCCCACGGAAGAAAAACACAGCGGTGGTGACCATCAATTTTGTGTGTGTGTGTGTATGTGTGTGTGTGTGTGTTTGGGTTTTTGTGTGTGTGTGTGTTTTTTTTGTTGTTTTTGAAATTATGGTGACTCTCTGTAACCTGGCCCTGAAGACCAATTCAGGTCATAATCACTTTTGTTTGATCTTTTTTTCTATGATGCCAACACTCACCTGGGAAATTAGGATTGTTTTGACCCTCTCTCCCTAGCCACATACTTCAAAGTTTGCAGTGCTTTAAACCGTTCCCACCAGCAACTGCAGCTGACAGACTGGACTCTGGTTAGGCAGCGGCTGCAGGGATGTTCATTTCTCTCCATGATAAGTGGCCAGAGTTGGGCAGAGACTGGGAAGTCTGTCCATACTTTGCAGGGACAAGAACTGTCCCCCACAAAAGCTCTTAAAGCATTTATAATGATGGAAAGTGGTGAAGTTAAAAAGCAACTCTAATGGTTTTCCCCTATGAACAACTTTTTAGGGGGCCTTTCAGAAGTAGGGAGGGGAAAAGGTAAGATAAAACAAGCGAGACTGGAAAAAATTATCTGGACGTGATCTATAATGGAGGCAAGAACATAGGAAAAGATGCGGAAAGAGGCAAAGAATGACCTGGAAAATGAAAGAGGGAAAAAGAAGTGGTGAGAACAGAGGACAATAAATTGACAAGAAGAGTGGGAAAGACTGTACCATTGACTGACAGGAACGAGAGTAACAAAAGGGGGAATACAAAAAACAGAATAGAAAAAAGGGGCCCTGTAAAGCATTCTTTGTGTGTACTTTTTCACTCTCCGACTTTGGGCTTGGCTGTGTAACTTTGACCAATGAGGTTTTGGCAGAGATGACACAAAAACAGTGGCTTCCAATGTACTTACCTGATTGGACCTTCTCTCTTTTGTGCTTTTGCTCCTGCCACGAGACAAACATGTCCCATGTGTCCTTCAGGTTCTCAAAGAATGAGACATGTATGGAGCAGACCTGAAGTAAACTGGTGCGATGCAGCCAAGCCAACCAGAGCTCATTTCAGAACAGGAGAACTGCTCCAGCTGCATGAGCAGGAAAGAAATGCTTTAAATAAATGCTTTAATAAATGCTTTTAATAAATGTTTCTGGACATTTCTTAAAGTTCCTACACTTCAGGGCTATTATGCAGCCACCCTAATAACTCCAGGGCTGGGCACTAGACAACTAGGGACAGCTCCATTATCCAGAGCTCACCAAAATTATTCCAATTAGACAATGCACAGGAAGCCTGAGAAACTTAGCTAACCACTTTCAATTTGCCATACAAATACACATTGTCCCCTAAAGCTCCAACTTGCTGTTACCACGTCCCTGGGTGCAAATCCCCGTGGCCTGCCTGGTGGTTCTTCTCTCATTTGAATTTGTGAGAAGTGAAGAGTTGTGACTTTTCATTTATCTGCATGTCAGTGTGCTGGGTCCTACCACCAAAACAATCTTTCAATTTTATAAAATAGTTGTTGTTATCAATAGTATGCTTGATATGGTAACTAACATTTAAACATGTGAAGAGAAAGAAATTATTTTGTTTGACTTAGCCACTAGTTTACCTATTGGTTAAAACTTTTACTTCAAAAAGTCTCATATTTTATGGGTTAGCCTATCAACTGGTCACTTTTGGGCCAAGTGCTAGCCTCTAAACTATTCTGTTCTAGACAGAGGAGTCAAATCGTGAGGTAGAAAACATGGGCATGAGTGTTGAGGATTGAAGGAAAAGAGCAATTGACAGAAAGGGAGTGCTGTGCCATTTTGCAGCTGGGGAAGCTGAAGAGTAAATAAAACATTGTTATTCTCAAAAGCACAGGGTCAAGATTCTAAAAGAGTTTACAGAGAAAACACATCCCACTAGGAGAAAGCTGGATATATTCTGCAGAATTTTTTTTTTTTTTTGCAGAATTTTTAAGCATCCAAATTTCACCTGGGATTTCAGCATGCCAATTCTCCTTTTTCTCCTTTAAGATTGTTGGAAGGATAAAATTTTGCAATATTTTAAGCATTTTATTTCATACGAAAAACTTAGAAGAGGTTAGAAAAGTTAATACAATGTTTTTAACAGGTTTTTGTTCTATAGGTAAGAGGGAATCACTGAAGACATTTGAGAAAGGCACTTGTATTGATGAAAAATGCATTTACTGAAGCTAATTCTGTCAGGGACATTAGGGCACAACTTTTTTTTTTATCAGAAACAATTTGGATAAAGTAATAATAGTTTGTAGGCAAGACAAACCAAGACTAACATTATTTCAATAAGATTAAAAGTCAAAGCCTAAATCAGAGAGGCTTGGTCTATTATTTAAATAATAGACCAAGGTGGCCAATTGAATAAAGGATCATTCTGAGTTATTAAATATAAGTGAATTCAGAAAACACTGGTGTTCTTTCTTAGTGCTCAATACCTTTTTTGTTTGTGAACTGGAACTTCTAAGGATGTATGAACACAAACTTCAAAATACACCCAACCCAGTGGCTTCACCTACCAAATTAAAAAAACAAATTTCTAAACGGAGAAGAGGTGTCCTGAAACTGTGCTAAGAATTAGATTAGGGAAAGATGCTTTTCACATACAACATATTTGAAGCATTTCCTAAATTAAATAAAATGTTAATGGGATACTATTGAGAGAAGATGCTAAGAGATGACATTGATATAAACATAGGATTACCGGGAAATTTACTAAAAGAAAAGGTCCCATTTTGGTGCACTCCTCTTTAAAAATTAGAGGATAAGAACTGAAGACACAGGCAGTAAAGTGTAAGGGCAGATCCTACTACTTGAACATTTCTCTGTGGCAAAAGCTTCGCAACGTTAGAGAGTAACAGCATTGGAAGAACTGAGGTTTCCTGGGGTGAGTGAAAAAAGTAGAGACAAGTCAATGTACCTGAAAATAGTCACTGGACAGGTGGGTAGCACAGTGGAAATCTCTTGGCATTGCCAAAATGTATACCTGGCATACAGCAGAGCTCAAATCCAAAGTTGGATATAGATATTTGGCCTCATGCAGTTTTTAAATCAAAGGCAGAGAAGAAACTATAGTGGAAAGTGTTACTTCTCGCCTTACCAAGGACCTGGCTCTCTCCTAACTTCCCTTAGGATACTAGATCACTGAATTGCTTATTTAAATTTCTGTCAATCAGCCCACCTATTTGAGGTGTGAGAAGAGTGTTTTTTTATAGCAACCAAATGGAAAGGGAGGACATCCCGGGAGAATTTAGCCACTTTATTTGCTCAGACAAGTTTACCCAATTGTGTATGGGAACGGGAGCTACCCATTCATAATCCAGGAACTGAAAGTGAGGTCGTGGTCATTATGCAGTAGAAAATCAAGACACTGTTATCAGAAGAAGGTAGAAAGCATACCAGACAGAGGACAGTAAGTGTCCACCACATTCCGTGCCTTGGTAACATAAAGATCACATGCCCATACTTCCTGAGACACATTTAAAAATAACATATCAGGGGCATCTGGGTGGCTTAGTCAGTTAATTGTCTGCCTTTTGATCTCAGGGTCCGGGAATCAAACCCTGAACTGGGCTCCCTGCTCGGCGGGAGTCTGCTTCTCCCCTTCTCCCTCTCTCTCTGCCCCGCCCACCCTCATGCTCTCTCTCTTGCTCTGCTCTCTCAAATAAAGTCTTAAAAAAAAACACATCTAACATGACATAATTACTTCACATATCAGTAAAAGTCCACTCACCTTATCTTTTCAAAGAGACAGTATCAAGTTCTGTACTCCAAGTCCAAGACCTTTAAGCGGTGTGCATTGTTCATTTTCCTTTGTGTAGACCAGATGGGAAATAAAGGCAATCATGATTAAAAAGGAAAAAAAAGTATTAGGAAAAGGGTGAAGTATTTAAGAGTTTAACAATCTAGAACATACCCCATATTCTTAGAGAGCTGTAACAAGGATTCCCTGTTCTGGAGGTGAAGCAGAGCCCGCCGTGAGAATCTTAGTAGGCCCTCAGTGAGGATGTCTAATGTCTGTTACTCTCCACACTCCCATCTGAGATGGGCCAATGGGGAGAATTACCCTTAAATAGACTGAAATATTTCTATCACAACACTTTTTGTTGGTGTCAGTTTGGCACCTTGGGGACTGAGAAATCAATAGCCTCTCTGAGCCATGTGGATTTCTCTCAAAAGGCAATTACCTCAAATGCCAGAGATTTTGTAGTGATGATTAAGATGGCCATCTGGCTTCTATTATCCTGGAAATCTCTCATTCCCATTGCCATCAATGAGCCCATTTCTATAATTGCATCTCCTGACATCAGCCCTGGCTACCGAGGACCACCACCACTGAACTGCTCAGTGATGCTGGTGCCCTAGCAGTGCAATCTTGCCACTTTAGCTCATGGAGGATCTTCTGTGTCCTCTCACATTAGTGGGGTTTCTGGCCACATATGGATTTGTCACCCCGGCATATCACTTCTCTGAGTCTCCTCCTCCATCTTCGATCACGGTGGTCCTGAAATTATCACTTTCCTGAAAGTGGGTTTCCAACAACTGCACTAGCATTTCAGTAACCAACTCTCAGGGTTCTTATCTGGATGTTAAATTGATACCATAATTAGAATGTTCCCTGTTAATAGTCTCTCACTTAGCCAACATCATGTTCCACCTCTCCTGATCCATCCCTCTCTGGACCCCAGTTCCATACATGCTCTCTTGGGTCTCATCAGTACTTCTTAACTAGTTCCTGAAGCTCATTCAGGAGACCATTTCCTCCTTCCCTTTAACAGGTATAGAACTTCTCCAACTGGGTTTGGCTGTTATGTAATCTAAGTTATCAGTGTGGAGGCTGGGAGGGGAGGTGGGGTTTTATATTAAAGGGTACATATGCTCTTTCTCTTCAGGCAAGAGTGAGGGGTCTAGTCTTGGTCAGGGACAAATGAGACACTACAGAAGTGTCCTGGGGTTCAAGTGAACCCCATGGGTTTTGAGTGCATCGACCCAGATGTTTTCCCACCCATTCGAGTCTCAGGGTTCCACTCCTAACCAGCCACAGTCCTGGCCATGGCATATCAGACTTGCCAGAGTGCATAATTCAGTCTTCTCTAGTGCCCTCTTGCCCTTATAATTCAGCTCAAGGTCTCAGTTTTTTCTGCCCCATGATTTCAGATTATGAATTTCTTTATGTTCTGCCTAGAAGTCTTTTGACTTTCACATCTAGCCTTAAATCTGTGATTAATCCCCCTCAGACTTTCGTTGTCTTTCTCCACCACGTCTACTGCACACTGCAACAGACTACTTCCTCTGAACCCTCCGAATGCTTGTGAAATTATGACAAATTTTAGTAGCCATGGGCTACTTGTAGTGGACTCACAGCTAGTGATAGGGTTTTCCTTGTCAACTGGACAGCTGTAGAAACCAGTTTTAGGGCCTTTTCTCAGACCAGTCCTCCACCAATTGCTGACACCCAGATTTCCTCTTATGTAGTTTAGTCCATAACAAAACACCAAAAAAGTTGCATGGGTGCATGGCTTCAGTCATTAGTTCAGCAGATATTATCCAGCTTCTACTGTAATCCAGCAAGCACAGATGCCAGCAATATATAGACTTATATATCCATCTTCTTGTTATTGTGAGTCTCCCAGATTAATGTAGAGAGATCCTATAAAAGGTAGTAACAGTACAATGTGACAAGGAGGAGCCCTATAATTTTACCTGAAGGAGGTCAGACTTGTTAAAAGCATGTGTATGACATTCGTCATTGTTGAGCTGGATAATAAAGAACAGAGAGGTTCTAGGCATACCTCGTATGTAAGATGCTGCAGAGCCAGGAAACAACCTGCACAAAACAAAGTTACATGAAACAGCTTGGTTTTAATTAATTAAACATAATTCAGCAACTCTGATGTGAGAACACTTACTGGCCATGTAAAGAGAAGTGTATGAGTTAGAATTCATTCTTTCTGTTTTATTTTTTTAATTGAGGTAATTAAAATTCACATTACATTAATTAACCATTTAAAATGGTTCATTTTAAAGTGAACTAAAGCTAATTTTAAAGTTTTTAATTAAAATTAAAGTGAAAAGATCTGTGGAATTTAGTACATTCACCATGTTACTCAACCACCACCTCTGTCTAGTTCCAAAACATTTCTTTCACTCCAAACTAAAGCTCCATATCCATGAAACAGTTAATTTCCATTCCCTCGTCTCCCCAACCCCTGGCAACCATCAATCTGCTTTCATGCTTTTGGTTTCTATGGATTTACCTATTCTGGGCATTCCATATGAATGGAATTCGATAATATATGACTTTCTGTATCTAGCTCCTTTCAGTTAAAGTAATGTTTTAGAGATTAATCCACATGGTAGCATGTAGCAGTACTTCATTCCTTTTATGGTTGGATAATATTTCATTGTATGCAATATCACATTTGATCTATTAATACATTGATGACGTCAGTGAGTACATTGTGTACAAGTATTGGTTTGAGTCCCTGTTTTCAATTCTTTGGGGTATATACCTGGAAGTAGAATTGCTGGGTCATGTGGTAATTCTATGTTTTACTTTTTGAGGAACTGCCAAATTCCACACGGCTGAAGAAAGTACTGAGGTAAGTCCGGTGCTTAAATAATATTTCTACCATTTTAGCAATCAGGCTTCTTCTATTTCAGAGGTCAAGAAACTATTGTCTGAAATTGCATACAGATTATGTTTTATTGGTATGTAGCCTTTCCCATTCATTTATGCATCCTCTACAGGGGTTTAGGGATTATACAGCACAACTGAAGAGATATGGAGACAGTATGATCTGGAAAACCAAAAACATCTGGACTGTTCCAGAAAAAGTTTGCTGAACACTTACTTTATTGGCCTGTCATCTTCTGCTTGGACTTCCTACTCATAGTCCCATAGTCCTGAATCCAGCCATCAGGAAGGAGAAATTGGAGAAATGGCTTGCCAGTCTCTTGAAAGCCACTTCCCTGAGGAATCTTACTTACATTTCATTATCATAAATTAGTCCCTAGTCCATGACTAACGACGAAGGAGTCTAGGAAATGAAGTCTTTATGTCAGGTGGCTAGGGAACTACCTAAAATTTCAGTTCACTTGACAAGGAAAAAAAGGGGAAAGAAGTGCTCCTAAATGACTAGCCAGCTCTGGCACAGGGCCGGCATCCACTAGAGGAACTAGCACATACTCTAGATGTGTCTGCAGCTCCCCTGAGAATTACAGAATCCAAACAAGCCGCTAAGAAGGGAGAGAGTTCTTCAGGACCAAGTACAGAATCTAAGAATCAATTATGGTCCTTGTTACCCATCCCAATCATCATACAACAATTAGAAATAGGTAGATTAGTAATAAATCTCTATCTTCCTTGATAAACTGAGTGATTTCTAAGTTCACTAGGTCTCATTTTCTGGTTAATTTAAAAGTCTGATTAGAGTTTTACCTCTCATAATTGAGATCAACGTAGCATAATCTCTAGCTCTAATTGGGTTTTCAAGGTTTTGCGTTTGGAAAGGGATTGAAATTCAGAGAAGTTGTCAATGGCACAATTTGCAGGATTGGGACAACCAATTGCTATTATTTTTCTGAAAGGCAAAGACATTAAATATTGTTTCTACATCAGCTTAGAGAGAAATAGCTGTAGAAGAAATAAGAATGAGGAAAATTAGCACAATGCAATATTAACTCAAATATATGTTTTAATGTGAGCACAGACTCAGGAATGTCAGGGTAGAATGTACTTAAACTTGCATAAGTTAGTAAATAAATTGAACAGTGCATTCACAAGATTTCTTCTGTTTAAAAATATTTTTAATTTGCCTAAGAATAGAAACATCAGTAAGTGGTGGTTGTTCTGTGAATTTTCAGAAGTCCAGATATTAATTAAAAGAGTAAATTAAAAAGTATGCAAGGTTAAAAGTTCATAATATGTACACAGTCCATCACTATGTTAGAAAGAAAAGAGTGTCACATTGCAAGGAAACGTAGTGTTCAGAGGCTTATTGATTTATTCATATCAGGGTCATTTTATTTCTAAATTGTGCTCATTTTTGAACAGAACAAATGGGAGCTTTTATGAGAAATGCAAAACTCCAATGTTCTATTTTCCTTCCTTTTTAGTTTTTAATTTGCATTATATAAATACTCTTCTTGGTATATAGTTCTATAAATTTTGGCAAATGCTTAGAATTATGCCACCACACAATCAAGATACAGCACTGTTCTGCCACCTGCCAAAAATTATCTTGTTTTGCTCCTTGACAGTCAATCTCTCACCACGGTGTGTAGCCTTGGAGTTGTCTTATTTCATTTAGTATGATGCATTTAAGATTCACCCATGTTGATGTGTGTCTCAAGAGTAGCTTCCTTCTACTGCTGAGTAGTGTTTCTTCATAAGGACATATTATCATTTATCTATTACCAATTGAAGGGCACTTGGGTTGGATTTAATTTTTACCAATTATGTATAAAGCTGCTATAAACATGCACATATAGGTTTCTGTGCGAACATTAGTTTTCATATATTTTGGGTCAATAGCTAGAATTCATTTCTGGATCATATGGTAAATGTATTTTTAATTTTATAGGAAGCTGCAAACAGCCACAGTGGCTGTGCTGTTCTGCCTTCTCACTAACAATGTATGAAAGTTTCAATTGCTCCACTAACTCCCCAGTTTTTGGTACTGTCAGGTTTTTTTTTTCTTTCCTTTTTTTCCTCCCCTTTCCCTCTATCTCTCTCTGTCTCTCTTTTCCATTCTAATAGGAATGTAGTATCTTATTATGGTTTTAATTTGCATTTTCCTAATAACCAATGATATTGAGCACTTTTTATGTGCTCAATAGCTTAATTGCTATCCATATATTCTTTTGGGCAAAATACCTTTATCTTTTGGCTACATTTACAAAAGAGGCTTTATTTCTAAGAACAGTTTTTGTTGTGCAGAAAAATGGAAAAGGTAGTATCAAGAGCTCCCTAAAGCCCCTCACCTAGTTTATCCTATTATTAACATCTCACATTGGTATGGTACTCTTGTTACATTTAGTGAACCAATATTTATGTATTATTATTAACTAAAGTTCATCATTCAAGATTCCTTTATTTTTATCTAATGTCATTTTTCTGTTACAGTATCCTATCCAGGATAATACATTACATTCAGTTGTCATGTCTTCTTAGGTCCAACTCACAAAAAACAGAGTTCATGGTCAGTTCTCCCACTGAGGGGGAGGAAAGAAGACTTCTCACATGCAAAGGAAAACCCATCTACATCTTTCATTCATGTGTATGGATAGGCACAGCATGTTGTGGGCATTCCATTGTTAAACTAGCAGAATAAATCCCTTTTAGTCACTTCGGAGCGTGACAATTACTGAAAAACCAGGCCAATGAACAAGAGAAACACATGATCCACCGTGGATGAGACTAGGAGATATCCCTAAACCTGAATTACAACATGAGATCGAAAGGCAAGAGAAAGTGGAGACCAACTTAGCAACTGAAAAAGATGAAAACAAAACAAAGCTCCTCCAAAGGAAAGAGCAGTAAGTACTCCAACTCAAACTACACATACCCGCAAAACTTCAGAACTATCAGGTTCTACATGTGGTATAGTGAAGAGTAAGAGTTGAGTGTTTTATAAGAATAATTTAAATTCCCTGGGTCCTACTTCTAGTCCCACACCTCATACAGTAAGACTGTGTTTTGCAACTGCATAGATATTTAAGTTCCAGAGAAGAGAGGACATGTGTGAATTAAGAAGAGGGAAAGCCAGTCACAACAGCAGGATGGAATAAAGTCATAGACTGAAAAGTGGAGGATTTATTTCTACCTCTGGTGATGGCAGATTAGCTTGAGTGATTGAATCTTTACGCTCATAGTACATAGAAAAAAAATGGAAAAAATGGAGTTTGACTGAAGGAATTAAGAAGCTCCCACAGCACTGAGAACTTGTAGGGCCCAAGATCCCCCTAAAAAGGACTGGCCAGGCAAGTGAGCCTGCTACTCCATGCTGCTCTTCCTCTTGAATATATTTTGATACACAAGTTGTGACCGAGAGACTGCAAGTGAGACCAGAGATTTTATAGACTCACGGGGTAAAGGGACAAAATTTACAGCTCGGGATTCACCAAGAAGTATTTCTTGTAGATCTCCCAGACTTAGTTAGAAGCCTTTGAAGAATGATAAAGAAGGTATAGGGCAAACCTGAGCTTGAGAAGCCCTAATAGAAACTAAAGCCCAATTGCAAATCAGCTCAGATCATGAGATACACTGAGGCAAAGTGTCCCTATGTTAATAGCCTGACAGAAGCAGAAGTCAGTCCCTTCTGTAGCAAGGAAACATCACTGAGCACTTCAAATTAATTACGTGACATATCAAATCAAATCCATTATCAGTGATTAATACACAATTATATTCTCATTGAGCACTTCTCTGACAATACCATCTAAAGTTTGGCTGCATGTCTCCCAAATATCTAGAACAGTGCCTGGCCTGCAATTTCCACTCCATAAATATTTGTTAAATGAAACAATAAACATTCACATTCACTTATACAGTACTCTCCTGGTGATAGGCCTGAGGGAAATATATCAATAGTTTCATAGTAGTTACTCCTTGGTCACGTGGGATTCTATTTTCTTCTCTGATACGTCTTTCTTTTTCTTTTCTTTTTTTTTTTTAAGTCTTTATTTTTCACATTTTCTACCATTGCCATGTATTATTTCTGAAAGCACCTCTTAAAATGTTATTTTATTAAAAGTCACCAAATATAAAGTATCAAGTTCTTTCCCTCTTACCAATTCAAAGCTTAAATTCAGAAATGATTTACCAAAAAGAAAAAAGTATAATCTTTTAACACAGTCATGCTATGTATAATCATGTTCTCCATTTTGACATACCAGTAGTTGGCCAGGTTAGGGTGGATGACTGTAGACAAGAACAGAGCAAACTTAGCCAGACTGTGTGAAATGACTCCCTCCAACTTGTTTCCACAGTCCAGGATCCTATCGCAGTATCCACAGAGATGCAGAGAATAGAGAGCATCAAGACTGAAACAGACTCTGGTCCACAGAATATCTGGTACATATGCTGCCAATGTATTTTACCACCAAACGCGCATTTTTCTTTCTGTAAGCATTGAGCATTTTGAAGTATTTAATTTACAAAATAGAGCCTACAGTCAGTAAGTGGTGACTAATCATATTAAAAATGGCTTATCAGAGGACACCTGGATGGCTCAGTCAGTTAGGCGTCTGCCTTCTGCTCAGGAAGTGATCACAGAGTTCTGGGGTCGAGTCCTGCACCAGGATCCCTGCTCAGTGAGAAGTCTGCCTCTCCCTCTTCCTCCACCTCTCTCCCTGCTTGTACTTGTGCTCATTCTCTCTCTCTCTCTCTCAGATGAATAAGTGAAATCTTTAAAAAGAATAAAAAATAAATAAATAAAAATGTCTTATCAGTAGGGATGACTAGTATAACTTCATTGGGTAGCTATAATTATGTCATAAAACAAAACATGATGTTTTGGTGACTTGTGTAGCTAAACCAAATTTCTATGAATTTTTCTGACATATCAGATACATCTTCCAGACTAATATTTTTATGGCATATTTGCATGTGGGCATCGTCAATTGGAAATTAGATAAAAGTAAAATATTCTCCAATTAGATAAAATTTGATAAAAGTCAAAAATTTTATAAGATAATGGCAGTTAGGCTTCCAAAACCACCACCCCTGTTACCTTAAAACCCCCAGGCATTTGAGGCATTTGAACAGTGACCAACATGAAAGCTAGGGGCCAAAACAAATCTTACAATCAGAAACTATGAAAAGCAGAAATACATGGGAGATTAGAAGAAAACGTTAATATATACTTCAATATACTGAGGTATAAATATATATTTCATTGATGAAAAAGAATAGGATGTTCTTTAAAAAAGGAACATTTATATAAAAAGAACAAGCTATTGAAAAGAACTAAAAAGAGAACCTACATAAACAAGTAAAATAGAAACATGGGAAGGAAAAGTTGATGAAATGTTTCAGGAAGCAACCCAAAAAGATGAAGACGTGGATATTAAGTGAAGAAAAAAATTTTTTTAATTAGGCAAATCAGAAGAGGAGGTCCAACATAACATCAATTAGCACTCTGGAAAAAGCAGAGAAAACAAAGTGGAAGAAATGATGAACAATGATTACAGAAAATTTCCCTCAATTGAAGAACTATAGTTCCAAGCTGAAAAATCCACAGAGTGTTTAACCCAATGAATGGAAAAAGCCCTATCAGCAATAAGCCCTTCATAGTAATTGTTTAGAATATCAAGGTAAAGATTCCAGAAGCTTTCAGAGGCCAAAGACCAGTCGCACACAAAGAAGAGAAAATTAGCATATCAGTGGGCTTTGTAGAAGTGAAATGAAAATACAAGAAACTCCTTCAAAAGTCTGAGGAGAAATGATTTTCAAACTACATTTTATGCCCAAATAACCTCTCAAGGGAGAGAATAGAATAAAGATGTTCAGACTCACAAAAAGTTCTAAACTATTACTTCCCTTGAATCTAGGCAGTTTAGGATGGCTTCTAAAATATCAGGGACAAATTAATAGGGAGGTCATAGGGCCCGTGACACTGGCCTTCAACCAGGCAGTAAGGAGGGATGATTTTCAGGAGAATTGTAAGGGAATCAGTGGAGGGCCAGGCCAGGTTAGCTCCAGAGGGTGAAGAATGATTGGGAGGGTGTCTCAAGGATGGCAGTTTTTTGACTAAAGAAATGTATTACTAGAATTGACAGAAAGAAACAGAAGAAAAAAAAAAAGGAATAAAGCAACAAAAATAAATTAAGACCGTTGTTAAGAAGAGACCGTTGTACCCCAATTATATACCTGGCCCAGATAGTTTTATGTATTAGTTTTTATAAACCTTCAAGAGCATACATTCCTTTCAAATACAAAGGTTCAGAGTAGAAAGGAAAGGAAATTTATCTAAATTATTGTGTGAGGGTAGACAATCTTGATAATTGCATAAGGAAAACCTAAGAAAAGTATAAGCAAATATAATGTATGAATACATAGATAACAAATTCCTAAATAAATTATTTACAAACTCAATTTGCACTGTACTTTATTAAAAATAGATGAAGTAAATTGGGTTTGTTGCAGAATCTACCAATGCAATTCATTATGTTAACATAGTAAAGAAAAAAAAGCCTAATAAATCCTACAATATAATTAAACTGTATTAACAAAGCAATGGATAAAAACCTAATTTGATGGGGGAAAAACAGTATTCAGTAAGATTCAAAACTCATTTTCTACAGTATAATTTATTATATTAGCACAGTAATGGATAAAACTTAATATGATGGAAGAAGAAATAGTATTCAGTAGGGTTCAAACTCATTCATAATTAAAAAGAAAAATTTTTATTAAACTTGAATAGAAGAAAACTTCTTTAACAAAAGTATCTACTGACCACCCCCTTATAAAAATATCAGACCTAATGATGACATTGGATATGTACATTTTAAGACAAGGAAAAAACTCAAAAATGACTCCACCACTATTACGCAACTTGAGTTTCTATTACTAAATGGAAAAAGAAAATTGAAAGTATAAAAATTGCAAAAATATAAAATATTGTAACTTGTAAGTAGTAGGATTGTTTGTACAGGAAATATGAGATAATACACAATTAAGACTAAAAAGAAAGTCCAGAAGTATAGCTAGAAAAATTCAACAATTAAAACATAATGGCAATTTTCAAATAGAAATTTAAGATATATAATATTTATATAAGTTACAAACTGCAGTTACTTAGACTGGAATATAAAATATATATGCAATAACCTTATGGAGAAAATTTCAATATACCACTGAAGGACATAGAAGAAAATCTAGATAATTATAAGACATACATACTTGGATACAAAGTCTCAATACTATAAAAATGTCACTTTCCCACAATTTAATATAAACATTTGATGCAATTTAATCAAAGCCTCTACAAAAATTTCCATGGAATTTAACAATTTAATTCTAAAAGTGATGGAAAAATCGAAGACCAATTCAAAAATATGCAAGGCTTTCGGGAAATGGAAACTCACAGAAACTGCTGATAGTTTACATTGGTACAATCACTTTGGAGAAAACTTCTGTAGTATCAAGTCAATTTGCAGATAAACAGAAATGTCATCTCAGAATATAACATAGAGAGCCTTCTTATAAGCCCAAGGAAACTATGATATAATTGTAGGATTATTTGCAATCACAAACAGCCTGATCAATATAAATGTTTATCAGCAGGAGGACCTTACCATGTATTACGCTATATTCATAGGGTATACAACCACAGAGCAGCTCAACCAAATAGTATCAAATACCTTATGTTGGAATAAATAGGAGAGATCCAGAATGATATACAGAGCATGATAGATTTAATGTAGACTTAATGACATGCAAAACAACAATAAATATTGTTTATGGATATATACAAATGTAATATACTATGAAAACATTTACTGCAAAGACACATTTCACTTTTATAACAGCGGTTACCTCTAGGGAGGAAAAGTATTTGGATCTGAAGTGAATATAAAGGGTCTTAAAAATATCTGTCATGTTTGACTTAAAAACATTTTTGAAGGAATTTGCTAATATGAGAACTGAGTATATAGTATTTATTATAATGGTCTTTATCATTTTCTGAATATGTGCTAGTTTTCATTAAAATAAATATATACGTAAATTTTTCATTTTCTAGTTTTGGTTTAAAACTAAAAGATAATGTGGTTTAGGTTGCATCATAGTCCTTTTTGTAAATTAGGCTTTAAACATAAAGTAGCTAAAGATTACCAGTTGGTGAAGAGTCGAACATTAGGCCTGTAACTATAATAATCCAAGAGACGACTTTAAGATAATTTTATAGATAATGCGCTCTTTACAACACAAGAAAAATAACAGACAAATGCTTCATCAGCTCATGCACCTTGTAGATGCTTCATCTGTAATTTTTGAGTGTATCCCCCAGCTTTCCAAATAAGCAGAAAAGTGGGCTAGATGTGAAAGAAACATAGCGATGTAAAGAGTTTGCTGTGCTCAACTTTCATTCCAGTCATTCCTTAGAAAACGTACTGCGCCCAGTTTAAACTGCATGGTGATTTAAATGTGCTTGGCATCCCTACAGGGCCACCAGACAGTTGACTTCAGGTTTTGAGAACAAAGCTGAATTTGCTGGAGATGATCCTTGGACTCCTAGGACCGAGTACGCCATTCATAACTTTCTTACCTTTGACATAATTCTTTGTATCCTGAGAATTTTCTGCAGTCAAATGCTCTACTCCTGAGCTATACCCCCTCCTGAGAATTTTCTGATTGGAATAGAACAGCTGCTATTTAGTTTTAAAAGCTTCTAGGAAAGTATCACTTTGCAAGGGGTATTGTTTAACGTACATTAAAACTAAAAAAATGGAAGTCTCTGGACTGTTTCCCATTGAGAAGATGAATTTATTGATCAGCTAGTGAGGGCTCTCACCTGAAGACGTGCTTCGGTACTACCTGCGGACTTCTCAGGCTCAATGACTCAAGTCATCTTGTCCACCGGTCTCTTGCAATTTTTAATTTTTTTTTAAGTAGGCTCCACCCATGGAGAAAAGTACTGATTAGAGAAACTGTGTGTCTCTGTGACTTAATACTTACTACTCAGACCCTGAGTCCCAAGACTGTTGAATATATGTTTTATCACTTATAAATTGGGAATTTTTTGTGGGTGGGAGGATTGTCTAGTACTGTCTGTTCCCATAACACAATATGGTGTCTATGAGAACATGGTTTTTAACTGTTTTGTTCATCTATATAGCCCCATTGTCTATAATACTGCCAGGCAAAAGTGGGGGACCCAAGGACTATCAATTAAACAGAGGTATTCGTATACATATGCTCATGGGTGCACGAATGAATGAAAAAGGTACTGCTGGGCACAAAAGTGGTTCATAGGTATTTGTTCCATCTCCTTTTACCTCTACCTGCAGAACAGTTACGATGACCAAACAAGTCCACATACATGTTTAGATCATAGCAGCTGCTGAGAAAAAAGAAATTGTGTCAGCTTCCCCTTCATATCTCTGCATATTTCTGTATCTATGAAAGTATATATATTTCTAAGTTATTCTACGGAAAAATATGTAACTACTTAGCATGGCAAGGAAAGATGTGTATTAGGTTACTATAAATTGAGTATGTGGCTATTCTTCAACTTACGTAAAATAAAGCTATACACGATGCCTTCCATTTCCTTTGAGTTCCACAGCATGCCTAGTGTATGTGCAATAATTCAGCATTCAATTCTGAAATGCCTCAAAGCTCTCTTTGTATTAAGTATGTTTTCCAGCCCTAGCCTCCTGATGGACTGTAAATCCTATGAAAGAGGGCCTACAACTCCTCCTACGCCATAGCAGGTAGGTAAATACATTCTAAGAGATTATACCAATTAGGATGCCGTGACATCAATATTCTCTAATATGCCTTCTCTCACTCCCCATTAAATGTACATGGAAAAATAAAAACACCCTCAAACATGAAAGAGTGCAGTGGTTAAAGTGTGGGCTCTTGACCCAGATGGCTGAATGTGAGTGTTCTTTCCACCATATGGAGAAAGATTGTCCAATGTATAAAGTGGGATTAATAATATCTCTTAAAATTGCTCTGGGGAATCAATCTTTTACTACATTTAAAGCACTTAGAACAGCTCCTGGCCATAGTAAGTGAACAGTAACGTCAGCTGTTGTTGTGACTATCATTATAAAAGACTGGGAGAAAGCAACATAAAATCCAGCTATTTATGAAAAACACATCTAAAACCAAAATATGTCAAAAACTTGGAAATAAAAAGAAGTATGATTAATCATACAAATAATAACAAAATAAAGTGGGAGCGAACTATCAACATTACACAAAAGAAACTAAAAGGAATTTAATGGAACAGGGGGAAATGTTCATATAGATAGATATAGATGTAGATATAGATAGATAGATACAGTCATATAGATAGATATAGATAGTTTGGATAGAAGATTAATCCATAGGAAAGATAAGTCATTTATCAACCTTTAAGAACTTAATAACTTCAAAGAAAATGGCAGACTCTAACCTTGTATGTATTATACATATAAAATGGAATAAGAAAAGTAAAAGCAAGATGAGTAATTATTAGGTTTACTATATAAACAGATAGGTATAGTTATATTTGACACTTGGGTGTTTTTGGCTATGGTCAGACTTATTCTGAAATTTCAAGCAGTCCTGATGGACAAACCAACCTCAAAAGCCAGAAGTAATCAGGTTAGGGTCAGTGACTCAGAAAGACACAATAAACTCCAACCTCCTCCCGGAGTCAAAGGGCTTCACTTCTGGTTACTCATGCCTAAACCTCTCTGCTAGTGGAGATGTGGAGATAAAGCTTCCATGTGTGTACTAAGCTCTGCTGGTGGTGCAGGTTAGAGACCCTGTCTACCCAGCTGCTCCCAGAGCCCGCCCCTTTCAGTGTTGTTTTCCGTTTGCATAACAATTGTTACCACTAGTATTCAGAAATCAGGTAACTGATCAAGTTGTTTCACATGAGTAAAGGACAGAAATTTCAGCAAAACTCACATGTGACATAAAACAAAGGAAACCTTCTTTATTTTAAGGGCAGGATTTTGTGAGCAAGTCTTGCGTTCCCAAAGGTCACACTGCCCAGCATCTACCAAAGACTTTTATCACCTTAGATTATCTGCTTCGAAATAATGGAATAGAAAAGATAACCAAGGTAAAACCGCAAAGTGAAATTGAACTATTTGGTTGATATAATACACATATATTATTAAAGATCCTTTTTATGAAATAAGTGAGCCAGGAGTTTGTTAAGCACTACTAAACATTTTTGGAGGAGGCACATTAAAGTTGCAGTCATTCATTGCTAAAGGCCAATGGTGATTAACATCTTTAAAATGATGCTCTACATTTTTCAATCATTTGATGTGTTAAAAATCTAATAATATAACACAGCTGGAGGCCACGACTGTTTTTTCAATTGATTTAATGTTGTGCTTTATCTTAAAAAATAATTTAAATGAAAATCAGTTGTTATTTTGACAGAAGGATATTAAAACATGCTTGATTCAGATAGTTATGAAGTGTGCTAAAAATATTAAACTAGTTAGACCTCCCGCTCTGCCAAAACTATAAAATTAGTGTAATAAACAAAATCAAGAAACATATGTGAAATTCAGAAACATGTCACAGTATAATACTCTATAAGGCTTAACAGATACTAACCAAGAGACAGTTGTTGCAGTGTACTTAATTGTGATCCTGAAATATTAATAATCACTTTAAAGTCAACCATGGATCCACTGAAGCTTTTTAGAGCTGTGTATCTCACCTCTCAGTAAGTTAATGTGGATAATTTGAGGTGAGGAAAACTTCCTCTGTTCATCCTCAGTACAACTCAGACATTTACCACTTAGCTTTTTTATTAAAGAACTTTTAGCCCTTCCTATAGAGAATTACAATCTAGATTCAATTTTGGATTTTCTATTTTTGTTTGTGTACTCACATTTGTTTTCAGAGAAAAGAATAGTAAATAAAAATATGGTATCAATCTTTAATGTCATAAGAATAGTAAATAAAAAATGGGATAAATCTTTGATGTCATTTATTTTCATATATATATTTGTATGTCATATTTAATATTTGTTTTATAGAGAAGTCATATTATTTGCTCGCAATGTTTGAAAGCTCATTTATGCAAGATTTATAAATTACATATATTATAACTAATATATATGTCATTGTTATATATATTATATAATAATGATAAAATTAATCTCTTTCTGTGTATATATATGTATACATATGTACATATATACATGAAACAAGATTCGAAAAAATTTTTTAAAAGTCCAGATAGTAAATTATTTTTAGTTTTGCAATCTGTATTCAACTCTGCCCACCACTGTAGTATGAAAGCAGCCACAGGCAATCTGAGTGGGTATGGCTGAATTCCAAAGAAATTTTATTTATAAAAGTAGGCTATTGGACATTTGACCTCTGGGTCTGCTGACCCCTCTACCAGAAACATTCTGCCGACCTTAAACTTATGAATGAACAATCAGAAGTATTCCCATGATTTTAGGAACAACATATAAATGTCCACTATCAGTACTATTGTTCAATACCTCTATAGATTTCCTAGCCAGTTGCAAGAAACAAAAAGAAGAGTTATGTATTGGAAAGGAGGAGCAAAAACTATCATTGCTTCTAGATGTTTGATTGACTAACAGAATCAATTGCAAAAGTATTAGAAGAAATAAGATTATAATGACAGAATAAAAACATTAAAAAAATCAATCGCTTTCCTAAACATGAGCAATTAGAAAACGCAATGAAAAAGGGATTCCGTTAGGAATCATGCCAAGGTCCAAATTATATCTTGGAATAAAACTAGCCAAAAAAGGCCTCTAGTAAGAAGCTTTTGCTTCTCCGGCGGAAGAGTCAAGATGGTAGTTGTCATAGATTTTCAATAAATTTAATGTACTCTCAATCAAAATTCCAGGTATTTTTAGGTTTTTTTTTGGAACTTATCAAGGATTCCAAAAAGTTCTATTTGGTTCTTTTTACAGCATGACTTATCATTTTATAGATTTTACTTCCTACTTTTGTTTTCAATTACAACTTTTATTTCTTTAATCATACTTAGCATGTTTTTCAATACTTAGTGTCTGTCAATAAAAATTTCTGAAGGTCGTATGTATCTGACTCTAGTATTTACATTTTACATTTGTAATTATTCATAACTTTTGCTGCCTGGTTTCTTGTATGTGTGTGTGTTTAATTTTCATATTCATGAGAATTTTATCTGTGGGGAGAATTTTATCTGTGAGGCCTATATTGAGACTGTGCTCTTCCAGAGAAGATTTGACTTTGAATCTGCTATTTAGCCCACGTTAGGTTTCGGATGATATGTATAGTGTAAATTCAGGTCCTAAATCCACCTAAGGCCTGATCCATTATTATATAATCTAAAGGGAATTCTGATTCCTTCTACCCAGAGCCAAGGCCTGCCCAGTAATGATTTTTCCACTCATGATGGTTCTTGCCTTTCATAGGTATTATTTTGCACTGGAATCTCAGATTCCATGCTCTTTCATGTATGGGCCCAAGCCTTTGTGGATCTTTCCTCATGTTGACGGGCATTCACTAAAACAACTACTGTTAAGACCAAAGCTCTAGGACTCTGTCAGTACGAAGTGTCCCATGGCAGGCAAAATTTACTTCCAAGGACACCAACTCTGGTCATGTCTTGACCCCAGAAGATATTTATTACTTCAAATCCACCTATGTTTAATATCTATACTTATAATCATCTATATATGGTTTATCTGTATTTTTAAGTGTTTTCCTGTGGCCGATTTCCTGGATAATTTAATAGGCATTATTGAAATAACGAGGAATCTTTTGTATTATACGTTAGGTAGAACTAGGAAACTTAAAATGTCTCCTAACACTTAGCTTGATATCAAATAATTTAGTCATATACTTGGATTTCATATATATTTAGATTTACAAAATATTCTTCATTACAACCTTTATGAAATCATCCTGCATCATATTTCTTTTCAGGCCTGATTATTACTTGTCCTATTATACATTTAGTAGTTTATTAGCTTCATTCTTTGCACATCCCCAGTACTCAGAGTGGGGCTCAGCACCGAGGGGATTAAAAAACATTTATCATTGATTCGATCAAGGATCTTTCTATTTCCAAACACAAATAATAGCTTTCAGGGTTAATACAGATGCAATAATCAGTGCCTCTATGCAACATAATAGACTTCAATTACTTTCCTAGATATCTATATCTGAGATCAACTGTACCATTCTACTAAGAAAATGGAAATATTTAATTACAGTTTGGGGTGAAGAGGTGATAGAGGTTTGGAGCTGTCCCATTCAATAGGACAGCCCCTAGCCACATGTGGCTATTTTAATTCAAATTTAATTAATTAAATTAAAAATAAAAATTTTAAAGTCAGTTCTTCAGTCATTCTCCCTGCACTTCAAGTACTCAATAGCCACCTCGTGCTATTGGCTACTGTCTGTACTGGACAACGCAGAATACAGAACATTTTCTTCATCCCATCATCACAGGGAATTGTATTGGACAGCTCTGGTTGGGAAAATTCTGGAGCATCAGAGGAGGTAGTAGAAGGAGAAATTTTTCTGCAGTAGGATTAGTAAGAGTATTTGAACATCTGTTCCTTAAGTGTAAAGAAAGGGGAATCCAGAATAAGAAGAGTTACAGACATCTTTTTCACTTCTTTTTTCTTTTTTCTTTCTGATCTTTTTGCACTTCTGCCACCAAGACCAGTTGACAAAAATATTTGGTTGCTTTTAACTTAATAATGGTGGCACAATAATAATTACTGAGCAGAATTTTGCTTGGATCTTCTGCAGGGAAAAGAAATTTTAGAGTTGTTTGTTTTTTCCTGCATGTAGTATAATAGTTTAAGAGCCAGCTAAATTAATTTTTTTCGGGGTGCCTGGGTGGCTCAGGCAGTAAAGCGTCTGCCTTCGGCCCAGGTCATGATCTCAGGGTCCTAGGATAAAGGCCCTTGTAGGGTTCCCTGCTCAGTGGGGAATCTGCTTCTCCCTCACTCTCTGCCCCTCCCCCAGCTCGTGCTCTCTCTCTCTTTCCCTCTCTTTTTCATTATGTGATTTCCTAAACCACTCAGTATGGTTTTATGTGTATACAATCTGTCTTTATATACTAAAGCCAGTGAAAAACTGAATGTTGAAATTCAAGAAATTATTCAAGAAATTATTTTAACTTATATTTTAGCAATAACATTAAAAAAATTAAAGGGACAGGTCTCAGTGACTTGGCTGCAAGATTTAGGACTCATTTTTTTTTTTCTTGTATTCTCCCAGTTCTATTCCGATAGGTGACATTGGAACTTGATTGGCAGCCAACCCAACCTAGGGTTCTCTGTCTTCAGTAAGGATGTATATATGACATTGCTTTTGAAAACAGCTTCCATATTTTAATAATTTCCCATGTCTAAATCTTGCTACCCCAGTGTGGAATTCAAAACAAAACAAAACAAGACAAACAAAACAAAACAAAAGCATGTGCAGACTCACTTGTTTCTTGCTTTTAGGGACCAAATAGTCAATAGTTTATCTTCTACAATCAAATGAACTAGTTAATTTAGAACTAGTAATACAAGGGAGCAAGATGGACGAAGGGCAGTCATTTTTGCTGGCTTGAGTTTAGCAAAGGCAGCTCGGTTCTACAGCCAGCCACTGAGAAGACAAATCCCTGATTCCATAACTTTCTGATCACGACAGAGACAACGGAGACACTGCATCCAGCAAGAGCAGATGTGACTTCCTGTTTTTGTAGCTTCCTCAGGATGGAAGAGGGAGTGCAGGTCTGGAAACAGTAGCTATGCAAGTAGCTTCCTAATTTAGAGCTTTCTATTCATGGTGGAGATGGCAGCAAAATTGCCTGATGTCTCTTTCCTGGAATGCTCTAATGATCCTTTGAGTTTTCTGTATTCTTCAATAAATCCCTTTTTCATAAAGTTATCTGTAGTGGGCTCTATCATCTGCAACTAAGATTCCTAACAGACCAAATTATTGTAGGCTCAGCAACGTAGAGATCGACCGTACTTCAAAAAAAATCATTATTATTATTAACAAATAGAAGATTTATGCCTGATGAAAGTTGCTCAGGGGTGCCTGGGTGGCTCAGTGGGTTAAAGCCTCTGCCTTCGGCTCAGGTCATGGTCTCAGGGTCCTGGGATCGAGCCCCCCATTGGGCTCTCTGCTCAGCAGGGAGCCTGCTTCCCCCTCTCTCTCTGCCTGCCTCTCTGCCTACTTGTGATCTCTCTCTGCCAAATAAATAAATAAAATCTTTAAAAAAAAAAGTTGCTCAGAATTTTATAAAGACCTGAGTTCATTAATAAAAGTGAGCAACAGTTTTTTCCAGTATTGACCTCTACTTCAACATGGGCAAGCATTCTAAAAGGATATAAGGGGGTGAGACCTGAGCCAATGTTCTGTTTTGTTTTTGTTTTTTTTTCCTTGCAGTTTTTAGAACCTGGTTTTCTCATGTAATATGTTATTGATTCCTTCTCATAGGATTGGACTCTGCCTATGAAAGACAAATTGATGAGGAGTATTCTGAGGGCCTCAACTTTATTCCCAGTTTAAACCTGTATTTCATGTTGTTTTCATTCAAACTTCCTTACTTTTAGAATTATTATAGGTGATTTATTGGACAGCATATCCCCACGTGCCTTAAGTCAGCCTTCCATTGCCTCTTATTGAAGCAGATGCCTGGGTTAAAGGGGTCTTCCATGTTAAGGGATGTTTGCTATCCATGGTTAGCAGTCCATTTGGTTTCTCTTCCATTTTGCAGGAGTGGAAAACAGGCTGTGTAACTGAAATGCATGCATGACATAATTCTCATCAAATTATTCGGGGGAAAAATAGTGGCATACAACAATAACTTTAAGATGATACATCAAAAGCCTGCATTTTGTTTCAGTTTTGTATTTTCTATGACTAGGCTAAGTTAAATTTTTTATAAAGGGACAATATGACAATATAAAAGGCAATAGGATACCACGCATTCCAGAAAGAGCCCTGACAAGTTCTCAAACTCATCTCCAAAGTAATTATATGGGAAAGAACTAAGAAATTGTCTGTGTTGTCCAGAACAATCAGTCTTTTGTGTTTTCACAAATGTCTCATTTCTCAAAGCCATGGGGGGAACAAAAAAAGACTTTAGCATGAGAGTAATCACAGTACCAAAATAGAACAAAAATGACCTGGCTCTAGATAAGAAGGGAGAAAAAACTAGCCTGATAAACAGTACCAGTCTCATCCTCATATTTTCTGGCCATGATAATTAAAAAAAAAAAAAAAAAGGTTTGATTTGTTTCGAATCAGAGACTGTGGAGCTCAGATGTCCTTGTCTAGGAAGATTTTAATTTTTGCCCAGAGTAAGATATAAAAAAAAAAATCTTAAATGTATTCTAGAATTTCCCATTAATTTAGGCTCCTAGTAAGGTATATTCAAACTTCTTAGTCAATGTGAGATTTTTTAAAAAAAATTTTTATTCCATATGAGCATATTGAGTATGAATAACAAGGAATTAAACAGGATTCCCTAGTTGTCTTTACTTCCACTGTTTCTCCTTCTTAAAAATTTTAATACCATATACTTGTATTATGCAAATAGTCTTGTTTCTCTAAGCCCCTAACTCAGAGATCAGCAAATTTTCAGATAGTAAATATTTTAGACTTTGTGTATTATATGGTCCCTGCCCCAGCTACTCAACTCTGCTGTATGCCAGTGGCCATAGGCAATATATAAAACAACAGGTGCTGGTTGTGTTCCAATAAAAATTTCCTTACAAACATAAACACTGCACCAGATGTGGCCTATGGGCTATAGTTTTTCTAGTCCTGTCTTAAAAACCGAAATGCTATGTTACCAGTCGTAAAGTTTGAAGAACCCCTTTGAGAGGGACATAACAAATCTCCTTATGTCAGACAAATGACATTTAAAAAGGAATACCAGAAAGAGGGCTAGCTTTGGGTCAGGGATAGAAAAGCAAGTAGTGGTTTCAACGTATGCAAAACAAAACATCCAGAAAAGCAAAAGCTAATAACGCACAAGTCCAAGATCAATAGGATCTACGGTCTAAAGCAAAATTAGGTGGTTAAATATCCAGACCACACATACATCACAGACATGACAATGAGTAGAAATTAAAGGAGGAGATTTCAGCAGCTCCCAAATGAGATTATACAGAAGAAAAGTTCTTGGCCCTGAGGAAGACTGTTGCTTTAGCTGGACACTCTTATATGAAACAGGGGTGGGAGGGAAGCTGCCAGGGTTAAGAAAGTCTATTTGGGAGCAGTGAGCAAGATAGTAGAGATACAGATAATTTCTGACATTTACAAAGCTCCTTGCTGAATTAGGGAGGACAATGCAATATTATGGAAGTTCTGTCTCACCATGTTCAGGGATCAACCTGCATGACACCAACTCTCCCCTGCGTGTCCTCATGGTGCCTCTCTCCCCCTCTAGATTCTCTCATGACTGTATTGTGATGCCAAGCCTGAAGATTGGCCCAAACAAACGGACGACATTTATCTTGCTCTTCTGCTTTCCTTCTGGCACCCATCTGATGGGCACATTTGTCTTCTGATAGAATGACTGCTGATCATGGGGATGAGATAAGCTGAAAAAGGTGACTACCGAAAAGTGTTTGAATGAATTATACTTAGCACTTAGCTTAAGAGGGTCTTCCTCCAAACACTTTGGCATCCTTTCTTCTTTGAAAGAAAATTCTTTAGTATGGTAGAAATTACACAAATGCCACTGATTTGGCGTGCATTCTGTGATCAGAATTACATCTTCACGTTGGATAGTTTCTTCTAGAACCTGATGCATTCACTGTTTGGTGACTATTTTCTTCACAATGTGTGTAAATTTGATTTCATATCAAGGAGGATACATATGGGCTTAAGCAGTATGTCTGAGCACAAAGATAACGCTTTTGATATTTATATTATTAATTGTAGTTGTTTATATCCCAAACAGCCAAGATCCCACAAGAAGAATAAATAATTTCCCTATGAGAGTTCTTGAAAAGAACTTCTAAAGTGTCATATTCAGTGAGATGCCAATTCCACTCTGCCTGTTTTGCATTCATTCATTTACTTTCTGTCTACTCCTCAATAGCTTTACTTCCATGGGCCTAACCAGGGATCTCCAAAGGGAGATTCATGAACTACTGAGAGTCTGAAAAGTTATTCAGTAGGGCACAGGAAGGATAGCCTAGAATTTTTTTTTTTTTAAGATTTTATTCATTTATTTGACAGAGAGAGAGAGAGAGAGAGAGGGAACACAAGCAGGGGGAGCCTGATGCGGAGTTCGATCCCAGGACCCTGGGATCATGACCTGAGCTGAAGGCAGACGCTTAATGACTGAGCCACCCAGGCACCCCAGGATATCCTAGAATTTGTTTCAACATTTATTCCTTATGGAAAAATAAGGAAAAAATAAAACTTACTAATTTTAAAATATTTATATATTTATATTCTTTAATATACAAGACAGTTGTGCATATAAATGCATGTAATATAATCTGTAATATAGCATACATGTGTATTCAGTTATGATATATGATATGTGGAATGACATTGGTACCCTTACTCAGTTTCTTAGATGTTCCTGGGTCATGTAGAATACCCAAGAAATCCCAGGGAATAGTGTGATTCCATAATGTACAATGGATAAGACTATAGAAATTGAGTAAAAGTCTCAACATGTTTCAACATACATTATTTGTTATGAATGATTTCAACTATAAATCTTTGCAAGTTATAAAATACATGGATACTAACATTTGTTGTAAGCCACTCAAAAAATTTCAGAGAAGAAATAAGAACATATCAAAGAAGAAAAATTCTCAATGGTTAGCTGTTTCTTTAAAAAATATGATGCTTTGTGAAACATTTTTATCCTGACTACTGGTGGTGAAGCTGACTTGACTGGTATTAAAAATAAACAAGAATTCCAACAACTGAATGGGACTCTAGATGGATTTCGTTGCTTCCATCTCTTTTCTACTCCATTTTGTCCTTCACTGCTCCCAGAGTGAGCCAACTTCTTGAAGCTCACCCCAGTCACTTCATCCTCCTCTTCATGTGCAAGTGCTGGCCACCCAGTGTATACATAATTGTCAGAAAGTAGAAGATGAACCACTCCATAACTTTATTTATTTTGTCAGGTTTTATCTTCCACTCTATACTGAATACATTATATATTCTTGCCACATTAGACTACACAAGTATTTCTGAATAGCCTTATCTAGAAAATCATGACCTCCCATATTCCTCTTCTGTATCTCAAATGTTCTGCATTTTCTAACTTAATCTCAAATGGTATTATCTTCATAAATCCTTTTCTATTTTCTTCACTGAGATTTTATATCTTCTTTTATATTCCCATTTTGTGTGCAGTTGTCTTATCTTTTATTTTATTTTTTGAGAAAAGCAATTTTGTCTTATATGCCTTTATATCATACTAGGACTCTTTGTTAAATTGGATTGGTTCCTCTTCCTCCAAACTCAATTGAAGGCCTATCTCCCACCAATGTTCACTAACTATGCAATCTTTCTCTGAGCCCCATCACTGAACATACACAGCATTTTAACAAGAAAAACGTCATTTTTAAAAAAGATTTAGGGGCACCTTGGTGGCTCAGTCAGTTAAGTGCCTGCCTTCGGCTCAGGTCATGATCACAAAGTCCCGGGATCGAGCCCCACATCGGGTTCCCTGTTCCGTGGGAAGCCTGCTTCTCCCTCTCCCACTACCTGGCTTGTGTTCCCACTCCCCCTGCTTGTGTTTCCTCTCTCGCTGTGTCTCTGTCAAATAAATAAATAAAATCTTAAAAAAATTAACAAGATTTATTTATTTCAGAGAGAGAGAAAGAGCGCATGCAAGCAGGGGTAGGAGCAGAGGGAGAGGGAGGGGGCAAGCAGACTGTGCGTGAGTGTGGAGCCCAAGGCGGGGCTCGGTCTTACCACCCTGAGCCTTAGTCAAGATTTGGATATTCAACCGACTGAGCCACCTAGGCACCCCAGAAAAAAAATCATTTTTAAGTGTTACTGCCATGTATTATATTTAATTGGGTTGTTCACTCTATGACAACCAACACCATTTATTATTTTTTTTACTAAAACTTCATAACTCCTAAAGCAGAGGTCACTAAGTGTATATGATGCTTAGTTAATGCATGCTGACTAAACACATAAAGTTACCATGTAGTCTACGGCTGTGGTTTTGTTTCATAACTCATTTAGACAAAATAAAACCTTCTGTGTCCGGCTGTACTTTTTAAAGATGATCAGGACAATATCTCTGGTTCTACATGACATTATTTCCATCAAGAGGTATAGTCTGTCTCCTCTTCTTGGATTTCAGTGGGCTACTGACTTGCTTATAAACAGTAAGATGCTGTGGAAATGATACTGAGCAACTTCTATCCCTTGGGCAGAGAAAAAACATGTAACTTCTTGCTTTGCTTACTGGAACATTCACACCTGAAGCCCTAAACCACCAGGTTAAGAAATCTGACTACCTTGAGGCCACTATGCTGTGAGGAAGCCAAGCTCTATGGAGAAGTGCATGTAGGCACTCCAGGTTAAAATCTTAATTTTTGTGTTTTCTTATCCCAGGTTCCAGTTATGTGAGTGAATGTGCATTCAGATGATTCTATGCTCCTGATGTTGAGTCAACTGAGCTTTCAATTCTTCCCATTTTGGACCCCACATGTTGTAGAGCAGAGACAAATCATTTTTACTTTGCTCTTTCTAAATTACTGAACCAAGGAATCTGTGAGCGTAGAAAAAGGGTTGTTGTTAGGTTTGGAATACTTTTTTATGCAGCAGTATTACCTGGACACCCTCTTTCTGATTTGGGGGAAAATATTTTTTATGCAAAAAAATGTGTTAAGAAATAGAATCTTTGATCAGCTTTTTAGATATATAAATAACCACACATGGGCTCACAACTTTCCAGATCTCAAACTCTGAAGACCTTATCACCATCTTGGCCTTTTGATATAATCTTTTAATTTTCTACAGCCATAATTTATAAGGAAAAACAAACAGGACCACAGAAGAAATTCTGATTAACCAAGAAAGTAAAAACCTCTTAATATCTTTTTTTTTTTTAAAGATTTTATTTATTTATTTGACAGAGAGAGAGAGAGAGATCACAAGTAGGCAGAGAGGCAGGCAGAGGGAGAGGGGGAAGCAGGCTCCCTGCCGAGCAGAGAGCCTGATGCGGGACTCGATCCCAGGACCCTGAGATCATGACCTGAGCCGAAGGCAGAGGCTTTAACCCACTGAGCCACCCAGGCGCCCCTCTTAATATCTTTCTACAGTCATAATTAATGATTCCTTTATATTCTGACAACTATATTTTGGGAGGTCAATCAACTTTAATCACAGGGACATGTTTTCTTAGATTTCAAAGATAAGTAAGTCACCTCTAAAATTTAGAGAGCCTGTCCTCTGTTCACTGACACCAAGATTTTTTTTTAAGACTTTATTTATTTGAGAGAGAGAGAAAGAGAGAGAGAGAGAGAGAACATGGGGGGGGCGGTCAGAGGGAGAAGCAGACTCCCTGCTGAGCAGGGAGCCTGATGGGGGACCCAATCCCGGGACTCCAGGATCATAACCTGAGCCAAAGGCAGTCGCTTAATCAACTGAGCCACCCAGGCGTCCCTGACACCAAGATGTTAAGTAGAGTTTTTCTTAGTAAGTTCTACCAAATAAAAGTGGACTATAAAACCTGGCTTATCTGAAGCCTAGTGACCTTTAAAATAGCTGTTGTAGTAGGTAGGGGCAGAGGCAGAGAGAGGTGCTAGAATCAGGGTAGCATTTGCCATTCCCTCTTCCACCCAGTGAGAAGCTGAGCCCTGAGCAAGACAATAAAGTGATGTGCAGGTGCTGTATGCACTAGAAGCACATAAATCTGTACTATTCTACTCGTAACTTACAAAGAGCATGATCCTTCTTGGTGACCTCTGACCTTGGTTCTGACTCTTGTCAGAAAACACACACACTCACACGTGTGCACACACATGCTCACACACACACACACACACACACACACACACACACTGAACATTTTCCAACCTAACTATTTACCCACGATGTGGAAGAGCCTGGGCTGTTCTTGTTCTGGAAATAATTCCTATCACAACAAAGAGCATGTAAAAATTATTTCACGTATAGCAGAAACCACAATTCCTTTAATATTTATCAATGGTTTCCATTCAGTCTAGTCTAGTCACTTGGTAAGTTTCTGACCCTTTGGTTTGCTTTCCTCATTGGCAGTTGTGTATTTTGTTGCCCTGAGTTCTTGCCTTGCTAGCTTGAATGTCAATTTCTTTGGCAAATCTGAGCACGCTAAAATTTAATCTACCTGAAAACACTGTGGCTTTGCTGGCTTATGGGCCAAATAAGACATTCAACTTCAGCCAAATCCTTGGAAAATGTGTAGTGTTTCTCTGTGAAAGCTACCTTAACTAGTTAGGTAAGCAATACAAGATATGTATTTCACACATGATTTATATTGGATGATAGACCAGCAAAGCTGACTTCTGAAACCACGTTTTCGCAGGAATATCTATTGTCATTTGTTTATGTGCAAAGCATATCATCCTCGTTTACCTAAAATAATTCCGAGCTTAAGCTATTTATTCCAATTGGGTCATAAATGTATTTACTTTGTAGGGATTTTAAATTATCTTTACCTTTAACTTCAAAAGACTCAATACATTTTCCAAGGAAATCTTAACCCTGTTTTGGATACTCACGACACCTCAAAACATAGGTGGGATGACTATATAATTTTCTTAAAAAATGTAACATCTATGCTGATCTTGTCAGTTCCTTCCTGCCAACAGCTTCATGTGGGCACTTGTGTCAGTGAATATTGTTTCCTCAAGTGTTTAGAATCTGGAATTAAAACATCCTCACTTTAGTATCTTATGTTACCATGTCATTACTAAACATGGCTATACTCTAGTGAGCATGACCATTTTCAAAAGCTAACTATGGTTCTTGTTTTTTAAGTGGGGGTAGGCCTGTGACAAATGCACTTGAAAGTTTTCTAAGACCTTGATAAACCAATTGTACTGGAAGCTGGATGCTATGCTAGCACTTTTCTGAGTCCCCACTTTGTTACAGGGCACCTCCCTCTGATCCAAATCTAAGTAATTTCTCGGGGACCTCATATTGTGCTTCAGAACAAATCTTCTAGACGTTGACATCTACCAGTTTAGACAAGATTGACACTCAACTTGCCATCTTGGAGAGTGGAATGTTATGGACTGAATTGTGTACCCTGCCCACAAATTTGCATATTGAAGTCCTAACCCCCAGTACCTCAAAATATAACCTTATTTGGAAATTGAGCAGTTGTAGATGTAATTGTTAAGGTGAAGTCATTGGGGAAGCCCTAATCTGGTAAGACTGGTATCCCTCCAAAAGGTAAAATTTGGACACAAAGACACAGACACGGGGAGAATGCCATGTGCAGATGAAGGCAGACATCAGCTGATGCTTCTGCAAGCCAAGTAATGCCAAAGATGGCCAGAAACCAGCAGAAACTAGAGGACAGGCATGGGACAGAGTCTTCCTCACAGTTCTCAGAAAAGAACCAACATGGTCCACACTTGGATTTCAGACTTCCAGTGTCCAGAACTACAAGAAAATACATTTCTGTTGCTCGGTTTGTGGTACTTTGTTACGATAGACCTAGAAAACTAATAGATGAGATTTAGGGCTAACACTTCTGCAAGGTAAATTCCATAACCTGAACCCAAATACTCCACACTCCTATTTGGGTTCTGGAATGTTTAGGCCACAAAAGCAACACCTCACCTGCAGTGTTTTTTTCTAACTCTGTTATGTGCTATAACACACACTGATTTACTTCTCTGAGTAACTGGTGATTGCAAGGTATATCTTTAGCATCCAGATGAAATGAAATACAAAAATTGACATTGCAGATCCATTCAGTCGTGGGAAAAATCAGCTGAAACATTTGTTAGGTATAAAGAAAAAATAATAGGTACGATTTAGTCTTAAAATTGATTACGAAGACCAAAGTTGATATGAGTTCCTGAGTATGGAAAGACGTGACATTTTAGAATTGACTTCATAACAGGAATCATTTGATCTATACATTGTCCTGCCTTTTTAATGCTATTCTCTACATTAACCTTAGATCTGATGTTTGAAGTGGCTGGAACAAATAGACTGCAATGATCATGTCAGGAAGGAAGGCACTTGGCTTTGCTGTTATTTTTTGAGTGCATATGGGTCTGACTTATTCTCGAGACACTATGTTACAGCATTGCATACAGGAGGCCAAGTTTTATATAGATATTTATTTAAATTTGTAGAAAATCTATCCAAGATCTCAAGGAGGATATGCTATTCTTTTTTACTAAAGGGTCATTTCATTGGCATGTGTTTCTGTGGAATAAAACTGATGTAAATCAAACTGCATTAAATTTGCCTCACCCCAAAACAAATAAGCAACCCAATCTATAGGTGCTTCTTATCTGTTTCATCTGTTCTGGGAAAGAAAATTCCAGCTCCAAGTATTGGCTTGATTCCTCTACCGAAATGCCAAAATTCTACCTACACTATCCCCAGGACAAACATTTATAAATGATCATCACGTTTCCCTCAGCAAGTCTGGTTGTGGGCTCAGAGTTCGTAACACAGTGAACCATGGAGCTTCAATAAAATGCTGAATTGGTTTATGACTTGAAACATGTTCGTAGTTACCCTTGCTTATTGGTACCATTAACTGGTATTCCACAGAGGGAACTCTATACTTGAAAATAATTGAGGTCAATGTCTAAAATATTGTACATGCAGGTTTATAAAACAATTATTTTGAATTTGACATGCGTATGTATGCAAGTTTTGTAGACTAGATAAATACATGTATTTGTGAATATGTATGTTACAATTATAAATAAAAATTATACATGCTGTTAGTTTTCAGATTTTATGTAGTATATGGATTAAACTTTTTTTTTTTTTTTTTTTTTAATGGTGGTAGTTTCAACCTAATCTCATCTGAAACTTCTCTTCCTGTCATTTTTGGTCTAGATGAGCCACTGATCCTTTTCTTTTCCCAGACCAGCCCAAGGAAAGTTCTGATTCATGAAATGTTACTTGACACTGATCATGTTTTTGGTTAGTCCATACATTTGGGTTGACGTTCTAATTGCAGTTTATTCTAGGCCTTTGTTTACAATTTCTCAAACTTAGGAATTTTATATACAGAGCATCATTTACTATTGTATTAGTTATTTATTTGGAGTAGCCATGTATACCAAAACCTGTCATCTTAATACACATTTATTAGTTCATACAGTTTCTGGGGATGAGGAATCTGGGAAACGCTTAGCCAGGTGATTCTGGCTCAAAGTCTCCGATGAGGGTGCAGTCAGGCTATGGTCTCTCTATAGGGATGCTCACAACATGACAGCTTGCTTATCCTAGAATGAGTGGGCTCTGTTTAACAAACCCTCCAGGTGATTCTGATGCATGCTAAGTTTTGACAACCACTGACCTAAATGACTTTTTTGGAAGATACACACCCATTAAAAGTCCTGACTTAGCTTTCTATTAGGGAGAATCACTCTTTCCTTGGTATTACCCTACTTTTAGAAATGTTTATATCCTTTATTTTTATATATGGGCAGGAATAAATGAAGCTCTCCCCTACCCTCAGTCTTGTTTCATCTTTCGGGTATTGCACAAATCCATGAGAATGCAGGATTTTAGAAAGTGTAACCTATTCTCACAAATGGCCTGTGCTCCATTTGTTCCAAAATGCTTTCTCTAAGCAACAGTAGGAGGAGGTTTTTTTTTTTTTTTTGGACATGCAAACCTACCCAGGCTGATTACAAAAATACTTCTCTTTCCCATCCTTCCCCCAATACAAAACCTGTTAACTCTTGCTTTACTTCTGTTTCTTCATTAAACACAGTTCACTTCTGCAGAGAATTTGGAGCTTAGAAGCCTTTAAACTTTCTGCTTAATGCCTTCCTTAACATGTTCTCTGCAGCAGTTCAAACTTGACTGTAGAGAGGTTCCACCGTAGTTAAAGTGCTTCAACAAACAGCATGGACATGGACTCACCCAGCTATTAGCTGAGGGCGGGGATAGAGTGTTTCAGGATGCAATTTTGTTCTCCCATAAATGGAGGCAAATCCTCAAATAAGAATTTTTTGTTCCAACTTCCATTTCTCTATGATTAAGTTTTGAGACTGCTACTTCAGGAACAAAAAGCTTTTAAAATTTAACCCACTCTCAGTGCAATATTCCTCTTAATGATAAATGGGCATGTTTCAAGCTGGGAGGTTAAAAGGTGAGAAAAGGCTAAACTAAAACTAGCCTCCCAGTACAGTGTTTCACTTTATGATAAATGGTACTGTTTCAACTTGGGGGGATGAAAGATTTTACATTTGCTTTGAAGCAGAGAAATACCAAGTGCTCACTAGAACTGATTACAGATGTATCTACAAAAGTAGGGGTAAACGGCTGAGTACAAGCTACTATTACACTGAGAAAATGTCATTTTTTTCTTCTCCTCTGAAAAACACATTTGTGCTGTTTAAGATATCATTTATTTGTTGTTCATAGAAGAAAATTCAAAAAATATATATAAAGATTAAAAGTTTTAATCATTACATTTTTTCATGGAAAATTAAAAAAAAACAGGACAAGAATCAATCAAAACCACCAACTTCCTATTTTCCAAAAGTTTATGCTTTTGAGCATGTATAACTTGAAATACACCTCTCAAAGAACTCTCCCCTATTTTGATCAAATACACCATACCCATAAGAAAAGAAATTATTATATAATTTATTGATCTGATTCTTGTGTCCACAAAAGAGCTTAAAAATGTAAAGATGGCTTGCTTTTTAGGTGAAGAAAGCAACAGGCAAGAATAAGGACATGAGTGATTATTTAAATATATTCAGGGGTCATGACGTCTACCTTCACAGATGAACTTTCATTCAAAGGTCGCTCAAATGAGGGTTGTTTTTTCCATTGCTTCTAAAGAACTTTTCACAGTTAGCCTAGCTTTACTTGCATATGGCTGAAATTATTAGAGAGTCAGTAGAGCACATAGAGTCAGTACTGTCTTTAAAAATGCTACTACCATTTTAAATGAAGTATGAGTTATTTAGAGATTTTAAACAAACTAACATTTAAAGAAATAGGACTGCCCAACATACCTAGATTCCTACTGCGTAAATAAACACAATGACTTTCTGTTTCTTTTTGGTTTGCCTGTAAATTTATTCCCATCTATCTCTAGTTATGACCTTAGTTAAAAAAAATCCTATCCCTCAGATCTCTCTTTCCCGGTTCATGGGGTTGACCACTATTTCCAGGGCATCTCCACCTCCTGCCATAATTCACTCCCACATGTATACATTGAAAATCAGCCATTCCTCCTGTCCTACGACATCTTTAAAGACTAAAAATAAGAGAAAGGACAAGGAAACTTAAATTGCTCTGCCCGTCAACTTCCAATCATAATGCAATCCCCACAGTACTGTCACAGAGGCAAATCCTCCATATTCTGACAGAAACCCCGCCTGGAGTCCAAATTGGATTGGTGCTTCAATACTCCCACTGCCATGTTCCACCCTGCAGTATCCATGGCTGTCTGAATTAGACCTGCTCTTGCTGTGCCTTTTTAATATGGTGTCATAGTCTGTCCTCAGAGCCTGGTGAGTTCTCCCAGATCTCCCCTTAACCTTCCCAATTCAGGCGAGCTCAATTTGCTATAATCAGAGCATCTCTACACTCTTCTAGAATAAATTGGTCTTAATTTCTTTTTTGCTGTCATGTGGCTAGATACTGAGTTTAATATAATTGTGTTAAATCCTTCACAGGCAGTTCAACGTGTCTCTGGTTAATTTTTTTTTTCCTTTTCTTTTCCTTTTTCCTCTTCTCTTTCCTTTTTTTTTTTTCCCCCCTTCACTTCCCCTTCCCCTCCCTTCTCCTTTCTTTTTCTTTTTTTTTCTTACAAGCAAGGCTAACCAGGGCAAGTGGTGGCAGAATAATGAAAAAACCACAGTTCTTATTAGGGTTTAAAATATTTCTTACTCTATAAAGAGCCGTAGAGAAAGAAAGTCATGGTGTATGTAGCTGGGGCTTTTGACTCTTACTTTCATTTATTTCTATGCTATTTATCTAACCAGATTTCTTATCTAAATTGGAAAAAAAAACATGCAATTGGAATACTTTATATAATCTGCAGGCTCTGCTAATGATCAAGCTGCTGCTAAAAGAAGTATCTGTGTTTATATAAAATACATAAGTGTGCATGTATGTGTGTATATAAACATACATTCATATATATGAGATGAAATATAGATATACTTGTTTTCCTTCTCACTCTGCGATGCACCCTATGATATTATGATATGCTGATGAGATCGCTCTGTAGAACTGTGGGCTTTATTCCCCCAGCAGCTGGAAGTTCTGTCTGGAGACTGCCCTCAGCTCCTAACTACCTTTTGGAATTGTCTGGTTGAGGACAGTTGCCTAGGGATGGGCCATAATCAGTGATTAGTTAATGCGGGGGCACAGACCTTGCCACCTTGCCTCCTCAACCCCTCAGAAGGAAATCCTAAAGACACCTGGGCCTTTGGGGATGCTGTAGTGTAAGCCCCCAACAATTGTCTTGTCTTTTTGTAATGTGAGTGACTGACTTAAGCTTTGTTGAGGCAACCCTACTTCGAAGAAATCCATCTCCAATAAGCACCTTGCTAGCCAGAAGACATTTTAAAGAGACAGCTCCTCTACCCTACTCCAATCCCCCAAGCTCCTTTCTTTTAGAGATCCTGGTTGGTTTCTATAACTATTTGGGCCCCTTCCTTTTTTTTTTTTTGTCTTCACATGCTTTAAATTCCTGTGCTTATGTTGTAAATTCACAAATAAAGAAACCCTAACCCCCCACCCTAGACCCCAATAAAGGCAGAACACTAGGCCTGCAGGCCCTCTCTGTTTTCTCTCTACTCACAGCTTTGTTGTGTGACCCCAGGTGTGCTGTGTAATAAGGTCTTATAAGTAATAAACTTTTTTTTTTTCAAAGTTTCCTGCTGGTTATTGTTGAGGATTCTCGAAATCATAAGAACCACAAGGGTGGGCCCTGCTACAACATTGCTACAACAAAAACAGTTGCTTATTGGTTTGGCCCATCCTCTCTCCTTGAGAAGTCCTGATCTTCCCAGGTGATAATTCTAGGAGCACCCTTAATAAACTTCCTGCACGCTCAGCTTTACCTCAAAATCTGCTCCCCAGTGAACTCATGTTGTCACACACTTCATTTTCTTCTAGTTTAAAATACTTAAATAGTAACATTACTAAACCTTGCAAACTGGGGCCTCCATTTCTTATTCAGGAAGAGCTTGGCTAGGATAACAGAAGCATCACGACTCCATTTACGTGAAAATCGATTAGGACACATAGGTATTAGACTAAAAAAGGAAAGAAAAAAAATTCATGTGGGTCTGCTCCAAATATAATGTATAATGCAACATTAGCCACGTCACTGCAATCCAGCCTGGGACATAGTGAATTACCAGGCTGGGTAGCTGCCAACATCAGACTGGGTAGTTATTCAAAAAGAGAACAGATGTCCATATAGGACCTGAGTCTCTTTGTGTCACATGTCCCTGATCAATTCAGCTACTCAGGGAATAAAAATATCATTGGGCCTGAATTTTTATGCAATGCTTTTGTTCCAAGGAGATTCAGCAGTTCATTCATTCCTATAATAACAATGCAAATAAAAATAAAATAGTAACATTTATTGAAAAGTTACTTAGCGTCAATCAGAATTATCTTAATTATCGGGCTGGAAGAGCAATTGTTTAAGCTTCTCTGAGTGGCTCTACGTATCTCCAGATCACACACTGGCAAGCTGAGGCACGGAGACACCAAGCAACTGGCTGAGTCACTCAGCCAACAAGTGAGAGCCCCCAGAGCCCCATTTATTTGACTACAGAGCCTCTACTTCTGTTAGCTTATCAACAGGGTGAAGCATCACTTGTATAAAGCTGCCGAACAAAATCCCTTCACAGACGAAAAGGGGATCAACTTTCCTATCTCCCACCAAAAACCTGCTCATTTATCTTCCAATAATTTTAAAATGTTAAGAAAAAAAGGAGGCAGACTTTCCATTGGGAATCAGGCGGTCTTTTCACATACATTTGTCACCAGATTCCCACCTCTGTGCATCATCTCATGCCTCTGCTTCCTCCCCATTCTCCTATTCCCTCTAATTCTGTTTCAAGAATCACTTGTTCCAGGAAGTTATTCTGGATTGTTCCACTCTACAATGATTGACTGACAATTTAAACTCACTGCCATCTGTCAATCTGAAATCAAGATTCATTTTGCACATTACATTCTAGAGGCTTTTATGTTATCTCCTTTACTCATCACAGAATAATTTGAAGGATGGGTATTATTGTTATTTCCGTGTACAAGTGAGGGAATGGAGACATGGAGGATACGTAACAGATTTGGTCATTCACAAGTAACGGGTGCTACCTGGTTCTAAATACACGGTCTGACTCAAGCACTCTTGTTTTGGCTGCAATTTCCCATTGTTTGTCCCCCTGATTAACTACTTTCTTTTAATTATATTTGTGCATTTTCTT
This sequence comes from Potos flavus, assembly GCA_028534135.1. Taxonomy (NCBI): domain Eukaryota; kingdom Metazoa; phylum Chordata; class Mammalia; order Carnivora; family Procyonidae; genus Potos; species Potos flavus. The sequence continues at coordinate 35,546,757 of CM052885.1, forward strand.
ACTTAAATTACAACAAATTATGACTTGCACTAAGATTGATGTATGTGGATTTTGTCTTTCAAATACTAGCTTAAGCTCCCTTAATGAGGTCAATGAAGTTTTAGCTCTAAGTCTTCTCCTCTTCACTCACTGGCCCTTGCAAGCTTCACTAGTAGGAAGACAGCTAGCAGAACCAATCAATGTTAGGCTGGCTAGAATTCTTGCTTCTTGGATACTTTTGAAAATTGCCCTGTGGATGGAAATGTGATTCTTAGCATGTTTACAAGTCAAAAGTGTATATCATTGTTTTTATTAAAAATATTTGGCTTATCTCTTCTTAAGTCATATTATCCTGTTCATCACTGGATAGAGGGGAAAATGGGCAGTAGCCCAACACCTCTCTAATCCTGTGGCATCCTCACACACCTTCAGGAAGGAGGTTATCTTCCTGATAATACTCCATGCAAACCTGTTGTCCTCATTGATGGTGAGTTCAAACTCAATCATAAATGAGTCATGGAACTCAATTAACTAAAGTGAGACCACTAAAGGGGAGAGGGGCTATATTTAACTTATAAAACAAAGCTTCTTTGGTGAATTTCAAAACTCAATAAATCAGATGGGAAATATATTTTGAAAAAAGTCAAATGACTTCATTTATTTTGGTCTATGCTTAACTTTGGATATGATCAGAGTGATGTAAAGGATAAAAAATGTTTGTCTTTGCTTTCTGTTTTCTCTGCAATTTAGTGATAGATATTGTTCTCAACTCCTGGAAGATCTGCCTCACGTGTCACAGGAAATTGAGATTCTATATTTGATTATCAATACTCAACTGGCTATTTGCAACGCAAACCCAAATAGCATATTATGGAACACACTCTGTTTCCCTGAAGCGTCATTGACACTTACAACTCAGAAAATAATCAAACTATATTTAATTATTCACCATCATGTCATTTAGCAGAAAATCAAGATGTCTAGTTTTTATTAGGTTTATTTGGCTTTTTGCTGTCCTGTGAGGGCTTAAGCTTTCTTTAGAAAACAAACCAAGAGAGACAGAAGTTATGAGAAAAACACAATCTTTTGTTTTGGGGAAGATAGATAGCCATAAATCTTAATCAGAACATGTTAAATTTCGGAGCAAACTGCATAGGAGCTTGCCTCCTCATGAGCATCTCTCTCTCCCTGCCTTCCCGGTTTTCTTTTGTTTTTCTATTCAAATAAGGACATACTTTATTTATTTATTTTTTTTTAAGGACATACTTTAACAGGTGGAGTCTCCAGTGCTTTTTTCCTTTAGGGGGGAGAAAAACAGCTGTTAGTTCAATAAAATTGGCCCAGGAACTATGAGGACCCCACTGGGTACATGCAATCCTATGTATCAGCCACCTTTCAAAAGATAAAGCCCATATGACAAAGCTACTTCTTTTTCAATCAAAAAAAGTTTTAATTCTTTTTTATTCTCTTTTTCTAGTGTGTTGTATCTGTATTCTTAAATGCTTGTCTTTTTGCTTTTAAAAGCCAACAAACTGTTTCTGAGTGATGCCAAATTTGATGCTATGAAAAGAAGAGACTAATTTTCAGGTATTGGTAAGGTAAAAATGAATTTCTTTTGGCTGAATTGGGAAGATGGTAACGTGGGAAACAAAGGCAAAAGAAATGTAGCTTAAATTAAAATCCCCTTACAGCTTGCAGCCCGCTGACAGATACCTGAAACATGCAGAGTGTGACCTTCCTCCAGGAACCTGTGGCTGCCTTAGTGCCTTAATGTTTGCCTTGGCAGCAGCTGGCCCCTCAAGGTCCTGAAAGCCTTGCTTCCAGGTTCCTTGGAGACTTGTCCTACCCCCTAACCCCCAGTAATTAAAAAGTATACAATCAGTCATTTCTCACAATCCCAGTACAGCTCTTTCTGCCCACAGGTCCTGTCCCAGGAGTAGGGAAGAGGTTAAGGTATAGGCAGGAGAGATAGGAGGCCCCTCATTCTCCTGACCAGGCTCTGAAACTATTCCTGGCAGGTGGAGAGGGTGAGACAGAGCTTAACAAGAGAAAAGGCAACAAACCAATACAGCAGGATAATCTCAAAGCCACAAGCTTCCCAGTCAGTTCTCAATAAAAGACTGCCACTAAAAGCCCTCAACGGCAACACATTCAGGACCCCTCGTAGAGAGATTTTTTCTTTCTTTTCTGCCCTCTCCTTCACTTAATAAACTTTTACTTCACTTCACCCTCCTGTGTCCATGAGATACATTCTTCCTCTGTGAGACAAGAACCCTGCAATCCTGCAACAATGGGAAGTCACAGTTCAACTTCCTAAGCCTCTGAGGTAGTGTTTCTCAAACCTGAAGGTACATAAGCATCACCTGCATGGCTTGCTTGAGATAGACTGCTGGCTCTACCCACAGAGTTTCCAGTGGTTGGGGTGGGGCCTGAGAATCTACATTCCTTACAAGTTTACTCATGATACTCATGTGATTGTACTAGGGACCCCACTTTGAGAACCACTGCTTTAGAACATCTTACTGGCAGACAGGCATATATTTTGCTTGTCTCACACAGTACAATTTTCCAAAAAGATGATTTCCAACATATATTACTCAGAAGATTTTATATAGTTATTTTCTCAGGCTACTCTGAAAACATAAAATTGGAACCTCTGGCAGCATGGGGTCCACACTCACACATGACAAGAATCTTCTGGAATTAAGGAATAGCAACTCCCTTTTGGTGAGATGTATTCTTTCCAGCTACTTTGGTCTACTTGTCTTAATTTCTAGTGTTCTAAGTCTCCCACATTCTGATATGCAAACAGTATTCATTGTCATTTATTTCTAAATATTTTGAAATATCCTTTTTGATTTCTTTTAAATTTAATTTACTTTTTAACTTATGGGTTACTTAAGAGTATGATTTTTCTCAGTAAATCTATCTATGAAACAATATTAATACATATATAAAATTATCTTTTAATTATTGGTTCTAATTATTTACATTGTATTCAGAAAATATATTCTATACAATATAGTTTAATGAAGAACATATTATTGTATAATTAATTTGAAAATTTTCAGATTTCTCATGTGGAACTTATGAGGTCAGTTTTTATAAATGCTTTATAGATGTCCATCAAAAGAATGATTATATTTTGTTTTAGGGGTTCAGTATATATATCTTGATCACACTTGCTCTTTACTTTACGAAGCTTTTAGAGACAATAATTTTTCTCTGTTTGTATTAATGTCTCCCGCTATGAGTGTGACATGGCAATTTATACTTAAATATCTTTTAATTTTGCTCTATTCAATTGCTCCCATACCAGGAACAAATAGTCTTTCAATTTATACCACCATTAATTTGTTTTGCCTATTTTTGAATATTTAAAAAATATAAGTATACAGTATGTACTTTTTTGTGTCTTCTTTCACTGAAAATGTTTTTGACAGTCAGTCATCTGTACCATTACATGCATTAGTAGTCTGTTTTGTTTTTCTTGTTGTGTAGTATTCCATGGCATAATGTACCACAATTATTTATCATCCTCTTGTGGACAGACATTTGGAGTTTCCAGTGTTACACTATTAAAACGGTATTCTTACTTCTATTGGTCAGTGCTTAGCTTCTTTTATCTGCCTAGTATGTATTTTGAGGAGTACTTAAACGTTGACTTTGCTAATGTTTTTGCTACTAAATTTATAGGCTTAAAAATTTTAGTGAAAATTTTTCTTCGCAACCTGTCAGTCACTTAAAAATGTATCGAGAATGTAGCACATATGTGACACTAGAAATCTAAAATCAATTAGGTATTTAACATCCTAAATATGCAGAATTTATAGTATGAGTGGAGTACTATAAATCAATAATTAAAATTAATGGCAAACTTAAGAAAGCCCCAAAATAGGAGGAGAGAAATACCAAATGGTATTCAATAGATAGTAAGATTCATCTTAGTGGGGTGAATAAATAAGAGACTTCAGTTAGAATTGAAAATTATAGTCTAGGGATTTGGTGTTGAGGATGAGTTATGACATAGATTATCAGATATTGGAGAGCATAGAAATACTTAATTCAGAAGAATTAATATAAACAAAGGCATCCATGCCAAGATATTTTTATATTATATGCTATCCTATGTATAAAAATCTTGTACTTTTTATATGTTAAATCACTATATAAAATACGAGGGTTGTAAAACTTTTAGTATTATTTTGAAAAATCTGTGGATGAAATTGGGAGATCAATTCCTTTAGTAGTTGCCTGAAATGGAAATGGTATGAAAGACATTACTGGGGAATAAAACTGTACTATAAATTATCTCCAGACACAGAAAAACCTAAATTTCTCATTTGTCATTATGACTTGTACTTTTCAAAAAAAAAAATTATTTTAGCACTTAAATTATTTTCCCCTAAAAACAGAGGTAGTAATTCACTGTGTCCTGGTATCTTTGGTTGATCAAGAACTCACTACAAAAAAAAAAAAAAAAAAAGAACTCACTACAGGCTTGTAGGGAAATATTAATTAGTGTAAATGCCGTGATTGTGATTTTAGTCCAAACAAAGATTAAACTGAGCAAGCCTAGCATGGCAGGTTGATACATGTTGCCATTAACTGACATTGCCTGACAAGAATCAAGTAGGGAAAGAAGACCTGTTTACTAGACATAAAAAATTAAGTTATGGTCCTGATTGTGGCGATGAGGTGTTTTAGTCAGATAGCGACATGTGAAGGGCAGCCAAGTAATCAGTGTAATCATGCTGGCTGCTTTTGTAGACATTGTAATACATTTTTATCCTGGAGGAATTATTGAGTTGTAATTATTGCTGCCTTCTTTTGCAATTATTTAATCTATTCAAGCTAGCCTCCCTTCAAAATCCAGTATTTAAAACAACTGAAATGCATATTGTTGAAAATCCTGGCTGAACTGTGGTGATATGAAGAAATATTCTTTCTTCCTTTTTTTTTTTTTTTTGAGATATCATTGTTTTAGAGCAGTGTGAGGTTTACAACAAAATTGAGGGGAAGCTACAAAGATTTCTCACATTCCTTCTGCCTCCACACAGGCATGGCTTCTCCCATTATCAACATCACTCACCAGAGTGGTGAACTTTTCATGTACATCGACAAATCATAACCACCAAAAGTCCACAGTTTATATTACAGTTCACTCTTGGTGTCCATTCTTTGGTTTTAGACAAAAGTACAGTGACATGTATCCATCATTATAATATCATACAAAGTGTTTTTACTGCGCTAAAAATCCTCTGTGCTCTGTCTATTCATCTCTCCTCCCCCGTCACCCCTTTATACACACATCTATGCTCTCTTTCTCTATTCTGTCCCATTGACCTATTTGTCTATTCTTTCACCAATAGCAAGACTGTTTTGTTTTGATTACTATGGCTTTATAGGAAGTGTTGGAGTTAGGTAGCTTTAGTCCTCCAACTTTGTTCTTCAATATTGTGTTGGTTATTCTGAGTCTTTTGCCTCTCCATATAAATTTTAGAATCAGTTTGAACTGTTCATATCAATAAAATTAGTTGCTGGGATTTTTATTGGGATTATTTTGAATCAATAGATCAATCTGGGAAGAACTGACAACTTGACAATATTGAGTCTTCCTATACAGGAACATGGGATATTTCTCTATCTAGTTCTTTGATTTCATTCATTAGAGTTTTATAGTTTTTCTAATATAGATCTTGTACATATTTTGTTAGATATGAATGAAATACCTAACTATTCCATTTTTTGGAATGCTAGTGAAAATAGTATTATGTGTTTAATTTCAAATTCTATTTGTTCATTGTTGGCATACAGGAAAACAACTGACTTTTACATATTAACCTTATATCCTGTAATCTTCCTAATATCACTTCTTAGTTTCAGGGGTTTTTGTTGTTGTTGTTGTTGTTGATTCTTTTGGATTTTCTACATAGGCAATCATGTCATCTGGAAAAATTCTTTCTTACTATACCCATGGACTCTAATATAATCTGCTTTGATAAACAGTAATGGGATCCAGATATTTAAATGTGCAACACTGCATTTAAAGCTAGAATTGAGAAGATTTTAGAAGTCTAGTGTCAAGCTTACAATTCTCATTATCTATTGCTTTATAATAAGCCACTCTAAGATTCAGTAGCTTAAATAAAAGTTTATCATTACATATTAGAGTTCTGTGGCTTGGCTAGGCTACATTGTGCAATTTTCACTCAGAGTCTCTCATGCAGCTGCAGTCAGGTGGTAACTGGTTCTCTGAAGGCTCAACTAGATTGGAAATCTAAGAGGGCTCATTTGCACGGTGGCAAATGATGTTGCTGTCATAATGAAGTCTGATGGAATTTCAACCAGAATACCTTCGTGTGGCCTGTCCATATGACCTGGAGTTCTTAAAGCAAGTGATATGATTGGGAGTCAGGATTCCCAAAACCAGCAGACCAAGAGGGAGATCACAGAAACTCTCACACCAACTAAGGGCTTTCATTAGTTTCCTGGGGCTACTATAACAAAGTATCATTAGTGGCTTAAAGAAACAGAAATTTATTGTCTCCCATTTCTGAGGCCAGAGATAAAAAAGCATGGTTTTGACAAGGCCATGTGCTGTCTGAAGGTGCTCTTTTGTGACTATCCCAGCTTTTGGTAGCCTCATTCTTTGGCTTGCAAATGTAGATGCATCACTCTAGTCCTTTGTCTTCACATCATCTTCCTTCTGTGTGTATCTATCTCTGTGTCTTCATTTCCTCTTTTTTATAAGGACCCAATCCAATTTTATATTGGATTAGGACTTACCCTAATGACCTCATTTTAACTTGAATACTTCTGTAAAGACTCTTTATTCAGATAAAGTCATATTCTGAGGTTTTGGAGAATAGGATTTGAACATGTCATTTTTTGGGGACACAACTCAACTCCTAACAGAGCTAATACCTCAACTGACACAGTATCATAACTGCTGTGTTCTATTGGTCCAAGTATTCTCAAAGCCTACCAGTTTCATGGGGATGAAACATAGATTCCACTTTTTGAGGGTAGACTGGTAAATCATATTACAAAGCGTTTAAAGGATGAAGAACATTGTTGTGGCCCTTTTTGGAATATGCATCCTGCCACACTCCACCCTCTACCCACAGTGATTTTCTGTTTTTCTATATGCAAAATTTACCCACTACAATGAGCCTATTATAACATCGTCTCAGTCAGCTCCCAGTATGGATAAGGTTCCTCAGGTACAGTTCCCTGGCTTACTTTTGATTTGCAGACTTGTGAACTAAAGAGAGAAGTTATCAGCCCCTCACACACTGACTGTGAGACAGGGATAGGTAACCACAATGGACATATTGGTTCAAAAGTAAAGAGTATGATATAAATAGTAGTTACTAGTCCACAGCCATACTGAAAACCATCTGGGTGCATGTTTCCAGTTCCTGTAAGAACTGCTCTCTGGTTCTGATTTTCTTATGGTTCTCATTCTGCAATTTAGGTTTTTGATATCACCATCTGAGTCATGTACCCTTTTTAATTCAGAAAAAAATTGTCCCTAATTAAAAAAAGGCGGGGCACCCGGGCCGCTTAGTTGGTTATGTGTCTGTCTCTTGATGTCAGCTTAGGTCTTGATCTCAGGGTTGTGAGTTCAAGCCCCTGACATGGATCTTACTTAAAAAAAAAAAAAAGTAGCCTGCATTTTCAGCTGATTACATTTTTCAGCCAACTTCCTGTCTATAGGTTTACAGGTACTAAAAAGGCAGGATAGACAAACAAAAAACCCCCAAACCCACAAGCAGTCTGAAATTCAATCTTCAAAACAAAGGTAACAGATATTGTAGGCTGGCTTACTCAACACTCCTTTCCCACTTCCTTCTTGCTTGCTTTTTTTCTAACACAAAATCTGGAAAGCCAAGGCTTTCCTCTCAGACTCCCTTGCAGCTAGGGCTTTCCTTTTGACACAGTTATCATCAGTGCTCTGTAAACAGAAGTCTGCTACTGCAGGTCTTTCTTCCACTAAATCTCCTTCCTCTTTGTAACATTGATATGAGAACTGGATGTTAGCAGTCATGTTGGATCTATAAAGAGGAAGTTTTTTTTTGTTTGTTTGTTTTCTATAAAGAGGAAGTTAAGAGAATTTTAGGTATCTTGGCTGTACTATCCTTAAGCTGCTGGCTAGAACTGAAAAAACCTGAAGCTTTCTGTTGCCTGAGTTCTTTGAGAAACCATGTGCACCTATGTCAGAACCATCCCAATGGAGGGCAGTGTATTTACGGTAACTCCAAACCTACTGTTACACAAAAGAAAAAAGAAATTCTTCTTCTTTAAAAGATGTATTTATTTATTTTAGAGAGAGAGAGCAAGCAAGTGTGAGCATGCAAGTGGGGGGAGGGGCAGTGGGAGAAGTAGAGAGAATCTTCAAGCAGACTCCCTGCTGAGTGTGGAGCCCAATGCAGGGCTTGATCCCATGACCCTGAAATCATGACCTGAGCTGAAACCAAGAGTTGGATGCTCAACTGACTGAGCCACCCAGGTGCCCCACACACAAAAAAGAAACACATTGGGATTTCTCTTACGCGCTGCTAAAGGCAATCCTAACTCATACAAGTAGGGAAGCTCTAATGAACCCATTCCTGAAGAAAAGTATTTGTTGACAGTCTATATTTCAAGGACTGAGGCAGGCACTAATTATTCAACTGTGGACCATACAAATATGGTCAATGATCTCCAGGAACTCACAGTCTTAGAGCTCCCTTAGGTGAAAGGGGTGTCTCTAAAAAGGATCCAGGCTCCAATAATCTTTTTCTTCACTATTTTAAACCCTTGACTTTTAACTTCATGGTAAAAAGATGGCACCTGCTTTTGTGTCTATAGTCCTGGGATGCAGATCCTAGGCTGTAAGAAGAGTACCACAACATTGGTATTTTATTCGTGAAAAGCTATTCTTCTCCACAGGGACGTAGCCTTTCATTTCATTGTTTAGCAATGTGTACATGACTGCCAGTGTTCAAGGGAAGACCCAGTGTAAGGGAGGCTGTCAAATGAGGGCTTTTATTTGGGTATCATACACCCACAAGAAAATCATAATACTTTAATATTATTCTCAGGGCATCTGGGTGGCTCAGTTGCTTAAGCATCTGCCTTTGGCTCGGGTCATAATCCAAGGGTCCTGGGATCAAGCCTCACATTGGGCTTCCCACTCCTCAGGGAACCTGCTTCTCCCTCTCCCTCTGCCTGCTGCTCATTCTCCCTGCTTGTGCTCTCTCTCTCTCTGTCAAATAAATAAATAAAATCTTAAAAAAGTACTTTAACATTATTCTTAATATTATCCTATTCGGAGGGAATGGCTATCGTGTGGGGGACTAGTAGTGAAGGCTGATGTGTCTCATTGTGTAGATGAGAGATGGTTAAGATCTATAGAAATCAAGAGCTCATTATTTCAGGCAAGGTTAGCAGTAATAAAGTTCACCTTTTGTTTTTTAATTGCAGATATCATTATTTCCAGGCAGCTAACCTGAGAAGCTGCATGCTAAGTAAAATATATTTTTGAAAATACTAAGTCAATAGGAAAGAACAATAACAACCACAATGTCTCTGAGTTATATTTATAACATTGTTAGTAGATTTTGAGTGGCAACATGCTATTTTACCTCACCATAAGAAGAACCAATGTGGATTTAAGAGCACAGAACAGATTTAAAAGAATGTTAAACTTCAAAGACTAAGCCATGTACCCCATCATGTTATTATTACAAATACCATTTTCCCCACTACTTTATGCCTAGGGCCCTCAACTCTATTTTCTGTAAGCTCCTTAAACAATTTCTTCTCTAGTAGTTTCATTTAAGAGTTTCTATTTTTTTTAAAGGATTTTATTTTTGAGTAATCTCTAAACCCAACATAGGGCTCGAACTTACAACCATGAGATCAAGAGTCGCATCCTCTACTGACTGAGCCAGCCAGGTGCCCCCAAAGATTTCTACTTTCCAAATCAAAATATACACATTTCACATTTCCTTTAGATGTTTCTCAAGTACCTGTGTTTTTCTTAAATATCACACTTGAAACTGTGTGTGGGAGACTAAGTATACCACGCTGTTCATTTATATAAAGTCTTTAAAATATTACAAGTAGAGAAGATACCTAGTTATAACTTTGGCAAACATTCATTTTAAAGATAAGTGATCAAAGATAAAATCAAACAAAATATTGTTTTTTCTACTGTATGGGTTACTTTCTCTTATACACCACTTTCTAGGATTGCTTTCTTTGGGAAAACCCTACAGCATGGTAAAAGCAGTTCCTAGAGAGAAGGAAGGCAGCCCACAGAGAAGAGAAGAGAAGTGAACAGAGAGAGGTACTCTCCAGTCATTTAACATGTAAACTATAATTCATTTACTCATGAGCCAATTTTCTGTGTTGATATTCAAATGAATTTTCTAAAATGCTCTCATGATTCCATATTCAATAAAACAGTTATCATGGAATCCTGAAGTCCTTGATTTGATGTCGTCTGAGTTACTCTGGTTTTTCCTTCCCTCAGTGGCTGTGGGAAAAAATTAACTGAATGTAAAACTTTTGCTATAGCAAGAGGGTGTCAAAAGAATAAAGAAAAAACACCATCCCAATTGTGGGGCATTATAAAAGTAACAAGAAGGTTCTGTTTTTGCAGAAGGCAGAGTGAATGAAATTTGTAAGAAGCAAAGCTCTGACAAAAGATAGATTGTAGGAATGAATTTTATCCTGAGGCACTGAAAACTATTAAAGAATTTTATGTAGAGTCCAACATGGTCAGATGTGTGTTTTCGAAACCTCTCTACCCATTGTAGACACTGATTAATTTTTCATGGTGATAGGAGAATACAAGTTTAAGGGATAAATTCTAGTGCAGTATAAATAAAAGATAAAATTTCAAAAGTATTAGAGGAGAAAAAAAGAAAAAAATAGCAAAAGGCAATAAAGGGAAAACGGACAAGCAAAAATAGTGAATAGAAAAAATAAGTAATAGAAGTAAGAGTAAATACAAAATTGATCAAAGTGTAAAGTTTCAATTTCCCAGCTGGGAGAAAAATTATAAATAAAATACAAACCCTTTCCACAGTTCTATACCTATCACTTCCTTCTACAACTCAATAAACGACATCATCATTCACCAGTTTCTTAGCAAAAATTTATGAATTTTAGTTGATTACTCTTACCTCACTTTATCGCACATCTGATCACTCAGCAGGTTTTGTGGAATCCATCTCCAACTCTATCCCCAAATTATCCTTTTCATTGTCTCTACAGCAGCAAACCTAGTCTAAGCAGCCACCTTATTTAGCCTGGACCTAAGCAATGCACTACTAGCTGATCTTCCTTTTTCCTATCCTTTCTTCAGTTCATTCCCTTCCTCTGAGAAGAATGATATTAAAAAAATAAATCTGATAATATCACACCCTTTCTTCAAATCAAATGATAGGTATCTATTCAATTAACATATAATCCAAACTCCATTTTATGACTTCTATTTTCAGCTATGATTAGTAAAAAGGCCAGATTTTCCTTTCTCCCTTTCACAACTAAAACAGTAGATAAAATATATGAAACAATGTGTTTTAGGCATTGGGAAACGGTGACAGATCATTAATTCATAAAGGAATGGAAACAAAAATTGTGAGCCTTACAAATGCTCCAGCTTAATGCCTTGAGGGAATTGCTAGGCCAAAGCACAAGGAGGGAACCAAACTGAAGTCTATGGTCTCCCTCATTTGTAGAAACAGAGTTCAGAGCTCAGGAGGCCAAAGTAGCCAGAATTCTAAAGACATAGTATTGGAGAAGAAAGAGCTGCACAGAGAGCTCCAGAACTCTAGAAGAAAACTCCTTCAAGATTTCATCTGAGTTCTTATCAGCACATATGGGTGAGAAATTACTAGGTGGGGAAAAAACCACCACAAAGAATCAGATGGAACAATCTTTAGCGCTCACAAAAGGCTGGCTCACGTTGACAGCCAGCATGAAAAGCTTCAAAATCTCTACATCAAGTAGAGTACCCTGAAGGATATTCCTTCAGTTGTGGGGCCAATTTACGCCTAGACTAGAGGCTGAACCAGCCCCACCTCACATAGCTTAAAAGCAGGTTTTGGCAGGATCAAACCGATTCTAAGTAATTTTACGACATTTCAGAATCAAACTCAAAACTATTTAAAGCAACAACAAACAAAAAAATTCCAGCATCCAATAATGTGAAAGTCGCAAGTTCTGGCATTGTTATGCACTGAACTGTGTCCTCCAAAAGATACACTGAAGTCCTAACCCCAATATCTGTTAACGTAACTTTATTTGGAAATAGAGTCTTAGACGTAATAGGGTTAAAATGAGGTCATTAAAGTGGGCCCTGGTTCCATGACTGCTATCCTTATAAGAGGAGGGGAATTTGGGTACAGACATATGGAGGGAAGATGGCCATGTGAAGATAGAGGCAGAGATTGGAATTACACCAGCATAAGGTAAAAAACACCTGGGGCTACCAGAAGCTGGAAGAGACAAGGAAAGACAATTCCCCAGAGCTCTGGAGGGAGTAAAACCCTGCCATATCATGACTTCAGACTTCTAGCCTATAGAGCTCTAGGAAACTGTCCAGAACTGTATAGAATTGCAACTGTTTTAAGTAATCTAGTTTGTGGAACTTGTTTTGGGCTACTCCAGAAAACAAATTCAAGTAAAAAGTTCAAAAAATTTGAAAATTACCAAATTTTCCAATTTGGTATTCCAATTTGGAATTCCAAAATTACCAAACATACAAAGAAGTAAAAAAAAAAAAAAAATACAATGCAAAATAAAAGTTAGTCAATAGAACTTAACACCCAAAATAACTCAGAGGACAAAACTGGTAGACATAATAAAACACGTCTTGTAAATATTCTTATTATTCAAGAAATTACAGTAAAGTATATGCATGGTATGAGATATGGAAAATATAAAAAGGACTACATCACGCTTCTAGATAGGTAAATACCATGTCTAAATGAAAAACAGATTCTATAGGATTAATAATGGATTGCACAGTGCAGAAAAAAAGATACCTGAATATATAGTAGTTGAAACCATTCAAAATGAAATAGAGAAGAGTTAAAAAAAATAGAGTATCAGTTATTTGAAGAATAAAATTAAGTACTTGTGTAAGTAATGAGGGTCTCACAGAAGACAGAAAGGACAAAAATAATTTTGATAAAATAACGGCCAAGAATTTTTCAAATTTGATGCAAACTATAATCTTACTGATATAAAAATGCAATGAACTCAAAGTAGACAACATGAAGAAAATTGCAACAAGGTATATTTCAATAATACTGCTGAAAATTAGTGATAAAGATAACACTATTAAAGCAGCTGGAAAAACAGACACATTCCATACTGAAGAACAAGGACAAGAATGACTGCAGGTGTCCTGCTGAGGGTGATGTAAGCCAGCCACTTCTGGGGAAGTATGTGCAATAACATCTTTAATCTTGACAAAAATGATCAACAGCAACAACACTCTGTCAACCCAGAATTCATACCCACTGAAAATGTTTTTCAAATTCCATTTTATGACCTATAAGGCTTTAAACTTCAGACATCCTCTCTCTCCACTCTGCCCTAACTTATTACACCGTCATGAAGATGGCCCACTTCCAGTCTTCCCAACATGCTAAATTCATTCACAACTGAGAAACACTACATTTATTGTCCCTTTGTCTAGAATGTTCTTTCTCCAGACTTTGCAGTCTGGATTCTAGCAATATTTTGGTCTCAGCTCTGGCCTCATTTGATCATGCTAGCTATAGAGGCTGGTGTAATTAACACAAATCAAAATTGACTGACAAGCAAGTTTATGGAACTTTATAAAAGGAATGTACAAACATTTTTTTTCCTAATGTGCAAGGAAGGGTTTAAAAATTTAATCATTCTCAAAAAATCCAAGAACTGCAAATTACTCAAGGAAAAAAATAATATAATAAAGCTTACTTTGTTGATAAGTCGACTGATAGGATTGGCTGACAGTTGTAAGAGAACAAGAAAAGTTAAGAATGATGCTAGGTTTTGTGACCCACATGAGTAGAAGAAGGGAGTACTTAAGAGGAGGAAATCAAGTGTCTATTTTGACATATAAAATGTGAGGTATCTGTTAGATACCCCAATGGAGATGCCAAAAAGGCAGTCAGATAGATAAATCTGATGTTAAGGGCAAACTTGTGGCTAGAGATATAAATTTGTGAGTTGCCAACATGTAAATGGTCTTTAAAGCCATGTGACTAAATTTTATGACCCAGAGAATAAATATAAGCAAAGATATGTCCAATGACTAAACTCTTGTATATTCCAACAATTAATAATTATGCAGATAAGGAGAGACCAGCAAAAGAGACTGAATAAAAGAGACATATAACTCCCCAAAAGAACAAAGAGATACTAATGTCCTAATCTTCACCTGAAGAAAATGTTTCAAGAAGAAAGTGACAAAAATGTATCAGGTAATACTGAGAACTTGAATAAGACAAGAACAGGTATAGACAACTGATCTCATCATGCTGGTAATGTTTATAAGGGAGATTTTAAGAAGCAACAAGAGTACACTATTAATTGAAATGGGCTTGAGACAATGGGCAGAAAGGAAGTACGGACAGTAGCATTCTATATTCTAAAACAGAAAGGTATATATAAAATATAAAATCCAAATATCTGAAAATTATACATGCCAACAAATAAAAACAAATAAACATTCATGCAGTGCCTGGGTGGCTCAGTCAGTTAAATGTCCTCCTCTTGGTGTCAGCTCAGGTCATGATCTCGGGGTTTTGCAATTGAGCCTGGTGTTGGGCTTGCACTGGGCGTGGATCTTGGTTAAGATTCTCTCCTTCTCCCTCTGCCCCTCCTCACTGCTTGTGTGCACATGTGCACACGTGCTCTCTTCCTCTCTCAAAACAAAACAAACAAAAAAAAGTAAACATTCATAAATATGTTCAGGGTAAAAAGAGAAAACAAACAAGATAATAAAACAATCCAGACTATTTAGAATAACCAGTATACAACACATATATGTGGGGAATGGTACTTACATATAACTTAAGCATAAGCTAGAAAATGAAATAGTACAAATTGTAAGTCAGAAATGTGTTTAGCAGGAAGCTAAAGAAAACACAACCTACACTGGCTTAAATAAGTAAGGTGATTACTGGTCTCAGCCAATACATTGTTAGGAGTAAGCTACCCAGGCGTTCGTGACAGTCCAGCAATGTCATCAATATATGTAAGCTTTTAGTCTTTATCTTCCTTGCCATCCTTACCATTTGGTTTCTTTTCTCAAGATCCACTGTTGTGGTATTTCCAATTATGAGGTCTGTGTTTATGGTAGGAGGAAAGAAGGAGGATTATAATAAAAGTGCTTAAAACCCATGGCACACCTGGCCAGAATTATCTCTGGATGCAAGGCAGTTGAAATTATTTGGTCTTTATAACTACAGTAGAGGAAGGTAAAGGAAAAGACAGTGGTGAATAAATTGTGGGTAACTAATCTAGAGTTTGCGCACCCAAAATAAGCAAAGCAAGCATTTGACTCAAGGAGATAATAGATAAAGAAAGGTATACTAAAAAAGAAATAAAAGAATAATAAGCAAAGAAAGTATTCAACATAAAACGAAGAAAGGTTCTTTCGAATACATTATTAGGGGCGCCTGGGTGGCTCAGTCAGTTAAGTGTCTGCCTTCGGCTCAGGTCATAAATCCTGGGGTCCTGGGAATCCTGGGATCAAGCCCTGTGTCAGGCTCTCTGCTCGGCGGGGAACCTGCTTCTCCCTTCCTCCCACGCCCCACACCTCCTCCCACTGTGTTCCCTCTCTGTCTCTCCTCTGCCAAATAAATAAATAAAATCTTTAAAAAATAAAATAAAATAAGATACATTATTAAAAAGAAAATGCAGCATAGCCTTGCTCAATTTAAAATGGAAGAATAAATAATAAGGATCTTAATTGTAAAAAGCAATACAAAATCAAACACAGAAGCATCTAAAACATATCAGATAATTCAATGTGCAATTTCAAATCCTTGTGATTTTATAAAGTTGAAAGGAGATGGATAATTTTTCAAGAAAATTTAAATGATGAAAATGGTCATGAGGAAAGATAAATAACCTAAATAGGTCATTAATTATGGGGAGAGGTATATAAAAGATGGCCAAATATTTACCTCCCACCTAACATTAGGCTCAGATGGTTTTATTTGATCATTTTCACAAAATCTTCAAGAAAATGAGAATTTCTAGGTAATTTAAGTTTTCTCAGAGGATAGGAAACCATAAAAAACAGATACACTACCTAATTCCAAAACAAAATTGGACAAAAATAATACAATGTCATTTATAAATATAGAGAAATTATTATTATTAAATATTGAAAACCCACAACATGGGCATATTTACAAATAACATACTCCAACCAAGTAAGGATTGTTTTAGAAATATGAAGTTGGCTCGGATTTGGGTAATGTATTAACACAATTAATTTTACTAATATGTTAAAAAATAAAATTGGAGAAGGGTGACAATTATATTTTAGAGGTAAGAAAATGGACATATACAGTACTTAAGAACTGTGTTCAAAACTGAAGAAAGTATACATGGCTGAGCTGAGGTTTAATCGCATGTCTTTCTGACTTTGAAGAACCTTCTTTTGTATTAGGTGAAATAATTTTGTTGTTGTCTGGATCTCAGGTAATCCTGAGTGAATCCCAAATTGTCCTAATAAAATGAATGGTTGAATCATTTAGGTTATAGCCAAAAACCTGGATAAGAGCTTCTTTCTCTTATCAGGAAGCTAAAACCTTTCTCAGAAGTTCCCTGGCAAGCATCTCCTTATGTCTCATTGACCATAACTGGCTCATATGACCCCTGTGGCTGCCACAAATGACAAAGGCTTTTGAAGACCCTCTTGTGGGAGACTACCAGAGAACAAGAGGTTGGAGGTTGTTATTAGGAAGCCAAACAATGTCTACCACAGTGGTATTATTATTTGATAATAATGATAACTTCAAATTGTTATATATCATTATATATAATTATAATATATCATTTATAACAAATGATAACTTGAAATTGTTTCTCCCACCTCCTTGGTGCAATCAGGAAAGCAGAGTACAAAGTGAGGGAGAGAAAGGAAGCTCTCGCTTTGTAGGCAATGAGTCCACTCACTTCCAGTCATTTCTCTATTCTGAATTATTTCCATGACAGACCAGACTCCATAATACAGTCATGGATGCTCATAGGACCTGCTAGTTTGGCAAATGTTTAAGAATAATTCATTTCACAATGCAATAGTTCATCAGGGAGCCAAAGACAGTTTTATTGACTTAGATACATAAAATAGTTTATGGTTGGAGGACACTGGAGGGCAAATCACTAGTAGTGGTGATTAGTCTCGCGCGATGTGCCTCACATATCAGAAAATAAAATAATGTGAATATGGGAACAGCTAAAGAGATATATGAATGTTCTAAAGCCATTGTAGGCAACTTTTCTTTGCTTCACTTTAGAATGTCACACACTTAAAAAAATATTTTATGGGTATGTGACATGAAAGGAATATGTTATGCTATAGGACCCCATCCATGCTCCTCGAAAAGCTCATCTTTGAACTAATATGACCACAGAACAGTTTGGAAGATACTTTTGGTCAAGGCCATGAGATCTGCTATCTAACATCTAACTGGTCTTCAAATCAGCAGGGTCAAAGGAGCCTTTTCTTGTCATTGGTGCATGAGTCAGATTTCAGTTTGCTGAGCCTTCACTGAAAATTGATTTGATTCAGGTCTGATTCTGTCTTCATCTCATAATTATTAAACAATGAGAAACTGGGAACCTCCTTTTCTTTAATTATTAGATCTTCAAGAGTTAATTTTCAATTGGTAAAGCAAGGTTGATTGAGGGAGCTCCTACTAAATGTGCATTACAGAGGAGAATGTCTCATTGTTTTTCTCTAAGGGAGGGAGGAAGGCAGAGGTGTTAGGACCTGCTGGACAGAAAGCAGATTTAGTGGGTTGGTCAGAAGCTTCCTTTGAAGGGGCAAACAGGCTCAATTTTCTTTCCTGGAATAATTTCAACAAAGTCATTCTGTCAGTGTGACTCAGAGTAGGGCTGCTCTCCCAGTAACTGCGAGAGAGAATGTGCAGAGAAGCTGAGACTTTGGCCACATTTTTGGCACTATTTCATTTCACTCTTCTGTCACCCCTGGGCCTCACACTCCACTCCTGTTCCTTGGGTGCCTCTTATTTTCATTGTGACATAATGGTTGTGTTGTGCTCTGATACAGGTTTTACTAACCACAGTTTCAGCTATGGGGAGGTGGTGGCTGTGTTATGGTCATAAAGGACATTAATCAGGAGGGTTGATTTCTTCAGTTAAAACTTCTCTTTTTGGCATCATCATCTTTTTTTCCTCTGCCCGATTAATTTCTAGCAGCATACCAAAATTCTCTATAATCTCCTATTTTTAAAACATAAACAGTCCCGGGGCGCCTGGGTGGCTCAGTGGATTAAAGCCTCTGCCTTCGGCTCAGGTCATGATCTCAGGGTCCTGGGCTCGAGCCCCGCATCGGGCTCTCTGCTCAGCGGGTAGCCTACTTCCCCCTCTCCCTCTCTGCCTGCCTCTCTGCCTACTTGTGATCTCTCTCTCTCTGTCAAATAAATAAATAAAATCTTTAAAAAACCCAAAAACATAAACAGTCCCTTGGCTCATCACTCCTGACCCACACGTGCCATCTGGCATGTCATCTGTGCTCGCCTTCATCACCCAGATCAAGGCTCTGTTATCCATCACTGCAAGTACTGTATTAGCCTCTGTACACTTTCAGCTCTCAACTCCACATTCTTGTAATCCGTTTCCTAGTAAGTATGCCCTTTCACAAATCTGATCGTATCATAAAAAATTAAACGCCTTTCCCTTTACCCTAGAAAGAAATCCAACTCCTTTCCTGGTAAACACCACCTTTTATGCTTTGGCCCTTGCCTCATTCTCCAATGTTATCTCAAAACTGTGCTGCTCCCACCACACCTCCCCCTAATGACATGCCCCTCATTTGCTATATTTTAACTGCACTCATTATTCTTTTGTTCCTTGAATATTTCAAGATATTTTCCACCTTAATTTGTTGTTCTCCCTCCTTGAATTGCTTCTTTACCCGCTCCTGAAATGACTTGTCTCTCCTCACCCATCCGTTGAATCTCAGCTCAGTCATTATCTCCACAAAGTAGGTTTTCTTTCTCCTAATGTATTAGAATTGTAACCCACAAACTCCCTCCTTGATTCCAACTACTCTCGCAGAACAAATGTAAAATTATTTTGCTTACCGATTTCTTAGTTTACATAGGCTGCTATTACAGTCACAAAATACACAACACACACACACACAGACCAAATAAGAGCCCCATGGTGCAGAGATCTGGTCTGTTTGTTTACCTCTGTATCGCTTCAAACAAGAAAAACGTCTGGCACTTATGAAATACATAACTGATATTTTTTGAGTGAATCTTCCTTGAAATGCAGGATTGGCTAAAGGAAGAAAGGTTATTATTAACTTGGGTTAATAATAAACACTAAAAGGGGTGCCTGGGTGGCTCAGTCAGTTAAGCATATGACTCTTGATTTTGGTTCAGGTCATGATCTCAGGGTCATGAGATCTGGCTTCGCACTCAGCAGGGAGTCTGCCCGAGATTCTCTCTCCCTCTCCCTTTGACCCTCCCCCTGCTCTCTCTCTTAAATAAATAAATAAATCTTTAAAAAAAAAAACAATAAACACTAATATATATTGAGTTTTAATTATGGGTTAGGCAATGTCTTCAACATCTTACATGTAATAACGCAGTTGATCTTCAGAACAATCTTATAGCATGGTGTGTCTATCATCTCTATTTTGAGGAAGTTAAAGCAAAGACAGAAGAGGTCCATCAATCACCAAAGGATACAGAATTAACAAGGGATGTGGCTGAAATTCCAATCCAGGAGGTCATAAACTGTTTTCTGAATCTTAAATTACATTTCAGTGCTCCCTTTTTGGTGGTCCCAGAGTGAGTGTCTCAAAGAGAAGATGCAAGGACTTCTGAGTTTGGAATTTGGGGACTCTGAACATCACTTAATGGTTCAACATGTATCATCACTGGCATTAGTAGGTCAGTGGTCCGTTGTCCAGTGAGTAAGTGGCAATATATGAAGGTTAAAACTAACAGATAAAGAAATTAGCAATTATGAACAACAGTAAAAATAATATAATTTTGGCCTATTTAAATGTTGCCAACTAATTGTGGCAGTAGGTCAGAAGGAAGGGTTACTATATGCTTTAGCAACTACTTAGACAGAGATCCAATTTGGATACAGAGAAGGGAAGAAAGAGATAAAACTTTTTCTTACACTTCGTGCAACCCATTCCATTTCATTTATCATTTATTCTACTTCTCTCAAGCTTAATCCGTTTCAGCTCATCCTACCTTATTTCATCCATTCTGTTTAGTTCTATTTATTCAATCATTAGTGATATTTTTAAGTATAAGCTTTTCATTTAATGTTGGGAGTAAGGGAGAAGGGTAAACAAAAATGTAGTACCTGTCTTCAAGGAGGTTAAAATCTAAGAGGGGGATAATTTATATCTAGAAATGAGAGAGCTCTGTATTCCAAACATAGCTCTGTCAGATAGTCAATGTTTTTGAGCCACAATTTGTCCCTGTAGTATATTAAAATTTATGCATTTTTATAACTTTAGCATTAGATAATTATATGTATTAATAGATACAAAGAACCTGACATAGTTGCTGGAACATAGGATTTTAATTTTCTTCCTCTTTAAAAACTTTTACAGAGGTACCTGGGTAGCTCAGTCAGTTGAGCATCTGATTCTTGATTTCCACTCAGGTCATGATCTCAGGGTTGTGAGAGGAAGCCCTACATAGGGCTCCATGCTCAGTGGGGGTCTGTTCGAGATTCTCTCTCTCCCTCTGGCTCTTTCTCCCCATCCCCCACACCACCGTGTTCTCTCTCTCCCTAAAATAAATAAATACATCTTAAAAAATTAAAAAAAATTTACAATAATACAGCAAATAATAAATTATATAGGATAGCAATAGTAATTTCCGGAATTTATGTCAGAAACTCAGTTTTTCTCTTCAAAAATGCTAATTTGTTAAGTATAATTTTATCCCAGTTTAGGCTTTTCACCAAGTCGAACAGATTAGGGCACTCTTACTTTTTTAGAAAATCCATACTGATATTTGAAAAGGTTGCCAGCCATAAATATGCCACAGACTAGAACAGATTCATGGAACACAAGGCCCAAATGGAGGAGAGACTTTAGAGGTTCTCTGGTTAATTGCTGACACAAACCTAATAAGAACTCTGAGGTTAAGAGAGTAGAAATGAATTGCCAAAAATCACAGTGATTAGTCCAGGTACTTCGCCCTCTTTGTTTCTTACCTATTGTTGTGTATTCCCTAAAATTCTAATAAAACACATTTATTGGTTAGTAAAAACATTTTTGTACATCAATAATATCCTATGTACCAATAAAGAATTCAGGAATTGCCTCTCAAAATCTTCTCTAAAACAGAGTGAATTTCTCTCAACCTTTCACCTTCCCTACTTTCATATTTCTTTCTTTTCTTCATTCACTTGATAAATGTCTGTCAAGCATCTAATTCATTGTCCCAAGACCCTAGTTTCTGTTTTTTTACACAGAAAGTTTAATAAGACCAACACCAAAAAGTTTAATAAGACCAATACCAATACCTTTGCACAATGGAGGTACAATCGATTCCTTTTTAAATGAACTTAACACATGTACAGGGACACACACAATCACATACATGCTCTTTCTTGAAATAATTTCTGAAGAACTTATACAAGTTTTAAAGCAAAATCTGGGGCTTGTGGGACCAATATTGATTTATTAGTGACTGAAGAGAATTAAACAATATTTTTAAAATGAAAATGACTAAAATTGTTTTTATTATAATATTAATATATGCTCATTATAGACCATTTGGATGATACTGGGAAACTAGAAAACAAAATAAATCACCCACGGATTCATCACCAAGAAGCACTCTTAAAATTCATTGAATTTTGATATGTCTTTTTCTTGAAAGATGATTCAGATTATAGTGCATTCGCAATTTTATAAAATTTTATAAAATTTAACTTTATGGTTGAAGCATTTACTATAAACTCTTCAAATGCATTTTAAATAATATTTTATTATCTGGATGTTCCATTATTTATTTAGTCATGTCCTTAACAAAATCTGGCTTCTCCTCTTAACCACAATTTTTTTTACTTTCATTCCAGCCCTTGAAAAGTCACTCAAAATCTCAGAATAAATATTAAACTAGCTGTTGATTATATGGTTCAGAGATGCAGGAAAGGAAGAGTGGGAAGTGTCAGAAATTGTTTTGCGCTCTGACTCCTAGAGTCATTTAATCCTTATCCATAAGCTAAGTCTCTCTCCACTAGAGAGATGTCTAGCATATATCTGGGGCAGGAGATTGTTACTAGGCTCCAATCAAACATTCTAGTATTGGCAACTGAGTCATTACTACTGATCTTACCATTTTGATTTTGCTATTTTTCTGTGCTCAAAACCTTGTATTAGTAAGTTCTGGAATTCTCCATTCCTCTTCAGACATGGAAAAGCTTTGCCTTACTGTTCCAGACTTCCTTTGGGGATGTTGATCAAATTTGATTATGCCAATAGCCTCTTAGCCTAAACTTTTAATTATTCTTTCATTTATTAATTCATTCATAAATGAATAAGTTCCTGCATTTATTCATTTGCACATAAATTCATGAATCCATGCAATATTTCTCCTCAAAAGTTTCTAAGTCTCTTCCATGTACCAGTCACATGCTAGCTCCTGGGGATACACATGTAAATAAAACACAGTTCTTGATTTGGGAACCACCTTAGCCTTGCAACAAAGAATGATGTTTGTTTCATCTGTCTTTGCTGACTTCTATCCTCTTGCTTTAACAACCTGTACCCTGAAAGGAAATGCTTCACTGCATTCTTATTTTGGATTTGGATATGATATTCCCATTAAGTTATGCTTTGCTCATGCCCCTACAACTTTGTTTCTCTCCAAAATTCATTCTGAATCCTAAACTCTCTCTGAGCCAATCTTACACCATTGCAGGAAACCTGACTATGCCCAGACATGGCCTGTGATACAAGAAGAATTTAAGAATTTGTGATAATCTAACACTTTCCCATCCTCCTACCCTAGTAATACCTAAAGGTGTCATCTGCAGAAGGAACCAAGTCCTTTCTGCTAATCAAGCCAAAAAGTTGCATTTTTCTAACAGCTAGAAAGAGACTGTAAGTTTTATAAAAGTAGTTTTATCTCTTCCTTTTCTGCTGAAAAGCAGAAAATGAATTCTCAAGGTTAAGTGGTAAAAAGAAACAGTTCAATGATTTTCTCTTAAATTTCATATATGGAGCCTACAAAAATCCCCTGAATATCTTCAAATATTCTGTTGAGAAGATGCTGTGGCACAAGGCCAAACTGCTGTTTTCCATCAAGTTAGAACAAAGGCAGCATTATGAGGGGATGAACAGAGGGACAATTCACTAATCCATAGCTGGAAGATGAGTGCTCTGCATGCCAAGGCCATTCTCTACCTAGATTTCTAAAAGTGCACAATTTTCCCTTTGACACAATATAGGTTTGTACCCATCTCAACAACTAGTCAGGAAAAAAGCAATTGTTTAAATCACTGTATCAGTCAGGATTATCCAGATAATAGAATCAATAAGAAATAAGTTATCTATATTTATATGTATCTATGTATCTATCTATGTATAATCTATCTAAGAGAAAGAGAAAGAGAGTGGGAGATTTTAAGAATTGGCTCATGTGACTGTGGGGCCTGGAAAGTTCAATATCTATAGGTCAGGCTGAAAGGCTAGAAACTCAGGCTGGAGTTATATGTTTATAACTTTCTTAAAATTTCTTAAAATTTCTCAGAGCATCTTAAAATTTCTTAGAGCATCTTCGGTGTTTACTCGTAAGGCCTTCAATGGACTGTATGAGGGCCACCTACATTGTGAAGGATAATCTTCTTCACTTAAAGTTGACTGATTGTAAATGTTAATCACATCTGCAAAATACATTCACAACATCATCTAGACTAATATTTGATTAAACTGAGCGCCATAGCTTTGCCAAGTTAATACATAAAATTAACCATCATACTTGCCTATATCAGCAAGTCAATTTATTAGTATGTGAATTAAAAAAATAAATGGTGATATTTTTTATCTTTATATGATGACAGTGTTTAACCAAATCAGTTCAAAGTCTCTTGAAAAAGCGACGACTCATTAGGGCTCAGTAGGAAAAATGGTGACATGGAGATTTTCTCCTATGCCCTCCCACTGTAGTAAAACTCTCCAGAATCATACCTCTCTATACTTTTTTCTTACCTAACTCCTTAATGTGACTCTCCCTCTAAGGTTAAGGTTGGGAAGATTCCCTGTCTTTCTAGGACCCCACTGGTAGTGACAAGACTTCTACCTTGGAGATTTCATCCATCTTGACTGGGGAACCCTTTGATCTTATCACTGACTGTGGTGCCTTTACTTACAAATGGGCCTCCCTAATGTGAAATGCCCAAGTAGAGATTGACAAAGGCTGTCAAAATCAGATGCCACTAAAGCTATGACTGGATACCATCTTAAGATGAGTCAAAGTAAATGATCGATAATAAGAAATTCAAACACACATAAAAATGGATGATCACCACGTGAAGATATCATCACTGGACAGAAGGGTCCTACTGAGAGTAGAGGTTTATCTAGGGCTTCATTCCCAAAGAAAGAGAATGATGAAACCAAAATAGGTGTGTAGCATTTGCAAGGGAATCAGAGCAGTTAAGGTTCAGGAACAGAGGCATTCTCAGACCAGGAAGTAAAAAGAGAAGTCGAATCTTATACAACTGGACACAGAAGGCAGGATGGGATCAGGAATCTGAGTTTAGGAGCCTCTGTGTCAGAACAATGACATTCATCCATCTATCCATACATTCATTCATGTAGTCACTTCTCTATTATTAATATTTATTAATACAAAGATAGATAGTTTTCACAATGTTGATTGGATGGGCAAATAATTTAGAAATCCTTGGTCTTTGATCTTTACATTTTTCTCTCCTTTTTTTTTTTGACAGACAGGAATGTCAAATATTTTATTATAAATCTATATATTGAACTTTTCCCCTCCTTTTTAAAAAAACTACATTTTTAAATAATTTGAAATCCTATTCCAGTCACAGAAAGTATAACAGAGATTTGAATGGGCAGAACCATGTCTGGTATAGAACATGAGGAAGGATATTCTAGGCACAGATAGAAGGGAAAGCATAAGAGGTATAAAACTTTTCAGAAACTGCAAGAACTATATGAGCACTCATACATGTATTTTGAGGGAAGTGAGATAGGGACGTTTTAAAAGGGAAGCAGGATACTAGAAGCTAGGGTGGAGTGAGAAGTTGGTTCATTCTCATACAGAATACCATTGTCCATGAGACTAGAATCCTTTGAGGGGTAAACATGGGTCAAATTTGTTAATGGCTGTATCTCCACTATACAAACATACTTTGCATCTTTACCACTGTAGCCACTACATTTTTGTTGAAGAATGAATGAATGGATGAGTGAATGCTAAAACTTAAGGTTGAAAGAAAGTGTTTAGATATTATTCTTAAACAGAGAAGAATACACAAAGGCTATTTGTTAATCTTTTGCATTAGAGTGTTAGGATTTACATCTATCTCAGAAAGACAATATAGTTTATGATTTGAGGAATGGACCATTAGAGTGAAAGACTGGCGTTAAAAGGACTAGTTAGGAGCCAATTAAAACACTAGCATTGAAGAAATAAAGTAGAAATAAAATAAAGCACAGGGGTAGAGCACACTAGAAGAGAAAGATTCATGAGTGAATGGAAAGGAGCCATAAATGGGATTGATATGCAGAGGTGGTTGGGGAAGGAAAAAGTGTGGTAGAGGACGGAATGGCATTCAATGAAAAAGAAAATAGAGGAAGAGGAGTGATTTGTCTTCTACCTTCTCACTATGAAGATGAAAATCACTTTTTAGGCATAGAAATATCTAAGATTTTTGGATTACATTAAATATCCTCATGTATTCACAGCATAAATACCATTCATTTACTTTACTTTCTATTTAGTTGTTTTAAAAGAATGCTTTGTTAGCAACAAAAATTACCTAACACCAGCAGGTGTATCTTACTCCTCTTTGCATAGTTAGCATGTAGCAATTTGCCTGTTACACAGCAAATGTTCGTTGATTCAATTTAAGCACGGTCCTGATATTTTCAACTTACTATTCTAAGTATTAAGTTATTAAATGCCTAATAAGTGCCTATACCTCTGCTCTTTGCTCTTTGACCATATCTCTGCCATCTATTTCTTTACATAATCTTTCCAATAAGAAGCCTTCAAGAACTTTATTCATGTTTTGTTATCCAACTTTACTTGGTCCTTGTTTCATTGCTCTATCCCAGATATTTTGTGATTAACTAAAATGTTAACAAGGGTTAAACATTTTGACTATTGATTTATGACGGTACATTTCCTAATGTTTTTCTATAGTTTTAAAAAATATTAGACCAGCCAAATGAGAATATCTGGGAATAGTGCATGTGAATCTACAATTTTAACAATCACCCCAGGTAATTCATATGTGCCCTTAAGATTGAAAATTATAGTACTGAAATGAAGAGAGAATATCCTGGAATTCTGGAATTGTTTCTTCTACTTTATTGACCCAAACTCTCAGACCCCTTAATTAATTAAGATGCTGCTCCATAAGAACTCTGACCCTAAGAAAATTCACTGAATTTTATTAAATATATATTTTTAAAAATTACAAGAAGATGAAATATCAATACTGAAGATCAGGTTGAGAAAACATATGAATTTTATTAAACTCATAACATTTAAATGATTTTCTTTGCTTCAGGTATTTCTAGTGCACCTCAAATTCTCAAGATGAAATTTTGACCCTTAGTAATGACAAGGTAAAAGAACTAAGACTGGACTTTATTTTAGAATAGACTGAATTTCCAGCCAACATTATGTATTTTTAATCACACTGTGTAGTGTCACAGCAATATTAATTCAAAATGATGTTTGAGGAATGACAATTTGGGGAATAAAAATCATTTGGAAAGCAAACCTAGAGCCTGATTTTAGGATGCACTAGCTTAAATGCTAATATTGAATAGAAATATTTCAATCTCATGTAATGACTCAAAAAGACATTTACCTTGCCAAGAAAAATGAAAGTTCTTCAAAAAATAAATTCTGGGAACATTCGTGGTTGGAAATTCAGGGCATGCAGGGAGAGCGCAGAGAAATTTACAGAACTGTATTTTATGTCTTACCTAAATGCAGGAAGGAATATCATACACTGGGCAAAATTTATTCCTCTCTAATTCAATATTTATGCGCCCTGTGTTTTCTTGTGCATTGGAATCATAGAAGATGAATATCAGTAAAATTTGAAGGAGAATGTTGTGGTACATTTTATTCAGATGTACTCTGAAAGCACTAAGCAACAACTGCATTTTATTCTAAAGCCTACTGTATTTACAAAATTATCTTGACATTTTGATGAGATTTTGATAATCTTGTAATTATGCCCTTATTTTCTATTATAAAGAATGTAAAACAAAATATCTTTGATCGTATACTTTCAGCTCTTTGGATCTTAAGGATCAACATTACTTATTTTTTGTGTTTTTTTTTTTTTTAGATTTATTTATTTATTTATTTGTCAGAGAGAGAGAGAGAGAGAGCACAAGCAGGGGGAGAGGCAGGCAGAGCAGGCAGAGGGAGAAGCAGGCTCCCTGCTGAGCAAGGAGTCCGATGCGGCACTTGATCTCAGGACCCTGGGATCATGACCTGAGCCGAAGCCAGCCGCTTAACCAACTGAGCCACCCAGGCGTCCCAAGGATCAACGTTACTTAACTCCAGGGGGACAAGCCAATTTTTAGCCCACGGTCTTATTATCCCCTAGACTGGCTTATGAATTCCTGAAACTGTATCAACTGTTTTCCTGCAGTATAGATCTTGGATTCCTTACAATTAACCTAATTTCTCACCGGTTATCTAATTCAGTATGCTATTTTTAATATGTGGGTAGGAGTATGAATTTAGTTCTCATGTTCTTCTCAACTTAAAGAAGTTTTCAATCCTTTGTCCTCCTTTACTCAATTTCTTTCCATTTTAATAATCTCAGTTAATATACTCTATTTTTCTTGTTTTTTTTTTCCTTCCACACTGAGCTAGGTTCAGTCAAAGCACTCTCTCTTTTTAATTTCCGTCTGAACTATATACTTTATACAGTAAACATCTAACGGACTAGATTTGCTGAAATTTTTTGACATTTTCATGTTCTTTTATTTGTTATAGTTTATATCCTGTTCATCTAGAATATAAGAAGCACAAGAGTAGGATCTTGATGACAAACAGAAAAATAGCAGGTGCTAAATAAATGCTCGGTTAACAAGTATTAAATGATTTTTATTTTTACAACTATATAGCACACTCGTTTCTTTTTCTTTCAATGTGTGACATATTTTGGCCAAGATAATATACAGGCAGGGTAGACCAAGACAGGTTAGTAATTTTGCAAATCTTTAAATAGGCCTTACTTAATTATTTGTTCAATATTTACTTATAAGAGTGAGCACCTACTAACCCAGTCTATTTATCAGAGTATGTCTTTAAACTGAAATTCTAAAGGGGAGTTCTGATAAAACAATACCTCTTATCCATCATGTGATATTTCCAGATATGATTTAGTACCCACTATAAAGTGGTATGCTAGGGCACCTGACTGGCCACCTTTCTAATTTGGCTTAAAAACTATCTGAGTTAAATCAATGAAGCTGAAGTGAGATTAGGCCTCAACTAATCTGTCATCCAGAGCACAATTCTTAAATGTCAATACAGTCATTAATGGTCAATCCCATGAAGAGGCCCTGGAAATCATTTTAATGAGGAATCCAAGTCACAAAGCAAAGGGTGAGGGCCAAGTAAAGCTGGTAATTCTCCAGGTATCAAATACAAACCCAGAGATACAGGTCTCAGAGAGCTCTAATGGATTCTGTAGAAAACTCGTTTGCTGTCTGCCAGCTTTTATTGGTGTTGCCTCAGGTGCTACAACTTCTATTTCAAAAGCATCATAAAATAACCTACGGCTTTTGATATTTCTTCAGGGAAAGAATATTTTCAGTAAATAGTGAAGTGCCTTCTAGGCATCCGAGATTTAAAAGAAATCTACTAATTCACTAAAAAACTCAGAACATAAAGTGCATACCTTACTAATGTTATTTACTTATTAAAGAAATAGACATTAAGTGCCCATCTATATCAATCATGGTGTGAAGTGCTAGATAAATAAAAAGTAATGCATGGTTCCTCCTCTTAAGAAGCTTAGAGTTCAAAGGGGGTGCCAGATGAATTATCCAAAACTGCAGTGTTGTAAGTGCTGTGATATAAGCCAGTAGAAGGACCTAAGAGAAGGCATGAGACAGAAAACAAACTCAATTCACAAGATGAACATCAAGTGTTCCTCCAAGTACTCCATACACACACACACACACACACACACACACACACACACACACACACGACATTATCTGAATGAAAGAAATGCCAAGGAATTTGTTCTTTCTTAACTTATCCAGGAGATTCATTTACTTCTTAAATAAATTTTCAATCTTTCCTATGAAAGCAAAACGTAGGAAATAAAACAGTCATTGGAGCAGCCTGGTTTGGACTGATTTGGGGATGGTTTATGGTGTGAAGCTAACATGTCTCTGGAGGAATTCCAGCATTGGGCAGGTAGTGTAGAGGAACAAGGAAAAGTTCAACGACACAGGATCCTGAGCTCTGTTTCTGTTTCAGCTTCAGTCAGAGTGGCTTGCTTTCATCTGCTTAATATAGTAAGGTTTCAAATAAAATTTCAATTAAAGCAAGTTTTTTGTGTGTGTGGCTAAAAAAATAAATTTCAAAAGCTCTAATGCAAACAAAGCAGAGCAAATCTTCCTGCCGTAACCATTTCCTACATAACACTTCCAAGTCTCAACTCCTTAGCCGACATTTTAAAGTCTTGTATAATTTGGCTCCTATCTGCCCTTTCTGGCTAATCTCTCACAGTTTTACATTGCACTAATCCATTGCCCCAAACGCCTGAGAGCTCATTACATTTCTTTACTTGGGAGATGTCTCGATATTATGAGTTTTCGTATTTTAATGCTTACCAAATACATTTAAGTAAATTTTGTTTTTCTTGTTCTGCTTAGAGACTTTGAGACTGTTTAGCATTTATATTAATTCACCCACATCTTTTTCTGCTTTTTTTTTCCACATAAATTATATTTAAAATCATCTGAGTTGAGGTAGAACTGTGGCATTTAACATTTCATATGAGTCAGGACCAGCACCTTATAGAGAACTATCTCTTTTTCTATCCATAGGGCTAGAGTTTAGGGCTAGCTTTTGTCTCACAAATTGTTACTGAAATACTATTACTAGTGTGTCAAAATTCCTGAGGTCTGCATGTAGAGACACTCTTTGCATTGGGACTTGTGACACTAATGTAAAGAAGAACTATTAATTATTACATTTTGGTTAACTATTCCAGTCAAGTAATGCAGAAGCTTCAGAGAAGTGGCTGTTCAGGTTATAATTTCATTTCGGTCTTTTCCAAAGGTGTCCTGGTAGAGAGTACTACACACAATTTTTATGGAGTTTATGTATTTTAAATGAAAAAGGCACAGGAATAAAAGGTACAGCGTGAGGAATATAGTCAATTGTGTTATAGACAGATGGTACCCACACTTGTGGTGAGCATAGCATAACATATAGAGATGTTGAAGAATCCATATTGTAACACCTGAAACTAATGTAACATTGTGTGTCAATGATATTCAAATAAAATTGAAGTGCAGAAGTTCAAAAGAAAGAACATTTGCTTCAAATACAACCTACATCAAAATAATGAAGTCAAAGTTATTCAGAGAGCCAAACATTTCAAGTAATAAAAATGGAAAATGTTAGCGTGTAATATGTGGTATTTTATCAAAGTTTATTATGATATGCTTGGGAAATTAATCAGGACAGCAATACTGCTAGGAAATAAGAGAGCTGAGTGACAATTCTCTTACACAAATTGCATTCAAGAAGCAATTAAGCAGCATTAATTACAACAGCTAAGAAATGGAAAAAACCCAAATGTCCATCAACAGATGAATAGATAAAGAAAATGAGACATATCTGTAACTCTTTCTCCATATATAAATATTATTTGGTCTTAAAAATGAAGGAAATCCTATCATTTGTGACAATACAATGGACCTGGATTACATTATGCTAAGTCTAATTAGTCAGTTAAAGAAGGACAAATGCCACATAATCTTACTTACAGGTGGAATCAAAAATAGTCAAACTGGTAAAAGCAGAGAATAGGATGTTAGTTGCGAGAGGATAGGGAGAGGAGGAAATGGGTAGTTGTTCAGTGGGTACAAAGTTACAGGTATACTAGATGAATAAGCTCTAGAGATCCGTACAACATAGTGTCTATTGTTAAAAATACAGTGTTTTGCACGTAAGAATTTGTTAACAGGGCAGATCTCAAGGTAAGTGTTCTTAGCACACATACACACACGAAGCAAGGGGATATAAGAAATCTTTTGGAGATGATAGGTATATGGTGATGTATCATCATATATATATAGGTTCATACAGATCAAAATATGTACATTAAATATGTGCAGGTTTTTTTGTCTATTAAGTGTAACTTCATGAATCTGAAAAAGAAGAAGAAGAAGAACTTCCACTTCTGGAATGGCAGCATGACTTGCTCCACAGACCTGCTTTTCAGTGAAACAACCATTAATGGGTTGAATAGTATCCTTCCAAAGTTCACATTCACTCAAAACCTCAGAATGTGACCTTCTCTGGACATAGTATCTTTGCAGATGTAAACAAGTTAAGGAACTTGAGATGAGATCATCCTGGATTTAGGGTGAGCCCTAAATCCAATGGCTGGTGTCCTTATCAGTGAAGGATAGGACACACAGAGACACAGAGAGGATGGCCATGTGGAGAGAGAGGCACAGACTGACTGGAGTTATCCTGCCACAGCTAAAAATGCCAACAACCATCAGAAGGTGGGATAGGCAAGAGAAGGTTTTCTTATAGAAGCTTCAAAGAGAGCATGACCCTTTCTACACCTTGATTTCATACTGCTGACCAAAACTCTGAGAGAATACATTACCGTTGTTCTAGGCCTCTTGGTTTGTGATCATTTGTTATGGAAGCCCTTCAAAACTAATATATACCCATAACTGGGAAAACAAAAAAATTCAAAGTCTCTGGAAATTGAAGAACATAGAAAAAAATGAAGATACATTTATTCAAGAAAATCTACCTAATATAGGCAATAACAGGGATTATCAATAGCTTTTGAGCCATGACCTGCTCCCACATCCATCCCTAGGTCTTCTTGGTGGAAGCTCCACTCTGGGTGATTGTGACCAAGATGGTGGCGCTCCCTATCTTTTCAGCCATCAGTCAAGAGATACAGACAAGAGCTATGATACTGATGGGTAAATCTAACCACTCCCATGAAATCAACTACCATGTATATTCTATTATTTCCAAAATCCATGCACATAACACGAGGAAAAACAACCATTTAGTAAAGAGGAAAATGGAAAAAAGGAAAAAAGAAGCAATCTTCACTATCAGATTTTGCAGAAAAGGTGATGGGAGATAAGAGAGACGGGACCTTTGAAGAGATAATGTGATCTGTCTAAAAATTCAACCAGCACTAATTTTTGTATTCAGACATAGGGTTCTGGGAGTATGTATTTTCATTCTTGAGGTTACTGTCAATTACTTGAATAATTTCAGTACTTCCCTCCATAGGCTAGTGGCACCCTCAAGAAAAAAGTGAGTTTATATAATTAAAAATATAGTCCCAAAGTGCTACATAACTAATGATGCACCTTACGTAATTTCTTTTTTAAGTGTCTTCTTTTAAGTATCCTAAACTAATTCCCTCATTATGTGCCAAATTCCAGTTGATCCTTAAATAGATAGGCTCTTTTTTCCCCCTACTTGGAGTTTATTCTGCCTATAAAGTAGAACATAAAACCATTTCCTGTTATTACTGTCATTTGTCCAAAAGCCAACTCTAGATCCAGAAGGACTGAGTGAGAAAAAAAGTAGAGGGTGACTTGTGGACATGAAGACCAACTCTGGTCAGCTGAAAGTAGCAAAAAGCAATGTGAACACCAAAGGGGTAAAATGGGACTTTTCAAATGGGTATAAAAACACAAAGAGAAATAAAGTGGAAGTAGGTCTAAAGGCATTATGCTATAAATTTCTATAAATATATAATTTTCATAGAAATTCTAATTTATGCATACACTTTAATTAATTGTAACTGACAATGATTTTACATTGCCCTTTTTTTTTTCAAAAAGTGGTGTTAATGGCCTAAGCTATTTTTAAAAATTCTAGTGTATTTATATCTCTCTCCATAATAATGTTACCAATAATTTTTTAAAAATCCACTATCTGAGGGGTGAAGAACCATGAGAGACTGTGAATTCAGAGCAATAGACTGAGGGTTTTGGAGGGAGGGGGGTGGGGGAATGGGCGAGCCTCGTGGTGGGTATTGAGGAGGGCACGTATTGCATGGAGTACTGGGTGTGGTACATAAACAATGAATCTTGTAACACTGAAAAAATAAAATAAAAGTATTTGGGAAAAAAAAAAAGAAATAGGGAGGAGAAGGACATGTCCTTAGACACTCTTTTTTTTCCTCCACTCTTTAAAAAAAAAAAAATCCACTATCTGAAAAAACATGTACAGTGGTAACTATTAGTTTAAAATATTTGGAAAACTTCCCCCATCCTGTCTAAAGACAGAATATTATGCTGAGCTCTAGTAACTGTCAGTTTTGTTGTATATAGCAAACATCTTTACTGACTGAAAAGCAATACGTGTCATGGACTTGAATGAACAAAGACTTTCACCTTCATTTACCTTACAGGTTATTTTATCTACTTGCCTTGTCATTATTCTTGGCAATACCATCAACTAGTACATTTGCTTGCAAGCCATTTCTTTAATTATTTTCAAATGAAAAATCACTAATGTATCACACAGAGCCATTTGTAAGCCACTGCATGTACATTTATTAAATATACCTGGAGTGATTTTAAGTCTGTCTTTAATGAATTGTATTTCTACCTCAAATACCAACCAGGAAAATACTATCTGACGGTGACTATAATTAATAAATCCCACAAGAAGAGATCATGAATTGTTCACTGATGGGCCTGCCCCTGGCATCTAGAAAGTTCTCATTACATATGTGTTGAATAAATAAGTTCTGATGATATTTTCCACAATGGAAGTTATGATAATCTGAACTCTTGTTCACAATTGTCACAGTGCTACAGAGCAATGAACACTGAAATTTAAGTTTAGTTGATAAAAGGAGAGCCAAAGAAAATGTAGGGAAAATACAGAGAAAAGATTTGGGAAAAAAACTGTACCCTAGAAGTCCCTTCAAATATAAAATTTCAAGTTGTCTAGTAATTGGGAAAGTCAGCTGTCTTGAGAACTCTGTTTCAAATATTTAAAATGAGTATAATCAACTGGGAAGTTTTATGATGAAACTTTCCATTGTCTTGTGTTCACTATCATTTCAGCAATTGCCACTGTTCACAGCTTTACCTTTTTATGAAATTGACAATTACTGAAATGATACTGTTGAATTTGCAGTGATCACTATCCATATGCATCAGTAAAAACTGGATAAAAATGAAGACAATACAGGCATTTTTTTTTACATTCCATAACTTAGCTATCCATAAACACACAAAAATAAAACATATAAGTCCTTTATATTTCAATTGTTTTAGAATAAAATTATTCTTAAAATGTTATAATTTGGGAGTTACTTTGAGTCACATACAATGTAAGTAATAAGTCCATTTTGTTCGTTTTAGTTTATTCAATTTGACCCTGCTATTTGTATGTGGTTGAGTCACAATGCAAAATAACTTTCTCCAATCAGTATACATACACAATAGTTTGTTCCTTACATTTACTGCAGTTCTGACTCTCCGTCCATCTCAGGTTCCCTTACTATACCCTACATCTCTCTTTTTAGTCAATCTTCATCTTTCAAAAAGGTGATGATGGGTCAGGTAAGGTAGGTAATTTTGGTAACCTCGACATTCCAAGAATGGAGTAAATACTCCTATTTGCCCACTAGTTGGTAATAAAAAAGCAAAAATTTCAATGGTTTCTAAAATCCTCATCAAAACAATTTATTCAAAGAAAACATACCCCAAAGTGATTTTGTCAAAATAGCCATATCAAATAGGTTTGTGCCTGTTGTATGTTTGTACCCCTGGATGATACCTAGCTCTGCTCTAGATAACTGTTTTCCAAATAGAAGCAACTATTCAGGCAGTAAATATCAGGTGAATACGAATAGCTAAAGAAGAGGTAGGCACCAAGTTGCTGCTGCTGTGCCTGCCATGCTTACACAGTAGACTCTGTCTTAGGCAATAAGGTATGCATTCTCCTTGATAAGATCTGTGTTACTCTTTCTCTCTATGCAGTAGATCAATCTGTGAAAACTGAACAAAAAGGAAGAGACAGCTAACTTGGCAGAAAAAACTAATGTGATAACTTCTAAGCTTTCTAATGGTGAAGGAGTAAAACAGTGGAAGCTGGCATAATGAAATAGTACAACAAAACAACGGAGAGATGGTATTAAGAAAAAGTCAGTTCCCTTACAAACCTTCTTTTTTCTCCCCAAATAGGAGAATTATTGGGGAAGGTGGTGTTGTGAAAATCTATCATTTGTTTCCTATCAAACTAATTTTTACCATTAAAATCGTTAATGCACAGAAAGTTTTAGTAAAATAGTGAATGATGATGATAAACTGACATGAGATAGAAGTATTTAAATGGAAAGGTGGCCCAGATACGGTATCCACTCCACCTCTTAGGGTTGCTGTCAATTTGGTGTGAGGATAGTTGAAGGGACTTTCTTCTATTTCTCATAATTGTAGGTATGGTTCATATTGACAGTGAGAAAAATAGTAATAGCACTAGCAAACTGCCAAGAAACCTTTTACATGAGATGGGTTTGGGTGGATGGGCAGAAATTTTAATCATTAGAAATACTGACTGATAGTCCTCATTATTGGTTCTTCAGTTTGGTCAGCCATAACCTATCATTCACCTGGCACATCATGTTCACAGAAAACAGATGGAAGGAAGCAGGCAGGGAGAGAGGGAGGGTGAGAAAGAAAGAGGGGAAGCCAGGCAGAGACTGTTAAGAGATACATCACATGCACTCATAATTTCATTTTGTTGGCATTTCTTTCTTTCTGGGAAAGAACAGTTAATGTAGCAATCTCCTACTTTGGGCTCTTTTTAATATATGAAATATGGTTTAAAAATCAGATGAAAAATAAAGATATAAGCAAGGCAAGATCTTCTAGATAATATACTCTGCATTTTTTACTCTATGTACCTCAATATATTCCCAAATAATAGCATTTGAGGAAATTGTGTCTCTGATTAAGGTTAAGATATTTAGCTGAAGAAGCAGGTACTAAGGGAAACCTGGGAAGTTAAACAAACTGTAGAGTTCAAGTTTTAGAATAAGCAGATGCAGAATAAGCAGAATAATTATAACTCAATAATGACTCTCATGTTAATAAGAAAGATTGGAGAACCTCATGGCCGGGACTTTCATCATTATAAACATTAGTAATTTCAAATAATTATTATCTATTTGCTTTGCCATGTTAATTATTCATTGGGGTTAGTTTTCTAATTAAAAAATGAAACTGATTTTCTTTTTAAAAAAAGTTCTTTCTTTTTTTTCTTTTCTTGACTAATTAAAAGTAAAATGTTTTGAATAGGGTCACAGATTGGAATTATGAGTTTATATGCAAAAGACTCATAATGTTGGGGACAGAAGCAGCATGAACAGATATATATGTATTTGAATAGACTTATCCTATCTGTACTACAGCTGAGATGGCTCAAATCTGTAATGTTAATATATATATATACTGATATTTTAAATTATTCTAGCATCTTTTTCTGGGTCTGTTGTTTGTATGCCATATGTTAATTGAATGAGTACATGTTCATAATGTTCTTTGTCACCCAAAATTTTAAACAGAGGTCAAAAAAACAATGAAAACTTAGGAGTTTATTTCAGAAGGTAAATATGTTTCCATGAATATTTATAAGGTACTTATTATTATTAGGGCTTTGACCATTGGCCCCATAAAATTATCAAGGAAAGCATATTCAATTCTACACAGAGAGAGAAATCAATAATCTATATATTTTAGAACAATGAGAAAAACTATGTTCCTAAAACAGAATACATGGTATTCTAAACATGTATAGTTTTTCTTGATCTTATGTATAGTATTTTGGTTAATCCCACATGGAAATATATAGTACAGGTATATCAAGTTTATAGTAGAATGAAAAATGACAATAGAGTGACTAAGAACAAAAAAACCAAAAGAACACTATAAAATAGGACCCTGGGATCATGACCTGAGCTGAAGGTAGTCGCCTAACCAACTAAGCCACTCAGGCACCCTCCTAACTAAATGATATATAGCCATATGCTTGGTAATCACAAGGCTGAAGATTCTCACTACCATTTTTATCACCTTTAGGTCATTTCTTGGTTGTAATTTGCATAATATTGGGTCAAAAATATGAAGAATCTATGTGAAGTCTTAAACTATGCTAATATTTAATGGCAAGGCAAAGAAGACAACAACATTGATATGCAGCCTTCCTTCCTAGACATATTTTCTGTCTAAAGTGTATGCCCAATAATGCTGAAAGATGTGGAGAAATTATACATTGTGTGATCAAGAGAACAATAGTGAAATCAAATCTCTTCTCTGGAAGACAGCTAGCTCCAACTACTGTAAGCCTATCTTTGAGAAGAACACAATGCATTCTGCTGTACTGTTTCAGCACAGAGTTCTGAGGAAAAACAAAATGGTTAATAACTTCGTTGTTAAAAAAAACCTGAAATAGGTGGTGGGGATTAAGAAGTGCACTTGTTGATGAGCACTGGGTGTTACACGGAAGTGTTGAATCATGATACTGTATGCCTTAAACTAATATTATGCTGTATGCTAACTGGAATTTAAATAAAAACTTTAAAAAAACCTGAAAATAAATCAAATTTACAAGATGAAGAAAATTCTATTTTAGATCATTAAATGTGTTTAGATCATTTAGATTAGCTTCATGATGGGAAAATTAACAATGGATCTCACACACAGAGAGACATACATCACTACATCCAATTTACTATGTTTGCAAATGTTAATGAGGAAGGAAGAAGTAAAATGTATGTAAATAGTAAAATATGAATTTAAAAGGGAAAGGGAAGGTGCTGACTTAAGCAACTTTTGAAAATTAGTATAATCTGTAATAGTAAAAAGCAAAAGGAACTGTACATAAACACTGTACTCTAGTTGATAAAGTTGTTTTCCACAGGGGCATGGGTTCACAATTCTAATACTTTATACATATTCTCACTCCTGTAATGGGAATTTATAGATAAGGAAGGGGAGGTGGCTGAAATAATCCATGTAGAAATGGACTAGAGTTGGAGATGTCAGTAGGAACTCATGGTTAGTTTCACATGGATACAGATAGTTACATATAGACATATGTACAGATTTTTGTGTATACCTGGGTAGTATACATACATGCATTTCATCAGCTGAGGGGCTTAAAAATGATATCCCATTAACAATGAGCATACTCATCTGTATCT
>CM052885.1:35586169-35672143 GCA_028534135.1 Potos flavus
AAGAAATATGCAAATAAAAAAGTAACCCCATCTTCTATATTAAGCTTATTTCTGCTTCTACATCTATTCCAACAGTTCTTGAAGACCACTAAAATTGATAATCCATTGATCCTACTGCTTTTGTGGTGGTTTTCCTGTCAAAGTCAATAATGTCCTCTGTATTGTTGGAGATTGACAAACCCAGTTTTCCTCTTACTTTATATACCCACCTAATAACTGATCACTCACTCCTTAAAACATATTTTTCCTGTGGCTTTGAAATCCTCCTGACTCTTCTTCTACTTGACTGGTTTTCTTGTCAGTTTCCTTTACTGGTTCCGCCTCATCTTCTTAACCCAAATTATGATATGTTACAAAGTTCAGATGCAGTGTCCCATGACCTTTTCCTTCTTGGTCTACACTCAGTCATTTGCTGAGTTTATGTACTCTCATGCCTTTAAATATCATCTTTAAGATAATGATTCTCCAGTTTATATCTCCAACCAAGACATTTCTCATGAACTCCAGTTTTATATATTGAGTGAATACTCAATATGTTCACTTGGATGTCTAACTGGCATTTCAAAGCTCATCTGTTTAAAACTGGACCACTGATATGTCTTCTCCACTGTACATCAACTTTACCCCAAACTTCCTCAACTCATTAAGTGGTACTCCTCCTTTCCATTTTCTCAGACTTTAGTATCATCCTTGACATCTTTATCTTATATCCAGTAATTCCTGTTAGGGCTACCTTCAAATTACATCCAGAATTCTACAATCTTTTTATCTTCTCAAACAAACCACCATTATCTTTTACTTGGATTGTGGACAGAGCCTTCTTACGGTATTTGTGCTTCCATTCTTTCCCCTGAACAGGATATTCTTCATAGAACGCTGGATGATCCTTAAAAAATATGTCATGAGCCTACTATGTGTGATTGTGCACGTGCAGTTGTATAGAACATCATTTTCTTATCACTTGTGGAATTGTACACCTGTTCTGACAGTGTTATCATAGTTTGTAAACAGTCTGGAGGAAAGAACTTCTTTTAATGATTGACACAAAGGAGGCATCTGAGCCAACAGTAGCTGGAGATCATTCACTGTTCAGCTCACTGTCATGCAATGGCTCTCCTATAACTCAGGATGAAAATCTAACAAGGTTTTATGTAGCCTAGTCTGATGCTATTTCTCTTTCCTCATCCCCTATTCCTATCTAGCTCAGTTCTTCTGAAAATTTTATTTACCTAGTAATCACCTAGGAATGGTTTTGTCAAAATGTAGAACTGATTCAGTAGGTCTGAGCAAGGATGTAGTTTCTGTATTTCTAACGACCTCCCAGATGATACCAATAAATGGTTCTAGTCTGGGGTCACTGTTTCAGTCAGTCTGTCTCTGCTCATGCTGTCTTTACTCAAGTCTAAAGATATTTAGACTTGTTTCTTTTATTTGAGATATTCTTTCTTTAAATACCTCAGGATTTACTCTCTCACCTACTTTTGGTTATTTCTTATTTTTTCCTCAATGAACACTTCCCTGTCTATGTTTTTTAAATTTCTATCCTCTCCCTTTCCACAATCCAATTTTCATTTTTTAGGTGACAATCTATTTTTTCTTTTTGGCTACTTTTAACATGCTCTTTTTTGGGGTAGTATTTTACTATATAAGTATATATTTAATTATCCTGCTTAGAATTTGTTGTAGTTCCTAAATCTGAGGATTATCTTTATAAATTCTAGAAACTTCTTGGTCATTATCTCTTAAATATATTATTATTGTCTTCTTGAATTATGTTAAGATGTATAGGGTGCCTGGGTGGCTCGGTCGGTTGGGCAACTACTTTCGGCTCGGGTCATGATCCCGGGATCCTGGGATCGAGTCTCACGTTGGGCTCCCTGCTTGGCAGGGAGCCTGCTTCTCCCTCTCCCTCTGCCCACTGCTCTCCCTACTTCTGCTCTCTCTCTCTGTCAAATAGATAAATAAAATCTTAAAAAAATTTTTTTTAAGATGTATATTAGTGTAGATCTTTTCACATAATCTTAGTCTCTTAGTCTTTCCTTCATCTTTCTGTTGGTTATACTGTGTTGCCTTTTGGATGATTTATCCAGGTCTTTTCTTTACTTCAGTAATTATCTTTAGTTGTGGTTAACCTTATATTTAACTATCAGTTAAAAAGTGTGAATATAATTTCTAGAAGTTTGATTTGGTTCTTTAAAAAGTCTACCATTCATTGTTGTAATGTCTTTTATTTTTCAGTAAATTCTTAAAATAGTATTTTATTTCTTTAAAATATTTAGGAATAAAATATCATGTAATCAGAAATACATTTATTTTGAAATTGTATCCAAAAAAATTTAAATCCACAAATTTTGTGAGTATGACTTGGCAGGTAGTTATTGTACCGACTAACCCATAAGGGTTTGTTTCTTTAGGTGTTCTGTTCTTTATTTGTTTTAATGTGAGGTTTCATTTTGTAAAAATTCTCCTGTGACTATTCTTTCATCCCTTTGTGTAAGCATTCTCTGGGAGAGAATATGCATTTGTCTATTCCAGGCTCCTGAAAGAACTAACCAAACAATACCACTAATTTTGACTTCAATGATAATGATGATGACAATAGTGATGAAGACAGTTATTTTAGGACATAGAAGTAAATTCTGGATCGAGACATTTTTAAAAAACTAATTTATACTAGGTGACAGAATCAAGGCTTTAATCTAGGACTGGAAGACAAAAATAATAATAGTAGCAATCTCTCAAATTTGTTTAGCTTTAGACTCTTGGGCTCATGTTCATGTTTATGACTCATTAAACGTGCACAATAGGCCTGTGATGTCGACAGAGCATTTTTAGAGCCATATTATAGTTAACATATACAGTTAAATACAATACTTAATCTATGACAATGTCATGAAAGTTTGGTTGTGTTCTAAATTTGGCAATATTTCACAATTCTTCTAGAATGTTTTTAGATCAAGTACTCTAGTTCTAAA
This sequence comes from Potos flavus, assembly GCA_028534135.1. Classification (NCBI taxonomy): domain Eukaryota; kingdom Metazoa; phylum Chordata; class Mammalia; order Carnivora; family Procyonidae; genus Potos; species Potos flavus. The sequence goes on from CM052885.1 coordinate 35,589,145, forward strand.
ATTGTCTTTCCCTCTCCCTCTCTCTTAAACTGTTTGAACTATTTGACTATAGAAGGTCTTGAAGTGACTATAAAAATGTCTGAGATTCTTAGACACAAATTTGTATTCTTTCAACACAAACAAATTTAAATGTTTAACTATAATCAAAATTATATTAAATTAACAACATGATGGATTCATTTATTTAAAGCATTAATTAGCCCTGTATCATCTATTGATGAGTTCGGAAACATATGTCCTCCTTTGAACCCTTAAGAACAGCTTTGAGAAGAAATTAGCAAGAAATTGTTACTGACAGAAATGACGGAGTGCCAAGCCACGTTGTGGGGAGTGATCTAGGAAATAGGAGGAGCGAATCAGAATTTCTTCCCTCTTTAGTGCCAGTTAAGAAAGCCAGGAATCTCAGGGGTTATATGGTGACATCATAAGGTGTTCTGACTGGATAGAGCAGGAAATCAGAGAAACTCAATTGAGGTTCAAGTTGATATTCTTAAAGAAGTAGTGTAAACTGTTTTTTTTCATTTTTTTTTAGGTTGGCCTCATTTGTAAAATGGGGACAATCATTTCCATCCTCATAACTAGAATTTTGGGTGCTTACATGCAAGACAGTAAGCTAATTACTTTACTTGAATATTAATTTAATCTTCACACTGATTCTATGAGGTAAGTAGGTGTTGTCATTATTCCTAGTTATGAATACACAATTGAGGCATAGGCAGTTTGATTCTAGGGACCAACTGGCTAATAAAAATCACCCCAGAAAGACATTGTGAAGATACACACATAATACTTAGGAGAACAAGTATTCCTGGCATGGAGTTGATGCCTGATGAACATAAGGCTGGGCTTATATTCTGAGACTGGGCTTTAGAAATGGAAATAGAAACCAAAGCTAAGTCAAGCAAGAAGGAATAGTACACCCCTAGCTCAGATAAATAAATCTGCCCAACTTATGAGATAATATAGTTGACACTTGCCTAGTTGGCCTTCTTTGAAGATTAGCCAGAGTTCAGAATAGGTTCTCTACTTTCATTTTTGATGGAAACATGTACTGTATAGGGCATATAGTAAATATCTAATAAATGTTTTTTAAATTAACACATTATTGGGCTCCTTACTCATCTCCAAGCATAAGCATGACTTTATTACTGCAGTACCATTGGTCTGAGCTAGCAGCAGTGTTTTTATGAATTGAGGGAGAGTTATAGTTCTATTAAGTAGTTGTAGAGTTACTACAGTGATATTTGGAACTATAAATATACTGCCTTCTTTGTACAATTAACGTTAGTGTGTATTTTTCCTTTGCATTATTTTATTTGTCCTTCACAGAAGCCCCCTGAGTAATCATGAGTTCACTCATTTTATTGATAAGAAAACTCAGATATCAAAATGGTACAAAACTATCCCATGCCATATAGCAAATAAGATTTAAGTATAGATTTAAACCCAGATTTTCTACTCTCAGTGCATTTTATCATATAATAAGCATTTCTCCTAAGGGCAATTTTGTGGCTCAATGTGGCAGTTTTTCAATGCTGGAGATGACAGTTTTTTTTTTTTTTTTATTAAAGTTGCAATATATATACATGGGCCAATATATGTTATATTTTATACACATTGTATGTAACATATATAATACATATATTTAAATGCATCTTATTAATCCTTGGAGTGGCTTCTGTATGTTGTTGTCGAGTTATGTAATTATTTTTTATCCTGCAACCCTTTTTTTATATCCTTCCTGATCTCATTTAGTATCAGAAGTTATTTACTCAGGGGCCCCTGGGTGGCTAAGTTGGTTAAGCATCTGCCTTCAGCTCAGGTCATGATCCCAGGGTCCTGGGATCGAGTCCTGCGTCGGGCTCCCTGCTCCGGGGGAAGCCTGCTTCTCCCTCTGCCTCTGCCTCTCTCTCTCTCTATCTCTGTCTGTCTCTCATGAATAAATAAATTTTAAAAAATCTTAAAAGAAAAAGAAATTATTTACTCTTTAATTTATTATCTGTCTCCCCTCTCCCATTATACCTTCATCATGCAGGAAAGTAAGTTTTAAGTGAGCAGGATCCTGCCTATTTTGTTTGCTGCTGAGTCTACACATAGAAAGCAACTCCAAGCATATTTTAGGAGGTTAAATGTATTTGCATGAATGAATAAGTGTCTTAATATTGCTGAGAAAAGTACAGAGAATAATTTTCTCAATGGTCAAAGGAATGAGGGGAGGCTAAAGACAGATGAAAATGACTTGCCCTGCTCAGTTCAAAAGGATGGACTTCGACCATGTATACAAATAATCCAGAATATCCATAGGAAATCAAGATTTAGAACCTAATTCAACAAATCACAGAATATTAAATCTGGAAAAAGCCTTGCTTGAAGTTTAGGGGTAAGTTTAATAGGAATATCAGGCAGTGGCTTTATAAAACTCATTTTTCAAAAGAGGCACCAACAGGATGAAAATATGAAAAGATGCAAAACAAGTACAACCTAAATACAAATTGTTCACTAAAGCTGGACCCTGGAGGATTGCTACTTCATGTCACTTTTCTTACTTCAGTTTCATCTAATTTGCATACATGAACGAGTGAGAATTATATTTTTAAACACATATCAAATCTATTCTATGGATTAAAATTAACTCAAAGGAGGCTCCTCTCACAGCTACGATTTCCAGAGTAATTTGGCCCCTGTTCAGATCACGTAGATCAAATTAACTTTCTCACTGCCCAAAATGAACACACCAACCACAGTTTCCCTATCTTTAAAATAAGCAGGTAATCTGTTAAAATTAATGAAAAAGACACAACAGAACATAAAGGCCCTGCATCTCAGCTGCAGCAGGATAATGATGCAGGCCTTGTATCTCTCTTTTTAAAAAAAAATTGCAGCACTGCCTCCTTGGAATCCAACATTTGCCAGCCAGAGCACAAAGAGGAACAGAATCAGAGATGGGCTCTTTGGTAGCTAATCGTGCATGTCCAATTTTCCATGTCCTCTAGGCTGCAAAGACAACATAGGTAAGGGCTTGATGACATTAGCAGAGATGGGAGAAAATTCTGGGACTGTTTGCAGTCCCCACCTTGGATGTACTGACAGAAGAGACACAAATGGAAGACATAGTACATAAAATAGAATTATGGGCTTCAGATGGCCATGTTGTACCTGAAAGTGGACAACTGAGAAAATTAACCTATAAATTATAAGATTATGTATCAGGAGGTGAAAGTTTCACAGGTGATCATAAAATATATCATCAAAACTGGGTCATTTCTCTGAGTGATAAGGGCTATCATTAGTAATCACTTTGGGGGATGCCTGGGTGGCTCCATCTGGCTCTTGGTTTCGGCTCAGGTCTTGATCTCAGGGTCATGGGAGGGAACCCCCTGTCCTGTGGGGCTCTGAGTTCAACAGGGAGTCTGCTCAAGATTCCTGCACTCAGCCCCTCCACTTTCTTGCATGCATTCTGTCTCTCCAAAAAAAGAATAAGAATTACTTTGGAACTACAAGAACAGAAATCCACTTGTATGTCTGCTGAGGGTATGAACTTGCTTGCTAGAGTGAAGGACATCATGCATGCTAGGCTGGGACCATTAATCAGAGAAGAGAAAAACCAAGATTCTTGCATAATTGTTGATATAATTTTTGTAGATATTATTTTCTGATATTTAAATGGGATCAATCACATAGAAATATATATATATTTATTTATATTTATTTATATATATGTATATATATATTTGGGGATTAGAATAAGGTTTACAGTTTCTTCTGGCCTAGGTTGGGTGTACAAAGCATAACTAGATATACAGTTTTTATTCTATTGATTCACTAGAAAAGAGAAGAGCTTGAATGTTCAGTAAGCCCAATTCTGGCATCCAAGCTATTTTCAGATGGAAGAGAATACTTATTTATAAGAGATACAAATAAAACATCCATAACAAAAATCAGTATCATATGAGAGATCATCTACTCAAAAAAGTGTTGAAACTTTCTTGAAACTACTGAAAAAAGTCTTCAGATAACTTCGTAGAACTTTCCTATCTCTTATGTCTTTTACACTATAATTCACATTCACATTTCCTTCTGTAGTTCAAGTTTAAATTTTAAACACAATCCAGAAAGTATGTAAATCAATTTCCCCCAGGTCTGTATAATATGTTAGTTCCTAGGTGTCTTGAAAATGGTACCATGTGGTATTTTGGCACCTAAAAGTCCCATGCAGGGAGGATATTCAAAATGCTGGAGTCACAGCATTAACTCTGAACTTCTAATTTTCTTTCTGATGTTTGTAGGGCAGACATATAAACCTTTTAAATATGGAAAATGATAAAACAAGGAAATAGCTATACAACATATAGAACAACGTAAGAAGATGTGTCATTTATCAGATTATTCAGGTTAAACAGAGGGACATCCTACCATGAGTTAGGAGAGCCTCAAAAGAGAGTTTTTCACATACCTGAACTCAGTCACATTGGTGGCCCTTAACATTATCACGAACCTCGCATCCTGGCTATTTATTTATTCACTTATGAAAACTGAATTTATTGTTAAGAACATCTGTATTTAACAGCATGCTAGACATCTGAGGATGCTCAAATAAAAGACACAGCTCACAACCTAGTCATGAGATGGTAAACAAACAATGACCTTACAGTGAGAAAGATGAAACTCAGTTTGCCTCTGGCAATGTAAATAAAAGCAAGGCAAGAGCCAGAGGGGTCTGTGGTAAATTTTATTTCATTTTGTTTCCACGGTTTCTCAGATTGTTCCTCTCACTAACATTTCTCCTCTCTTTCTGATCTTTTTCATCCAGAAAACATCAAAAGTTTACATAACAGTGAATACTACTGATCCCCAGTTTACTGTGCTTCACAACACTAGATACTGGATCTCTAGAAATCTCCCTATAAAGTACATCAGTCTTCTTCCTTCCTCTCTTCTTCTCAATCTCCTTCCTATCCTCCCTTCCTTTCACTATTTAGATTCAGATTTAGGTTTTGGTTTTGTCAACTGCTTCTTTTTGCTGTGCAAAAGCCTTTTATCTTGATAAAGTCCCAATAGTTCTTTCTGCCTTTGTTTCCCTAGCCTTTGGAGAAATGTCTAGCAAGACAGAACTGGAGAAGGTATTTGCAAATGTCTTATCCGATAAAGGGCTAGTATCCAAAATCTATAAAGAACTTATAAAACTCAACATCCAAAGAATAAATAATCCAATCAAGAAATGGGCAGAAGACATGAACAGACATTTTTCCAAAGAAAACATACAAATTGCCAACAGATACATGAAAAAATGCTCCACATCACTTTTTATCAGGGAAATACAAATCAAAACCACAATGAGATACCACCTCACACTAGTTAGAATGGCTAAAATTAACAAGTTAGTTGACAGATGTTGGTGAGGATGTGAAGAAAGGGGAACCCCCTTAAACTGTTGGTGGGAATGCAAGCTGGTACAGCCACTCTGGAAAACAGTATGGAGTTTCCTCTAAAAGTTGAAAATAGAGCTACCCTATGACCCAGCAATTGCACTACCAGGTATTTACCTCAAAGACACAAATGTAGTGATCTGAAGGGGCATGTGCGCCCAAGTGTTTATATCAGCAATGTCCACACTAGTTAAACTATGGAAAAATGTCCATTGACAGATGAATGGATAAAGAAAATATGGCATGGAGGACATTAGGAGAAGGAAGGGAAAAATGAAGGGGGCGAAATCAGAGGGGAAGATGAACCATGAGAGACTATGGACTCCAGGAAACAAACTGAGGGTTTCAGAGGGGGGTAGGGTGGGGGACGGATTAGACCAGTGATATATATTAAGGAGGGCACGTATAGGGTGGAGTACCGGGTATTATACACAAACAATGTATCATGGAACACTACATCAAAAACTAATGATGTACTGTATGGTGACTAACATAACAATAAAAAAAATTTTAAAAAAGGAAGATGTGGTATACATACACACACACACACACACACACACACACACACACACACTGGAATACTACCCAGCCAGCAAAAAATGAAATCTTGCCATTTGCAATGACATGGATGGAACTAGAGGATATAATGTTAAGCGAAATAAGTCAATCAGAGAAAAATAATTATTATATGATCTCACTCATATGTAGAATTTAAGAAACAAAACAGAGGATCATAGGGGAAGAAAGTGAAAAATAAAACAAAATAAAATCAGAGAGGGAGACAAACTATAAGAGACTCTTATCTTAATCGTAGGAAACAAATTGAGGGTTGCTGGAGGGTGGAGGTAGGGGGATGGGGTAAATGGGTGATGTACATTAAGGAGGGCACATAATGTAATGAGCACTGGGTATTATATAAGACTGATGAATCATCGAACTGTATCTCTGAAACTAATAATACACTGTATGTTAATTATTTGAATTCAAATAAAAAATAGTAAACAGACAAAAAAACAAACAAGAATACATTTATAATGCAATTAAATACATGTATAAGGCTTTATGGGATTGAGAAACTGGGCAGAGTTGTATTTTAAGGAAGGTGAGAGGATAGAACAGTAACAGAAGCTAGGGTCAGGAGGCCTAAACAGAAGATTCTTCTTTGGGTGGGAATCTTCAGTGGAGTCTTAAGGAAATGGTCTTCTGGGATTGAGAGAGCATTATGGAACAGGAAGAGAGTTCAAGAAAGTAAGCCAAGATCACTGAACCAGAAGAGCCTACCGTGGGGTAAATGGTTTATCAGTAATAATTTTACTCTCTAAATATTGAAGCATAGATAGTATTAAAACAGTTTTGCAGCTAATAAAAATCATTAAACTGAAGTGTAGTTAACTGTCCAAGTTAACACTGTGGTAAGTGATGGAAGAGGTAGTCAAGCCCAACTCTCCGGAAAACTTTGTTCAGCTTGTAACCAACCCAGCTCAATATGCTATATATAGGGATTCTAGCTCCTCGATCACTCTATGTATTTGTGCTCTGGCTCAACTACTCATAGTATCTACATCTATCTTCTCTTATTCTTGTGTTTATTCTCCATAGAACTAGAAGCGTCTCTAAGAGTACACATTAAGAGAGTAATTAATACATGGTGCTTGGCATATTTGAGCCTTGCCTTGAGCACTTACAGCCTTAAGTAGATCAAATATTTGAATAATACAATTGAATAATACAATTGAATTGAATTGAATAATACCTTATTTTAAGTGTCCTAATTCTGAATTATCTTTCAATTCTCGGATACTGCTTCCTTTAGTAAGCTTTTGATAAATATTATTTCTTTTACCCAATTGTAATGGAGTTAATTGAATCTCATGTGAACTACATACATATATATATTGTTGAATACATTGCTCTTTTTTGCATTTGATTTTCCTTATAAAGGTCTGAGACTCTTTTGGAAAATATCTGTGTTTCTACAAGAGTTCCTAAAGGGCATTTCTGTGGAGTGATACCACTGCCATTCCCAGTGGGCCTTGAAGCAACTATCAGGATGAAGATACCAAGTGGCCTACCACCAAAAGACTGTTTTTTATTATTAAATCGGAGTAAAAAGGAAAGGTAGTTGCATTTATTTTATGTCTCACTTGGAAAAAAATGCTTTAAAAAGTTACCAATTTTATGACCGTTTTCTATATTATAATTTTTATTTTAATCTATGATATACATTTACATACTAGCATTAGTGTATTAGCAGTTACTTGGGTTCGAATCATATTTCTGAAAGTATCTCACTATGTGGGTTTAAAAAATTTAATTCCTCTTATCTTCAGTCTTCTAGTATATAAAATATGGATAATAATACTATTTTTAAAGTAATGAATTTAAAATGTCTAATAGTGTCTGGAAGGAAAGAAATTAGGAGTAAATTGGCTGTTAGTATTTCCATAGTTCTAGAACCTAGTAATAGTGTCTGGCACATGATGAAGTAAAATAAAAATGTTTGAATTGCACACACATGTAAGGATCAAACAACAGAAGATAAATTTAGTATAGCAAAATATGCAAAGTTAAGGAATTAAAGTCATTTTCAACTTACTTAGCCTTTGTTTTTTTCTCACCTATAATCCAGGATCTCATGATATGTCAAATCCATGTTCAGGTTCCTCCTGATTCCAGAGCCTGTGAACAAAAATGGCAAGTTAATAATTCCACTCAAAATTTGCAAAGCTATTTTATAAAGTTGAACCACAGGATGACATATTAATGGATTACAAGCCTAAAGGAAGGACTTAGAGGACTCTTCCACCCATGCTTCCAAACACCAGCGTAATGAAATCCACTCTCCACCATGATGTTATTTATTCTATCTTCCTTCATATAAGAAAAAGGTATTAAGAAAAAGTGCTTGAGTCATGTTGTGCACATCTCATACTCTCATTAACTATTAGTAAAAGATGCATAAAAATAATTTCAAGCTATTAGGAAGCAAGTGAGCAAGGGGAGCAATAAACCTACTTGACATTGATATTTTATTTAATGAGAGCCCCTTGGGTTAATATTAGAAGCAAGTCATGTCTCTCTGCAAAGATTAATCTCATCCAACAGGTTACTCAAGTATTAACCCAGCTGGAAGCAGTTTGGGAATTTTAATAATCCTAGTACTGAAGAATGAACAGGGATGCTGCTAAACTTTACAATTGGTAATAATTAGGAATACATAGTGGTAACAGTATTTACAACTCAGCTCCTTGCTCCTACAAATATTCAGGTAAAGTATGGTAGAGGAAATTACCCAGAATTAACAGAAGACCAAAGTTCAGAAAAAAAGGAAGTATTAAAAAGCCATCAGAATCAGAACGGTATAAGACTGGCATAAAAAACAGACATATCGATCAATGGAACAGAATAGAAAGCCCAGAAATAAATTCACACATATACAGTCAACTGATCTTTTTTAAAAGATTTTATGTAGTTATTTGAGAGAGAGAGAGCGCACAAGTAGGTGGAGCAGCAGGCAGAGGGAGAGGGAGAAGCAGGGTCCCTGCTGAGCAGAAAGCCCGACGTGGGGCTCGGTCCCTGGATCATACCTGAGCCAAAGGCTGATGCTTAACTGACTGAGCCACCCAGGTGCCCCTACAGTTAACTATTTTTGACAAAGTTGCCAAGAACACATACTTGGTAAAGGATAGTCTATTCAATAAATGGTGCTGGGAAAAATGGATATTCACATGTAAAAGAATGAGACTAGACCCCTATCTTTTACTACTCACAAAAATTAACTCAAAATGGATTTAAGACTTTAAGACCTGAAAACATAAATCTCCTAAAAGAAAACATAGGAAAAAACTTCTTGATACTCATCTTGACAATGAGTTTTTGGATCTGACACCAAAGGGACAAGCAACAAAAGTAAAAATAAACAAATGGGACTACATCAAACTAAAATGTTTCTGTGCAGCAAAGGAAACAATCAACAACATGAAAAGGCAACCTATTCAATGGGAGAAAATATGTGTGCATCATATATCAGATAAGGGGTTAATATCCAAAAAATGTAAAAGGAACTCTTATAATTCAGTAGCAAAAACCAGGTAACCCAATTAAAAATGGCCAAGGACCTGAGTAGACATTTTTCCAGAGAAGACATACAAATGACCAACAAATATCAGAAAAGATGTTCAATATCACCAGTCATCAGGAAAATGCAAATCAAAACCATAATGACAGATCACCTCACACGTGTTAAAATGTCTATTATCAAAAAGCAAGAAATAAATGCTGGTAAGAATGTAGAAAACAGGGAACCTCTATACAAGGTTGCCACCAATGTAGACTGGCATAGCCATTATGGGAAACAGTATGGAGTTTCCTCAGAAAATTAAAAACAGAACTACCCTATGATCCAACGATCCCACTTCTGGATATATATTTATAGGAGACACAACCACTATCTTGAAAGACATATCAGTACTTCCATGTTTTTTGTAGCATTATCCACAATAGCCAAGACATGGAAACATGTGTCCATTGATGGATAAATGGATAAAGAAAATGTGGTATATATTATACAGTGGAATATTATTTGCACAAAGAAGGAATCCGACCATTTATAACAACATGGAGGAAACTGAAGGATATTATACTAAATGAAATAAGCCAGAAGGAGAAAGAAAAATACTATATGCTATAACTTATATGTGAGATCTAAAAAACAAACAAACCTCATAGAATGGTGGTTGTCACAGGCTAGAAGGTGAGATAAATGGGAAAAAACTAGTCAAAGGGTACAAACTTTCAATGAGAAGACAAATAAGTTCTGGGGACCTAATGTACAATTAATAATACTGTGTTGTACATTTGAGATTTCCTAAGAGAGTAAATCATAAGTGTTCTCATTTCCTACACACAAAGGTAACTATGTGAGGTGATGGATGTATGAATTAACTTGTGGTAAATATTTCACAATATGTATATAAAATTATTAAGTTGTATACTGAAAGTATATTGCAATCTTTTCTGCCAATTATATCTCAGTAAAACTGGGAAAGAAAAGAAAAAATTAAGAAATTCAAAAAACAAATGATCTTTCATTTTCTACCGAAATATTAGCACATATACATACTAAGAACGTCAAAGCAGGAAAAAATTCATGTGATAAAAACCAGACATCTTTCACACCAATATTATAAAATTACATAACAAATTTCCAAATATGATCTATTTATATATTATAAATACACATGTAAAGAGATGCAGATACATAGATACAGATAGAGAGAGATACAAATATAAAAATAAATACACATATGTAGAAAGATATAGATATCTAGGTACTCTAGAGATATACATTTTATATATTATGTATAATTTTAAACAATTTGAAATATAAAATATGGCTTTGTCTATTTAGCATCACATTTCATAAATGTGTCAGAATGTAGTACGTAACTATAATCCAGTTGGTACACATTTGGGTGCTTCTCATGCTTTTCTTAAATTATATTGCTGATTATCTAATCTTTATTGTTCTCTAGACAGGAGGGACATAATATTCTCTAGATGACAATTTATACTTTAGAATCTAACGATTGATGAGATCTATGTAATATCAAAGTTAATTATAAAGTTTGGCTTTGGAGAGAAAGGCGTATGCGTATGTGTGTGTACTGTTATTTACTAAACCGCACTGTTTGAATTTTACAGCATAAACCTCAGATCTGCCTTAAAACTACCCCAGAAATCAGTTGTTTCATACCAGTTGTCCATTACATAGTGAGTCAAATATTGGTCATACTCTTTCAGTGTCATTCTTATAGGGAATTTGATACCCAAAATATTTTACCCAAATGAATATTTTTTTATCAAAATATTTGATATCCAAATGAATTATTCTGTCACAAAAAAATATAACAGAAACATTAAATAAGTTCCAGTTCATAGTTATTTTCTAAGGTCAGAATGGGAAACAAAGAAATAAAAATACTTGTTATTTGATGTTAAACAACTTATAATGTTTGGGAATGATCAGTTCTACAAACACAGAATTAAAATCAAATAGAATTAAACTACAGGTATCCTTCAATTATGAGAGAAGCAGCCATCATTTCATTGGTCACTATAATTTGCTCAGCTAATCCAACGGCCTGGATCTGTGTTCATTTCATTTTGGTTCTACTCAGGTGACCTCTACTCTGACAGGTGAACAAATATATCCCAGTTTTATTGAGCCCAGTATTTGTAAACAGTAGTAAAAGTGGTAGTAGGTATCTACCTAACACAATCCTAGGAACAGTCAAAGCCTTATTTGTGAAAGGGGTGGAGGAAACAGACAATAATACAAAACATATGTAATTAGCTGATAAGTAATGTAAAAGGTCAAATAATAAGAATTATAGAGGGAAAAGCAGCAAAATGCAGACTGAAGAAAGTGAGAGTGAATGAGAGTGTGACAAATGAGAACTGTGTACACACTGTGTACACACATGACGTACTCTCCTCCCCCTTTCTCTTCCCTACACACAGCAGGGAGAAAGCTAATTTGATTATTCCAATTCCTAGATTTTGGAACCTCATGTAAGATAAACTACACTGGGACCACATGTATCAACTGGTGTGCCGGGGAAGTAACACAAAGTTTCCATTTGTATCTATGAAGAAGGAGCATAAAGGTTTCTTAAGGCCTGCGTATTTATATATCCTTCTGGTTTTGTTTTTTTGCTTTCGGTTGTTTTGAATCACATTTATCTGTGTGTGTGTGTGAGAGTGTGTGTGCGTGTGCATGCCTGCGTGCATCACTTTTTAATGCTCCTGTTATTTGAGTCAGGCAGAGGGGGATTAGAGCTCAGTGTTTGGACTTGGCCTGAGGGAAAAGGAGAGGGTCTATTGCCTTTTCCACAGTTTGAGTCTACTCAGCTTTACCAAAAGTATTTGTAAAGGCCATCACCAAATAATAAAAATTGGTTATTTTGTTTGTTACTTGCTGCTGTTCTGCCTACTTAACTTCCTCCATATCCTCTTAGGGGACAGTGACTGAGGTCAAGCCAGTTTTAGTTATTCTTTATCCTCTTGTCAAATAACATAAAACTATGTAAATGTCCATAACATTCACTTTCTGTTCACATTTCCTGATTGTAGGCTAGGTGACCGAAGCCCAGTACTTTGGGGGTAAGTAAAGGTGCTCATTCTTACTGTCTCCCTCTTCTTCCTCTGGCACAAGGCATTTTGCTTGCATGGCTTTTCTATGCAATGCCGTGGTAAGATCCAATCCTTAAGATCCATGGTGGTGAAACATATACGCAGGGATAAGGCAGTGAGAGTGAGAAGGACCATTACAAACAGATTCAAAATTGTATTATCAGACAAAGAAGAGATACACTAGAGTAGGTCTCACTAGCATTTGTTAAAATATTGATACAAAATATTATCCTTGGGATAATATAAGTATCAGTCCTGAACCTAAAGGATAAATTATTTGTGTTGGGTGGTGCTAATGAGGGAGGACTGAGATGTGGGAGAGAAACTCATATTTAAGAAGAACCTCCTCTGATTCATGTAATATACTGTATTATGTTATCTAATTAAATGAGTAAGTGGCAGTCACCATAGGTGTTATTGCCTTTAAGAAATATAAGATAGAGGGGCACCTGGGGGGTTCAGTTGGTTAAGCATCCAACTCTTGATTTTGGCTCAGTTCATTTTCTCAGGGCTGTGAGATGGAGCCCTTCACTGGGCTCTGCACTGGGTATGGAGCTTGCTTAAGATGCTCTCCCTCTGCCCCTCCCGCCCCCTCTCCTTAAAAAAAAAAATAAAAAAGTATGATACGCTTGTGTAGGAAAATATAACTTCCCAGTAGGTCACTTTCCTAGAACATCCCAACAAGCAATGTTCAACTTATTCTTCTGAAGTGCTGAAAGATAAGAAAAAGATAATGATCTGATTACTATACAGGCTTCAGACAGAGGTTCAAAAAAGGGTTCACTTAGTGTGAGTAACACATTTGAGTCTGGGAGAAAAATACAAAGGTATTTTCAAAAAGAAACTGTTTCCTTTTAAAGAGCCAGATGGTGGGTATGAGGAAATGTTGCTCAAAGAATAGCAAGCAGATTGGCCTAGGGGATAGAGGATTTGTGTGGGGATAGTGAGAGAGTTGATTTTAACGGCTAGCTCAGTGGTACTCAAACTCTTTATAAAATTACACTGTGTGAGCCCCTCCTTAACTCACTGAAGCAAAACCTTTCCAGGCATTTCCGAGTAATAGATATGGTTACAATCATTGATTGATACCTCTGCATTTTATTGGTGACACTGAAAAATTAAAGTATCCAGATCTGGGAGCCAGTACAGACCTAGGAAGTATTGTACCTAGGACTTTACTAACACTTTAGGACACTGAGCCTGTAAAAGATATTGGAGAGCAATTTATTAACAGCCATCGTCTGGGAAAGGGTGTCATGTGGGAAGGGAGTGGTAGGGTTACTCAAAACCTGAATCCAGGGACAAAAAGTTGAAATAGGCTGTTATTTCTTGATCTAAATAAAGGATGAACTTTAGTTTCTTAGGCTACAATTGATTTGAGAATAGCTGACTGAGAAATAGACGCTTTTAACAAATTGTGCTATTACGAACTTGAAACTAAAAAATTTTTAAAAATATATTATAATCAGTAATCACAAGCAATTTTAAAACTATGATATTCTGTGCTCTTTTCCAGCTTTACTGAGGTATACTTGACATATGACATTGTGTAAGATTAAGGTTTGAGACACATGTATATTGCAAAATGATTACCATAGGAGCATCAGCTAAACCTCCATCATGTCACATAAATCCCATTTCTTTCTTGGGGTAAGAATATTTAAAACGTACTCCTTAGCATCTCTCAAGTATACAATATCTTTAACTATAATCACCATGCTGTACATTATATCCCCAGAACTTACTTATCTTCTGAGTAGAAATTTGTACCCTTTGACCAACAAATCCTCATTTCCCCAGGCCCCAGCCCCTTGTAACCACCACTCTCTTCTCTGTTTCTTTGAGTTTGGCTTTTGTAGACACGTCTAAGTGAGATCATACAGTATCTGCCATTCTCTGACTTATTTCACACAGCATAATGCCCTTAAGGTCAATCCCTGTTGTTAACAAAAGGCAGTAATTCCTTCTTTTATACGGCAGAGTAACATGCCATTGTATAGATATATACCAGTTTCTGTAAGCCTTTCTGTCCTTGAGCACTTTGGTTATTTCCACGTCTATGGTGAATAATGCTGCAACAAAACGGAAGCTTGCTTTCCGTGCGTGATCGAGGTCTACCAAAACTCACGCTGGCCGCGGCCCTCAAGAGCATGCCTGGGGAGCAGACGGAGTGCAGTGGGGTGTGGGTGAGGCTCAGGGAGCACTGGGGATGCTGCATACCAGTCAGGGGAGCCGTGGGTGAGGCTTTCCCAGCAGCTTTTGGGCAGATTTCCTAATGGAATATAAAGCACAATCAGCAGGAACCACACTCCCTTAATGCCCTCTAAGATTCTTAAATATTGCTCTCCTTCCAGTCATGGAGCTCCTGATTTAGCACTCTGGAGGCTGCTGGAGAAAACGGCATCTCTTTGGCAGTGTCCCACACAGCTGAGCCAGGCGCTCTTTGTTTCTCCCACAGGAAAAATCACAGGCCGAGAGGTCTCCGCTAAGCCAGAAGTTTGGCTGACGTAGGGGAAGGGTGATGTGGGCAAAGTCAAACTGTTCCTCTTACCTTCTCCAATGCGTTAAAGTTTTTTGTTTTTTGTTTTTTGCTCCAACAGAGTGTTGGGACTTCTCTGGAGACCTGAACTTCCACAAAGGCTCTCTCACTCTTGGGTGACTGCACAGGTCCATGTTCTCCAAGTGCTCCTGGACTATGGTCGGTAAGGGCTGTGGAACTAGGTCACAGGCTACTACAAGGTCCACAGCTGGTACTGAGGTCTGTCTGTCTATCACCTGATGCACAGGTGGCCGGACCCCTGAGTTCACAGTTATCCTAATGGACCTTGCTTGGGTTCTTACTCAGTTTTCTTTTTTGCTTATTCACAATTTGCTGAATTTCCTAGCTTGTTTCATGCCCTCTTGCAAACATCTTGAGTTGTCCTTTGTTCATTACCTCCATATTCACTTCCACTCACTGATTCCTTCTAACTGTCCACTTGAGAAATGTAAGTGTATATGGTAGCCAGAGAGGTGAAAAGGAGAAAGGAGGAGGAAGGGGGCAGAGATGGAGAGCCAGGCAGACACAGAGAACAGGAGAGATTAAAAATTTGGTAGTTAGCAAAAGAAGGGGGGTGTGAGCAAAGCCTTGTTCAACACAATTGCCGTATTTCTGTGCACTTTGCTGCATTTTGGAGGAAACAACTCTTTTCTTGGTTTGAGAAAACTTGGTTTCAATTTTTTTTTTCAGCCAATTCCAGCAAATTGCTAGCTATGTGATATTAGAAGAGATTCTCCAACAGTGCTCTGCAGAAGTAGTCCCTCAGGGTGTGTGGAATTGAATATGCTGCAAAAAAATCCATCTCCTTATCTTACACATTCATGGGCTATGTGAGGGTACTAAGACCTCTAAGCGTTCTTTCAAGAAAGAAATTGAAAACTCTCTTTAGAGTAGCATTTCAAACTTCTTTGATCATGGATGCTTTTTTTTTTGCTTGTAACAACTTTTAACCTGCATATCATCTTTTTGTAAACTCAATAGTAGATGATCGATCTCTCTATGCCTGTACAATGGAGATAAAATAATCTTCCTGTCCACATGCAGTGACAATTTAGTAATAGAATATGAGGATTCATTATGAATTATAATACTGATATAAATAAAATTACTGTTACTGTAGTCACGAATAATTTTTTAAAAACATTATATTTCCTATTCTTTCTTTGTGGAGGCAAAATAGTGAGTTGATAGAGGGTTCAGCCTTTGTCTTAGAGATGAGTAAATAGTCCTAAAAAATCACATGCCTTAGCCAAGACCTCCCAGCAGCAGGTAACTAAATTGGAATGATAAACCAGATCTCCTGACCCTTGGAAAAGAATATTATTTGCTTTTCTGCTCTGCCTCCATATGGTCACACATCAAACCATTCATGCATAGAACTGCTGGTAAGGGGTCTAGAAGAACTGTAAAACTAACTCTGCACAATATTGAAGTGGAAGAAAGTAGGAAAGAATCATTGTTTAAATATCCACACACAGGATATTATAATCAGAGGTGAATGTGACATATTTGAAAATGCTTTCTATCCCAAGTAGTTGAAAAATTCTTTAATGAATGAACTACAGTTATCTGAAAACCTACGTAGCTTGATATGTTCAGTGAAAAGTCCAGATAAATGAGATGTTTTTATCTAGGTGCTTAGACTACAACACTGCTGTTTAATTTTTGATATCAATCTCCAGTATCGCTGTGAATACAGAATTCAAATATGTGTCCTACCCATCCTCCATCCTCTTTTTTCTTTTTTTTAAATCTTCTTTCCTTCTGTTCTACCCTTCCTTTCAATCTTCTCATTTTATTTCCTTTGTTGCTATGATCACTTCTGTTGAAGCAGGTCCTACATGAAAAGAGGGAGTTTCGCTAAAAGAGAAATAGCACTGGCAGATGATTTTTCTCTAGTCCTGAACATGTTTGCAAAGTGATCATTTCAAAGTGACACGAGAGATGCTGAAAGCACAGACAGGAAGATGATGGGACTGGGGAGGCTAAGAAAATGCTGGTGTTTTTGTAAGTCAATGTTTTCATGGGTTCTCAAACTCAGAAATGATTTCTGAGATGGAGCAACTCATCGAAGAAGCTTGAGGGCCCTAGTTCACAGTCATAAGCAGTATGAGGACCAAAGGGCTAGAACTTAAAATACCTGTCCTCCTTCCCTGTCTGACATTTTATTTTTCAAAATGGATAGTTATCTGTATGAGTGGAACACCTTCTAAAATAAGAGGATGCTTAAACCAACAATCAAGGCTTAAAAGTGAAAAACATTTTATTTTCACTATAGTTAGTTATGAAAACATGGTAGTATTTCCAGGTATTTCAGTGTTTTGTGAGGAAAGAAGAAAATGTTTAAAATAAGGATTGGTATAGAAAATTCCAGAACATGTTACTAATTCTGTGGACACCAACGTGGCTTCATTAACAACTTTAGTATGTGAGTCTAAGATTGAAACATGTGCCTGTACCTAATACATCAGAGATGAATTTTTAAAAAATCATGCCTTAATATTAAGTATGATTTTTTTTAGCAGCCATACTGAGTACAAATGAAGAAGTACTTTCTACAGGGAATTGAAAAACTGCTCCGTAACTGAAAATCATTTTCAGAAAAGATACTTGATTCATGGAGTTGACCCTTTTTCCTCTGTCTCCACTTTTTTCTCCCCATGGACAGCGTCCTACAAGGGCTTGTGTAGGTTTCCTGGTGCTGGGGAGGCCAGCTGATACGAAACATCAGCATCTACACATAACTCTATTTAAACTGCATTTGCATTTCATTTCAGCTTTTAAAAAGTGAAGTTGGGGGTTTAGTCAGTAACTCATTGGCCCAGGAATATGGGCCAGATTGGGCTAATAAGTTTCTAGAGAACAGTAATTATTGCAATGATAATGAATGATAACATTAATAGCCATTGCATTGCCCTAGTGAGCAACTGATATTCTAATGAAAATTATAAGCCAGTATGAGTTCTTAAGATATTTGGCTGATAATTGGTTTCAAAAAAGAGGAAGAGTCTGGAATATTTCTGTGTAGCAAAGCCAAGTAATACGGACAAGCGTTAATCCCAGGAAGAGTGATCTGAGTAGGTGAAATAACCCATTTATCTGTCACCTACATGTCCTGCTGGTAAGACTCTGAGTTCACAATTGTACTAATGACCTTGTCTGGGTTCCTACTTAATTTTCTCTTTTGCTTACTGACAACTTGCTTAATTTCCATATTTGCTTCATGCCCTCTTACAAATGCCTTAAATCTCTTCATCATTACATCTTCCACCCCTACACTCTATCGATTCTTTCTGTTTTCCCATTTGAGAGACACAAGAATATCTCTCTGCTATACTGTTCTGTGTCAGGCCATTGGCATTCTAGAAGGAATCATAAAGTCCTGTGCTAAATACTGGTGCCTGAGTGTAGTATCAGATTCATTTCTTAAACAGTTCAGATTATAGTTCAAACCCCTCCAAGGGGAGGGTTGAAGTTAAATATTGTTTCAAGAGCTTTCAATATCTAAATATAACTTGCTATTCTGAAGATTTTTTTTGTGAAAGCCTTCTTAGTGAGAAAGTTTTCTCTGAAAGCTTTTCACAGAGAAGCATATTTTTAAGATCAAGGATTAAAAATAATCCTATGTCCAAAGTGTTTCATCACACCAAAGCTGCCTAAAATACCCATTTATTTATCAAGACTTCTTGTTAACAGTGTCCATGGTTAGAGGAGAAGCTGATAACTGATTTACATCTCTGGTTGCAAGGGGAGGGATACCTTCTGTAGGGTTTCTCACAACAAAATCCATAAAGTGCAGAGGCCTAGGCTCTACCACAGGCCTTCTGGACCTGAATATAAAGGAGTAATGGCCAATAAACTATGTTTTAATTAATTCCAGGATACTTCAGTGCCATATAAAAGTTTTGGATTACTGGTAGATGCATGGTCCTGAGAACAAAATGCTTTCTTGATTTCTTGATTTCATTTCAGTGAATTATATGCATTGATTAATTTGAAGAGCAATTTTAACATTTGTTTAATATGTTAAACGATATGAATATTGATCTGCTTCAAATTATTGTCACTGTCTGATAAAAGTAAGCTTAGTAACCTGGGCATGAACAAGAAGTGGTTTCTTTTCTCCCTCTCTTTCTGCTCCAGGCCTCAGATCACTAGGCATCTCCAGCAAACAGAAAGCAGAAAACTGCCTCTCTCTCCGGCAATATCTGCTTTCTGAGACAGCTAAAGTTTTACCTCCTGGTCAGTACCCTTTCCCCTCTTGGTACCTGTTTTTCTATATCCATCTGGTTCCCCTAAGACAGTCACTGCAGAACTTAGGAGCTGAGTAAAACGGCCATGGGAGGCTTAGGCTACCACCAAGTGACCACGGGCAGAACTCATGATCCGTGGGGATGCGGGAGCAGCGGCGCCTGTGGACTGTGACTTTTATCATACTTGATTCCAATATTAGAGCTTCAAAGCCAGGCACCCAGTTAGGAAGTGCGCCCATCAATCCACTTTGGAAACAAAATAAGCTTTCTAAAAACGAGGTTAGTCAGTGCTGACTAGGATGCAATGAAATGGCCCTTCCAGTTCATTTGTATATACAGTTATAAAATGGTACAGTTCCAATCACTCTTCTCTTAAAAGCCTGGGGACCAACGTATATTGGAATTCAATTTTTTTTTTTAAGATGTTAGAAAGTCAAGACAACTTTCAGCACCCATAACGAACATCTTATTATTTCTGCAGCAAATCTGTGGATATTTTACAAACTAGAACAAATAAAGTATATAATTAGCCTCTGAGAAAGTGACACGAAAGAAGCTTCTCACATCGAGAAGTTGTCCTTGCCTCCAACGGCATCCTTCCTAGAGCTAACCCCACTTCCTTAGGACTCTCCACTATCACCCAAGCAAAGCTGAAGACCCTTATTTTGGCTCAGGTGATGATCTCAGGGTTGTGAGATCGAATCCTGCATCAGGCTCTGTGCTGGGCGCGGAGCCTGCTTAAGATTTTCTCTCTCTTTCCCTCTCCCTTAGCCCCCACCCTGCTATTATAAATAAATAAGTAAGTAAGTAAATAACTCCTGTACTGATCCTCCAGGGTTCCTCATGGTTTATGTTCCTACACTAAATGAGGTCTAGTAAGTCAGGTGACATTTTACGTTTTAGAATTCCAGATAAATTCTGTGCACTTTATATATTTTTGGAAACCATTTGGCAATATGTATCTAGAGCTTAAAAATGTATACATGCTGATCCAGCAATATCTTAAGGGAAAATATTAAATTTAGATGATCTCTTCTGGCATTACTTAGGAAAGCAGAAATTCAGAAATAAAAGTAGATATCCATGACATGGGTCTTGGCAATGATTTTTTTAGATATGACACCTAACGCTCAAACAACAAAATAAAAAATAAGTCGGACTACATGAAACTCTAGCTTCTACAGAGCAAAAGAAACCACCAACAAAATATAAAGGCAACCTAAGGAGTGGGAGAAGATATTTGAAGATCATATATCTGACAAGGTATTAATATCTAAAGTATATAAAGAACTCATACAACTCAACAGGACAAAAACAAATAATCCAGTCATTATGGTGTACCCTTAAACTTACACTGTTGTATGCCATGTATGTTTTTATGTATGTAATACTGTATGTCAATTATATCTCAATAATACTGGAAGAAAAAAAAATTAAGTAGATATCCAAAAGTATCCATTAAACAGACTATTATGCAGCCATATAAAATGAAATTGAAAAGAGTTTTAATGAAATATTTAGAATATGCTGAGTCAAAGCAAAAGATAAATTGCATACACAGCACCACCTCTTGGAAATTTTCCAAATGAACAAAAACACTGGCTGATTTTAATTGATTTGTATATTTTCTTTACACCAATATTTTCTTCCAGATTTTTATATTTAAATTCTGAAATCGCTATGAGTATGGATTAGTCTTTTAGAGATATAAATGCTATGTATATTTGGTAGCCATTATTTTGGATGCAATCTCTGTGCAGGCCACATAAGGGATAGAATTTAATCATTCCTAAGAATCTTGCAGGATAAGAAATAAGGCAAGGAATCTACGAATAAGATAATTAGATATAAAATAGCCATTTAGTGTTGGAGCAACAGATACAGTAAACTGGCAATCAAACGTGAAGTAAGCAGGAGGGGACAGTTTGAGGCAAATGCATCTATATATATATACTTAAATTAAGGTGCAGAGCTTGCTTACCATGGAGAAAGGTGATATGGGTCATAAATATAGAATTAAATTTGATCTTGCTTACATTATTCCAATTTGCTGAATAAATCAATGCAATGGATGGTATAATTTCCATTCTTTCTCTTTTCTTTACTTGTGACTTTGACATGAGGGAAACAATTTTTTAAAGGAGAAGCTGTATTTACAAGGGTTAAATAATTCAACTTGTCAACAGTGCTTCCTCCAAAATATATTTGAAGTAGAGAAATCCTCAGGCGATTTACACTTTCGGGTGAGCATCTTTCTTTGGCATTTTATTCTCTGTAGTAATTCCATTAAAAGAGCACAATTTATTGCACATCTGTCTTTGCAGATTTTATCAATGCTGAAACCTTTTAAACTGAGAATGGGATTAAATAAACCCCATTTACCAATGTGGTAAAATATAATAGACATCCAGCCTATTAAATGGCCAGCTAAATCAATATATCCACTTGGCAGCAATTTCCAGAAGATAAGGTGAAAACCTCCTGTTCTATTTGATAGATGAGTAAACTTAAAGGGAAGAATTTACAGTAGATTCAGCGTATACCTTGAAGGAATGTTCATTATTCTCAAATTACCTTCTCATGTCAGCAGATTTGTGGTTAGTAAACAGAGAGGCCATTTGTCCTCCTCCTCCTGCGTGGGTATAGAGGCTGCAGCGGCCGAGTAACTAATGTGGAAGGAAAACCAGTGTTTGAACCTATTCAACAAAGATGAGATTTCAAGTGTGATTAAAGATATTTATACATTTTAATTGGGTAATACATGCTGTTCAAAATCAGCCCAAGTAATATGGCTTTCTATAGGAAGGTGAAGAAGGGAGAATGTAAGAACAGGAAGCTAAAGAACATAGTAATAACCGTGACTTATAAGGTGCTTTTGAGTCTGTATCTAAGTGTTCTGTGTACTTATTGATTTAATAGGAATCAGTCAAAGGAGGGAAACTAACTTAATTTGTGTTTACAATGTGCCAGAAACTGTTCTTGACACATTTACATACATTAGTATTTGTTATATCTTCAAAAAAAAATCTTTGAGGTCTATATTATTATGTATACGAAAACAGAATCAGAGTGAACTTCCCCAAAATCACAATAAAAAATATTGAGACCAGTACTTTAATTTAGGCTTTTAGCTTCCTAGACCCACTGTTCTATACAACAAAATACCAGAAATAGAAGTATAAAGTGTAAGTAAAGTGCTTGTGTGTGTATATATATACATATATATATTGATGTAACACTTTATATATAATACTTTACATCTCTCTATGTATATGAATACATATAGTCCTAAACTAAAGCTGAGTATTATAAATGGGATTAACTTGAACTTAACATTGCAGGGTGACACCAAAAGGTATCTTTTCCCTACTGCATTGCTTTTCTATGGACTCTCCCTGATCAACCCTTTCCTCCTCCTAGCAATCAAGAGCATGGGAGGACGGAAAGACGAACAGGAGTTTTTTGCTGCCTTGTCTAGGGCTCCAAGGTAGAAAGCAGATTTTAAGCCAGAAAGGATTTCAAGGGTCCAGTCAAGTTCTCTATCAATGTTGCATGGATTTGGAGAACACACTACAAGTCAGAGGATGAGGGGTTGATAGACGAGGGCAGGGAGTATCGGAGCGAAAGTTGCTCTGAGAAAGATCAGTGTTAAAAACAAGCCCCAAATCTCTTAGCACGATAAGCTCTTTGTAAATATTTATCTTGGTGGTTTACTACAGAAACATAAACCCACAGCTGCTGGCGTGGACATGGTCTAGATGAGAAGCATGGCTCTGGCTTAATGACAGTTCAGAGATGAAAGAGTCTCCCTTTCTCGGTGCTCTCGGCACACAGCGCTATCACACCTGCTGTCCCCACATGAGCCAGGTATTAAGAAAGGAAGAACTGATTTTCAGGGTAAAGAGGCTTTTGAGTTAATCTTCCTATATACAAATGTATTAAGCATGGTCAGTTTGGAGTTAGTCATTCAATCCTGTGTCCCTGAAGTCATGGATTGAGCTCTGATGGCAGGTGGATATTTATGGCCTTTTGTGAGCTGCGACTTACGACTGACCCCAAGTTACATGGGTCTAAATAGGACTCTAAGCATCCTAACATGGCATGGTGGCTTTTAAGGAAACAGCCTGTTAAATTATGATTTCTTATTTCCAAGGCAGCGTAGGGAGGATGCTCTCACTCTCTTTCCTATTACGCACAGTGCATCATAGATGTTCAGCACTTACTGAACCATCTGTGCTTCATGCCACGTGAAACTTCTTAGGTGTACTTTGTAGCAATGTCGGTTTTCAGGGTTTACCTTGTTGTGTATGGGGAAAGGGAGAAATTCTGCCTACTGACTTAGACGTCCTTAAATCTTACACTTGGGGTTGGAGCCTCCTCGCTTTCCTCGGTTGGGTTACAAGGTCAATTTTCAGCTTATTTATCTCTGTCCCATAAAACATCTGACACCTCCTCCTTGGATGAGGGTTGATCCCTTTGCACAGGCAGTAGGGGGAGGTCAGTGCGAGATAGAACTCATTTTGTCTCACTGCCATGTATGGACTGTTTGTCTGTGGCTTAGTTTACACATGTTTAACTATAGTGTACCTTAAAACATTATTTCACAGCTTCAAGTGTAATGTGAGGATCTCATAGAAGTAAATTCTAGCAATTTCTCCTCATTGTCATACTTTTTACTTTTACATATGCCATAAATATATATGTTGCTATTATTTTTTATTCTGAGTTTTATTTTTTTAGCCACTGAAAATAAAGAGAGAACTGAATTTCATACTTACCTTGACTTGTGTAATTTTGTTGGAGGAGGGATTGAGATGACATGAGTGTTAGTTGATCCTCGAGCTGGATCCTGGCTCTTCAACATCTCCTCTGCTCTTGAAAAAAATGTACGTTCTGCTGGGACCAATTTCACAGATTTAGCCTTCTTTCTTTTTTTAAAGATCTTATTTATTCATTTGAGAGTGAGAGCACAAGTAGGGTGAAGGGCAGAGGGAGAAGCAGACTCCCCACTGAGCAGGGAGCCTGACACAGGACTCGATCCCTGGATTCAGGGATCATGACCAGAGCTGAAAGCAGACGCTTAACCTACTGAGCCACCCAGGCACCCAAGGACTTAGTCTTATGAGAGCAATGTGTTGTTGAGACCAACTGGACAGTATATATGATTGAACCCAAGTAAGGCCTCTATATAAACTTTTAAGATTCTGGTGGGCAGGTTTGTCTTGTGGCTGCCTAAGACAAGCCTCATCTGTAAGTTCCCTTGCTTATTTAACCTGCCAGCTCCCAATCTGGATGAGCTTGGGTTTTTCTTCAGTCTCTCCTTGCCTTCTGTGTAAGGGGGCCAGTTTCAGATCTCACCTGGGACGCTCCCAAGCTTATGAATCAACAGATTTCTACCGTTCTTATTGTGTGTGTGACTGCATGTGTGTGTGTAGGTGTGTTTAGTTCCAAGTTTCTGTCAGCTGTTATTCCTTTTATTTAACAATTCCTTTAATATTATAGTGTGAATGTACTGTCAAAAATTCCATCAGTTTTGTTTGTCTGAAAAAAATATTTCTCATTTTTTGAAAGATATCTTTCACTAGATACAGAATTCTAGGTTAACAGATTTTCTTCTTTTAGTATTTTAAAGGTGTAACACCATTGTCTTTGGCTTGCATAAATTTCCATGATAATGTTGATAGTTTTTGTTCCTTTATATGTAATGTATCTTTTATTTGCTCTCTGTCTTCAAGATTTTCTCTATCATTTTCAATAATTTGAATCTCATATATCTTGGTGATTTCTTTGCTGTTCATTTACTTATTTGATATTTATATATTTACTTATTTTGCACTTATCCTGTTTGGTATTTCTTAATTTTTTAAATATTCGATCTGTTTTCTTGTGTTAAAGTAGAAAATTCTCAGCCATCATCTTTTGAAATATTTATTTTGCTGTTCTCTCTCTCTTTCTTCACATTTCTGCTGAAATTCCCTATTTGTTAATGCATTATGTCTACCTTTTCTAATAGAACCTTTAACATATTAATTATAATTATCTTAAATTCCCTGTCCAGATGTTCCAACATCTAGTCTGTATTCCAGTCTGGTTTTGGGAATTCATTTTTCTCTTTCAATATATTTTTAAAATTTTTTTAAAAAGATTTATTTATTTTAGAGGGGGGAGGGGCAGAGGGAGACGAAGAGAGAGCTTTTTTTTTTTTTAGATTAATTTATTTTTAGAGCAAGAGAATGAGAGCAAATGCATAAGCAGAGGGGCAGAAGGAAAAGGAGAAAGAATCCCAAGCAGACTCCACACTCAGCACAGAGCCCGATGGGGGGTTCCATGCAGGGCTCAGTCCCAGGACCCTGAGATCATGACCTGAGCCGAAACCAAGAGTCGGACACTTAACTGACTGCACCACCCAGGCACTCCTCTTTCTCAATATTTTGTTCTCTTTTCTTTTCTTATGCTTCATGTATGTTTTGATTGAAAGCCAGATATCTTGTGTAAGGCAGTAGAGACTGAGATAAACAAAATTCATGCCAGAAAATGGGTATATTTCTTTTTGGCTAGGCTTTTATCGTGGGATATAGTGTAGTCAAATGAATGGGTGTTTCCTAGGTTTGGGTTTTATTGTTCCTATTGTTACCTTAAGCATACTACAGATTTCAAAGTCCTCTGGCATTACATTCTGTTTAGTGTGGGGACCAATCAGTTGGTTGAGAGTTTTCTTCATTGTGTGCTCCACCCTCAACTTCTCTTTGCACCTGGAGCTCAGAGAGGCTCTCTCTCCATGTTCCCCTACCATTCCCGGAAGCAGATGGCTGTTACATGTTGCTCTACTCTTACTAGGCAGGTATTGGGAGAGGGCAGTATTCTTTACTGTTCTTTTTAATTCTCAGCCTTAATCAAGTGCTGTTTTCCTAAATCCTTGGAGTGGCACCTTCTCAGTGATCCCGTCCCTCCCTGACGAGCAAGGATCTATAATTGCCTGGCCCCAGGAGTTTCCTGCCCTTTGCCCAAGATGATTCTTCACAAATGCTATCAGAGTGAAAGGTTTTGCTGTCCTTCCTTTAGCATCTTGAGGCTTCTGTTATAGGAAAGCAGGATCCAGTCAGGGTTTGTATAATTTCCCACAATGTTTTGTTTTCTAGTTCTAGAGAATTCAGAGATACCATGCAAAGCAACAAGATAGGAACACAGGCAAAGAAAACAAACTGGTCTGGTTTGGTAAACAGAGGAACTGAGAACAAGATTCTCAGGAACAAGACAGAGTTCAAATTATAATCAAGACAGATAAGGTTAGAGTTATATAATCAAAAGAATGACTTCATAGTAAATTCCAGGATGACTTTAGGTGTGGGAATGGAGGAACAGAGGTAAAACTAACTTACATGGCAATGTAAGAAGATATGTACTTCCGGATGTTTCTGAGTAACTTTAAATTGATATTTAAATGCAAGATCATCAAAATATACTGTCTTAGTAGTCAAAATTTGATGGATTAGTAAATAGAGTCATCTTCCAAGTGCTGAAAAAAAATTTTTAAATCTATTCTTTATACTGCAGGGGCTCTAATTACACTCCTTATCTTGAGTTTTTTTAATGTAGATTCAGTTTCGGCTAATGGCAGCAACCCACTCTGACTACTCATCTTCATAAGGATTGAGATTTTCAAAGGTAGAAAAAGAAAGAAAACAAGAAAAAGAAAAGAAAAAGAGAAAAATTAAAGAGGATATTTAGCACATAAGGTTATCCCAGAAACAGAGAAGATAAATTCATGAAATAAGAAAAGTCAAGGAAGACAGAAAACCATGAAGTAATGTGGTTAATGGTGGAGATAAGTCAGCATGTTTTCAAGCGAATCCTATCTGACATTATCTATATGTCAGAGGTCGTGAAAGATTCAAGCAAAACTAAAATGCAGTCCTGCTCTTGGACCAGGTACCTACAAATTTTGAGGAAGACCAATCTTACACACATGAAGCTATCAAAAAAGTTGTAGGGCACCTGGGTGGCTCAGTTGGTTAAGCATCCAACTCTTGATTCTGGCTCAGGTCATGATCTCAGGGTGGTGAGACTGAGCCCCAAGTCAGGCTCACCACAGTCAGCTGGTCCTCTTCCCTATGCTTCTTACCCCACCCTCTCTATCTCTTAAAAAAAAAAAAAAAAAAGTGTTGGAATCTCAGAGTAACCTGTGACATCATGTGAGATCTGAAGTTATTTTCTCCAGCTTCCTTTTCCTGGACTTGCTTTCTGTATTCGCCTTGATGGACCAAGTCTCAGTGCTTGAAATGCACTGCTCACTAAGCTTCAATGATCCAAACCGTTTTTTCTATCTCTGAAATATTTTTCTGCTTCCCATTGTCAATCCTCACTTTCTTTTGCTCTTTTCTGTTTATCCCATTTTCTCATTCTCCTCAGGTATATGTCCATCGAAAGATTGGGTCTTATGTTCTTTTTTTTTTTTTTCCCCTCTCTCTCTCATCAACAAAACTCCAGATATTCTTTTCCATTTAATTTTCAGAATAAAACCGATAGTGACTTGATACACTGGTTCTGCGTCCTATGTATCTGTTTGGATACTCTTTTGTCATATCCTCATTAAACAAATTTATGTTTATTAAACACCAGAGGGTGCAAAAATGACTTCAATAAAACAGCAATAATAATAATAATAATAAATGATCACTCATCCATGCCTTCGTTTATTCCACAGATATTTATTGTAAGAGTAGGGACCTTGTCTTTTTCAGTTATGTCATATTTCCAACAGTTAAACAGTTTCTGGTACAAACTAGGCATTCATTGAACATTACTAAATTACTTAATGAAAGTAAAGGAAGCATACATGAGAAAAGAGTTGTGTTAACTCAGAAGGGAAGGGGAGATGATGGGCATCATTAAATAAATCAAATAATACGGGGTTATTGTAGAGAGTTGATATTCACTGATGGTTAATGCAAGTGACGTATTTTGGATTTTTTTTTTAATGGATGAAAGCAAAGATTGAATAATTGGTATCTATTCCTAAAGAACTAGGAAACTTTGATTCCATAAATATTAAAAAAAAAAAAAAACTACAGAAATTAATGACTATATAGGATTTTAATAGTCTTACCTGAAGGCAGATTGCACGAAATCCTCCTGGTACCTCATAGTGGGGCTAATGTCCTCATTAAACACATGTAGCTATTTGCAGCTAAAGCTTTCCTTTATCTTCTTTGTCATCTCTATAAATTGCTGAAACCTGGAATAAAATAGATGATTCAGATATGCAATGCTGAATTTCATAAATAATCTTTTTTTTTTCTGCATCTTGGCACAGAAAATTTCCTGAAATATAAAAACACTATTCCCACATTTGATGTAAATAGAATACTCATACATTTTAAATATTCTCAATATGCCACTCACTTAATACTCTAAACAAATAGTGTTCTTCTCAAAATTACACATTAACTCAAGGGAAAGGAGAAAAGGAGAATTTGTCTCCTCTGCAGTTATGTACAGCATTTAAATATCACACAGTACTCTTCAAGGGTCACAGTTTAATATCTCTCTTTACGGAGCACCTTGGAGATGCGTGCACATAACAGGGATAAAGACTTTACATGTGGTAACATTGAATAGGAAATAGTGTATAATAAAAAGTATATAAATAATCCAGTTTCCTACAGCATTTAGCACAGCCAAAGGCTATGTATGAGTCACAATTAGGAAAATCTGAATATGGGTCCCTGCAGCTGGATTTGGTCTGCAGAGTATATGCTCTGAGCATTCAAAGTGAAAAATAACAGAAGTTCAGTGAGCTATTTGTAGGATGGAGCATGCATTTAAAAACAATGTATAGATACTTTGATGCCATTTGAACTATTTCTTTTGCTTCAAAGACATCATTTTACTTAAAAATATAGAAACCCTAAAAACATTTTGGCTGGCGGTAGGAACAAAAGAATGATGCCTTCTATTAGCATTTTTATTTATCTTTGGTGCTATTATCCAGTCTGGTTAGAAAACAGAAGTTTAAAGTTTGGAAGGTTTCTGGTAATAGAACTAGGAGAATTAATGTTTTTTAAATTAAAAAAAAAACAAGAAAAATTTAATTGCTATTGCTGTATTAGCAAATCATCCCAAAATTAAGCGGTTTAAAACAACAATTATTTATAATCACTCATGATTTCTGTGGATTAGGTATTTGGGAGCATCTTAGCTGTGGAGTTTGGACTTCGCTTAGTCCTGGAGCCATCTCAAAAGCTTCTATACTCATATATCTAGTACCTAGGCTGAGAGATGGATGTTGAAAGAACTGGGGCTCATTGGCATCTCTGTCTCTCTATGTAATTTCACCACATTGCTTCTCCACCAAGGCAAACACAGGGCTCCTGGATTACTCGCATAGTGACCCAAGGTTTCAAAGGTACATTTCCTGAGATAGAAAGCCAGATGAAAGCCATATTGTAGGTTTCAGGTTTCATCTTAAGAAAACCATGTGACTATCTTTTGAGAATACAATCTTCTACAAGAAGTTCATTCAAATAGAAAAATACAAATTACGTATAGCTTATTGAAAACAGATCTATATTTAACATATCAGGAAATTCCCAATACATGGAATATGTAAATGAAAATCATACAACCTTAAGTCACTCTATAAGAAAAGATTGTCAATTCTTTTTTTATCTTTATTTATTTTTTAAAGATTTTATTTATTTATTTGACAGAGAGAGAGAGAGATCACAAGTAGGCAGAGAGGCAGGCAGAGAGAGAGGGGGAAGCAGGCTCCCCGCTGAGCAGAGAGCCCAATGCAGGGCTCGATCCCAGGACCCTGAGATCATGACCTGAGCTGAAGGCAGAGGCTTTAACTCACTGAGCCACCCAGGTGCCCCGTCAATTCTTTTTTTAACATCAGCTATTATTCAAACTAAAATAATATAAATTGTGACTCTAATATAAAAATAAAAACTTTTGCATCACTGCAAAATAAATGATTGCCACAGTTAAAAAATAACAGCAAACTTGTAAAGTTGTAAGAAATATTTACAGCTCCTATCATAGACAAATATTTAATCCTTCTAATATTTAAAATTATTCTTAGATAAATAAGATAAAGACTAAAAACCCAGTGGGGGAAATGGGAGAAGAAATAAAAGATTATTAGTGAAAATAACATATATACAGTACCTAAACATATGAAAAGGTACTAAATCTCATTTATAATAAGAGAAAGAAAATTGAAAGTATACTGAGAAACCCCCAATTCACCTACCAGACTGATACCATTCCAAAATGTATTAACATACAACACTGGTGAGGCCCATAAGAAAATATGAACATACTTCTTTTCGAAAGTGTAATTGTCTAGAAAGGGCCTTATGTCAATTTTTTTCAAAATTGCAATTGGCCCCACAATTTCACTTCAGGGAATACAGTTGTGGTAGCCAGAATTCTAGGAAGATCCCTAATGACCCATGCCCTTGTGTAATCACAACTCCTTGGGTGTAGGCTAGACCTGTAACTTGCTTAACCAATAAATATAGTAAAAGTGATGGGCTATTACTCCTGTGATTGTGCAAGTTGTAAGTCTGCCTTGAAAGGAATTTTGCAGGTGTAATTAAGGCCCCTAATCAGTTGACTTTAAGCAATCAAAGGTGAGAATATCCTGAGTGGGACTAACCTAATCAGGTAAGCTCTTATTAAATAAAAACAAACGAAACAAAAAAAGCAAAGTGAAGAACAATGCTATAGTGTACAACCAGTTATGTAACAAAAGGGGAAAAGAAATACAGATTTCTATTTACTTGTCTAAATATAAAAAAGAACCTTTGAGTGAAACAAGAATAATAGTAATCGTTTGCTATGGCAACTGGAAGATGCGCTCTAATTTGAAAGAAGATAGTCATAAAGGTAACCTTTTCGCTGTTAATGTATTATTTTAAAAAATTTAATAAATAAATTTTATTTTAAAATGTTAAAAAATAAACGTATGAATGTCATAACCCATAAGCAATTTTTAAAGAATACCACAATGCAGGAGAAATATGTATTAACAAGGAACACGAAGGCTAAGAAGATCAAGAACATTAACACAGTGTACGAGAGTGGATAGAACAGAGATAGGGGATTCAAGGTGAGGGTGAGGATAAACGGTTGGTTCATTGTGGTATGGTCTAGTTTCAAGTACTGGAAATGGACAGATACCTGGGATAATAAGACACGGTCATTTCTGGAGGCAGTCAGGTATTGGTTGGGTCAGCTATAGGACATGATGAGTCTGGTGACTGGATTGGAGAAACAGTGGTCTATAGCAACACTGTGTCGAGAGCCAACTCTGGTTTCTACCCAAATGTAGCTCAATCAGGCAAACTACTTTTTCATCTCTTCACTCCTATATTTCCTGGAGTGCCATTTCTTTATTTGTTTCCAGGAAGCTTTTTTGCAAGTCACATGGTGTTTCCATGTCTTTGATGTAGATATTGCCAACGTTATAAGACAATCCCGCTGATAACATTGGTGAATTCCGTGTCTGTCCTTGAGGGATCTCTCAGCTGCCTCTCTACTTAGCATTTCTCACCACTCACCTTTTATTGCCAGAGTGATCCTGACAGTATTTTCAGAAACAAACACAGGCCAATATAATATATGGAAGATTTTATTGTTTGTTTAGTGAGAAGATTTAGGCCTTTAAGCAGGGAGACTATAGAGACAACTAAAAAGTGCTTTGCATTTTAAAAGCACGACTGTGACTTCAATATTGGACAGACAAAGGTATTGTCATAATAATGGTATCTGCAGATCAGGTGCAAAGAATATGAATGAAAATAATCTCTTTGGCTTATTCAGTGTGTGTCTCTAGGATCTGTTTCTATGTTGGGAAGCTGTGGGGAACAAGTCTGAAGCTATTTCTTTGACACTTCATCTGGTACCATTAGAGGGCCAGACATAGTCCCCTCTCCCACCCTCAGGCAAGAGAACCCGGGTGTATTTTCACTCTTTCATTATGCATTATAACTCTCCACTCTTTAAGCTGCAACTTGGGAGTCATTATGCACTTTAGGGAACTGTATTAGTTATAGCAGGCCACTAGGGAATATGTAGTGTACAGAAGCTGTAATTTACAAAATACCCTCTAGAAAAAGAAGCCAGGGAATGAAGCTTGGGAAGTGTTTCCTTTTCTGCATTGCAACTTATACACTATGGGAATTAAACTCAACAACCTCATCTTGACAAAAGAGTTTCATAAATAGAAAGAAGTTTTTCTATTGTGTAGAACAAGACAATGCAGGGACTCTCTTGTTTCCACATAAGCTACTGGTATAATAAACACACATTCCCCTGGTTCTCCTAATAGCTGTGGAACAAGAATACTAGTGAGATCCTTTCCTGCTTGATAATTCTCCAGACAGATGAGTTTTACTTTCTTTATTCTCCTATCAGAATAAGTAGCCAATGAAGCTATGTGGTGATTTTTGTGAAAATTTTATTTTGGGGAGAGCAGATAATTGATATGAAATCACTGAAACTTTGTTGTGGATATTTCCAGTGTATAGATAAACCTTCACTAAGTTAATTGCTGTTGACAAGAGATAGGTCTTTCTTTTAGCTATTGAGGGACTGCTTGGTTGCTTCCTGTTTTTGGTGATTATAAATAAAGCTGATCTTAAAAATTAGAATGCAGGTATTTGCGGGAAATACATTTTCACATCAGTTGGGGTAAATGCCTAGAAGCACATTAGAGGCAGGAGGTAGAAGAACATTAAATATAGCTTTGTAAGAACTGCTATGCTGTATTTCAAAGTGACTGTGTCACTTTGCATTCCCAAGAGCAATGAAAGAGTTCTGGTTGCTATTCATCCTTGATGGCATTTGTTATTGTTGCTTTTTTGGATTTTAGCCATTCTAATAGATGTATAGTGGTGGTATCTCATTGCTATTTTAATTTGCAATTCCTTAATAACGAATTATGGTGAGCATCTTTTCATATGCTTATTTGCCCTCTGAATATCTTCTTTGATGAAGTGTCTGTTCAGTTCTTTTGCCCATATTTTAATTGGGCTTATTTTCTTATTGTTGAGTTTTAAGAGTTCTTTGGACATTGTTGATACCAGTTCTTTATCAGATCTGTGTTTTGCAAATATTTTCTTCCTTGTGTTTTCATCCTATTAAGTTTTGTTTGTTTGGAGAGAAGTTTTTAATTTTGGCAAAGTCCACATTATTATTTTCTTTCATGGAATGTGCATTTTGATGTTTTATTTAAAAACAAACCTAGATGATTTCCTGTTTTCTTCTAGAAGTGTTCTAGTTTGTATATGGGTTTTGTTTGCTTGTTTGTTAACATTTATCTGTTATCCATTTGAATTGATTTTTTGTGCAAAGTTTTAGATCTGTGTCTAGATTCATTGTTGTTGTTGTTTTAATGTGGCTATCCAGACAGTGCTAGCGCTTTCTTCACATTCTGTATACCTTTCACTTACTTTTCTTGTCATATTTCATTAGCTAAACTTCCAACACAATGTTGGCTAGGAGTGGTGAGAAGGAATATCCTGTCTTGTTCTCAGTCTTAGCAGAAATGTGTATATTTTCTTATCATTAAATGTCATGTTGGGTGTAAGTTTTTTGTAGACATAATTTATCAAATAGAGAAATTTTTTCTCTATCACTAGTTAACTAAGTTCTTTTAATTATAAATGGGTGTGAATTTTGTCAAATTAATATCCTGAATCAATTTATATAAGCATATGAGACTAATAATTTAGTGGGTTACATTAATTAATTTTTAAGTGTTAAGCCAGACTTGCATACCTGGCAAAAATCCCACTTGCCCATGATATAGTTCTTTTCTACATATTTTTGGATAACTTGTTGAGAATTTTTACATCTGTATTCATTAGAGATTTTTGTCTGTAGTTTTCCTTTCTTGCAATGGCTTTATCTGGTTTGGGTAGTAGGGTAATGGTGGCCTCATAGAATGAGTTAGGTAGTGTTCCCTGTGTTATATTTTTGGGAACAGATTATAAAGAATTGAAATAATTTCTTCCTTAAATGTGTGGTTGAACTCCCCACTGATATTATCTGGGTTTGGCACTTTGCTTTATCTTTTGAAAGGTTATTAATTATTGATTCAACTTATTTAATAGATACAGTCTGTATTTCTCTTGTGTGAGTTTTGGTAGTTTGCATCTTTTAAGGAATTGGTCCATTTCACTTAAGTTCTCATATTTGTGGGTATAGAGTTGTTCACAGTATTCCTTATTATCCTTTTTTTTTTTTGAGAGGGAGAGAGAGAGCACATGCGCGAAGTGCAAGGAGGGATAGAGGAAGAGGGAGAAAATCCCAAGTAGGCTCTGCACTGAGCCTGAGACAGGGCTTGATCTCAGGGCCCTTAGATCATGACCTGAGCCAAAACCAAGAGACACTTAACTGACTGAGCCACTAAGGATCCCCTCCTTATTGTCTATGGAATCAGTATTGATAACTTCTTTTATTTCTGATATCACTAAATTGTCTCTTCTCTTCTCTCTCTTTGTTATTGTAAGCTTGACTAGAATTTTGTCAATTTTATTGATCTCTTTAAAGAACCAGCTTTTGGTTTCATTGAATTTCTCCACTGGTTTTCTCTTTTCAATTTCATGAATTTCTGTTATAATTTTTATTATTTCTTTTTTTCTATTGGCTTTAGGCTTAAAGTTTCCTATAAGAGAGGTTTGGAGTATTGAATAGCTCCTTTATCGTAATATATGCATTTGATGCTATAAAATTCCATCTATGCACTGCTTTTGCTGCAACCACACATTTTCATAACTTTTATTTTCATTTACTTCAATTTTTAAAAATTTCTCTTGGGACATCTCCTTTAATCCATGTGTTACTGAGAAATGTGTTATTTAATCGAGAAATGTTCGATAATTTTCCAGCTGTCTCTCTGTTACTGATTTATAATTCAATTCCACTGTGGTCTGAGAACATAGTTTGTATGATTTCTATTTTTTAAAATTGTTAAGTTGTGTTATATGGACTAGAAGGGGTTTATTTTAGTGAGTGTTCTAGGTGACCTTGGTAACAATGTATTCAGCTATTATTAGGTGGAATATTCTATAAATATCATTTAGAGCAGATTGATTGATAATGCTGCTCAAGTCAATAATATCCTTAATAAATTTCTGTGTGTTTGATCTATTGATTAGAGGGGTGTCAATGTCTCTAAGTATAATAGTGTATTTGTTTATTTCTCTTTACATTTCTTTCAGCTTTTGCCACATATATACTGATGACTTTCGTTAGGTGCATACATGTTCAAGATTATTAGGTCTTCTTGGAATGTTGATCCTTTTATAATTGTTTAATGCTCCTCTGTATTTCTGATAATTTACCTGGCTCTGAGGTCTGCTTTATCTGAAATTAATACAGCTATTCTGACTCTCTTTTGATTAGTGTTAACGTATTATATCTTTCTTCACCCCTTTGATTGTAATCTGTGTTTTTATATTTGAAGTGGATCTTTCAGACACATCTAGTTAGGTCTTGCTTTTTATCTATTCTGATGGTTTCTATCTTTTATTTAATTTATTTAGACTACACTTTAAGTGATTTTTGATACAGCTGGATTATTAATGACTATGTTTCTGTTTTCTATTTATTGAACAGGTTCTTCATCTTTTTATTCCTTACCTACCTTTTCTGGTTTTAAATGAAAATTTCATATGATTCCATTTTATTTCCTCTCTTAGTATATTCATTTTACTTTTTATAAAAAATTAGTAGCATTCCCAGAGCTTGAAATGTTAATTTACGATTTACCTAAGTCTGCTTTCAAATAGTCTATACAACTCCAAGGTGGGTGCAGATTCCTATAAATGTGCTTCTAGCTCCTCTTTACAAACCCTTATTACTTTGCTGTCATTTATTTCCTTTATCTGTATGCTATAATCATCTAATAAATATATTGATACAATTACCTTGAAGAAACAGGTATCTGTTGATCAGTTAAGAATTAAAAGTTAAAAAATTATTTTACTTTCATTTATTTTTTGATGTTCTTTCGTTGATGTAAATCAGAGTTTGACATTTTTCTTCTGAAGTATGTAACAATTCTTACAAGACAGGTCAGTTGGCCAAAAATTACCTTATATTTTACTTGTCTGAAAAAATTTCTTCTTCCCTTTTGAAAGATAATATTGCTAAATATAGAATTCTAGGCTGGTGTGGCTTTTTTCCCCACGAACACATTAAATATTTCACTCCATTCTTTTCTTGTTTGCATGGTTTCTGATATGAAGTCAGCTATATTTTTAAATTCTTTTCTCTATATATAGACAAATCCTCCACTGCTGCTTCTTTTAAGATTTTCACTTTGTCTTTGGTTTTCTGAGCTTTGTACATGATATGGGCAGATATAGATTTTATTATATTTTTCTGGCTTGGTGTTCTCTAACCCTCATAGATAGTAGTTTGGGATCTGCTATTATTTTCAGAAAAAATCTTCTCTGATCTTCAAATATTTCTTCTTTCTTTCTGGTATTTCAATTACATTAATGTCACACCTTTTGAAATTGTTCCACAGTTCTTAGATATTGTGTTTT
The DNA here is from genome assembly GCA_028534135.1 of Potos flavus. Lineage (NCBI taxonomy): Eukaryota > Metazoa > Chordata > Mammalia > Carnivora > Procyonidae > Potos > Potos flavus. The sequence continues at coordinate 35,626,121 of CM052885.1, forward strand.
TTTTTTTTTTTTAATTATCTTTTCTCTTTGCATTTCAGCTCAGAAAGTCTTCTGACGTATTTTCAAGCTCACCGATGACTTCCTTGGCTATGCCCACTTTAATGATCACTCTATCAAGGGCATTCTTCATTTCTGTTACAGTATTTTGATTTCTAACATTTCCTTTGATTTTTTCTTAAAGTTTTCAGTTATCTATAATCTGGTTGCTCTAACCATCTATTTTTCCATGTTATCTGCATTTTCTAGCACAGCCAGAATCTGTTAATAATTAGTTTAAATTTTCTATCTAATCTGTTTCACATCAAAGCCTGACTCTGATATTTGCTTTATATCTTCTGACTGTGTGTTTTTCTTGCTTTTTAGCATGCTTTGTAATTTCTTTTTGAGAGCTAGACATCATGTATCAGGTAAGTCTTTAGGTAAATAGGTCTTTAGTTTGAAGTTTTATGTTCACCTGGCTAGGCGTTGGGCTATGTTATATTTGCTGTAAATTGAGGTGCCATAGGCTTCAAATTCCTCAAGGGTCCTTAGTTTTATCTCTCCTCTTGTCTTTGGGCTTGTCTAGGAACTTCTTAGAGTCTTTACCTTACAGCTCCTATAGCTGCAGTGCATTTTTATTACACTGGATCCCCAATACTGTGTTGATTAGGTATGGGAGAGGGAAGGGTTTCTAGAACCTTATGATTAAATCTCAGTGATTTAGTGAGGCTGTGTCCATGGGCTGTGACTTTCACAAAGTATTTCTTATCTTCCTGTCCACTTAGATGAGACAGGAAGGCTAGACAGGATTGGTCAGGGATAACTACCTTCCCCTAATGGGATAAGATTCTGTTAAGGTCTTTCCCTTTGGAGAGTAAGTCTCTATTATAGAGAATGTTCTAGGAGTATTTCAGAATTGCTACTTCTACCCTCCCACTTCCAGAGACATGTGGGGATTTTTCTTGATTCTTCATGATGAGAACTTGGTGGGGTACCTGGAAGTAAAGCCTATGAGATTGGTGGGGGGGAATCCATCTAAGACTGCAGGTCTCCAGGAAATTTTCCCTTTAACACACAGCCTCTAACATTTTATCAAAATTACCATTAAATGTTTCTACCAGTTTACGACTCCAGTGGCTTCTACTTCAGATTTGTTAATCTCAGCTATGGTTTTCTGTATTTGCCTGTTCCTTTAGATTTGGGAGAGTTCATTTGCCCCACAACTTCTACTTTTTGATTAATGCAAGGATAGCCATTGATTTTTTAGTTTTTTTAGGTTTTTAGTTGTGGTAAAGATTGGAATAGCACTTTCTAAGCTCTTTACCTATTGGAGATGAGACTGGAAGAAACAGGTTCTTATCTTTTTTTTTTTAAATATTTTATTTATTTGACAGAGAGAGAGAGATCACAAGTAGGCAGAGAGGCAGGCAGAGAGAGAGAGGGAAGCAGGCTCCCTGCTGAGCAGAGAGCCCGATGTGGGGCTCGATCCCAGGACCCTGAGATCATGACCTGAGCTGAAGGCAGAGGCTTTAATCCATTGAGCCACCCAGGTGCCCCAACAGGTTCTTATCTTGAAAAAAGAAAAGGTCTCCTTTAAATGTTTAGTCCCTTATTACCATGCTTTTATTTTTCAGTCTCTTCTTTGTCCTAATACTGAATTTTATGAAGATATTTAATCATTCATATTTTGACAACTGAAGAGCAGGCCATCCTTCGAAAAAGCAACATGACCCTGTGGGCTTGTGAGTACATTTTCTCAGAGGAAGTTCATAGACAGAGTTGCTATCCTTGAAAAGCCAGCACTTCTGAATTGGAAAGGGCTTCAAATTGTAGAGACCTCAGAAAATGGAATTATGGTGAGAAAATATGCATTATAACCTAAAAAAAAATAGCCTTGTATCTTCAATGATTGTATTTTCTAAACAAAGACTTAGAACATGTAGTGAATTACCCAAGTAATAGTGTACTTGCCCAGCATTCAAAAGCTCATGTACCTATAGGGACCAAGGTGGTAAGTAACATCAATATGTTACTCACTCAAGTAGTAACAGGAGTATGGGAAGGGTGGGCAGAACTAACAGACAAACGTGCCACATTAACACATTTAAATAAAAGAAAAATCAGCCAAAGAAAAAATCAGCCAAAGACCTCTGTGGGGTCTGTGCAGGATAATGACTACTAGTTTTTCATTTGTTATGTATGCTGCTGATTTATTTATTTGGTTTCTACCATGTAGGCTCAATGAAATGAAATACTTTAGATGAGAAGATAGAAAATTTCATCTTTGACAAAGGAATTATTATGCTTTCAGGAAGGAACGTAGATTTTTCTGTTTTCCTGTATGCAAAGGAATTTGCTAGTGAACTGAATTTCTTTTTTTTTTTTTTTGTGAACTGAATTTCTTATACATGTAGGCAAGAAGATGAAAAGAAATGCCATCCTAAAGTATCTGCTTGGTGGCCAGATCCACTTTAAGAATTCTATTGTAAACTTATTGCCACATTCTTCAATATCTCCTAGAGGCAGCTCAGTGCGGTTCCAGGAGTAAGAAAAGAATTTTAGAAAACAATTGGACAATATAATAATTAGAATTAAATTATTTATCATGTTTGACCTGATAATTCTACTTTTAAATTTATCCTTAGAAGCTAATATAAAATACAAACCAATATTTATGCAAAGATGTTCCTTTCCTATAAAACAAAGGATATGCACAAACAAAAACAATCTGAATATAAGTAGATAAAGGGATGAAATATTAAAATGATTATATAATTTGATGCAGACATTAAAGTTATGTGGGCCAACAAACAATAACACAGGAAGATACATGAGTATATTTAAAAAATGAAAATGTATTTGTGGCACTCTAAAACAAGATGTATAATAAAGGAAAAACATACCAAAGTTTAAACACTATTACTCCGGGTTCAGTGGCATCTGAATCCTGTCTTATTTTCTATCATATTTCTTATTCTCTTGTCTATATTTTTAAATCATAAACAGAAAGTACTTGCATGATTGGGGGGAAAAAATCCAAATCCTAAATACCAATTCTGGCATATGTCCTCAAAAGATTTCATAACCCCCAGATATTTCCTAAGACACTTTGAGATATCACCTTATGCCAGTTAGAATGGCAAAGATTAACAAGATAGGAAACAACAAATGTTGGAGAGGATGTGGGGAAAGGGAAACGCTCTTACACTGTTGTTGGGAATGCAAGTTGGTGCCGCCACTTTGGAAAACAGTGTGGAGATTCCTCAAAGAATTAAAAATAGAGCTACCCTATGACCCTGCAATTGCACTACTGGGTATTTACCCCAAAGATGCAGATGCAGTGAAAAGAAGGGCCATATGTATCCCAATGTTCATAGCAGCAGTGGCCACAATCACCAAACTGTGGAAAGAGCCAAGATGCCCTTCAATAGAAGATATGGTCCCTATATACAATGGAATATTATGCCTCCATTAGAAAGGATGAATACTCAACTTCTGCATCAACATGGACGAGACTGGAGGAGATAATGCTGAGTGAAATAAGTCAAACAGAGAAAGTCAATTATCATATGGTTTCACTTGCGTGTGGAGCATAAGGAATAACATGGAGGACATTTGGAGAAGGAAAGGAAGGGTGAATTGGGGAAAGTCGGAGGGGGAGATGAAACATGAGAGACTGTGGACTCAGCAACAAACTAAGGGTTTTAGAGGGGAAGGAGGTGGGGGAATGTATGAGCCTGGTGGTGGGTATTAAGGAGGGCACGTATTGCATGGAACACTGGGTGTGGTACACAAACAATGAATCTTGAAACACTAAAAAAATTAAATTAAAAAAACTTGCTAAACCTAACAAAATTACATCATTAATTAATTGAAATTCCTTTTCACTAAAATGGAAAGCAAAATAGTTATTTAAATGACTGTCACTTGGAGGAAAAGCCACAATCTGGAAATTGATTGCAGGGACGAGGGCTAGTATAGGCTCAGAACTTAGCAATGGCAGTTGGAGAGGGACAACTCAAAAACAGGTGTGCTCCAAGCCTGGGAGACTGGAAGTGGCACTGTAGAGAGAGACCACCTGCCTCTCCAGCTGGATGCTCAGGGTGAAGATTCTATCCCTATCTGTGTTCTCTGGGGGGAAGATCCAGCTTATGTGGACCGTGGTCCAGTCTCCCTGTGGCCAGAGAGAGTTTGGTGACGTCTATGACCAGCAGTGATACTATCGAAAGGACAGCAGAGTGGGAGCCTTCTAGGTGAGAAGCCACAAAGTAAAGTAAAAATGCAGCTAGCACTGAGTAGAAACCAATGAGTTCACTCTTAAGGGGAGAGGACTTGGTGATGCCAAGGGTGAGGTTAAGTAGAACTGATAAAAGTCTTGCTTCTGAATCAGTAAAACAGATGCGACTGGGGGAGAGGGACAAGCACCTCAATAGTTCTACTCAGGGGAGAATTATTCTGTCCTGTGTTTCCTGGACTTCTTAATTTCCCAAGACCATGAAAGCATTTCAGGAAACTCACATCCAGTGTTACTTTTCTCTTTAATCCCTGAGAAGTTTCATACAACACTGATAAATTTCCCAGTGGTGAGGTCAATCAAATTCTCCCCTATGCCTTTGAATAGGTTTTATTTCACAGTGATAATTTTAAGGATAAGTAATATTCTATCAGGTAGATGTAACATTATACATGTATATATATAATATATACATATACATACGTACATATAATACATACATATGTATGTATATAAAATCCTGGTGTTGGGCGTTTACATTGTTTTCCAATATTTTATCTTTAGAAATAGTTACTAAGATTTTTTTTCACCTGTGAACGGTTTCCGTTTGATAAATTCCTAGGAATGAAAATGCAGGATTTCTCTTGATTTGATTTGTAGCTCACTCTCCAAAATGCTTCTAATAATTCATAAAGATATCATAACAAGGATGTTCCAATTTTGCTCCAACCATATCCACTGTCTTAGCTCAAGAGCTGCCATAACAAAATATCGCAACTGGATGGCTTAAACAACAGAAATTTATTTCTTACAGTTCTGGAGGTCCAAGGTCAGTGTGCCAGCAGGGTTGGTATCTGGTGAGGTCTCTCTCTTTGAGCTGCAGATGGCCTCCTCACTGGGTCCTTATATGGCCTTTCCAAGGCAAATGTGGGGAGGGAGAGAAATAGAGAGAAAACCTGGGGTGAGTAAGCAAGCTCTCAGGTGTTTCCTCTTATAAGAGCACTAATCCCATCATGAGGGGAAGACACGAGTGACTTCTACTCATCTTAGGTTTTCAGCTGGGACTCTTAACAAAATGAAAGATTAACAAGAGAAAAACAGTTTATTAGCAGATGCAGTGCACATCACATGGGAGAAACCAAAACCAAAAATGACTTAAAATGGTGACTTAGAATTACAACTTATATGGTACTTTCAACAAAGAGCAATAAATCTGTAGAGAAATGACAGGAAAGGGAAAGTAGTTGTAGGCTTCCAAGGGTGGCAAGTCGTGGAAAGGTAAATGTATGGGATGAAAGTAACGGAGTTCAGGTTTGTTTACAGATACTTACGAGGCCATCTCTGGGCTGATTAAGACTCAGTCTTCAGTAAAAGGAGAATTTATATCATTCCTTGGGCAGAAAAAGAGGAGCTCTATTCTGTATTAGCTGTTTCTTAGCTGCTTTCAGCATAAAATATTTTTTATGTCCAAGAGACATATCTGGGGTAACATATTCTGGTTTCCCTCTGCCCCATTTTCACGACCTCATCTAAAGCTAATTACCTCCCAAAGGCTCTATCTCTGAATACTATCACACTGGGGATGAGTGTTTCCACCTACGCATTTTGGGGGGACACAATTCAATCCATAGCACCCCCTTTAGGCATTGTGCTTTCTTATTTTTTGATGAATTTTGTGCATATGAAATGATGCCACATGAAGACTCTCTGAAGCTTTATCTTCATTCCTTCCTACCATCTTCCTCTCAGGAAATTTGCCTTTACTTATACTCACTTGGCAAATATCTATTGAGCTTTTATTAGGAATATCTTGTAGAGATGGAGAATCAACAATGAATTAATGAAGTCCCTGCCCTTATGGAGCTTATATTGTAGAATAGTAGAAAAATACAAAAAATATACAAGCCAATAAAGAAGAAAATATCAGATAGTGGTAAGTGCTATTAAGAAAAATGAAAGCGGAGTGAACATAAATTATGCTAATGGGAAGTTCTAAATACTCATTTAAGAGCTCTGGAAGAGCTGGGGAGGATAAGGCAAAGCATTAGTAAGTAGAGGTTCAAGGGAAAGTTATTATTAAGATGACTGTTATTAACGAGGCTGTTCTGTCCAAGTATTTTGTTATTTTATATGGTTATCAGAAATGTGCTGGCGCTGGATGTAGGATATAAAACACAATTGAAACAGTCATATGGTTTTGCTTGATCCTTTGACAAAATGCTCTTTTCATCATTGAGAACTTAATTTTATCTTCAAGTTTCTGAGACTTTGGTAGACCTCTGAACATCTACAATTTTACCTCCCAAGGATAAATATTTTAAGTTGATTCTTTTCAAACCCAAGCTACTTTTGATTTCAGGAGTCCTACTTCTGAAATCTACTAAGATTTCCAGGGTGCCTTTTAGATATTAGATATACATATCCTGTTTTTAAAAATGGCAGTGTTAAAAGAGACAACAGGCCCCAAAAGGAGTCCTTTGTGCTAAGGCCCACATCACAAAACTAAGACTTAATACTGAGTTAATCACGGTTTCAACCTATCCAAGCAGTGGAGTCTCAGACCAGTCGATCTGTGTATCACCTGGTCAGTAGAATGAAATCATCTGCCTTCATAGGCCCCTCAGTACTCTAAAGGAAGGTGGCCTTGACACGAACAGTTCATTCTGCTAGTATCTTCCTTGTCCTGTTCCCTTCTGCCTATAAAAGTCTTTCATTCTGTACAGCTCTTCAGAGCTCTTTTCTATCTGCTAGTTGGGATGCTGCCCAATTCATTAATCGTTGAATAAAGCCAATAAGAAGATCTAACATTTACTCAATTGAATTTTGGTTTTGTTGTTCTTTTCTTTTTTAACTGAGAGGAGAAGAAAGTGTTCATCAGGAGATCCTCTGCAGAGATTGTGTTGTCAGGAAAGTACATCCAAAGAGCTTCCAAATAGACCACAATTAAAAAAAGTGGAAGGAAAAGAAAATTAAAATCACTACCTCACTTTTTGTGTTGTTTGGCCAGCTCTCCACAAAGAATTAGAATGCGTGCTGCATATTTGAAAGCTGCTCAGAGAATGGATTTTAAAAGTTCTTATCACAAGGAAAAGAAACTTTTATAACTATGTATGGTGACGGATGGTAACTTACTGTGGCAATCATTTCACATCAGAAACACATACTGAATCATTATGCTGTACACCTGAAGCTAATATAATATTAATTACCCTTAGTTAAAAAAGAAGAGAGAATGTGTCTAAGCGTAAACACTTTAGTCTGTATTATTTGTTCTCTTTCGCTCCTTTCTTTTATGTCACCATCAGAGTGTTCTTACGTTTCCATTTTACCAGGCCAGTTCTGATGGCGAACAAAGGAAGATAAGGTGGAAATGAGAATCTGTATGATATGATATGATTTCAATGGCCTACAAGTTAACCTGGATATATATATATATATATATATACACACACACACACACACACACACACACACACACACACACATACACACACACACACATATAGATATGGATATGGATAGATATATAAACAAATGGATTACTTTCTCACATCTAGATGTCGTCTGAAATTAATTTAACGTGAGAGAAAGCATTTCAGAACCCCAGGCCCCTGAAGGGTAAACTCCAAGTGAGAATATTTACATAGATAATGATTTAATGGTTCCCTCTAGAGGTCTTTCAATTTAGAAGGAGAAAGGTCTTTCAATTTAGAAGGAGAAAGGTAAAAATGCAAATAACTTGATGCAAGGACTAACTACTGCTAATGTAATGGGCAGCCTGTGGGCTGCATCAGTCCTTTGGTTTTGGTGGGCGACTGCAGTACTTAACTAATATTATTTTAATTTGAATGTCTTACTGACCAGGACCTGTGCTCTTTAGTTAGCTGTGGATACTGCCTGTCCATTCTTACATTTGCCTTTTCTACTTTGCTTCTTAGCATTTGAATTTGACTATGTGGTGGAAGAAAAGCAAACCTTTTGATATAGAGTCTGGGGCCCCTGGAAAAAAACAGATGAACAAGAGAAAAAAAAGTAGATACACATGTCTATCTCATACATACCAGGGAGCCCTCACAAGAAACATGAAGACCTCAAGAAATTAGAAACTGAACAGTTTTTTTTTTTAAAGATTTTATTTATTTATTTGACAGTGAGAGAGAGAGATTACAAGTAGGTAGAGAGGCAGGCAGAAGGGAGGTGGGGGGGAAGTAGGCTCCCTGCTGAGCAGAGAGCCCGATGCGGGGCTCCATCCCAGGACCAAGATCATGACCAGAGCTGAAGGCAGAGAGAGGCTTTAAACCACTGAGCCACCCAGGCGCCCCTGAACAGCTTTTATACTAAGGTGAACAAAGAGTAATAAATTGTGAACTGTGACCAAAGGGCCAGAGACTAGGGCAGTTGATGGTGAAAAAGAAACTAAGAAGATAAGGTTTAGTTTAACTAGTGCTTGTTTGCAGATTCCTCTGGTCCCATCTCTGGGCTGGTTAAGAGTCCAAAATCCTCCCCCATAAGAAGACTTGAAATCTGGTCTTTAGGCAGAAAAAAGAGAAGACGGAGCTCTTCCTGCATTGGCGGCTTAACTGTCTACAGCTCAAAATAATATTTGTGAAAGAGGCATATTTTGGGGTGACATATTCTGGTTTCTTTCAAGAGCACTGACACAAATTTATTCATTCATCAGGGAGCAAACATTTCTCAAATGCCTACCAAAGGTGCAAGCGCGATGGTTGGCAAGGTGAGGGACAGAAAGAGAATTCAGATGTGATCCCTGCCTATAGTAAGCTTAGACTCCTAGGAGCCTGTTTTAGAGAGAGATGCTGCTTCCCTACTCCTGAGTTTTCTTTGTATGTGAAGAGTCTGCAAATAGTAACTGCTTATCTCCAGCCACCTTTTTATATATTTTACCCTAAGAAAGATAGAGTGGCCACCTGTTTGGATAATTTGGAACCTCCAGGAGGAATCTGGGTATGCCTGGCTCAGTTTTACTTTCCTTTTGAAGCAAGCTAACCACAGTGTTTCATTTTTAAAACGTACTTGGTTCTCACTCCATTTGCAAACTTGAATAGTCTCTATTAACTAATAGAGGTGCTATTTTGGTATTCCAAATTTATGTTTTATCTTATTTCTAAATCTCTGAAAAATTATAGATTTTATGGAGTTCCTTTTATAACTACAATTGAGCATAACAAATATATTTAAATTATATTTCAAAACAAACTTGAGATGTGTCATGTAAAGAAAACAGATACAGTCATCTGAGTTTAAAAAGGCTGTCTGTTTTCTGTCGATGACATTAGAAAAGGTGGAATTCAAACTTGAATTTAAGTAGGGGTAATATTTGGCTGGTGAGGGAGGGGAAGACCATCCAGGTAAGAGCTATAATACATGCAGAGTCAGGAAATCCCAAATAAATGCAGCATAGAGGACAGAGAATAATTTGAATTGGCTGCAACACACAGCAAGTCAAGGAGAACTGTGAGAAATTGTGTTAGTTGCCAGTGACTGAGAAGCTATAACTTCAGGGTAAAACAATTAGCTTTATTCTGTTGGAATATGAGAACTACTGAGGGAACATTTAAGAGTAGGGTAGTAGCATGACCAAAGCCTTATTCATAAAAATAACTCGGGAGTTATAATACACGTCATCTGGGCTTCCCTGCTTCCAGGCTGGCTGTGTCCTGACTCCTGAATTTTGATTCTACAGGCCTTTGAGAAACCAAATGCCACCCGGTGATTCCTGAAATTTCTGGGAGCTCATTCCTCATTCTCTACCTTGTCTCCATAGACCCCTAGCCACACGTAATGCCTTGTCGGCATCAGTAATGTGTACCATAGGCCATTATTAATTTCCATGAAAAAGGACTGATCATAAGGCTATGCCTTTCATGAGTTTAGCAATACTGAAGGGAGAACTCACTTCAGCAAATGTCTGAGGCTTTCCACCACACTCCCTGCTTCACTCTCCAGCATCTCTTCCCTCCCACATGCTTCAGGGAATCTCTATCTCACAAATCTGTTTGGGCTCTGGAGGCTGAAGATGGCATTTCACTTCAGAATTTAAACTTCATTTATCTATCTATCTAGCATCTAATTTTTTTGATGAAACCATTCAAAAGTTGATGATCTCATGATACTTCATCCTTCAATATTTCAGCAGGTACATCTAAAAATAAAGACATTATTTTATAAAGTCAAAAGTATTCCTGTCTTCATAAATTGGCATTATTTTAAAAATATCACCCTGCCCACATTTACATTTTAAATTGTTCTCAAGTGTAATTTTGCCAGGCTGCTTTTTTAGGTTTTATCTTTGTTATTGGTTTCTGGCAATTTGATTCTACTAAGATCATGTTGTGCAGCTTTCCTTGTGTTTATTATGCTTAAGTTTCTTTGACTTTATTGGGTCTGCATAATTGTCTTTTTTAGCAGATTGGAACATTCTCAGCAATTTTTTATTTAAAAGGTTCTTAATACTTAATAAAGAAATATAAACCTCCTTTCACACATATAGGATACTGTTTGATGTTTAGGCCACAGAGCACTGAGAGATACATTGAGAAAGTGCTGAGTTAACAGAAGGGAGAAGACAATAATGCTGATTTGATAATAACTGAAAAAGAAGGTCATTTTTCCAAGACTGAGTGATTCCTACACAAGGAAGAAAGCTAATACTAGTCCTAAATATGGCTCATTACATATACCAAGTAGACCAAACAGCCAAATGAAATTATTGACCATCCTCTGAAATATATAGTGTAATTGCATACCGAGAATCTCAAATAGCTTTGAGGCACTGCATGGTATAGATCTCATTCATTTCCTCTAGCTCCCGTTTCTTAAATTAGGAATCAGTTTGTACGTAAAGGTATAATAATATGCCAAAGAGGGTCAAAGAGGGTAGTCAGTTACAAATAAGCTTGGAAAAAGGACAAAAATATTACACTTTGATAGGAAGAAACGACAGACAATATATGTGGTTTATATCAATTCCCAAGTCCGTGGCATTGTGCCTGGAAAATCTATTACATAAATAATTGAATAGTTATTAAGCTTTTAAAAAGTTTATACCATAATCTTAAGAATCTAGTAATTAAGCTGACTAGTAATTACAGGGAGCTGTTACATTTTTGGGTTGTTTGAACTGAAATACCCCTGCACTAATCATGGGTTTTGTGTTTAGGCCACAAAAACTGAATATGGCTGATACATACAAGAAAATTATTTAAAAGCTACAGGATGGCTCACAGAGGTGCAAAAGATAGTTGTAGGACCCATGGTCACAATCATGCCACAGATCAACAGGGTAAGGACAATGGCATCTTCATGCTGAGCCCCATACACTGCAGACTGTACCACAGTTACCTTGAGGAATCTGTGCCCCTGCTCTCACCAACAAAACAGATTTTGACGTGACTTTTTTTCCCCCCTGTGGTGAGTTCTTACTTTAATTCAAAGCCACATGCTTATATGCTGGCTGCAGAAAAGTTTTAGAAAAATTAATATATGACCCTTTCATCTTCTACATTAGGACTATCTTTGTCTCCCACCAATACTCAATCAAATGTCTGGGAAAACTTTAAAGTGGGATGAAGACAATGTTTACATGTTCCAGCCATTTAAATATGAGTACTTTGGGCTAAGACATTATTACCAGTATTCCTTGCCTTAAATGCATGAAAAGTATTGTATGTTATCATACTTTTGCCATTAACACTTTTTTTTAAAAAGATTTTATTTATTCATTTAAGAGAGAGCGAGAGAGAGAGCATGAGCAGGGGGGAGAGGGAGAATCAGACTCCCTGCTGAGCAGGGAGCCTGACTTGGGGCTTGATCTCAGGGCCCTGGGATCATGACATGCGCCAAAGGCAGATGCTTAACTGACCAAGTCACCCAGGTGCCCCCGCCATTAACACTTCTGAATCACAAAACATTCGTTCCAGTTTGTACTCTAATCAAGACTGTACATCTTACTCATTTACTTTTTTTGTCACTCTCATTTACTTTTGAATTATGAGCTCTCAAATGACCTCTACAAATCTAGATGCTACGACTTTACAAGTCCTGTATGTTACAATACCAGGAATCAAGTGTCTTATTCTTGAGTAAAATCTGCCCCTAATAGCAATGCGATGTTGGAAAAAGCCATCTTCTTTTACACGAGGTTAGGATATCAGAGAATGAACAGGTAGGCTCTTTAATTTGAATATTTATTTAGAGCAGGAATAAGCCAGGTAGTCAGACTAATATTGGGGTTATATACTTACAGAGAGTCTATATATTCCATTAATTGAATTTCATTCTTATCTCATGGGATCCTATTCAACAACTTTTTAAATTGATATTGTCATTATTTACTTTTATAAAGACATATGAGACTTATATATTCTGAGTACCTTCTGTACAAACCCCACACATTTTAAGTGATGTGGATATTATTCAAAACAATGTTGCAATGTTCTCAAGCACATGTGTTTTTACAACACCAGTCTACCTCTTGGATTGCCTACCTCTTAGACCCATTTAATCCACACCCGTAAAAAAGGATATTGGTCACATCTATCACCACCTTTCACTTGTATCACTACATCCAGAGAGAAGGGGTTTATCTCTATCTGCTGTTAATGTTTGTAAGTGGGAGAGTCTATGGATGCAAGGACGTGGGTGGACTTGATGACCCATGCTTTACTGTTTATGCAGGCTCAGAAATACACATTTATTAAGGCTGGAAAAGGAAATGTTAGTTTATGAACCAGAAACTAGAGCTGTGAGGAAATACTTCCAGAATAATATCTAGGCTCTGAGTGTGCAGGCCCAGATATCTGCTGAAAAGAAAAATGGGATTTGGGAAAGGAAATATTTAGCTTTCTCACTATCAGTAATGGCTTGTCTTTTATGTTGGGAGAATAGAGAGTTATCAACATGAGGTAGGTCATAAGTGCCCTGAATTGTAGCATTTTTTGTTTTGTTTTGTTTCTTCTTCTTCTTCTTCTTTTTTTTTTTTTTTTTTGTTCTTGTTTGTTTGCTTTTTTCTTTTTTAGCTTGGTACTCTGCTATTGCAATGACCTATAGCCATCTGTGATTCAAGGTATGACTTTTTAATATGAAAAAGTCAGGGAAAGAAATTATTTAAATAAAAAAAGTGGTCAAAATATATACACATATTGCTTGGCCTATTTTATTTATCAGTCAATAAAATTATTATTCTGGGTCTATATTCTATATTCTGGGTCTCCTATATTCTATTCTACATTCTACTCTGTATTCTGTATTATACTCCAGGGAATAATTTAATGTGTGAAGTAGACACACAAGCAAATCATTATAATAAATGATAGCCCGGGAAGTTTAATATAGGGTGTCCGAAAAGTCTTGAATCAGTTCTAAGTTTTAACAACTTCAGAAGGATAAATGACACAAACTTAAAAAAAATAATCTGAAAATTTTATTATTTCAAGTTCTTACCAATTTATTTATTTTGTGCATTTTGTGTAATAAATTTTTATTTTTTTTTTTGCTTTTTGGTATATCTGATTAAAAATAGCACAGGCTGACTAAAAAATTAAAATTAAAGCTTTTATGAGTATATACATAATTGAAATGGTAATCTTTCCAATTGATGTTTATTTTGTTTGTAACATTTATGCTTATGAAGTTAATAAAATTTAAAACTGCATTAATACTTGTTGACACAGACTACATTAAAGAGATGCACAAGATACTTTAGAAACATGGAAGGTCAGGGTCTGTAGATATCATATTAGAAGACAAGGAACTAGCAGAATGAACTGTGGAGACGATATTATGAATGGAGGAGATGCTATGAGGACAGAAAAATAAGAACAGTTTGAGTGTGACACACAGCCAGTCCTCATATCCACAATGTTGACTCCTACTTTATTCCTACTCCTCTTCATTCATTGAAGACTTCTATCTAGTTCAGCTTTGGTTTCTATCACAGACATTGCCATCATTCTCAATGCCTTCAACATCTATGTGGATGATGTAACCAATACGGAATTTTTCTCCAGTTACCCTTCACTACTTTCTACCTCTATCACCAAGCTCACACACATTTTGGGTATTTTCATTGCCAGAAAATTTACCCCTCATGAGCCATAATCTCTCATTCTGACCACCACTTCTTTTTCTCCCTGATTGCTTGCTCAAAAAGACTCAGGAGACTTTTCTGGGTAATCTTTATGACCTCAGTGAGGCATCTAAGCAACTGACTCCTCAAATTTATCTGTTCAGAATGTCCACCATTATTCGGAGGAACATAATGGAAAAGGAAAGATCAGCCAGATCATAAGTGCACTTGACATCTTTGATATGATTTGAGTATCTTGTGATATAAAAAGGCCCCAGCTATGCCTGTGCATAGGCAGAGGAAAGTTTGTAACTTGCAGGGAACATGTTTCCTTTCGAATTAAACCCCTTTGACTCTGAGCTATAAAAATAGGAGGTCATTTATTAAGTCAAAATTATTAGATTAATTAACATTATGCTTTTCTTCTCCCACTTTCCCTTACTGATACTACCTGCTCAGACAGCGCTCTGCAGGCATTTGGGTTTGTCTGTTGAAAAGCAACAACAACAAAAACAGATTTTGGGTCCCCCTGATGCAGAAGAGATAAGATCTCTCAGATTAAGAGATTAAGATCTCTCAGATTAAGGTTAGAAACAGTGATATTAGGAGTGCAGATATTGATACATATGATACCAGAACATATAGCAAGTTTTCAACATCAGTCTCCAGGACAGCCAAAATTTCCCATCTCAATGGTTTTACTGGTGGATATGGTATTTCAGCTTTATAATTTTTTAAGTTTTTATTTTAATTCCAGTTAGTTAACATACAGTGTTGTATTAGTTTCAGGTGTACAATATAGTGACTCAACAATCAGCTTGATTTTCTAACCAGCTGATTTCTTCTTTATATCTGAGAAGTGAGGAACTACTAATTTTATCAGTCCCAATACTATGATAAAGTCTTTACATTTAATCAAATCTGTCTAGAGTGTGCCTTGCCCTTTATGTTTGAACCTTCTGTGGTTATGGCCAGCTGTAGATATTGAAATGTTCTGGACCTTCTAATCAAACATAATTTTCTGGATTTTTCCACGTTTTTCCACCATATATTCTAGACACACTGAAAATGTTAGATATATTTTTAGAAATTTTAACCAACATTCTGCTACTGCTTCTAATTTTATAAATTTAGGTATCTTATATTTTCATTTAACAGAAAAACAACAATGCAGGCTTTAATTGCAAAAATTTAATTATTGTACATCTATAACGTGAATAGTTTTTAAAATTAGGACACGCTGTATATATACCAATATGTATTTGCCTTTTTTTAAAAAGAATCATGTGCCCTATATAGAAGACTTGTCTAAAATGGAATTTGCCTGTGTATTTCGGTAACAAAAATGTTAAATTGTGAGTATTATAGCAGCTTAAATCTGGAATTTAATATACTCTCTTTGGGGTCAAAACAGGTAACCGGAGAGTGGGCAACAAAACAAGTTAGAATCCATAGTGATAATTCAGGTCAAAACAAAGAATTCACTCTTGTGATAATGAATTTAACTATTTTAAAAACCAAAAGTCAGTAAGGTAAGTTAAAATAGGATCCAAGGAAGAAACAAAGAAACACTGAGTCCCAGTCAAACCTCAGCCCATTAAAGCATCATCAATACTTTCAGCAGCTTCTAACCACCTGAGACTAATTCTCAATGTCTGCAGAGAGTTTATTGTCTTTTGCATGGTAGCCTTTTAAAGCAGTTAGCACTGAGACATCATTCACATGACCTTCAAGAAATAATTTTTTATAACAAGCCTTCCCCTGAGATAAAAGAAAAATGTTCTTTTGGTAAGATAAATAATCCTACCCTATTTCTGCTGTAAGTTTAATCAATTTTCCTATTAGGTATAAAAATATTTTGAATTAGTCATAGTGCCTTTAAGATCATGTTACCTCTCACTACGTGGCTGTGATCAGTCAGTATCTTTTAGTAACACACTTTCTCGCACTGAGGAATTCTGATGACACAGGATAGGTAATGAAGGTCAGCATAGAACTGTAGACTTCCTAGATGCTATCATGTGGTTGCTATCAGGATACATGTTATTTACTGTATTATCGGACTGGTTTGATAGAATGGCAAGGAAAGGTAAATATTTTGTTTCTTCATTACTATCTCCAAATACTTTAGAATTATTACTTATGTGTATTTGTTATATTTCAAAAAAGTAAATCATTTTAATAAAAGCTTCAAAAGTTTTGCATTAGAAAAAAATCTACGGAGTGTCACTTTCAGTAATGGCAGAGTATTTCATATCAGATCACCATCTTGCCAAAAACAATTAAAAACATGAAACAATATATTTTTTAAAAAATCCAAGGACAGAGGCACCTGCGTGGCTCAGTGGGTTAAAGCCTCTGCCTTCGGCTCAGGTAATGATCTCAGGGTCCTGGGATTGAGCCCCGCATCGGGCTCTCTGCTCAGCGGGGAGCCTGCTTCCCCCTCTCTCTCTGCCTGACTCTCTGCCTGCTTGTGATCTCTCTCTCTCTCTGTCAAATAAATAAAAATCTTAAAAAAAAAAAATCCAAGGACATTGGATATTTTTTCCTGATTTGTCAAAGATTAGTTGACCATAGAGGTGAGGGTCCATTTCTAGAGTCTCTGTTCTGTTCCACTAGTCTATGTGTCTGTTTTTGTGCCAATACCATGCTGTCTTGGTGATCACAGCTTTGTAATGTATCTTGAAGTCAGGCAACATGATGCCCCCAGCTTTGTTTTTCTTTTTCATCCTTCCCTTGGTGATTCAGGGTCTTTTCTGGTTCCATACAAATTTTAGGATTTTTTGTTCCAGTTCTTTGAAAAGTGTAAATAGTTCTGGGGACGATAGACATTTTAACAATGTTTATTCTTCCAATCCATAAGCATGGAATATTTTTCCATCTTTTTGTGTCTTCCTCAATTTCTTTTATAAGTGTTCTGTAGTTTCTAGAGTTCAGATCCTTTATCTCTTTAGTTAGGAAAAAAATATCCAATGGAAAAAAGACAGCTGGGAAATAATCGTGGCCCTGGGAAAATTGGACAGCTACATATAGAAGAATAGAAACTGGACCATTCCCTTACATCATAAAAAAAGATAAACTCAAAATGGATGAAAGAACTCATTGTGAGGCAGGAACCCATCAAAATCCTAGAGAAGAACATAGGCATTTACCTCTTCGACACAGGCCACAGTAACTTCTTTCAAGACACATCTCCAAAGGCAAATGAAACAAAAGCAAAAATGAACTTTTGGGACTTCATCAAGAGTAAAAGCTTCTGCACAGCAAAGGAAACAGTCAACAAAACTAAGAGGCAGCCCATGGAATGGGAGAAGATATTTGCAAATGACGTCACAGATAAAGGGCTGGCATCCAAGATCTATAAAGAATTTTTCGAACTTGACACTCAAAAAACTAATAACCCAGTCAAAAAATGGGCAGAAGACATGAACAGATAATTCCCTAAATAAAAAAGACATACAAATGGCTAACAGACATAAGAAAAAATGTTCATCACTAGCCATTAGGGAAATACGAATCAAAACTATGAGATACCATCTTACACCAGTTAGAAAGGCAAAAATTAATAAAATAAGAAACAACAAATGTTGGTGAGGATGTGGAAAAAGGGGAACCCTCTTACACTGTCGGTGGGAATGCAAGTTGGTACAGCCACTCTGGACAATATGGATGTTCCTCAAGATGTTAATAATAGAGCTACCCTACTACCCAACAATTGCACTATGGTGTATTTACCTCAAAGATACAGATTTAGTGAAAAGAAGGAGTGCATGCACCCCAATGTTTATAGCAGCAATGTCCACAATAGCCAAACTGTGGAAGGAGCCGAGATGCCCTTCAAAGGTGAATGGATGAATGGATAAAGAGAATGTGGTACATATATACAATGGATAAAGAGGATGTGGTACACATACACAATGAATGGATAAAGAGGATGTGGTACATATACACAATGGAATGTTACTCAGCCACCAGAAACGATGAATACCCACCAATTCCATCGACATGGATGGAACTAGAGGGGATTATGTTAAGTGAAGTAAGTCAAACAGAGAAAGACAATTATATGGTTTCACTTACATGTGGAACATATGCAATGGCAGGGAGGATCATAGGGGAAGGAAGGGAAATCCAAAGGGGGAGGAATCAGAGAGGGAGATGAACCATGAGAAACTATGGACCCTGAAAAACAATTTTGGAGTTTCAGAGGGAAAGAGGGTGGGGGGAGGGGGGTAACAGGATGATGGGTATTGAGGAGGGCACATGCTGTGATGAGCACTGGGTGTTATACTTAACTAATGAATCACTGAACACTGCATCAAGGACTAATTATGTACTATACAGTGGCTAACTGAACATAATAAAAAAATAAAATCCAAGGACACTGGAAAGTGGCCAAATGTAAGCAAATTTTAGAAGGGAGGCAACATTTGGACTTTTCTGGTTTAGTAGCTTTTTGTCTGAGAACATGAGGAAATTTTCTCTGTTTTATGAATTTTCATCTAGGTGTGGGTCCCAGTTTTTGTCCTGAGGGCTGGAGAAAACTGAGAGAAGGAATATCACGTTCCTACTGCTTGAGAAACGGCTAGCATAGTGTTCACCATGACCACAACAGCTGTAAAGTGAAACATAAACTCTGTCCAGCAATCTGATGACCTATGCAGTATACATGTGTGTGGCAGACTCCAGAAAACACAGCGAAGTTTAACAGAACTGAACAGTTTTTAGCATCTGCCTACTGCAAAAGGGAGAAGGAGTTTAGAGGTTGAATTTGACAATAGTAACACCCTGCTGAGAAGAAAAAAAAAAAATCAGTACTCTGCAGAGCATACCAGAATTCACAGAGATCACAGATTCTATGACTTATCCAAGGTTGAACATAAGGCTGTGATCATCACATCATAAAGGCTGTGATCAATCACAGTGAGTGACTTGACCTTTGGAAAAAATACCAGTAGTAAGAATAGACTATATCCTTCATTAGTCACAACATGTCAACTTGTTTGGTATCACCATGATATTACTGATGAGGAAACTGAGGCTTTATAATGTTACACAAAAAACCCTTGCCCATAAAGTCAACAAGTGATAGAACTGCTGTTCTCAGACCATTAGTTCTGACACTGAAAATGGAAATGTGCCACTCAAGTAATCTCACATATGTATGTAACCGGTGACATAGTTTCCTGAGGTTGTGCATTTCAAATGTTACATTCATGGAACTTTCATCAGTGGAAAATCTCTAAATATCACGCATTTTTCTTGTCATTGGAAAGAAGAAATAATAAAGTGGGGAAGATATTTCTGAAGACATAGCAATGAGAAGCTTTTCTTCTGAGCTACACACTAAACTCATAATAGAATAAGCATAATAGTAATTATCACAGGATAAGCAATTTTATTATTTAAGTCAAACCAAGGGCCACCTTTAGACACTTGAACCGAGGTAAACTAACCTTAGGCAACTAATATTTTCAGTGTGCAACCTATGTGCTTTTAAATACCTTTGGAGCCATTTGTCCCTCCACGGTCTCCTTAGAGTTCTATTTTATCCAGATTTGTAGGCTAAGTCCCATTTTAGTTAATGGAACCATGGAGCCTGAAGCTGATGGTATTCAAACAGATACAGCCTATATTTAAGGACAGGACAGCAAAGCACTTCATTCAATGGTGAGGAGATGCTATATTCTAGCACTGTTATCTTGGTCCTCATTTTATTTCTTAGATTTGGCCTTCCCTTTGCATGCCATTTCTGATGTCTAGGTTTTATTTTGCCTTTTTTCCCCCTAAATTAAAGATATGATGACCTGTATAACACCATATTCATGAAGCTCTCCTATGTTTTTGCCAATCTCTTAGGGTGACAATCATCCTAAGATCTGTCTTTATCTACATACTCCAGAACTGTTTTAAATGTACTTTGGGACATCCTTAGACATTCTGGCTCTGAATATCAGGACTGGAATTTATATTGCCAATTCTTTTTCAGATATTACTATACTTTTTGATAGCCAATCAGAGTCTTCTTTTTCTAGTAGTCTATCTGGTTTACTTCTCTAAAGATCCTGTCTTGACTGTATGAGTATGGCTTGTTCAATTCTTTTCTCTCCCTGTATAATTTCAAGAATATAAAAAATAATCTTCCAGGTATCATAATCCCAGATTTCAAGATATGCTACAAAGCTGTAGTAATCAAAACAGTACTGTACTGCACAAAAACAGACACAAGATTAATGGAACAGAATAGAAAGCCCAGAAATAAACCCACAATTACATGGTCAATTAACCTTTGATGAAGGAGGCAAGAATATGCAATCGGAAAAAGACAGTCTCTTCAACAAATGATGTTGAAAAAACTGGATAGCTACCTGCAAAAGAAGGAAACTGGGCCATTTTCTTACACCACACACACACACACACACACACACACACAGAGAAAACCCTCAAATATAATATGTATTATATATACTAATATATATAATGGAATATTACTCAACCATAAAATATGAAATCTTGCCAGTTGCAACAACATGGACGGGTCTAGAGGGTATAATGCTAAGTGAAATAAGCCAGTCAGAGAAAGACAAATACCATATGATTTCAGTCTTATGTGGAATTTAAGAAATGAAACAAATGAACGAAGAAAAAAAGAGACACACTAAAAGACTCTTAACTGTAGAGAACAAACTGATAGTTACCAGAGAAGAGATGAGTGCAGGAGTGAGTGAACTACGTGAAGGGGATGAAGAGTACACTCATCATAATGAGCACTAACATACAGAATTGTTGAATCACTATATTGTACACCTGAAACTAATATAACACTGCATGTTAATTATACCGAAATTAAAAATTTTTAAAAAAGAAAAAATAACCTTTCAGAGTTATGACAGGATATATACATCATACTGAAAAAACACAGGTTCTCAAAAAGGAAGTTTAAAAATAATAACAATAATAATTTTAAAATCCCCCAAATGCAATAAATTTTACAAAACAAAATTAAAAAAAAAATAGAAAGTCTCAAGTAAAAACCCAGGTTAGTTACAACCAAAAGCAAATCATATTTCTTACCAGCAACACTGAATTCTAAAAGGCAATGGATACACTGCCCTCAAAGCTACATTTGAGACTGATTTTGAATGAAGACTTCTCTGCAAAATCAAACTATCCATAATGCATGAGAGTAAAATAAAGATATTCTTATATTTTTAAGATCTCAGAAATGTTTTCAAAAGTACTAAATCAAAATAAAGAAGAAAATCAAAAGAGAGGCAGATAAAATACATCAGAGAATCATATGAAAAGGGATGTAATGAAAGAATTCTTAGAATAACAGCAGTTCCAAAAACCTGGAAAATAGTTTATATTCAATAAGCAGCATAATTTAAAAACTACATGAGGATATTACTGATATTAAAAAAGACATATTTGTTTTTATGTAGAAAATTCAAAAGATAGACAATTTTAATCTTTAAATTTAAGCTTTAAAACTAAAAGCTGCCTATGAAACGAATGATAAAATATAACAGAGAATTGACTGTGGCATGATTTTTGAATAGTTGGTGCACCGTAAGAAAATATCTGACCCGAAAAAAAAAAAAATTATCTGACCTAATGTATAAATTTTTTTTCTTGAAATTTCATAAATTTAGAGACTGGATTATATTCTTAATATGTAGTTTTAACAGCCTTATTTGACTATAAATTTAATATTTACATAATCCTAAGTTTTGACCCTATTCTTATTGTTTTTTAGAACTAATTTACAGACAAAACAAGGAAGGGTTATAGTTGTATAACCTGGTGATATAAAATCAATGTGAAGTTAGTAATTATAGAAGGTTGAGAGTAGAAATCCTATGGCCCTCATCTTAAAGGAAGACTCAAAGTGAAATAATGTATAAGAAGTTGAGTTGTATAACTTCTTTATTATTTTGGATACTAACTCCTTATCAAATATATCACTTGTAAATATCTTGTCCCATTTAGTTGCCTTTTTGTTTTGTTGATGGTTTCCTTCACTGTGTAAAGGCTTTTTACTTCAGTGTAGTCCCAATAGTTTATTTTTGCTTTTGTTTCTCTTGCCTCGGGAGACAGAGCTAGAAAAATGTTGCGAAGGCCAATGTCAAAGAAGTTACTGCCTGTATTTTGTTCTGTAAGTTTTATGGTTTCATGTCCCACATTAGGTCTTTAATCCATTTTGTGTTTATTTTTGTGTATGGTGTAAAAAAACAGTCCAGTTTGATTCTTTTGCATGTAACTTTCCAGTTTTCCCAGGACCATTTATCAAAAAGGCTATGTTTTCTCCATTGTATATTCTTGCCTCTTTTGCCATAGATTAATTGACAAAAAAAATCTGATTAAAAATGGACAGAGGACCAGAATAAATGTTTCTTTCTAAAGATGACATGCAGATGGCTGACAGACACATGAAAAGATGTGCAACATCACTCATCATCAGGGAAATATAAATCAAAACCACAATAGGCTATCACCTCACACCTGTCAGAATGCTAAAATCAAAACCACAAGAAGTAACAAATGCTGGAGAGGATCTGAAGAAAAAGGAACCTTCTTACAACTGTTGGTAGGTATGCAAACTGATGCAGCCACTGTGGAAAACAGTATGGAGGTTCCCCCCAAAATTAGAATTGCCATATGATTCAGTAATTCCACTACTGAGTATTTACCCAAAGAAAATGAAAACACTACTTTGAAGAGATATAAGTACCCCTATGTTAACTGCAGCATTATTTACAATACCTAAAATATGGAAGCAACCTAAGTGTCCACTCGTAGATGAATGGATAAAGATGTGGTGTGTGTATATATATCTGTATATATATACACACCAATGGGATATTACTCAGCCACAAAAGGAATGAGATCTTGCCATTTGCAACAACAAAAGATATATGCACCCCTATACTGGGATGCCTGGGTGGCTCAGTTGGTTAAGTGCCTGCCTTCGGCTCAGGTCATGATTCCTAGGTCCTGGGATTGAGTTCGCATTGGGCTCCCTGCTCAGCGGGGAGCCTGCTTCTCCCTCTGCCTGCTGCTCCCCTTGCTTGTGTGCTCGCGCACTCTCTCTCTGAGACAAATGTATGAGTGGAATCTTTTTTAAAAAATTTAAAAAATAAAAATCTTTAAAAAAAAAAGAGAGGGGCACCTGAGTGGCTCAGTGGGTTAAGCCTCTGCCTTCGGCTCAGGTCATGATCCCAGGGTCATGGGATCGAGCCCCGCATCGGGCTCTCTGCTCAGCAGGGAGCCTGCTTCCTCCCCCCCCCACCCCCCCGCCTGCCTCTCTGCCTACTTGTGATCTCTCTCTCTGTCAAATAAATAATAAATAAAATCTTTAAAAAAAAAAAAGAGAGAGAGATGAACCCCTATGTTAACTGCAGCATTATTTACAATACCCAAGATATGGAAGCAACCTAAGTGTCCATTCACAGATGAATGGATAAAGAAGATATGGTGTGTATATAGAGAGAGATATACACCAATTGTACAACTTCTGTGTCTCTGTTATCATAGGGGGAACTCTCAGAACTGACCTGGATTTAAATCACTCACTGGTTAGATGGCCTTTGCAAATTATTTAACTTGATGAAGAGTCAATCATCAATTTGTAAAATGGATATTCTAAAACTGACCTCATTTAGCTACTATCAGGATTAAATGAGATCATATGCATAAAAGGCCTACACAATGCTAGGAACCTAGTAAGCACTTAAGAAATATGTTTATGTTGTAGTTGAAGACATTAGAGGTGATCAAAACTGCAATGAGATCATCTTCGCACCTCTTAAGATGGCTAAAATTAGAAAAGCAAAACAAAACAAAACAAAAAGCAGAGACTTGAATAGACACTTGCATGCCAATGCTCATTGTAGTTATTCACAGTAGCCAAAAGGTGGAAAAAAACCTCAAGTGTCCATTATCATATGAACGGATAAATAAAATGCTGCATATACATATAATGGAATATTATTCAGCTATAAAAAGAATGAAGTTTGATACATGCTATGTGCATAAATCTTGAAAACATTATATAAGTGATATAAGCCAGATATGAAGGGAAGAATATTGTACGATTCCTCTTACATGAAATACTTAAAATGGGCTATTTCAGAGATAGGAAGCAGATCAGAGGTTACCAGGAGTCGAGGTTTATTGCTTAATGGCTACATAATGTCTGTTTGGGTTGATAAAAAGTTCTAGAAATAGAGATGATGGTTGCATAGTATTGTGAAGGTAGTTAATGCCACTGAATTGTATACTTAAATAATACTTAAAATGGTAAACTTTGTTAAATCTATTTTACCACAAGTGAAAAAAATAATAAAGCAATATATTAAAAAATCACTGAATAGTGTATTTTATTTATTTCTATTTTATTTATGGTATGTAAATTTTATCTCCATAGAACGGTTTAAAAAAGATATCAGGAGGGTTATTCACAATGTTTAATAATAGCAATCCAGTAGGGTCACCGAATCAGAATGCATACCAGCCATTTACTGATAATCCGCCTGGATGTGAAGTTCTAGTCACCTGCAGACATACAATCTGAAGTATTTTAATTAAATACTATCCTGCTAGCCTTTAAGAGTGGCTGTATTTTTAAAGCTTCTTCTTGAAGTGCAATATAAATAGAAAAAGAATCACCTTTCATAGGTTTAGAGCAGTGATTAACAAACTATAGGGTTAAATCTGGCCCGCCGTCAGTGTCTATGTGGACCATGAGCCATATATATAAATACCCATCTTTTCAAGTTCTACTGGACGGTTTGCCTACGGGGCAATGGAACAGCATTATCATGGGAATCAGGATGTGTGAGGTGTGGGGCAGGAGGCAGGGGCATCTGGAGACATTCTGTCAGGTTGGTATGTTGGCATAAATTTGGGCGATGACCATGCAGAGTTGGTAATCACAGCAGCAACACATGAAACATGAGTCAGGTGGGATGAGACTGTTCAACCCACATGTAAGAGATGATTCATACAACAAATTCCAGAAATATTTACTGTAGATAATTAGAATTATTTTCAAACACGTCCATATTTTTAGAAAATAATAGTAAATCCTCGGATATCTGAACTAGTGGAATATAAAAGTACTAAGTATCTAGTATGCAAAAAAAAAAAAATCAAAAACTTCAAATAAATTGAAATGATTGATTAGTTATTTTAATTGGATTTTTAGTTCTAATTATTCTCTTTATATTTTTAAAAGTTACATTCAACCATGTGGAGGATTTGGGGGGCTCTGAATCTCCTCAGTTGTTTCCCCACATGAAGACAGAGAAATGAGTTTCATGTTTCACAAGTTGGAAAGAACAACTGGTTGTGTAATGGATGGACTGTGTGTTTCCCAAGTCCATAGTATCACTTTCTCCCATTTGTTTCTGCGGTGTGTTTGATTGCCATGTCAATGCCCCCAACTCTATTTGGTACCATCTTTTTTATTTGCTCTCTCAAGTGACTGCAGAAATAGAAGCAGCTGGTATTTCCAATTCCGACAACCGCTGTTTAGCACTAACCTCAGGTTCAGATTGCAAATCTGTCACTGGTTGCTATTTTCCTTGAAAATGACATGTAACTCCTTTTGCTTACCTTTTACATTTTTGAAAACTTATTTTTATTTCCTTCTTGCTGTAAGATAATAGTTAAACAAAGAATTAACTGAAGCTAACTGAAGGGCATTTATCTTATTGAAGGTGTCTGTAAAATGTCCTCAATCAAATGAATTTATTGACTTCAAATAAGAAAAACCTCCATCAGCTCTTTTCTGCAAAGAAATAACATGATAGGCAGATTAAAGAGGTCTGAGAGGAAAGTATGATGTGTGTGGATTTTAATTTGAAAGTTTCAGGAGGTTTGATCACTATGTTCAAAGAAAAGAAAAACTCATGAAAGAATTGACTACTATGTTGAAAGTTATAACAAGTTAAGTACATAACTTGATGGAGAACTTACTAGAAGCACACACAATGTTAAGAAATTTATAAACCTTATTTCATTTCATCATTATCTCACCTGTTTAGTAAGGTAAATACTGTTATTATCTCCATACAGATGAGAACCCTTAATGAGACCTCTGGTTTCAAACCAGAAGAAATTACCTGTAAGATGATGAGTAAATGACATATCCAGATGCAAAAATAAGGCACGTGGTACACTATTCTTTAAGAAGAAACCTTGTGCTTTAACCTATATTGTGTGCGACTGTATTACTTAACAACAGAACTCTGATGTATTAGCTATGGCTGCCATAACAAAATATAGACCTGGTGGCTTAAACACAGCAAACTATTTTCTCACAGTTCTAGAATAAGACCAAGATCAAGGTACCAGCAGGGTTGATTTCTCTTCAGCCTCTCTCCTTGGTAGGCAGATGGTTGCCCTCTTGCAATCTCTTCACCTGGTCTCCCTCTGTGCATGACTGCCTAGTGTCTCTGCTCTTTTCCTAAGGGCACCAGTCAGACCGGCTTAGGGCCTTACCCTAACTGTTTTATTTTAAGTCACCTCTTTAAAGTCCTTATCTTCAAATATGGTTACATGTGAGGTCCATCGTGAGTCTTGGGGTTTGGGACTTCAACATGAATTTGAGGGGAGGACAATTCCCAACATCTGTTTTGTCAGAGGATTGGGAGTCCCAGATCAAAACTCACAAACAGCAATAAAAAAATCCTACATTTTCTAAATTCCCTTGTAGATAAGAGCATATGATGAACTTCTAGCTAAGGAGATACAAGCAAAAGTAGTTGAAAGAGGCTACTCTTGTTATTCCAGATATCTATATCCATCTATCTATATCTATATTCAATATATATCTATATGGAAACAGAGACTTTAAGTAACCCACACACACCACCACACACATCATGAAACTGATAAGGATGGAGCTGGGATAGCATGTGGGGTGTGAGGGGCAAAACTCTTACCGTACATTAAACATAATCATGATCAATGGCACGAAGTACTAGAACTGTAGAGGAACAGGAAAATGAGACAGAAACAAGTTGGTGAGTTCCCTCACCAAGTTAAGCATTACTTATGGCCTACCTCCTGCCCAAAACAAATTACTTATTTAATTTCTTAATAAAAGCCACACAAAACCCTGTGCCAATGTATGGTGTGTGTGTGTTTGTGTGTGGTGTATGTATGCACACGTGGGGATTTTGATTAAATACAATAAGGTATAATGTACCTGGCATGATTTTTAGGTATTTTTCACAATGTCATCAGCTCAAAATATCCTTACCATGTGAACTTTGTAATACTTATAAATTTTGTCATTGGAGAAAAACTTCTTTGGCATAATGTCTTGTGATTCCATTATATTTCAGAAACATATATTTATGTGATACATCATCCTACTCACTTTTAATATTTTATAATAGGTTAACTTATAAATTAACCAATAAACATTTTTGATACTGGCAAGTAGTACCCATTGGGAATGAGACAACTCATACAATGTGGAGTTAGGGGCAAGGAGGAAAGTGTGACAGGCTACATAGGAGAGTGGGCCAGACGGGAGTGGTTGAGAAGCTCAGCTATAGTTACCTCCAAGAAACCACTTAAAAGAACTTTTAACAGGGAAGTTGAAATGGAACTAAGGAACTTGCTTGCCAATCACTGAGGTTCATGGTCTAAGGAACCAGGTGGACCAGTAGGAAGAAAACCTCCACCCTTCCATTTAAGTACTCTCACATAAACACTTTTAGAACTCACCCAGAACAAAGCTATGCCTGTGCCACTTACTGTGAGGATACTAGGAATAGACTAGTGAGCAAGATAAATATTGTACTGGTTGTGGTGGTATATTTTGGTGGTATATGTGGTATATTTTGGGGGACTTTAAATTTCTTGAGTTCTTTCTTCATGTACAAATGGAGAAGTCAGTTTTATTTTTTTCACAAGTTGGAAAAAAAAACAAAGCAATTTTGGCTAAATATATGATAAACTCATAGCCTACTGAGGAAAATGG
Source organism: Potos flavus (assembly GCA_028534135.1). Lineage (NCBI taxonomy): Eukaryota > Metazoa > Chordata > Mammalia > Carnivora > Procyonidae > Potos > Potos flavus. Next base: position 35,654,420 of record CM052885.1, read on the forward strand.
GTATTTTTTGAGTACTTAAAACCACAAAGAGGTGTTTCGAAAAGGGAGTGCAGAGTACTACTGAGTTAGGTACCCGTTGAATACAATCAAATTAGAAGTTTTATGAAAGTTTTGTTTAGCAGAAAATACTTAATCTGAGACTGGACATTTGTAAAGGGGTTAACTAAATAAAAAGGTGGTGGTGGTAACAGGGTAGTGATCATTACAAAGACCAAAATACCTGAAGATCGTGAAATTATTAAAAGACTACCACATAAAACAGGAACAGAAGGAAGTGAAGTAGGATTATAGTGAAAAACTAAACGATGTAAGAGGAGTTGTAGAGGTAGGCAAGGATACAATTATAAAGGAATTTATGTTTAATATTATAAATGTTTGTCTTAATACAAAGGGCCAATAGACACATGAAAAGACGCTCAACTTCAGCCATCATCAGGGAAATGCAAATCAAAACCACAATGAGATATCATCTCACACGTGTCAGAATGGCTAAAATCAAAACCACAAAAAGTAACAAGTGCTGGAGAGGATATAGAGGAAAATGAACCCTCTTGTACTGTTTGTAGGTATGCAAACTGATCCAGCCACTGCAGAATATAGCATGGAGGCTCCTCAAAAATTAACAACAGAATACCATATGATTCAGTAATTCCACTACTGGGTATTTACCCAAAGAAAATGAAAATACTAACTTGAAAAGACACATGCACCCCTATGTTTATTGCAGCATTATTTATGATAGCCAAGATACGGAAGCAACCCGAGTGTCCATCCATAAATGAATGGATAAAGATGTGGTATGTGTATATATGTAGTGGAATATTATTCAGCCATAAAAATACTGAGATCTTACCATTCACAACAACATAGATGGACCTAGAAGGTATAATGCTAAATAAAGTAAGTCATATAGAGAAAGACAAATACCATATGATTTCACTCATTTATGGAATTTAATAAAGAAAACAAATGAACAAAGAAAAAAGAGACAAACAAAAAAACCCAGTTTCTTAAATACAAAGAACAAAGTGGTAGTTGCCAGAGGGGAGATGGGTGGGGGGTTGGATGAAATAGATGAAGGGGATTCTGGTTTCAATATTAAAAAATAAATTTTAAAAAAGATAGAGTTTAAGAAAGAAAACCAGTTGGGAGGCAATGACAGCAGCCTAATTAGAGATGATGACCACTTCTTGACTAACGATGATAGCAGAGAAAATACAAATTTAAGGACTGTTTTATTCTTGGTCAGTGAACTTGACATTTGATTGTATGTGGGAGATGAGAAAAGATAAGAGTGAAGGATGATATTTTTGTTTCTTATTTGAGCAACTGGATTGGTGTTTAAGATTTGGGGAAAATAACACATTTATTTTTACACGTGTTGAGTTTGAATTTCCGTAGAATTTTTTTGAGGTAAGATGTTGAGTAAGAATTTGGATATAGTAATTTGGAACTCTACAGAACACACTGACTCAGATATATACATCTGGAAGACATTGGCATATAGAAAATAAAGCATTAGAGAAGAGATTTTCCAGGAAAAGTATACAGAGTTCAAAAAATAAGGGGCTAGGAAATGGTCATAAGAAATTTCTCATTTAATAACTAATATAAAGGAGGTTAGCACAGGAACCCAAAGATAGAAGGAACCTGGCAATGTGTACAAACAAAAGAACAAAAGTGTTTTGGTAATCAAAAAAATGGTCAATTTTGTCAAATACTGTTCAGATATCAAATATGGTAAGTGGAGAATGTCCTGAGGCTTACAGATCTGGGATTTGTTTTAAACTTGGTTGCAGGGCCAGGGACAGACTCAGGATATATGCTGATTAAAAAGTGAGTATGTGGGAACTACTGTAGGCTGTTTTACCGAAAGCTAATCCATATACCAACCCTGCATGTATGCATATACACACACATCCTTGCTTCCTTCCTGACTAACACTTCTCCCACAATAGAGACTGTACTTGTCAAATAATTGTCTTCCCCACCTTCCTGTACTACATGGGCTTGTGACAAAGTTCTGGCCATAGTGTCAAGGGGGAGTGCTTGCTGGAGAGATTTCCTCTCTAGCAGAAAGGAAAAGCTGAAGGGAAAATTTTACTCTTCTCTGGATAAATCATGTTTGCTTGTGAAACACAGAACATCTATGACCATCCAGGGAGCAAGACAGAAAGTGCCTGAGTCTCTGATATCACTGTTAAGCAACTGAGTTAGCCCCCTCAGTGAGCCCTATCTTTGCATGTCCTATCCATTACATGAGATATAAGACCCTAAAGGGTAAAGTCACCCATAGAGGGTGTCCTATAATGGGCAAGTAAAAACATCCTGCATGATACAGAAGATTGAAAATGGAGATATGGATTCTCGCAGGAAGTTTTTTTTTGTTAACATGAAGGACTGGAGAGAACCAAGAGAGACCGGGAATTTCAGTTTGAGACTGTTTTTCCTTTCTTTCCTTTTTCTTTTTCTTTTTTCTTTTCCTTTTCTCCTATCTTTTCCATTCCATTATTTCTTCCTTCACTTTTTCCTTCCTTCCCTCTTCCTGTCTCTCTTATTTTTCAAGAAAGTGAGAATTTACTATGGTTGAGTTTAACACCATTAGGAAGGCATTGGGGAGAGAAGTACCGAGAGAGGAAGGGGGGCAATCAAGAATAAAGAGTAAGAGAGAACGGTGCTAAAGCAGTGAAATGGCAGTAGGGAAGGTGGAACACTAACAGAGGAGATGGGATGATGCTGGAGGAGAAGTGGTGGTGGATGGTGTGATTCTCGAGAAGTTGCTTGGGGGTGGAGGGTTAGCTCTAGAGCACGTATGAATAGTTGGTATCAGGGAGAACAAGGGAAATCCACCTCTTATAGCAGGCAGAAGGAGGGATGGGTGGGTTTAGAATCTGGTAATGGTAGACTTTGCGAGTGGGGATTTATGGTAATTCCAATCTGATTATTTCCACTTACCTTGTTAAGCAGAAAGTAAAGGTACTGGCTGTAAATGATATAGGATCAGAGAAGTTATAGTGATGAGCAAGGAGAATAGAGCTGAAAGGTAGTTTGGACTCAGAGCTGATTATTTAAGGCTTGAGTCATAACCCAGTTAAACTGTAGCTTGGAAAGGAGGCTGACTTGTGCTTCTCAATCTGTGAGGATGGGGAACAATAATAGGCTACTTAGAGTTGGCCTTTTCTTTCTTATTCCCGTTAGTTGAAGAATGGCATTCACCAGATGTTTCCAGCAGATAACAATAAGGAAGTACATGTTCTTTGGAATTTAGAGTAAAAGATGTAAAGAGTAAAGAGAAAGCTATATAGCATAAAAATTAAAGATATACTGATTTAAAATGATATACAGCATGAGATTAATTCTCAGGTAAATACAGCATTAAATTTGCCTTAAAATGGAGAGTATAGTCTCTCTGACTCATATAGAATAGCACTTTACACTGGATATTTCAGAAGGTCGTATTATTTGAAGCTAGGTTTTCCTTCATCCCAAAGGGAATATCTTTAATTTTGTATATTAGATAACTGTGATTAATTGATTATAAAATAATGAAAGGTTGTCTTTTTTGGGTTTTAAGAAGTAAAATAAAAGTGTTTTTAGCAAAGAATTATCACCATGACATTTAGCAAACAAAACCAAAACTTTTGAGATGAAACGATGAGGGTTTTTTTGCCTTCTGAACAGATGTTTGTACTAGATGTGGGCAGTGTTCTGTGTTGGTATAAAACTGATTAACAACTTTATAGAACAAAAACCAAATATAAATTTTTGTGTGAAGTTAAGTAAGTGTGCCCATAAATTTAGCAATTAGATGGGGATAAAAAATGTCAAAAGACTATGTATCTGAATTTACTCCAAACATACAAATAGAGAAGAAAGCGTATAAATTTATGGTGCATGATATAGGTAGATAATTTCCCACAATTTCGATAAAAGAACAAAAAGTTTAGGGATCTAGGTCATTCAAATAGACAATTTACTGTATGATATCTGAAGAATAAGCAGATAAAATAATCTTTCTGAAAAAAACTCAGAAAAGCTGTTATATTCATACTTATGATTAATTACAGAGAAAGATTCAAGATCAAAATCAGCAAGGGAAAAAGATGCTTGAGTCAAGCAAAGGAGACAGTACAAAAAAATTTCTTTAGGAGTCCCCTTTCTGTGGAGTTTCGTGAGGCCTTGCCTAATTTTTCCAGCAACAATGTGGGACAACCGGTGTGAAGTGTTGCCAAACAGGAGAGATCACCCAAATCCCGGGGTCTGGCTTTTTACTGAGGGTCAGTCACAGGCATGTAGCACCCAGGTGACTGACCTGAGCTAATCAACTCCACCTCTACCCTCAGAGAAACAACAAGCATTCACTATATGTCACACTGTTAGGATAAACTCACTGGTCAAGTAACAAGGTCCAAGCCTCAGGCATACAAAAACACTCTTAGGCAGAATATTCTAAGGGATCAGAGGTTAGTTCCCAGGAACCAGCCAAGGTCTAGTCCTGAAAATAAGCTTTCTTTAGAATGCGCAAGATTTGAGCAAAAAAGGCCCACCTTGCTAACGTTTTCTTGCCCAGTAAGTTACTCTCCTATTTTATTTTTAGGGGCATTGTGATCAGTTGGGCATTGCAAAAAGCCCTATTGGTCAAAAAATTCCCACTCCTGTTACCTAAACAGTAATCAGACCCACCATGTCTGGAGCTTCATAGCTGGCACTTACCCCCTGTCACTCTGGTGTCCCATTAACCCAATCGAGGTCAGAGAGACATTCTACATGATGGCACCTGCCACTGTCATTCCCAACCCACAAAGGACAGCTACCAGAGATGTCTTTGAGGATGTGATACCCCTCACTAATGTTTTTCTCAATGTTTTCATTTTAAAAAAGTGTCCACTGAGCTTTCTCTGGGGATTCAGAGTGTGTGTGTGTGTGTGTGTGTGTGTGTGTGTGTGTGTGTGTTGTTGGGGGGAGGATGTTTGCCATTCACACATGAAACCTCAACTCTACCATTTCCATTTCCCTAACCTTTTTATTTCATCCCCTGGATTAGGGTAGGGAACTTTTGGCACATTTCAACTTTATTGAAGTAAGTTGTTATTGAGTCCAATTTCCAATCAACCAAAGCAAATGTCTGAGGTGTTTCCTATTGTGTGAGATAACATAATAATTCTGAACTCTGGTAAACACAGTCACATTGATATACTCACAAAGATCCAATATACATACTTTCCTCTTTGGATTGATTCCCTTGACATTCATTCCCACCCATATTCCATAAGTTTCTACTAAAATGAATTAGTAATCTCTTGCACCTTTTTGGAGGATAAGTTATTTCATCTCAGGTCAGGCTTGACACTTGTTCCCCTGGAACATAAGATCTCATTGTAGTTACAGGTCAAGAAGCAGTAGAGTTGTTGGAGGGTGTCCTGAGAAAAACAGATATCCCTTTATAAACTAACATACTTAAGTAATGTTACATGGTTGCCGAATTAGGATGACTCAGGTATAAGACCCTGGCAATATCTCAGAGAGATTGATGGATTCAGGATACTCAAAGTTGTTTCAGTATAGACAGATGTCCCTGTTCTAAGCTTCTGGATCTCACTCTTATTTTCACTTAAGTAGTATGGTAAGGTTGTGAATTCCACCACTAGTAAAATTACCTTTGGGCCTGGTTTTTATTTAGGTTGGCCTGCTACTACAAGAACTAAGAGATCATTTTAGGGCCACCATGGAAAAGTTCAGCCTCTGGCCATGATTTGAAATGAGAGTTTAAAATTCTGAGCTTAACAGTTGCTTCCTTCTTTTATCTCTTGAGTGCATTCAGAATAACAATCCCACTCCCCAGTCTTTGCAGTCTTCATCATTGCAATAGATTAACATGCACAAGCTACATGGTCTGCCAAGGTATTTCCTTTTTAACAGGCACTTGGTTTCAAAAAACTACAGGTGATTTTCCAATTACTCATGATGCCATATGTTAACAGCACCATTTTCCATTGCATTTAAAATCAAGAATACAGCTAAAGGAATCATGGAACTCCACCTTTTTGAGTTTGTTTTCCTATAACCATTCCTGGTACCATGTATGTATCAGCCATATAATAAACACTGTTTATACCCTATCCTCTAATTCTTGAGCGCTTCCTCTAGAGCCCAAAAATCTTTGTATCTCAAAGCACAGCTGGTCAGAAAGGCTGGGAAATTGTTTCCTAGCAATAGCCATCAACCAATGACTGACAAGAGGTGCTATATAAATATTCCAGCTCACTTGTCCTTTTCTGAGATAATGCTGAAGCATGTGTTCTACACGGATTGGCAGAGTTCCCAGGCAGGTTTAGCTCCCACAGTAGCGACTGGCTAGATGCGTACCCATTTTTGGTTGCTTCCACTCTTTGTCTTATTCTCCTACTACTTTTCTGTTGTTTTCTGAGAGCATTCCCTAATGCCCCCTATTGGCATAAACTAACAGGAAGACAGCAGGCAACATGCAAAGTAGCTTAAATAAATTTTACCCTCTAATGCAAGGTAATAATTTTCTTTTCTTTCCGTAATTATAAATGATAATAATCTTTGAACACATGGCCCTGGCTTTTTTGCTTTCCTGCTGATGGAATTATACAAAAAGCTTGGATGTCAAGGCTGGGTTACAAGAATGAGTATATAGGTTAAGTTTAAATTCATTATAGAAGTAAAACCAAAATAGAAAGAAATGTGTCCCCGGAGCAATTTGGTAATATGAGAACCCTTTTAGAAATGTAAAAGAATTGTCAAAGAAGAAACATAAATTTCAAAAACATCTTAAATAGCATTTGTATGCACTTAAGTAGTGTTTGTATTTTTGTGATTTATATTTAACACTTCCTCTTTCTAAACCATTACCTCACTTACTAAGATATAAAGTGGTTAAGCTACATAGTAAAGTTTGAATTCACATTTTTAACTACATTTTTTCTTTCTTTCTATATAAATTTGTTACAAGGCAAATTATGTTTTATTTATTCAAGTACCTTTAATAACTTTACCTAATCGAACCAAATATTTTCCCAAGAAGGATTCTTATTGAGTTTGTTTAATAATAGAAATGATCATGATTATCCACATAGCTACCATTATATGCACAAACATACAAACATGGTATACAAATAAAATAAATGCTTATTGTCAATATGTATGGTAATTTATAAATATGAAATATGTATGATAAATTTATAAATATAGAATTATTAATATAGAAATTGCTCTTTCATAATTGCTTAACACAACTTATCTCCTATTATGGTTTCCAAATCAGGGTGTCTATAAACAGCTTAGTCCTGCTAAATCAGATTGCTTGGTATGTAATAATTAGGGTATTGCAAATTTAGGAAATATGGCCCACACCAAATGAACCTAAATTTTGATATTTCACTAGAAGGACTCACAGAACTCATTGAAAGCTATTATAATCACAGTATGGTATATTACAGAAAAAATGTGTATACCAAAACCAGCCAAGGGAAGAGATACATGAGGCACAGCCTAGAAGAGCTCCAAACATGGAACTTCCAGATGTCCTCTCCCATAGAATCACAGACAGCATTAATGATTGTTGGCAATGAGGTGTGAGAATACACATAGACTTGTCAACCAGGTAAATTCACTTGAATCTTGGTGTCCAGCATCTTTATTGGAGCTCCATCAAATAGGTAAGGCTGACGGCCCACAAGGCTGATCTCAGTTTCCAGACCCTCAGGAGGTCAAAATGATACTTGACACCTAAAGTCCTCACCCTAAATCACATTATTATTATTATAAGATGGGCTCAAGCTCTACAGACAAAGACTCCTATCAGGCATGACATTCCGAGGGCACAGACATTATCTCCCAGAAGCCAAGAGCAAAAACTAGACCTTTCTTTGAGCAAAGTTAAATTCTTTACTTCACTGGGAGGTAGGGGGATGGGACTGTACAGTTTCCCAAGTGAATCAAATATAGCCTAATTAGCACTGATACTTAAATCAGCATTTTGGAACCACTGCCTCAAATTTCCCATCTCTGCTCTACCACTATCTGGTCTTCAGTACAATTTGCTGAAGATATAATGTTTGATTGCATAAAAGTAAATTTTAAACTGCCCCTTTTTAGTCTTTACATGAATAGTTAATTACAATAATTTAAATTAACGACATGTTGATATTTTAAAAAATGCAGGGAAAATATGGAAAATGAGGGAAATGTATAACATATGGATTTAAAAAGGAAATACTGTTAATTAAGCCATCTGGCACATTGTCTTATACATAGTTACTCAAAAATTCACATATCACATTGGTTTTCAAAACTAAAGGAGCAATTAAATTCAAAGATATGCCAATGTTTGGATAATTTATATTTTTACTTTAAGTTTCGGGGAAAAAAATCTATGTTAGAAACACTGAGCTTAGAATTTATTTAATGCAGTGATAAAATAATTAAATTAGGACCTTTAGATATGGAGTGACTTTCCTAAAATCCCATTTGAATTGGGATTGTATGCAACAGAAACGTCACTATACCGGCTTAAGCAAATAAAGGTTGACTTTTCTTATCTGTGAAGATCTCCAGAGGCAGAGCCCAAGCCTTGAGTGCTCAAGGAAGCCATTAAGGACTTACTGCTCTGTGACCTTTTTGCTCTATTATCCTTAGTGTGTGGCTTTTTCACTCACGCTCTTATGATGGTCTCACCTCTTTGAGAAATTATATCCACGTTCCAGTGGATATGTAGTCGGTAAAAGAGAAATAAAATACCCTTTGCAGTATAATTTGACTTACATTAAATTGGATAAAACTGAGCACTGTAATTCTCATATAAGGGAGTACTGAGAAGTAAGTACAGTAACTGGTCAAATTATAAATAGCAGGATCTCAAAAAAAAACACACAAAAAAATAGTAAGAGAGAAGGGGAGATTGGATATTGGATATATCTGTGTTTGTTGTATGTTTTTTCATCAAATATCTATTAATCATCCATTTGTCCTAGGCTCAGATTATAAAGTACTGAACAAGACCCAACACAGTCCCTAGTCCCTAATCTCATAGAACTTATGGTAATGGGAAAAAAAAAATACAGTAAACTATCAAGTACACAAACTATATGATTGAAAATTATAATAAATGTTATATAAGAAGAAAAAAATGCTATGAAAAAGAGTGAGAACTAGGAAGGCATGATCCACTTCAAGTTGTGTAATCTGGAAAGATTTTTTTTAAAGGGATGGCATCACAGCTAAAGCTTGGAAAGAACTATCAGCTTCATTGGGGGAGAGAAGAGTGGTCTACGAAGTGAGAAGAGAACGTGTGCAGGCGCTGAGTTCTAAAGGATTGAAATATTTAAGAATATGAAGATAGGCTAGTGTGGCTAGAGTATGATGAATGAGAGAGATAATCTGCCAGAGCAAGCAAGGCAAATGTTGATTTCTTTTTACTCTGATCCCCACCCCTACTCTCCTACTCTCCCTAAAATAGGTTGATTCTGAAATACTTGATAGCATGGAGAAAAAATGATAAAGCAAAAATACAGAGAACAAGATTTAGTTTCAAGAGCCAAGGCTGCAAGGTGATAAAATCTTGATAGGTAAGAACAATCATCTCAGTCTAGACAGCAGAAGATTTCCAAGTAATGCGAAAAAGAGAAAACAGAAAAAATAGATGGTGAATGTCAGTGGGGCTTAAGATGGCAAGCCCATACCCACAGAGATCTCATGGGGAAGAACACTGGTGTTAGTAGCCAGAAGTTGTCAATGGTCCCCTCTGTGGCCATCAGGTAAACACTGCTTCAGACCTAGAGCAATAGAAGATGTAAATTGGTCCCTCTGTCTGTCCAGACTCCATCTGAGAATGCAGCTGGCTAGGTCTGTGCTCACCATCTTTATCCTTGTTATCCAAAAGGGCTTTTTCTTTCCCTTTAGTAAACGTTACTCATTGAGTACCTAGAAGTGATGTCTACTTACGCCTGCTGGCTTTGCTCTACCTAAAAGGCACAAGTCTTTGTACTGAGGACATAGCCACTAAAACATGGCCTCTTTTCTCCTTTATAGTCTAGTAAACAAGGACGATAAACCAAAGAGGGAAAAAGAGGGAAAAGAGGGGGAAAAAAAGAAAAATAATTAAAAAAAAGAAAACTATTGCTACATAATTTCACATAATTACATTTCCTTTAAAGACCAACTTTTTTAATTCAACACATGATTACTTAGGGTTTACTGTAAGGCCCCAAGCCAGCCATCCATGAAGACACATCTTAAATAGGTGTGCAGAATTCATGGCATTCACTGAATTTCTTTACTTGTATCTTATTTCCTGTCAACTTTTTTGCTGACATGTTTCAAGATCTTTATTTCTAACTAGCCTGCTTCTCTAGCTCCAACACTCAGTCTTTTTGATGCTGTTCCTATATATTGGCCCCGACGCCATTAACACCTCTACCAATTACCCATCTTCTCTTCTGGTAGGGTCTGGAATTTCTGCCTTTGAATACTGCTTGTCTGTGTCTTCAGGCCATGACAGTGTCTATTGGTTTGAGGATGGGATCATGGGACTGTTACAGCTGATGTTTATACCATTTTGTGCAGTCCCAGACAGAGGATTTTGGCATAACAATCTCTTTATTCACTTGTTATTCTTGTCACCATTTTATCAGCATCTGTCAAGCAGGGACACATGCTGTCTCTGTTTTGTATGACATGACTGTCCCGGGTATCTAGCGATGATGCCACAATCCCCACAGGCAAGCACTTAACATTGATCATGATGCTGGTGCTGAGACCTGCTCATCAACCTTTCATGAATTACAAACATTTCAAGTTAGACTCACATTTTATTTTTAATATGATTTCAAAATGCCTTGAGATTCCTCAGCACGATAAAATCCTATTGGAGTTAGAATTGCTTTTGTTGCAAATTCTGAACAATCAAAAGTGTGGAGTCACCCTTGAGTGACTGTGATAACCATGGCATTTCTAAAGAAAATGTTAAAGCTCTTTATAATGATGGCTTAGGGGCTAGTCACATCACACAAATACATGTAGATACATATTTTTTAAAAAGCAAACTTTTCAAGAAAAAATCTAATGAAATCAGACATATTTTAAAATCTCTGTAGTTTACTATTTGGTATCTAATCTTATGTTCTCATCTGAAACACAAAGACATTTGATAGAGTTTATTTCCTTGAAATTTCAGTTATTTCCAAAATAGTAGTCTGTAATTTTAGTTGTGCTTTGACTCAAGGGAAATGTAAAGATTAACCATATGGGCTATTTAATTGGTTCCAGGGGGTTTATTTTCAGAATATGCATTATATAAAAATGGACAAAGCACAGAAAGGAGGAGGCTTAAGGGGATAGTGGAAAATGCACTGGTCTGGGTTAGGAAATTCCAAACTCATTCCTATCCATAGCACTCTTTCTTATGTTTGTTTTCTTATTTCTTAAATAAAGGTAAATGATAATTCCTATTCCCTAACTTCATCATGACATTTTTTTTTGTTCTGAGAAACAAACAGAAAAGCATAATATACATAAGTATTAAGTACATAGAAGAAATTATAATAATTATTATCTTTACTATTTGGTGAACTATTACTAAACACACTCGAATAAGTGTCAGCCAACTAAAGCCCACATCCAAATTTTGCTTATTTCTTAACCTGAAAAATTCAAGCTAAGAAAAACTATTTTTTACCCAGCTATCCATCCATTGCATGTGCTGTAAGAGAATGTTTAAATTTGAACTTCATCATCATTTGTGGCATACATTTGTTCCTATTCTACAGCAATTCACAAATTCACTCACTCTGTCCTTGCAAATAGCACCAATTCAGTTTGAGTGGACACATCCTTGTCCTCGAGGAATATATCAGGATGGGTCTAAGCTAATGATGGCAATATAGCTCACCTGTGGTGATGACTGGTTGCAACCCAGCCTTTGGGAGAGACGGAAGGAGGAAGGGAGTGAGAGAAAGAGGGAAGAGAGTAGATGAGAGCAGAGGAGAGGAGAGGAGAGGGGAGGGAAGAGGGGAAGATATATATATCGATATATATAGATATATATATATATATAGAGAGAGAAAAGTATGTAGAGATACAGAGTCCTGGGTTCTTGATCAATAAAGTGAACAAATCAATCTCATGACTTCTAATCACTGAAAAGCTTGCTAAGTAATAAAAAATGACCTTGAGATGTAAGCCAACATTAGCTACGTTTTCTGTTCCTTTTGGCTGAAAGCATCTGACATTAGTGGTGTTCCGATCCTACTGCCTCTGGCCAAATGGTGGTACTACATTCCTGGCTCCCTTGGGTTGATGAATATTCAAGAACCAGTTGTGAAACCCTGCCAGGCTCTTTTTCTCTTTGGAACAGTGACCGGCAACTTTTGAGATGATTACTACCCATTAGCCTGGATCCCTAAGTGACTATGATAAGCAGAATATCATCATTTAGCAGGAACAAGATATAAGTCTTTGTTACTATAAGCCACATATATCTTGGACTTTGTTACTACAATATAAGCTAGCCTGACCTGAAATGAGACCAGTGTTATGGGTTGATATATGATCCCTAAAATGATATATTGAAGTCCCAACCCCCATACATTGGAATGTGACCTTACTGTAAACAAGGTCATTACAAATTAATCAGTAAAGATGAAGTCATCTGGAGCAGGATGGGCCCTTAATCTAATATGACTAGTGTTCTTGTAAGAAGAGAAAACAAATTAGACATTGATATACAGAAGAATGCCATGTAATGATGAGTAAGGGACAGGCAGAGCTAGGTAGGGAGAGCTAGGTAGGGGGCTACCAGATCAGGCTCACAGAAATTCCAAAAATGCAGAGGTGAAAGTAAATCAGAGATAAGGAAAGAAACCACACCATCCTCCTAGGTGTCAGAGGTGGGGGTCTTTTTAAAACAGCTACTTGTGACCAACAAAGAATTGCTAGAATTTACTGATCCTAAAAAAGGAAGTAAGCCATTGAAGATGTTATCACTAGTCTTTGCTCAATGGTGCTATCAATAGAGATGGTAAAAGCATTTAAGTTGCCTGGTTAGCCCTCAATAAAAGACCAAACCTAAAAGCCCTCAGTGGCAACCCTGTCATTCTTGAGAGCTTTTTCTGTATCCTTGCTTAATAAAACTCTATTGCTTTAGTCACTCCCCTTTATCTCCAAGAGTCATTCTTCCACTCCATGAGACAAGAAGGGACTGCCAAAAAATCACCAGAAACTATAAAGATCATAGCCTGGGTAATACCTTGATTTTAGACTTTTGGCCTCCAGAAAAAAATTCTATTGTTTTAAGCTACCTAGTTTGTGATACTTTGTTATGAAAATCTTAGGAAACTAATCTGATCAACTAAGGTTGTGATGTTGTTATTGTGTTATTTTGTTTTCACTCTTTGTAAAAATGATATAAATTATGTTCAAAGGCATAATAGACATGGCATTCCATACTTGGTAATACTTCCAGTAGGACTTCGGAAATGTATTCACACGCATAATCCTTAAAGGAAACCAAAGTTTTAAAATATCCTAAGTAAACATTAAGAGCAGTAACTGACTGGGGGCTCACATAGTAGTTTTGCACAATCTAGATAACCTCAGAAGTTAAATACACAAACACACACACACACACACACACACTTAGATATCTCCTCTGTATGTAAGTATGTAGGTGTGCATGTGTGTATATAGTTATGTATGTAGCTAAAAAGTCTCTTCTAGAGTCATTCATGTGAAGAAGGGTTCAAAGAAGTAGGATGCTCAGAAATTTTAGCCTGAATTTCTCAAATATACAGAATCCAAAGTGTCCAGCTTTCTCCAGCAACACACACTAGAGAATACCTAACCACAGACAGCACTTCCATCCTACACATAGTTTTGCCGGGGATGGCTCTCTTGCTACTCTGACTTATTGCTACTGAAGTCCTATATATCCTGTCTCTCTGAGCTCTGGATTCACCTCTGAACTCCATCTCTGGGCTTGACCCTGACGTGTATTGCCATTAATTAGAACCTTCTCTGGTCTTAAGTCTCCATTTCATTCTTATATCTGATTGTTCTCTTTTTCTTGGGAACCCAGGAACCCACTATCCTGAAATTGCCTGAAAATCATGACTTGTCCCATAGCCTTTCCACAGCAGAAGGGAAATTCTAGTACGAAGAAATCCATGGAAGTATCTCTGGGCTGCATGAAGAATGAAGGTCTTTTTCTTTTAATTCATAGAATTATATTCTAAGACAGAGGCTCAGAGATGGTTTATGCTAGATGGCTTTTCTGTTAGCAAAAATATAGCAAGAAATATAACAAACAACAAACTAAAGAATTTTCAGAAATCCAGGACTAGATGACAAAGGTTTGGACATTATGTTCTATAGTCACAATTTTAAGGTATTTTAGCCCAAGGCCAAGTTCTAATTAATTGGTTCTCTTTAGATACCAGAGGGAACAGATTCCGACTCATCTAGAGCCAGGATCTATGGACATGGCCTCTTCCCAAGGAGTTAGACGACCTGGTCCAGATGAATAAGAATGATAGGCATTTATATCTTTCTTAATTTTGGACCCTGATAAAAGTCGGCTTTCTCTATTTAAGACTATGATAATTACAAAATAGCATTTGTATATAATTTATCTGGACAGAAATCAGGATCTAAGAGCTTGGCATAACATGACATGCTTCTATTTCCTTCCTTCATTTGTCTCAATTTTGATAAATTACTTTTATATTATTTGATAAAACTCCTGTTCTTGAGGTGAAGGAAAGATTGTTACTTGGCAAATGACTAATTCGCCCTCTAGCCTGAACAGAAGATTCCCTAGTGTTTTCTTGGCACAGGAGTGGCTTGAGAGATTAAAGATGTTAAACACAGAGAAAAAGAATGATTTAGGCACTGCTTAATGTTTTACAGGTTATGTACAAGAAGGATTGATTTTTTTTCCTAAATAGTGCCACAAAGCAGAACCACGGAAAGAGGGTGATAGTTAACAAAATAATGATTTCTGCTTAGTACAATGCTTTCTTTTGAAATATTGTACTTCCTGTACAATATTGTATTGATATTGTATTGTACTTCCTGTACAATATTGTATTGATATTGTATTGATACAATATTGTATTGGCATGCTTAGATAAAAAAATGAAAGAACATTCTTCAGGTAAAATAAAGATGTTATTCTTGCATTGGGTGGGTTTTTGGTGCCACTGAACTTCAAAATTATATTGTTTTCTAAAAGAGACTTGACCCGATTATTTAAGTTGGTAATCACTGAGTGAAAGGAGGTAAAAGAGGTAAAAGAGGCTTCAAGACAGCAAGTATGGTCCCATGGAAAGAGCAGGATGTTTGGAATCAGATCCACCTGGCTCCAGGCAAGTTTCTGTATGTTTCAGAGATAAGATTTCATCATTAATAAAACCAATAATACCCACCAGTCTAAGCTTCATAAGTGACAAAATTACAGTTGCCAATTATAGTCAAATGATAACAGATTTAAATAAACCTTTCTATTCAAAAACCAAATGTCAAGATAATATAAAGAAAAACAATGTAACAGCTTGGAACAACAGCTTCATAACCCTGCTGATTAGGCAAGAGACTTATTAATGACACAGAGACATCCACAACTTCCCTGCCCCTTTCAGGCACAGAAACTATTGAAACAAAGGAGAACTTATTTGTTTGCTTGTTTGTTTGTTAAATATATTTTTACTATTGCTCTTTCTATTCTCCCATTACAATCAATTATGTAGGAGCAATGTTCTAGTGAAATCAGACCAAAAATATTCTTAAGTAACATATGGACAACTCTTTCTTCCAAATGACCCATAGATGCATACAAAGAACTCCACTCCCCAATTTTTCTGAAGTCCATGTCTGCCTCTCAATCACCCTGTATGCAGTGGTGGATAGATCAAAGAAGTGACATCAACCTGCTCAATACCCATGGACTGCCTACCAGAACACAAACCTCGCGTCTTCATCTCCTCTATTTTCAGTTTTCTTCTTTAAAAGACTCATTGATATCTGTATAACTTTTTGTGATATATTTTCTCTCTGATATATCTTCAAGTTTTTGCTTTGACTTTGTATTAAACAGTTCCAACCCAGGCTAAGCAATATTCTTATTCTTAAACTTGGCATCTCAAATGTCATCTCTGACCCTGATCAATGTATCTCAGGAATCTGGCTCCATGGGGAACAGAGAATCTTTCTGATTTATGCTGACATCTCTGTATAGGCAGCAGAGCTGAGACAGGATTGAGGATTCCTCAAAATAGCAAGTTAAGATTTTCTTGGGATTAGAAGAACTGGTAGTAGCTGCACAGTGTGTAGGGTTATGTATTTATTTGAGATTGGAAAGAAGGATAAAGAGATGACCAGATCTTGACCCTCTGAATTCTTGATCTGATATCTACTGAAGCTGATTCTCAATGCAGAAGCAAAAAAGGAACATTCTAGGAAAAATCATTCTCTATTGTTCTAATAGGAAAGAAACTTAATAGAATTAGTATTCTAATTATTGATGGAGGATTTCTGGCAACAGATATCTTTTTAGAATCCTTAGAATGAATCTTTGTGTTTAAATAATTTGAAGATGTAAAGACCCTTATTTCTAGCTTCCAGAGAGTCAATAATGTTTGTATGAATATGATAATACCAGTCTCAAACATCTACATTTTAGAAAGCAAATCACCTCCTTTCCAATTCTATCACTAAATATGAACATTAAAATAGCTTTAATATATTGATATAACACTATGCTTCATATAAATTCTACCCATCAGCAGAGCAAAATGCATCTCCAGAAAAGGATCCCCATTCCTAGCAAAAACTAATTACCTTAGATACAAAACTCAATACCCTTTCTCAAAGCATAAATTTGCGCATGAGAAGTGTGGCTGCCATTGCAATTTGAGATTTCATACAAGTCCACTTTAACTCTGAAACTGGACATCCACCTTTTAAAACTTAGATTTTTTTTCCAGACTAAGAATTTTGCATGGGGTTTTGCCCACAGTAAGTGTAACTATAATAACCTTTTGGGGAGTAAGCCTATCTTAAAAAACATAAGACTTTGTACATGTCTCACCCTAGTTTGCAAATCTATACATTTCTCATTTGCTAACTCATAATTTTTGTGGTTAATATGGGAAAAATACAGGAGACATAACTCTAGAATAGTACAAAGTGGGAGGTATATGAACGAAGAAAGAGTCTCGATGAAGTTACTCTGTATATTTTTTTATTCCAAACCCCTATCTGCAAATCATAACTCCTGTTTGATGTCCAAACCTATTAGGAAGCCTTCTGACTAAATATTGAATCTTATACTCTGGTTACTTCTCCTATAGGCCCATACTCTATTTACATGGCTCTTAAGAATTTACTATTGTGGGATTTGGGGCAAGATGGCGGAGAAGTAGGAGGCGGAGATAGTGACTGATCCCAGAAGTTCAGCTAGATAGTTATCAAACCACTTTAAACAACTACAAACTTAGCAGGAGATAGAAGAGAAGAACAGCAACTCTAAGAACAGAGGATCGACCACTTTCCGGAAGGTAGGACTTGCGGAAAAGTGAATCCTAAGCGATGGGAAGACAGACCGCGGGGGGAGGGGCCGGCTCCCGGCTAGCCGCAAAGCGGCGGAGCACAAAATCGGAACTTTTAGAAATCTGCTGCTCGGCCTGGAGGCTGCCAGAGCGCGGCGTC